>JAJLSK010000003.1:600000-1194107 GCA_030567535.1 Kuraishia floccosa
TGGTAAGACCACCCTGCTGGATGTGCTTGCGAACCGTGTGACCATGGGTGTTGTCACGGGTAACATGTTTGTCAACGGGCGCCTGAGAGATTCGTCGTTTCAGCGTTCTACCGGCTACGCCCAGCAGCAGGATCTGCATCTGCAGACGTCGACTGTTAGAGAAGCCCTGCGCTTTTCGGCATACCTGAGACAGGCTAAGAGTACTTCGAGAGCTGAGAAGGACGACTATGTCGAGACTGTGATTAAGATTCTTGAGATGGAGAAGTATGCCGATGCAATTGTCGGCGTTGCGGGTGAGGGTCTGAACGTTGAGCAAAGAAAGAGGCTGACCATTGGAGTGGAGCTCGCGGCGAAGCCAAAGCTGCTCCTGTTTTTGGACGAACCTACCTCGGGGCTGGACTCGCAGACAGCGTGGTCTATCTGTAAGCTGATGAGAAAGCTCGCTGACCATGGACAGGCTGTGCTGTGCACCATCCACCAGCCTTCGGCTCTGTTACTGCAGGAGTTTGACAGACTGCTCTTCTTGGCGAAGGGAGGAAAAACTGTGTACTTTGGTGATCTGGGAAAGAACTGCCAGACCCTGATCAGCTACTTTGAGTCTCATGGAGCGCAGAAGTGCCCTGAGGATGCGAATCCGGCTGAGTGGATGCTGGATGTTATCGGTGCTGCTCCAGGTTCGCACGCTAATCAAGACTACTTCGAGGTGTGGGTTAACTCCAGCGAACGCGCGGAGATACGTGCCGAGCTCGACAAAATGGAGCGGGAGTTGGTGAAGCTTCCTAAGGATGACTCGCAGGAGAGCAGGAGAGAATTTGCTGCGCCACTTGTTGAGCAGTACTTCATCGTGCTGAAGAGGGTGTTCGAGCAGTACTGGAGAACTCCGGCTTATATCTGGTCGAAGATCTTACTGACGGTATTCTCGGCGCTGTTCAACGGTTTCACTTTCTTCCATGCTGATAACTCTCTTCAAGGTATGCAGAATCAGATGTTTTCTGCGTTCTTGTTCCTGGTTATTCTCAACACTTTGGTGCAGCAGATGCTTCCGCACTACACTTCACAGAGAGATCTGTACGAGGCCAGAGAGAGACCATCCAAGACATTCTCCTGGAAGGCATTCATCCTCGCTCAGATAACCGCAGAGGTACCATACCAGTTTGTGCTGGGTACTGTGGGTTTCTTTTGCTGGTATTATCCTGTTGGGTTCTACAGAAATGCCGAGCCGACTGACACGGTCCACGAGAGAGGAGCTCTCATGTGGCTATACATCACTGCTTTCTACGTGTACATCTCCACGCTGGGACAGGCCTGTGTTGCCGGTATGGAAGTGTTCCAGAATGCGGGCAACCTGTCGTCGCTCCTGTTCACAATGTCGCTGAACTTCTGTGGTGTGTTGAAGTACCCTTCAGGGTTCTGGATCTTCATGTACAGATGCTCGCCATTCACGTACTTTGTCTCCGGTGTGCTGTCTACTGCGCTGGCGAATACTGATGTTGTGTGCTCCAAGACGGAGTACGTGACCATTCCGCCGCCTTCAGGCGAGACGTGTCAGTCTTTCCTCGGTGACTTCATTGAGACCAATGGCGGGTACCTCGCTAATCAGGATGCAACATCCGACTGCGACTACTGCTCGGTGTCGTCTACAAACACATTCCTCGAGTCGATCCACTCCAGCTACGAGCACCGGTGGAGAGACTGGGGTATTTTCATCTGCTTTATTGCGATTAACATGATTTTCACTGTTTTCCTATACTGGCTGGCGAGGGTGCCTAAGTCTGCCAGCAGAGTCAAGAATGAGACTGCTACTGAGGGGGAGAAGGAACAGGTGACTCTGGAGAGGCAGAGGACGCTGTCAGTGGGATCGAGAAGACAGTCTATCACGAGAAGACTCTCGCTGAAGACTAGCAATAATTAGAGCATTGGAGATGCAGCATTGGAGATGCATGATATTTACTTTCGAAGGGAGATGTAGCCATCAGAGATGGATGACTGTTTATTTAGTTGCCCTACAATTTTCAGTACATACACAATTTTTCAGTATATACATAACTAATAGTGTTTGGGAAAAATAGATGTACAGCAGCTAATCCCTAGAGCCTAAGGCTTCGCGACGTTCACAGTGACAAAACCAGGTGTGAGCTCCGTGAACAGCTCGTTCGTCGGGTAGAGCTCTTTGGGAATACCTCCATCGAGTAAAGAAACCCTCACCATCCGCAGATTTAGGCCAAGGGCGTGAGATATGTTGAATATGTTACAGCCGCAATTCTTACAGAAGTGCCTCTCTTTAGGCTGCCCGCTTCTCGTCTTGGTCGTGGTGTGAACAGCTATGTTCTCTTGGGAGTTCCCAAGTAGCTGGAACTGCTTGTCAGTCCACATAGCACCAACTTGCCCCACAGAACCGGAGGCCTTGGTACAGTCAGAACAGTGGCAGAACCCCCTCATCTTCGGAGCACCGCTGACCGCGAACCTAACGCCCTCACAAATGCAACCTCCCACATATTTCGACATGTTTGCTATATTCACCATATATGCGAAATACTTCTCGCCTTTTATAGTTTTGGGGCTGGCGGAAATGAGTCGGCGGGAAACGGATGTAAGGTGGCTAGACCCGTTCTCAGACCCTTTTCCTCAGAGATCGCTCTGCTGCTCTCAGATAAGCCCCCAGACTCAGGCCACTCACTACGGGAATAATAGTCTCGGGGTTATGGTACGATGGTCCTGACTAGTAACTCCGTATCTCTGCGCCTGGGCTCACGATTGGCATGCATATCCCTCGCTTCCTTGGTCCACGCTTCCTCAGTCCACCGGTGCTCAAAAGTATAAAGAATATGGCGCTACGGGAATAAAGCACTCAGAGGGCATCCGAGAGGTGATCGGAGCATCCCCAGTTTGCCCCACTGCGCAATAAGTAGCCTCATTTCAACCGAGTAACAGGAACTTCACGCGTACTTCACCAACGAATAATACATATGACGCGGAGGTGGTTTAACAATGTCGAGCGGCGGGAGCCTGGTTCTTCAACACCGCTGCACACTTCTATCTTGGGGTAAAACGTGCGCCCGCAGCATCGCTTCTTGGCTTCTCCACGAGATTCTGCCTTCTCCGCCAGAATCAACAAGACGCCTGGCGTTTTTCTTTCCTACGTATTTATTTTTTTGATTTTTTCGTTAAGGTAGAGGAACTAGAACTTGTTCGCAAAGCTCAAGGGTTCGCCAACGTCACAGTGATAAACCCTGGTGTGCGCTCCGTAAATATTTCTAGCACTGGGTAGAGCTCTTTGGGGATGCCCCCATCCAGCAAACCAAGTCTTACCATGCGCAGATTTAGGCCAATGACGTGGGCGATGGTGAATATCGAACAGCCACAAATCTTACAAAAATGTCTCTCTTTTGGCTGTCCGCTCCTTGTCTTGGTTGAAGTATAAACAGCTATGTTCTCCAGTGAGTTCCCAAGTAGCTGGAACTGCTCATCAGTCCACATCCCATTCACTTGACCCACAGACCCGGATGCCTTTGAACAGTCCGAACAATGGCAAAACCCCTTATTCCTCGGAGAACCGCTGATCTCAAACCTGACACCCTCACAGATGCATCCTCCCGTGTATGTCGCCATGTTTGGTGTTTCGTGTAGAAGTGACTACAATCACACAAAGGAATTAGTTTATCGCCTGATTGATGGTCGTCCCGTCCCCATTAGGGGTACAAGGGCCGCTAACTCATTTTTGCGCGTCCCGTTTGCGCCGCGTTTGCGCCGCGTTTGCTCTGTATGAACGGACATTTGTGATAGAAATGAGTAATCTCTCAAGAGAACCCGATGGATAAGCGCAGTCTTCGGTCTCTAGTAGGAAGATTACCACTGAAGACTACGGATGACTAGAACATTGTGGATGCTAGATTGTCTCAGAGGGGTGTCGCGTCGTACGTACTGGTTAAGAGGGACAAGACCGTCAAAATATTCCCTATCTATCTAATATTTATCTATTTTCAGAAAAAGAGCGAATTCGTAAAGACTAAGATTTCGCCAACGTCACAGTAATGAAAGCCGGCGCGAGCTCAGCGAATAGCTGCTCCAACGGATAGAGCTCTTCGGGAATACCCCCATCGAATAAACCAAGCCTTACTATGCGCTGATCGCTAGCAGCGTGCACGATGGTGAATATCGTACAGCAGCAAACCTTACAAAAATGTCTCTCTTTCGGCTGGCCGCTCATCGTCTGGGTGGTGGTGTGAACTGTGATGTTCTCCTGTGAGCTCCCAGCGAACTTGAACTGCTCCTGAGTCCATATACCACACACTTGACCCACAGAGCCGGAGGCCTTTGAACAGTCAGAACAATGGCATAGCACCCTGCTACTTGGAGAACCGCCGATCTCAAACCTGACACCCCCACAAATGCATCCTCCTGTGTATCTCGACATGTTTAATATCTCGTTTATATTTCTGCCTGCTCTTAGAGACTTCTCCGGAAAACCAAAGCGCGACGTTGCTCGCGGATTCAGCGTTCCCGGAATGGGAAAAGGGGCTGCTAACTCCGATGGTCCGGTCCCCTCACCTGGCATCCTCTGTCAAGCTGGTTGTAAATTGCCCAGAAAAGATTCATTCTCGTTCAGGAGTGTTTCCAGGGCTTTGCCTTCCCTCGATCCAGACAACCCCTTGTATACCGCATGAGCGCTTCGCGATCTGTCATTCTGCGCTAGCAGCAAGACATACTGCACACGTGGGGCCATCTGAAAGTGAAAGGCTACGACACCATCTCAGCATGTACTTCTCTCCTGAAGCTGTGGCAGTGCCTGGTGCCTGCGACATACACCCAGCGTCCTGATTCTCGCGCGTCTCCACTTTTTCTCTCTACGACATTTTCCAAGTTGTGGATGTGTACCAACCGCCCCCAGAACGGTAATCATAACCTTCCTGCTGTCCCCGTTTTGTCTCACAGGGGAATAGCCGTGCTGCTATCGCGTAACAGGAAGTTGATGCGTACTTCGCTGCTGAGGGCTGTATATAACACTGAAGTGGCTTAGCAATGTCGAGCGACAGGGAGAGGTCTGGGTCTGCAACACCAGACTCTGCTAGTTCTGGCGGCAGCGCGCGCAAGCATCTAGCGGCTTCTCCGCGCGGTTTTGATTTCGTTAATGACGATATCTCAAAGATAGATCTGAAGGCGCTCACATACATATCACCGTTAGATCACCTGAACTGCCCGATATGCCAGCTGCCGTTTCTCGAACCGTATACAACGCTGTGCGGGCACACTTTTTGCAAGCGGTGCTTGGACGAGACTCTGCGCTCGGCTCTGGGACCGCGATGTCCGCTAGACAGAACCCCTCTGGATAAGAGTAACGAGAGCGATGTGCATCCAGCACCGATTATAATAACAAACATTACGGATGACATGAAAGTTAGATGTGTAAACGTGGAGAGAGGTTGCCTCTGGATAGGCCCGCGGTGGGGGGTGAAGTCTCACTTGATGAAAGAGTGCGAGCACACGCGGTTCGAATGTAACTGCGAGGTGGAGGAGGACGGCGAGACAAAAGTGTGCAAGATCCTCACTGAAAGGCGGTTTCTGCAGCAGGAGAACGACGACGACGAGAGTGACAGCGAAGAGCAGGAGGGGAAGGACCTTGATTCTAGAAGGTGCCCACACTCACTGTTCCCCTGCGACAAATGTGGCGAGGAAGTATCGTTCGTCACCAGAGAAGGCCACCTGAAGCAGGATTGCAAGAAGAATCTGAAACGCTGTAACGGCTGCTCTTTGGACTTCCCCATGAAGGCTCTCGAAAAGCACGAGCAGTACTGCGAGAAAATGCGCGTGAAGTGTCCCGGCGGCCGTTTTGGGTGCGACTGGCGGGGAAGCAGGGACGTTCTGGACACCATACACTCGCAGAGCTGTATATTTGTGAAAATGAGTGGATACCTGCAGTCCCAGGAAACGAAAATGGAAGAACTGAGCAGCGAAAATAGACTTTTACAGACGCAGATATCGACGATATTGGACTCGATAGTGCAAGGAAAACTGACGAATCTCGGATACTCGCTCAATCTGGAGGAAGTTGGCAGGGACGAAGAGGAAAACACATCGATGGCACCGCGCCGCATCGGCTTCAACGCGATGGGCGATGAGGACTATGTGCACCTCATCATGGAATTTGAGAGGCTGCGTACCGATTTGGAGAGGTTGAGACTGAACTCAACTGCTAACGAGCAGAACGCACAGCTCGTGAATACGATAGGCATCAACGTGGCGCATATGAGGGATGATATGAACGCGCAGAGATTGGCAATAAACAGCCTGAGGCACCAGATGCAGTTCCTACTAGTTGAGAGACGCAAGGTCAGCGTGGCCCCACGGTTGGCTGGCGGCAACATAGGTAGCAGCAGCGGCACATCTGACATACAAGGGGTTCAGGGCGAGGAAGCAGGATCTAGACTCGCAAATAAATTATAGCAAAGGGGGGTGCTTCCCCTAGCAGTATATTACACCTTTTTAATGAACCAGCAATTTCAAAAGTCTCCGTCCCGGAGTACGTAGTTGGCGTCTTTGACGAACTTATCCCTGAATATATCCATCGTTTTGCCGTTGGGAAAATCGGATGGGAGCTCCAGCAGCGCCTTTACATTGGCCAGGTCCAGTCTGTCAATGCCAAATACCTGGACTCCATGCACGCACGTCTTCACCGGGTTCCCCCAGTTCCCGTCAAACCTAACCATCATCTCGCGTACCGGTACGCTCAACTCTGTGAATGATCTAGGCAGCGCGACCACCTGGTACACCTTTCTGTTGGAGTCGATGTCGTACTCAAACTCTCCAATGCGATGGTGATGAGGAAACCTCTCATCGCTTTCAAACGCGTCGAGGGCGTTCGTGTCGCCGTATGGTCTGACAAACACTGATACACGCCGCGGAGAGGCCAGCAGCATGTCCACACTCTCGACCCTCGGCGTCTTCAGCAGTATGTGTGTAGGGTATATTACCTTGCTCAGCCGGATGCCGACCGACATGTTCACATCGTAGCTCATCTCCCAGCGTGTATCCTGCATGCTAAGGATGTTGTTCGGCGAAGAAATGACTGCTGAAGGCATCTGCTCAGTCCCGGTACCGACAAGCCTTCTGGAGAAGTCAACCCACCCGAATACCACCCGGCTAGCTATTGACTTTCTCTTGCGCTGGCGCTTTGGCCTGTAAGTTTTGGAGGTAAGGTATCCTATAATTCTCGCACCAGAGCTGTAGCTCGCGTAGTTAATCCGCGTTTCGAGAAGTCGCCTTTGCTCATTGTACAGCTTATCAAACAGAAGCCTTATAGTCGCAATAGGAGTGGTTTCTCCTGTTATGCTCAGGTTCTTCAGCTCCTCCGTCAGCATTTTCTTCACCACGGCACCGAGCTGTGTTCTATCTATGAACTTCAGCTCGTTGGTCGTAAAGTCCTCAATGTACTTCTCCAGTTCCAGATTGTTGCTATCTATAAACTGTGACCATGTAGGCCGCAGCTGTCCCACCTCGTCGCTGATGATCTCGTGAAGGAATTCACGGAACTCGGGTATTATCGTGAAACCTGCCTCGGTGTCTGACAAAAACACGGGGATCTCCGAAGGGAGCCTCTCAACAACAGCCTCCAGTTTGTGTTCGCTATCCAGTCTCACGGTCTCGATTCTCTCTTTGACTTCCGCAAGCTCATCTTGAAAGTCCTCGAGCCGCTTGATGAACCCGCTGAGCCGCTGTTGCTCCTCAAACGTGGCCGACGTGCCGATCTGCTGAGTCAGTATCTCCCCCCTGAGAGTGCTGAAAGTCCTTGCCATTTTACCGTTAGCATCCGTGTAGTCTTTCTCAAATTTCTGTAGGTCGGTGTTAATCAGCTCGAACTTGTCGTTCACTTTGTCTTTGAGAGACTTGATTATGTCAGTGATCTGCTTGTTGTTGTACGAGAGTTTCTTCTGATTGTGGAACAGCTCAGACAATTTGCTCTCATAGCTCTGAAGCTTTTCGTTTATGTCATTGATCGAGCCAATAGGTCTGAAGTCTGCAGATGCCTGGTTTCGTATAAACGAAGTGAAAAGCAGAACTAGAACAAACGCAACTGATAGTGGAACGACCGACGACTGGCCAGCTATACGCGCTTTGAGAGAGCGAAAAGCGCCCGTCTCGTGCCCGCGCCGCCGCTGGGGAGCTTCACCTGCTTCTATCCGCTCTGGCTCTTCGAGAGGGATCCCGTTGTCTCCATCCTCGGTGAGAACCTGCCTCTCCTTCCGTGGTTCGTCTGGACCCTCCTCCAATTTGTCCTCTGGTGCTCCCATCTCCACGCCCTTCTGCTGGTAAACATCAAACCTCATGTTTCTGAGCGACTTGTCGTTCTTCACGTGTGCATTGATAAACCGCAGCTGCGTCTGAAGTTGGTAGTTGTCGTTCAGATACTTCAGGTCGTTGTCATCTTCCAGGAGGAGATCCTTTTCATCCTCAGAGTCACTCCCGCTATCGCCAGATCCAGAAATCACAAACTCGAGCGCGAGTTTCTCCAGCTCTGTGCTGCCGCTTTCCCTTCCCTCCGCAGTTGACATAATCCCAAAACCGCGTCGCTCACGTGTATCTCGCTAGCCAATGCGTACAAAACGCGTCTTTCTTACACCTTCCGTGGGTTCCTGGTGCAGCTACTCTACGGCAGTTCAGAAAACGCTGCAGATCGGCCCCACCTGCTCTCTGTGTCTCGCGTCTGTCGCAGGATGAGCTCTGCTCCTTTCAGCACTGTGGTTAGTAAATGCACTCCCCTGAGGTTGAACTCATTTTCCAGCGGAGCCCTCGGGCGAAAAGCTGTAGCCGGTATACCGCACAGAGGCAGTGGGAAGTTCGTTTTGATAGCCATGGCCGAGGAAGCTAGTCCGCCCCCGCGGTATCTCGGTTTTGTTGCGGGCATGTTCTCAGGTGTGGCCAAGAACCTCGTGGGACACCCGTTTGACACTGTGAAGGTCAGGCTCCAGACTGCGGACCCCGCGAGGTTCTCGGGCCCGCTGAACTGCTGCTACGAGACGCTCAAGAAGGAGGGAGTGCGTGGGTTCTACAAAGGGTGCACGCCGCCGCTTGTTGGCTGGGTGCTCATGGACAGTGTTATGCTGGGTTCTCTGCACACGTATAAGCGGTTCCTGAAGGAGAACTTCTACCAGAGCTACGACAAGCTGCCGTTACAGGCGGTGTGTCTCGCTGGGCTGGGCTCGGGCCTCACCGTGAGTTTCGTCGCTGCGCCTGTCGAGCAGGTGAAGGCCAGGCTGCAGGTCCAGTACGACGCGTCGACGAAGGTGTACAAGGGCCCCATCGACTGTCTGCTCAAGTTGGTGAGGAAAGACGGTCTGATAACGCTGTACAAGGGGCTTCTACCTACAATGATATTCAGGACAAACTTCATATTCTGGTGGGGGTCGTATGAGATATTCACCAACTGGTTCAACGAGAGAACAAGCCTGACGAAACCTGCTGTGAACTTCTGGGCTGGCGGACTCAGCGCCACTGTTTTCTGGATATTTGCATACCCTGCGGATGTGGTAAAGCAGGTGATCATGACTGATAGCGTGGACAACCCGCGTTTCACCAAATACAGCAGCGCTGTGAAGTATGTGTACGCAGAAAAGGGCGGGATCAGAGGCTTCTTCAGAGGCTTCGGTCCGTCGATCATGCGCTCTTTCCCAGCAAATGCGGCTGCGCTTGCCGCTTTCGAGTTTGTTCTCCGTACAATGAGCTGAGTTGATATAAACGTTAATGCATATTTTTTTTTGTTTGACCGCCCGCTGCTCAAGCCTCCCAAGGCTTTTTCCTCTCGCGCATCGTGTGGCTGGAGCCTGTTTTCGGATCAAGGATCACGCCCGGTATCTGCTTGATATTAGGGATCGGCTTGTTGTTGACAATCAGCTCAACCAGACTCTCATATTTTGACGAGTACGGGATGTCGGCGCTCTCGGTGGGCTCTTCCTGCTGTGTTTCTGAGCCTGCTGCCCTTGCGGCCCACTCATCATAGTCGTTCAAATCCATTATTTCGCCTGTGTCCTGGGAAAAGAAGTAAACTTTCGCCTGCCTCACCAACTGGCTCTTAGCGTCCGGCTTGATCTTCGCGAACAGCTCGTGGTCGTGGCTGTTATCGCCTCTCTCAGACTCCTCGATCTTCTCGATCAGGGCCGTGTCTGCCTGTGTCTCTGGCTGCGAAAGCAAATACTGCTTGAACACCTGGCGCAGGCCCTCCTGGTACACTGCAGAACCGGTAAAGTCGTAGTCCCGGAACTGCTCAAACACCCGCACCCTATCGTCGGTCATTCTGTCTCCCTCACGGTGATCCCAATGTACCTCATTGTGCGCGTGAGTTTGTAGCGCTGGTGTGTACACGTCTCCGGCTCCAAAAGGCAGAGCTGTCCCACCACGAGCACTGCCCGTCTGCCTACGGAAAACACATAATGGCGAGCGAGGATAAGGAGGTAAACAGACACAAGTCCAAGCGGTGGGTGCAGCGGGAGTCCACGCAGTACGGCGCTGACTGGGGGGATGACTACGAGGAGTACTACGACGAGGATGACAACGGGCAGCACCCCGGGCTCTCTGGCGGTGAGGACGGCGGTAGCCCTGTGCCCAAGGTCCCTGAGATACCCTCTCAGTACTTGAGTGAGAAAAGCGATGACACGGAAACAGCTCCGGACATCGCACTGGTATCTGGCGCTGCCGGCGCCGGCGCGGCCGCCGCAGATGCCGCAGTGAAACGGGGAACAGACGAGGCGGCTGTGGAGCCTCCTGTAGCAGATGTGTACGCGAGGAATACCGCGGGCAGCAGCGCGACGACTCTGTCGCTGCCGCAGACTGTGGACTCGGAAAAGCGCAAGACCTGGATAGACGACGACGACGATGACGACGATGACGACGATGACGACGAAGAGGACAATGCCGCACATGCTACCGAGCGCAGCGGGATGTGGCACCCGCAGAGCGCCTCGGTCGACGTGCCCGGTGACGACGAGAGCGGCGAGGCCGCTCCCGAGCCTGCAACGGGTGCTCTTGCGAGTGCGCCTGCTGATGCTGAAGTTGCAGGGATTACGACAGGACTCGAGGCCGCGACGCTCGCGTCGGCACCCAGCGTGGAGGAGGTGAGCGACGCCGGTGCAAATGCCGTGCCTGCGAGGCCAGTGGAGCCCACGGAACCCGCGGGGCTTGCGGGGCTTGCGGAGCCTGCGAGGCAGATCTCACACGTGAAAACCCTGTCAATTTCGTCGTCGTTGAACGAGGACGTGGAGAACGAGAAGAAGGACAGACTGCTGTCGAAGGACTACAAAAACATAGAGTACCTCGTGAGCGACTACCTGAACAAGGGAGGCTACTCTGAAAGCAGCACTCCTGCGGGGGATGCAGAGGCTGAACCCGAGACACGGGAGCCGGAGACACGGGAGCTGGAGACACGGGAGCTGGAGGCACCGGAGGCGGCGGCGGTCCGCGAGGAGGAGGAAGGGCAGGGCGAGCTGCAGTCTCCAACAGGCGAAGACGAGGCGCGCGTGGCCGCAGAGGCAGACGAGTCCGAGGATGATGCTCGGTCTGTATCGTCGGGATCGCTCTCCACCGGGAGCTGGTCCGTGGCGAGCTCGTCGCACTTCAATGTGGGCGCTGCCGGGAACGCCCCCAGCGGCAGCCTCGTGTCTGGCGATGGCAGGCCCTCCTCTGTGAGCGACCGCACGCCGACGAGCGTGTCGACGGCGAAGGTGATGTCTGACGACGCTTTGTATGAGGGACGGAGGCACAAGTGGGACTCTGATGACGACGATGATGACGACAGTGTGCTAGAGAGTAGGCGCCACAGCGATGACGACAATAACGATGACGACGAGAGCAAGCGTGGGTCCCTGAATTTTGGACACTGGCGGCCCGACACCGCGAACTTCAGGGACAAGTTTGTTGGCAACGAGGACTTGGCGGACAAGGAGACAATATACGAGGAGAACGAGTCCGAGGCGGAGGACAAGTCGTTGCACGAGAAGAACCAGTACCTGTCCGACTCGGACGCCGAGACTGAGAAGGAGGAGGTGACGTCCGCTGAGGACGACGACGGCGACGCTGGCGACGGTGCGACGCCGGCTGTGTCGCGCGACGGAAGCGAACTACTGAGCTCGAGCGTGCTGGAATCGAAGCTGAACGTGCCCAAGGGCGCGCGGGACGGGTTCATAAAGGAGGTGGACCATGCGGAGGACTACTCCGACGGCGAGAGAGAGGGCAGCGGTGTGATGAAGTACTCAAGCCTGCTCGGCGACGACCACGACCCGCCATCGCGGAACGTGTCTGGCGGTGCTGCCGAGGGCGGCGCCGCCGCTGAGAGCGACAAGCGGCTGTCATCTGGGTCGGGGCACTCCGGGATCGTGCCGTCGCGGTTGAGCTCTGCGTCGACGATCGAGAACAACGCGAAGCGCAGCGACGGCGCGGGCTACGACTACAACGCGATCATGAAGATGAACAACCCGCTCCTGAAGATACAGGAGCTGCGCGAGGCCCGGAGCATTGAGTGGAACCATGCGTCCGGGCTCGACGAGTGGCTCTCGAGCACGCTCACGCTGAACACAGGCGAGTTTGCGCCGCAGCAGGACGTGCTTGGCCCCAACGCGCTGCGCGCCTACAAGGATGTGGACAAGGGTGTGTATCACGCGCACGTGAACCAGTTCACGGACCTTGCGCGGAAGCACTCGCTGAACTTCAGCGGGAGCAGCTCTTTTCTGCGAGAGAAGATCGGGAACAAGAAGCTGGGCGATACGGCGAAGGGCATCTTCCACCGCGGGCGCAAGATCATGAAGGGCGCGCAGTGAGCTAGCTACGTATGTATATGTGAAAGAAGAACTGTGTTATATTATTTTAGCGAGTCGGCGCTTGCCGTGCCTCCGCACCTCTCTGTCCATCAGCTCCCGCACCCTGTGGCTGCCCGATATGGCGATCGCTATCGTGGACTCGAGGTTATCCAGCGGCATGCGGTCCTCCAGAAGCAGCAGCGATATCTTCTCTGTGTCGCCCACCACGCCCACCGTGAGGAACGACACGTCGGACTCCTCGGCGTTGTTCAGGTCGAGCAGCGGCACGTCGTTGTAGAGCCCCGCGGTCGTGGCCGATATGTAGTCGTACATCGTCACGCCCGCGTCGATCAGCGCGAGCGTGACCGCATTGCAGCAAGCCGAGAGCAGCCCGCCGTCCAGCGAGAGCACGCGCAGCGATATGTCGACGACGGTGCGCGGGTAGCTCCGCACCATGATTGCCTGCTCGAACGTGCGCTGCAGTATAGCGTTCAGCTCAGCGACGCGGCGGTCGTTCTTCACCCGCCGCGCGCCGGGCGCCTTCAGCGGGTTGCTGAACGCGCTCACGTTTATCGCCACGCTCACCACCACGCGCTCGGCCGACATCTGCGACCTGTTCGCAGGCTCCATCGGGCCCCTCACGAGACACATCACCTTCGTGTTCCCTTGCTCCACGTACGACGACCCGTCTGTCGCATTCGGATGCGTGTTGATCCGGCACTCAAACCGCCGCAGTTCGTTCCACCGCCGCCCGTCTGCACGCAGCCCCTCGGGCGAGTATACCTCCATGTGCGACATCCCGGCTGCTGTCTGCTGTCTGCTGCTGTCGCTCGGCGCAGAGAAAAGACGAATATATTTTTGTCGTGCATTTAACTATTCCTGCTTCGTGTGCGGCTCAACAGCCGCCGGCTTTGTGTCGCTGATGAAGACGCCAGCGAGGAAGCTGTTCGTGGCGAAAAGAGCGCAGCTGCTGTAGAAGAGCCCCGGGTAGAACGTGCTCCTGCCGAGGAACTCGAGGTTGTACGCGTTGTAGAGCCACGCGGCCTGTGTGGCGACCCACAGCACGAGGCCAGCTGTCAGCTTCCGCGGCGACAGGCGCGCGCCGTTGAGGTAGAGCGGCAGGAGGCAGAGAAACCAGATAAAGTACTGCGACGTGACCACCTTGTTGAACGCGACAAACACAAACGTCTGGATGAAGAGGACGCTGCCGAGGTCCGCGCCTTGGAGGAGCCACGGGACGAGCACCACCGCGAGCAGCAGCTGCGGAACAAACGCGAGCGACTCCACGCGCACCGAGTCCGCGCACGCGCCGAAGTAGATTGCTGCGTGGTACACTGAGAAGTTGTGCCTGTGGTCGAGCCTCGAGAGGTGGTATAGGTATGTCTCGTAGAGGAACTCGTAGCCGTACACCGCGTACATCGCGCCCGTGAGCGCGGCGAACGACGCGAGCGCGGCGGCGCAGAAGAGCGCGCTGCGCGCGTTCACCGCACGCCACCACGTCCGCAGCGTGACTGGACCGTCGCTCAGGAACAGCACGGCCGTCGGGATGTACACCACCGGGTATATCTTGAAGTGGACCGCGGCGCCGGCCACGAGCCCGCTGAGCACCACGCGCCCGCGCAGCAGCAGTACGAGAAACAGCAGCACGAGCACCGTGAGCACGCTCTCTGCGTTCCCGCGCGTGCTGATCGTCATCACCACCGGGTTCAGAAACCAGATCGCCGACAGCGCCGTCAGCTTCGCGCTCGATGTCGCGGTGCTCTTCCGCGCACACTGCCAGTCGAGCGCCTCGTCAATCAGCCGCCCGGTCACCGCGTCGCACAGCACGAAGAGCACCTTCCCGAAGTGCGGGTTGTGTGTAGTCGGCAGCAGCATCCACGCGAGCAGCGGCGTGTACCTGTACGTCTCGCGCCTGTACGGCGACTCGCCGGCGGCGACGTACCGCGCAGCGTCGCTGAACACGTAGTAGTCCACGTCGGTGTACTTCACCGCCATCGTCGCATCCTGGTATATGCCAAAGAGGAAGAAACACACTCGGCACGCGAGCGACACCCAGTAGAGCTCGCGCCGTGTTATCGCTCTCATTCGGTGTGTCGGGGTGTGTCCGTCTCTCGGTGGAGAGTTGAGGTACAAACTACACTGGGCGAAAAATGCTAACGTGAATTTACTACTCTTTCTCGGGAACACCGGGCGTGGTGGTTGCTTTCTTCTTCTTCTTTTCCTCCACCTGCTCCACCTTCACGTCCGTGAGTCCCTTTTCCTCCAGCAGCGTCAGGATGTACGCCTCCACCTCGTCGCCGAGGTCGCCCTGTATGATGATCTCCTCTTTCTTCTCCACGTTCTTCGTCACGCTCGCGCCCGTCGCAAACTTCGACGCGAACGTCTTTGCGAGCTTCTTCATGTCGATGCTGAACACCTCCAGCCCGCTTATCGCTATGACGTGTTTCCGCTTCGTGCGCTCTATTCTCTTGATCGTCACCTTTGACGCGAGCTGCTTCCGCAGCTCGCGCTCCTGCTTCTTCTCCTCCTTCACCTGCTTCTTCAGCAGGTCCTGCGACATCTTCTCCTCCTTCTCGACAGACAGCGACGACGTAAACTTTGCAGAAAGCGCGTCCTCGGAGTACAGCTTCTCGAACAGGTCTGCGTGCGCTCCCGCGAGCCAGTCCTTGCACTTCTTGAACGAGCCCCCAAACTCGCAGAACTCGGGCGGGAACGAGCACACCCCGCAGTACACCACAGACAGCGGCTGCAGCACAGACACAGGCTCCAGCACTGACACCTCTTCAGACATTATTCTACACCGCTCTGTCTCTCTCCCTCTCCTGTCTCCCTCTGTCTCTCTGTGTCTCCACCGAGTACTTTTTTCCAAAGAGGGTAACGAGCCAACTCGAGAGCTGAAAGAGCCAACTGAGACAGCAAGAGACACGAAACAGCAGAGATGGAGACTGAGTACGCGTCGAAGACTGTGGCACAGCTGAAGGAGCTGCTCAAGGCGAAAGGGCTGTCGACGTCGGGCGTCAAGGCCGACCTCGTGCAGCGGCTCGCTGAGAGCGCGGCAGAAGACGCGGGCGCGTCGCTGCTGGACGACGACACCGCCGACGCGGAGCCTGCTGCTGACGCTGTGGCCGCACCCGCGGAGAGCGTGCCGGCACAGGCGGCCGAGCCATTGGTGGAGCCACAGCGGTCTACAGACGCGTCCGCTAACGCCGCGGAGCCGGCGGAGCGCGCTGCGGGAGAGGCCAGCGCGCCGCCGCAGCCGCCGGCTGCAGAGCCGGTGGTGATGACTGCTGACGAGCGCAAGACGGCCGCGATCGCGCTGCTGGAGAAGAAGCTGAACCGCGCGAAGAAGTTTGGCGACGACAAGGCCGCGGCAGAGGTGGAGCGCGAGATCAAGCGCGCCAGGAAGTTTGGCGTCGAGCTGGGCACGGCGCTGAGCAGAGAGCTCGGGCTCAGCGGGCCCAAGACGGAGTACTCGCACAGGGGGAAGTTCCACAAAAACAGGCCCCAGGGGAGAGTGGAGAAGCCGTGAGTAGAGAAGTAGAGAGAGAAGTATCCATCTATACGTACGCAAAAAAAAAAATTGAAGACCGGTCTGTGACCACGAGCCAGTTTGAGGGAGCTAAAATTAATGGGATAGGTGAGTTTTCCGTCCGGTGGTGTGAGTGGTGTACAGCTCGCACGCGCTGTATGGTGCGCTGGTGTGGGACACGGGTGCCTGAGATAAATGGCGCGCACTCACGGAGGGAGAGATAAGGAAACCCGGTTTCTTTCTACGAGACGCTCCTCCCTCTCGTGCGCCAACCCTCCCGGACAGCCACAGATCCGGCTTAGGTTTAATGGCACAGCAAGGGCCGCACGCGCGACGGGAACGCTCGCCGCGTCCGCTGCTGCCGCGCGGTGTCGCTGACAGCACCGCTGCAAAAGATGATCTGAGCACACAGGAGGAGAGCGGAATGCTGCACATACAGCAAGATCCCGCCAGGTACACGGCCGCTGGCGATACTAGCGCTGCCGCTGTGGGCGGGCGCATCTCTGGCAGCGGCGCAGCGGCAGAAAGAGCGGTGTCAGACCGCCTGGAGCCGCCACAGGTGACATCTGCACCTGTGGCAGAGCTGGCAGGATACCCCTTACTCGCGCAGCAGCGCTCTGGAACAGCAGTCCCGCGTGCTCTGCCGGTGCCGGGCGCACAGCTGGGCGGCATGGTTGGTGCGGGACTGCCCGCGGTCCCTGCGGGTGCTACGCCGTACCCGCTGTACCAGCCCGAGCAGACGTACATCCTGAATGTCTTCAACCTGCCTACAACGACATCGTGGCGAGACCTGAGAGACCTGTTAATACCTATAGCTGGCGGCGACTACTACCGCTCGTCGTTCGTCAACTTCCAGGTCTACAAAAATAAGAGCGCTGCGTCTGGCGGCGCCGAGGTGCAGTCGAAGTGGGCTGCGGTGGTGATAGTGGGCTACGACGTCGTGGTGAGGTGTGTGAACGCGCTGCAGGGGTACGAGTGGAACGGGTGTGTGCTGTCGCTGAGCTACATGCCGCAGCTGCAGCAGCAGCCCGTGGGTGTGCCGCCGGTGGGCGTGCCGCCGGGGGCCGGCCAGCTGACGGGCCAGTCGATGGTGGCTCCGGTAGCGAGCGCGCCCGGCGACCTCGCGTACTCGCCGGCACAGGGCTCGCGCATCCGCCCGGAGAGCGACGCCGGCGCGGAGTACGGCGCCGACTACAGCGCCTACCCAGGCATGTCGGTCCCGTACGGGATCGGCGCGTCGCCGCAGCAGCCGGCCGCGCTGCTCGGGCAGAGGCGCGCGTCCGCTCAAGGCGAGCACCAGGACCCGTACGCGTACCCGCCGTCGCAGTACGTGTTTGACCCGTACATCCCGTCGTCGCCGTACGGTCCCATGGCGTACCCGCAGCTGCCGCAGTCGCAGCAGCCGTACGCGCAGTCGCAGCTGCCGCCGCTCGCGCCGTCTGAACCGGGCATGCCGCCGGTTCCTGCCTTTGCCGTGCAGCAGCAGCCGCTGCCAGCGTTCAAGAAGCGGCCGGCGCAGCCGGTGGGGTCTGCTGTGAAGGGGAGCGACACCGGGCGCGCACCGTTCGCGTACGCGCGCGCCGGTGGGCTGGGCGGGAACTTGCAGCAGCAGCAGCAGCCCATTCCGTACATGCCGTACACGTACCCGCAGTACGTGATGCCGGGCCAGCCGTACCCGCGGCAGCAGCAGTACTTCAGCGGGTTCCGCAGCGGTGGCCCTGGCGCCAGCACCGGCGGGTACAGACAGCCTGGCGGGTACGACGCGTACCGGCACTTTGAGCCGCGCCGCGTTAACCAGCAGGTGAACAACTACTCGTCGATCCTGAACGTGAGCGACGACGACAACGACAACGACAACGACAGCGACGCGGCCGCGAGCGACGGGGAGACGCGCTCGGAGGACAACGTGAGCGAGCGTGGCGAGTACGCGAACCCGAACATGCGGTTCTCGCGGACAGAGCACGTGGATCCGCGGCGCCTTTTTGTCGGGAACATCCCGTACAACGCGGACTGGACGTCCCTGCGCGACTTTCTGTATGCGCGCGTGGCCGGCATCCAGCGCGTGGAGATCCAGACACAGGTGACGGGCGTGTCGAAGGGGTACGCGATCGTGCTGTGCGAGTCGAAGGCCGCGGCGCTGGAGACGATCGCGCTGTTTGACGGACAGCCGTTCCACGGGCGCCCGCTGACGGTGCGTTTTGACAAGCACCCGAAGTACATCAGCAAGTACCACGACGAGTACGACGCACACGCGCAGCGCCAGCGCCAGCTGCAGCAGCAGCGACAGCGGTACGGGGGTGGGTTCGCGTTCCAGGCCGGCGCTCCCGCCGTGCCAGCGCAGTCCGTCCACGCCACGCCGCCCGCGCAACCGGCGCAGCGCGCACCGCCAGCGGAGCTCGTGCCGACGACGATCACGGGGTCCTCGGACGCGTCGCCGGCGGGCAGCAGCGGCTCTGACGATAAAGAGAACCTGTGCGATAAAGAAGAGGAGGAGGGTAAAAAACTAGAACTGGAGAAAGAGGAGGCACAGGTGGCCAGGGATCTGATAAACGCAATAAGCACGCTGAAAGCGACGTAATCACAGGGTTAGGGGGGATAGGGTTGAATATATTAATTTCGTTACTCGTAATGTACAGTCTATTCTGCATGTGTGGTGTGCACCGCGCCGTCACAGCAGTGGCTGGAACGACGGCGCGCGCGCTTTTTTCTCCTCTGCGTGTGTCTCCTTCTCGACACACGCGAGCTCGAGCTCAACGTGCGCGCCCGCGCCAGCAAGCGCGCGCTCCACGTCCGCGTCGTTCCCGAGCACGCCGTGCGCGTCGCGCAGCTGCACATACCTGCTCTCGGCGATGCCGAACCCGCTGCGCCCGTTCTGCAGCAGCTCGAGCAGTGTCGGCGGCGACGACGACGCGCGCGGGAATGCAAACCGCAGCGTCCTGCTCCTGAACCTGAGCACGACTGTCTGTGTGTGTGGTGGCTGGGTGCTCTGTGTGCTCTGTGTGTTTTGTGTGCTGTGTGTGTTCTGCGCGCTCTGCATGTTCTGACTGTCTGCGCGCGGCAAAGGTGGTGGCAGCGGCAGCGGCAGCGGTGTCTGCAGCTGTGCGAGCGGGTAGTCGCGCGCGATCACCGCGGTGAAGATGTCCGCGAGCGGCGAGAGCACCGCGTCAAAGCCAAAGTCACGGATGCACGCGCCTACCAGCTTCTTGAGCAGCTGCGCTGCGGTGTACTCGCTGAGCATGAGCACGTCGAGCGAGTCGTCGCCGAGGTTCTTCACTATGCGCGAGAGCACCGCGTCGCTCGACAGCTTGATCTTCAGGTAGCTCACGGACGACGGCGCGCTATCGGCACAGACGCGCTCCAGCGTGAGCGCGAGACACGCGCTGATCGCCGACGCGCCGAGCACCTCGATGTTCTCGTCCTGTAGCGACAGCTCCTGCGAGTGCTTCGTGAACTGGAAGCACGTCTTTGAGCGCTTAATGTGCGCCAGCAGCGCGCGCCGCGCCTTTGTCTCGGAGTACGTCGCGTCGCTGATCAGCGTCAGGCTTGCGAGCGACGGCAGCGGCACCCTGTCGCGCTCCTGCGGCGCTACACGCGTGGCGCGCGTCGCGCTCGTCGCGCCTGCCGCGCTCGTCGCACCCGCCACGCCTGCGCCGCCCGCCACGCCGGGCGGCGCGATCAGCGAGCTTATCGCGAGCTTCGACGACAGCTCCGGCGCCATGATGTTGCGTATCTTTGAGTAGCTCCGCTCGGTGTTTTCGTCGCTCGACGAGTTCATCCGCATGACTTCCGACAGGAACGACGGCCGCGGCGGTTCGTCGCGCAGCGCAGGCGGAGCGCCCTCTTTTGCAGCGGCAAGCTGCGCCAGCTCTGCCGCGGCAGCCGCCTCCGGCACGGCTGTCTGCTGCTGCGAGCCCGCCGGCTGCACCATCACGAATCTGCTCGGCTTCCTCGTCGAGCTCGTCCGCCGCAGCGACCTTTTCCTGTTTCTGCGCACGCTCTGTATCGCGCACCGCACAAGCTTGTCAAAGTCAGCGAGACACTCGCCCGAGTACCCGCACTCCTCCATCAGCAGGCTCGCGCAGTGGCGTATCTCCGCGTCCTGTTCCGACGCCTTCCTGCTGCTCAGCTTCAGCTGGTCTATGAGCTCCAGCCGCCGTGCCGAGAACTGCCGCCACTTCTTCTCGTTGTCAAAGCCGAGCTTCTTCCTAATCAGGTGTGTCACACCGATCTTACTCTCCGCGCCGCTCCGCTCGTAGCGCTCGTCGTCGTCGCTGAGCGCAAAGCTGCTGCTCCGCGGCGACGAGCCGCCGCTCCGCACCTGCTCCAGCTCAGGGAGCCTGAAGGTGGATCGGTACCCTGTTGGCAGAGGCATTGCTGGCGCCCGCCTCCGCCGGTCGCAGCCTACGCGAAAAGAACGGCATGTTGGGCGGGACACGCATCACCACTTGCGCGCTGCTGCCCCATCGCGCTCCAGCGAGAGCAGGCCTCTGCGAGACCACATCACACCTACACCAACCGCGATAGCGCCCCCAGGCAGCTGGGCCACGCACGTCTGCCGGCTGTCACCCCCGGCAGCCGCGGCTGCACATCGCGCCGCTCGGGACGAACACCCCCCGACGCGCTTCGCCCAGAGTGCGCTCAGACGAGCCGCTCGCCACAGAGCCACAGCACCGAGTCCCGCCAGAAAAGCTGTGTCCGGGTCACACTTCTCTGCTGGCTCCACGGCTCTGCGGCAGTTCTGGTCTGTCCACTACCGTCTTCTTTCCTGTGGAAGGTTACCCTGTCTGTTTCCCCTTGGTGCGAATCCGCTTTCCGCCGGGCGAACGCGCTGTTCCGACACGACTCACTGCTCCGTTGAACCGCATGCGAAAATCCGGGGATTCTGTAGGAGCAGTTCCACGGAGTGGCAGGTTGCATAAATATGGGGAGACGCCCCCTTGTAGTTTTCACTATGTGCTTATTAGTATACTTCATATAACAGTGAAATATGGTTTACACAGCGATAGACCTTAACGCCGAGGAGGCTGCCTTCCAGAGAGAGGTTAGAGAGATCGAGGAGTGGTGGAAACAGCCGAGATGGGCACACACGAAGCGCATCTACACTGCTGTCGACATAGCTAAGAGACGCTCGTCGATCAAGACGCCGAACGCGTCTGACACGCAGGCGAAGAAGCTGTTTGGCGTGCTCACCGAGCACGACAGGAAGAAGACTGTGTCGTTCACTTTCGGCGCGCTCGACCCGATCCACGTGGCGCAGATGGCCAAGTACCTCGACACCGTGTACGTGTCCGGGTGGCAGTGCTCGTCGACTGCGTCGACCAGCAACGAGCCGTCGCCGGATCTCGCGGACTACCCGATGGACACCGTGCCGAACAAGGTGGAGCAGCTCTTCTTTGCGCAGCTCTTCCACGACAGGAAGCAGCGCGAGGAGCGTCTGTCGCTGCCTGTCGCTGCGCGCGCGGAGCTCAACTACACCGACTTCCTGCGCCCGATCATTGCCGACGCGGACACCGGCCACGGCGGGATCACCGCCATCATCAAGCTGACGAAGATGTTCATCGAGCGCGGCGCCGCAGGGATCCACATCGAGGACCAGGCGCCAGGCACGAAGAAGTGCGGGCACATGGCGGGCAAAGTGCTCGTGCCGGTGCAGGAGCACATCAACCGTCTCGTGGCGATCCGCACGTCTGCGGACATCTTTGGCTCGGACCTGCTCTGTGTCGCGCGTACCGACTCGGAGGCGGCGACGCTGATCACGTCGACGATCGACAAGCGCGACCACTTTTTCATCATTGGCGCTACGAACCCGGACCTGCCGTCGCTCGTTGACGTGCAGACGGAGGCGGAGCTGCGCGGCGCTTCCGGCGAGGAGCTGCAGCGCATCGAGGCCGAGTGGGTCGAGAAGGCGGGGCTCAAGAAGTTCAGCGACGCGGTGCTGGAGGCGATTGCGGCGTCGAGCATCGCGAACAAGAAGGTGGCGGCGGCGAAGTTCACCGACGCGGTGGGCCCCTTGAGCGGCACCTCGAACAGAGACGCGCGCAAGCTCGCGGCTGACATTCTCGGCTACGAGCTGTACTTTGACTGGGAGGCGCCGAGAGTCAGAGAGGGCTACTACCGCTACGACGGCGGCACCGAGGCGGCCATCAACCGCGGCCGCGCGTACGCGCCGTACGCAGACATCATCTGGATGGAGTCGAAGGTGCCAGACTACCAGCAGGCTGTGGACTTTGCCGCAGGCGTTAAGGCACAGCACCCGAAGCAGTGGCTCGCGTACAACCTGTCGCCGTCGTTCAACTGGAACCTGGCTATGTCGACACAGGAACAGGAGTCGTACATCCAGCGTCTCGGGAAGCTCGGCTACGTGTGGCAGTTCATCACGCTCGCTGGGCTGCACACCACCGCGCTCGCGGTGGACAACTTTGCGCGCGACTACTCTAGAATCGGTATGAAGGCGTACGGCCAGAACGTGCAGGCCAAGGAGGCGGCGGACGGCGTCGAGGTGCTGAAGCACCAGAAGTGGTCTGGCGCCGAGTACATCGACGGGATCCTGAGACTCGTCACCGGCGGACTCACGTCGACCGCGGCGATGGGCGCCGGTGTCACCGAGGACCAGTTCAAGTCGAAGCTGTAAAGGGTCATTTATTTCAGCAAGTGTTAGTAAGCAATTTTAAAATATCATCTTTTAAATGAAAGCAGTAGCCAGCACATGGTGCACGGGAGGGACAGCGCCAACTCCGAGCGCGCCGGGAGAGGGGCAGTGAGTCACACACACAAAAAACAAAAAAGATAGATCCACTGAGCGGTAGGAGAATCGAACCCCTGTCACCTGCTTGGAAGGCAAGTATGATAACCACTACACTAACCGCCCTTCTGGTTCGAATTTTCGAATTCTAGCGGTCTATCCCTGCACGCACCGACTGGCTCGGCACAGGTGGATAGTCGAGAGCTGTCTTCGACTCAGGCAGCAGAGCGGCTATCTGCGGAGCGCTCTCCCGCACTCGCCAGCGCTCGCCAGTGCTCGGTCAAACTCGCTCCTCGGTCCAACTCTGTTGTGTGAGAAATATACCCAGAGTGACGTAGTGGTGAGGTATACAACAAAAGTCTAGCCCAGAAGGATTAGTCACCCGCCCACATGCGGCAACAGTTCTGCCGTGGCCTGTTGACGCACGGAGAGAAGGCGCAGCTCACTGCGGGCGCAGCACACGGCGGGCGCAGTACACGGCGAAGGGCGAGGCCCGCGCTACCAGCCGCTGTGCGGGTCGGGGCGCCGAGCAGTACTCATCACACTACTGGCGAGACCCGCGCTACCAGCCGGTTTCCGGGTCGGCGCGCTGAGTAATACTCATCACACTACCGACGAGACCCACCCCTCGGCTGACGCACGTCGACAGCGCTAGCTTCCAGCACAGCCGCCATACGCAAATATATAAGAGACTGGGTTTTTTCTGTCACTTGCAAAGATATCTATACGATACAGTATATAGCCATGTCTTCCTTTTATGAACTGAGTCCTGTTGACTCCAAGGGAGAGAAGTTCCCGTTCGCTGAGCTCAAGGGCAAAGTTGTGCTCGTGGTGAACGTTGCTTCGAAGTGTGGGTTCACTCCGCAGTACAAGGGCCTCGAGGAGCTGTACGAGAAGTACAAGGACGATGGGCTTGTGATCATCGGGTTCCCGTGTAACCAGTTTGGCCACCAGGAGCCTGGCGACGCGACGGAGATCGCGTCGTTCTGCTCGCTGAACTATGGCGTGACGTTTCCCGTGCTCGGCAAGATTAACGTCAACGGCGCTAACGAGGACCCGGTGTACAAGTTCCTCAAGAGCCAGAAGTCCGGGCTGCTTGGATTCAAGGGCATCAAGTGGAACTTTGAGAAGTTTCTGATCGACAAGCACGGGAAGGTGGTGGACCGCTCCTCGTCTGTCACCACGCCAGCTTCGCTCGCAGACACCATCCAGCAGTACCTCAAGGCCCAGTAGCCGAGTTTAGTAATAATAATAATAATAGTGTATAATTACTGCGTTTAACCTGAACGGGAAATACAAAATTAAATTCAAACTAGTTACTCTGCGCAGCTAACAAAGCAGAGAGCCTCACAACTTCCGCCTCGAGCCGCGAGTTCTTGTCCAGTAGCTCGCCAACTTTCTCCTCGAGCTGGCCCATGCGCTCCATTCTGCGCGCTCTCGAACGCCTCGCAGCCTCCGTGTTCCGCGCTCTCTTGACAGACACAGGGTCGCTCGTGTCGGTCACTACCGGTCCGAGCGGCGCGCTGCGCTGCTTGCGGTGGTACGCGATGACACCGAGCCTGTCCGTGCTCTCCGCCCCATCGGACGGTGTCTCTCGCAACGGCTCGGGCGACTCGCTGTATTCAACCTCCGAGAACGCGCGCTTCCTCGCTGGCACAAACTGCTCCTCCGGCTCCTCCGGCTCCTCGACCTTCACAGGCAGTACCTCCGGCTCTGCAGACTGCTCCGGCTCCTCCGGCTCCACCGGCTCCACAGACTGCTGCTCAGCGTCGTCAAAGAGCGACAGCCAGTTGTCGGGGTCTGTGTCTCCGTACATGGGCGTGCTGTCAAGCAGCGGCGTGCCGAACACGGACTCGAGCACCGACGAGTGGATCTCGAGCGGCGACACGGTGCCCGTGGCAGGCGCGCTAGCGGCAGCCGCGAGCTCCGCAACGGGCGCCGGCGGCTCTGCCTTCGCAAACGAGCTGAAAACAGACTCGCCCAGGATCATCGGGCGCTCTGTGAGCGCCGCGAGCTCCTCCGGCTTGGCGTACGCCTGGTCGAGCCCGAAGGCAGTATCTAAATATAGGCAACTCTCAATCGACATGGTTTTTTTTTCTTTTCTAAACTGACAGGTTATAACTTTCTGAAATCTCAAGGAACGTCATGATGGACGGGGGTGGTGGTAACTCTGTTACGACAAACGCATTTTCAACATTTTTCTATAGTGAATAGAAATTTTTATAAAA
This sequence comes from Kuraishia floccosa, assembly GCA_030567535.1. Lineage (NCBI taxonomy): Eukaryota > Fungi > Ascomycota > Pichiomycetes > Pichiales > Pichiaceae > Kuraishia > Kuraishia floccosa. The sequence continues at coordinate 625,279 of JAJLSK010000003.1, forward strand.
TAGTTTTGGCTATTGGTGAACAATACTCAAACTAAAAACTCTCTAGGGGTTTCCGGGGTTGTGTAAACTCGGCATTCTTTATTATGTAAAAGACAATTTAACTGGACATTTTCGGCACTTCTTAGTATATATTAATGTGTCTCGTGTGTGTAAATGTGTTGTTCGCGAGCACTCGCAAACTCTGCCGGGCGCGGGCGCTTTATATATCTGTGAGTCACAGAGAGAAATAATACGCGCACACGACCACGTCTTTTGATTGGCTCGTTCCACGAGGGGAAGAGGAGCGCGTACTTCCGCTTCTGGAGCAGCAGCCGACGGGCAGCGCCTGTCGTGTGCACATGGGGCACCTCCACTGTGGGACTCTCGCGGGCTCTGCTCCAGCTACAGCGGCGTGCCGTTCTTTTCTATTGGGCGTCCCCAAAATGCTATGTGATGCTGTCTCCTAGTTTATCCACTCGCTCCACCGCTTTCGCTGCAGGTATACGTACAGCACGAGCGTCATGACTGCAACCAGTGCGAGCGCCTCCATCGACGATCTGTGGAGGTGGCCGAGGACGCTGTGGTCGGCGAGACACCCGAACCTGCTCCGCGCAGCGCCGCCGCGGTTCCGCTCGCCCTCGTACTCGTCTGCGAACGAGAGCGGCCGGCGTGCGCCGCCGCTGCCGCCGCCGCCGCCGCCGCTCTCGCCCGGCACAGACTTCTTCCGCCTCTTGCCGCGCGCTGTGAACTTGCTGAGCCGCTTCTGGTCCTCCGGGTGCACGTCCCCGAGGTAGAGCGGCTTGAGGATCGCCCACGCGTGGTACGAGTGCGACACGTCGTCAAACGACGTGGTCGCGTCCACGCCCGCACAGTCAAAGAGCACCTCTGCGCCGCCCGGGTGGTTCCCCACCACCGACGACACGTCGTACACTTTGTTCCGTATCACCATCCACATGTCGTCCTGCGCCGCGTGCTGCGACACCTCCTCGAGCGTGTAGTACCCCGCGCCCTCAGTCTTCTCCGGCAGTGTCATGTGCGAATCACGGGAGTCCATGTAACCGGTGTCTCGTGTCTCGTGTCTCTGTCTCTGTCTCTGTCTCTGGCAGCCCTGGCTCTCCTGACGTAATCTTCCCTGTATCGCTGCTGCTCGACTCTCCCGCTCAGTCGTCTTCCCCTTTAGCACACCGACAGCGGCACACTACAGCACTCTCCTCTGAGCGCGAGATTCCCTGCGTGGGTGGAGAAGTCCCTTCTGCGGCGGGTGGTGTCTGGCTACTGCTCCAGGTGTGCGGTCTCCTCGCAGTGTGGAAAAGTGCCAGCTATCCAGCCAGACAGGAAGGGCGTGGCTAAACGACAAAAATGTGAAGAGGCCAACTTACCCGGACACTTGTTCGCTGGTTCTTTTTGCGCAAGAGCTCGCGGAGGGAGTTTGTCGACACGGCGGGCGCGAGGCAGGGCGCGCGAGGCAGGAGACTATGAGCACGTACGGGAGATCCTCTGTCGCGCAGCGGAAGACGCACAACCAGAAGAACCAGCTGATTCTGAAAGCGCTGCTGAAGGAGCCGGCGAACAAGTTCTGTGCAGACTGCAAGACTGCGTCGCACCCGCGCTGGGCGAGCTGGAACCTGGGCATCTTCATCTGCATCAGGTGCTCTGGCATACACCGTAGCATGGGCACGCACATCTCGCGCGTGAAGTCCGTTGATCTCGACAGCTGGACGGACGAGCAGATCGCGTCGATGGTGAAGTGGGGGAACGCGAAGGCTAACTCGTACTGGGAGGCGCGGCTCGCGAGCTCGCACACGCCGGACGACAGCAAGATCGAGAACTTCATCAGGACGAAGTACGACCTGCGCAAGTGGGCGCGTTCGGCAGAGGTGCCGGACCCGGCGTCGATAGAGGTGGGCGGCGGCGCGCAGGCGCAGGAGCACGCGCACCTGAAGCTGGAGCACAACAAGCACATAGAGCAGGGCTCTGCGCAGCGGAGACAGCCGCCGCCGGTGCAGCAGAGCGCGTCGTCGTCGTCGTCGCTGCTGGACCTGGACTTTGCACCTGCGGCGGCGGCAGCGGCAGGAGCAGCAGTGGCACCCGCCCGACACACGCCCGTGCAGGCTGGCAGCCGCGTGGCGTCGCCCGCGTCGTCAACGTCGTCTCTCGGGAACGGAAGCAGCTCGAGGCCGGACCTGAAGAAGTCGATTCTGTCGCTGTACTCGACACCGTCGTCGTCGAGCTCTGTGCTGCCGCAGAGCGGCAGGTCCGCGCAGCACCCGCAGCACGCACAGGCGGTCCCGCAGGCGCAGGCGGCACAGTGGACCGCGCTGGCCGCACCGCAGGAGGACCCGTGGCAGACAAGCACGAAAGCGAGCAACGCGAACGGGCTCGACGGCGACCTGTTCAAAAATGTGTGGAACTGACACGCTCCAGAGATATACATACTCATTTATCATAATAGTAAAATGGTACCGCGAGGTACTCTACACACATTTATAGAATCTGTGTGCGTAAAAAAAGAAAAAACCAGAAAGCGCGGTGTAGACTAGTGGCCACCGGTGGTGGGCAGACCGACGTACACTTTAAAGGAGTCGTAGATGAGCCACTGGAACCCCGTGAGCGTGCCGATCATCACAATACGGATGGGGAGTCCGTTCCACAGCCCGGGGAAGCCGATGCGCTTGTAGATCCTCCCGACCGCCTCCACCATGCTCTCGTCCGCCTTCTTCTCCGAGTTCACGAGACTGACGAGCACGTCTGCCGGGTGCGACACTATCGCGCAAAAGATACCCGCAATGTACCCGCCGAGAAACGACACCCCTGTCTGCTGCACGGTCGAGTACTCGCTCTTGCTCTTGGGCAGCGACGAGTAGATCTTCTCGACAATCTTCTCAAACGACGCAAACTTCACCATGGTGTACGGGATCTGTCTGAACCAGAGCGGCACGAGCCCGTTGTACAGGCCGGTAAAAGGCGGAACTTTTGCGGGAGGGATCGTGGTCTGCACCTTCACCTTCATCGCCTCGAACGGACACAGAAACAGGTCTGCGATGAACTCCGCAGACGCCGACGACGCGAGGTACACCGCGGTGTTGTAGTTCTTGACAAACTCCTCGCCCGCCAGGTCGCTGTACGTTTTCTTGAAAAACTCGTAAAAGCCGTACTTCCCGGCGCCCTGGAAACCGTAGCCGATGAATGTCGGCAGCACGCCGGTGAAGATGGCGCCGAGCCCCTCTGTCTTGACGATGGTCCTCCACGCCTGGATGTTGCTGGAGTACAGACTCGCATTGACCTGTCTGCGGCACTTCACGAGGTCGAGCGGAGTCACCAGAGAGTGTGTGGGAGCACAAGCTGCATGTACTGTTAGTATTCCGTGCGAGCCGTCAGCGGGCAGACACACTCACCAATTACACCTCCCAGAGTGCAGGCGGCATAGTAGTCGCGCGAGTACAGCTCAATCTTCTTCTTCTCAAGCGGAGACGAGATCCAGTACGACGCCGGAGATCTTCCTGTAGACGAATTCATTATCAGCTTTAGCGGGTCCGATGCGGTCCGCGGAGTAGGGTTATTATATATGTATATTTCCGTTAGTCGGGTCTGTGTCTCAATGGACGGGTCACTATCTCTCCTCAGCTAGGTAGACAGCGGGAAAGAAAACAGGAGCAGAATAAACTGTGCGTAGCTGGCGGCTTATCTGTGGGAAAGACGGAACTTGCTTCCTGTGGAAGGGGCCGCTTTCTCAGTTTTATAGGGACAGTCGAGAAGTGCACCCACCGTGTTCTTATTTGAGCTCTTCCTGCGGCTCGGTTTCTCTTCTGTGCCGCATCCGTGCGCTATATATGAAAAGGTGCACAGGGGGAGGGAGACTGGGCGGGTCGACGGTCGTGGGTCGGGGGTGTTTACCGCAGAGGCGTGGCATCCCCTCCCTGAGCTGTGTGCGGAGGGTGCGCACGCGGGATAGTGCCCGCTCTTACAGCAGTGCGGCGGTGGCAGCATCTGGAGTTTTCGCGGGGTGCCGTCGTGGGTGCGCCTGTTCTCCTCTGAAGCCACCAGATAAGAAAATCAGAGATACAGGTCAGAGACACAGACACCCGGACGGCTGCGTGTGGCTCACCGGTGCCAGGAGGATGCCGGGGATGTGCCCCTGGCGCGCGGTTAGCTCCGCACAGGACCCACACGACCGTACACACATAGCGCAGCTACGCACGCACCACGCGCACGTACCTCTGCGACCGAGCGCCGTCCCGCAGACCGGCCAGCGCCAACCTGGCCAGCAAGGCTGCTCCGCCAGACCGCCGCTGCGTCAGCGAGAGAGAGCGCTAGGCCGCGAGGTATATACATGCGGTCGTGCGCACTTTAATGCCTCGGCTAGTCGTGCGAGGTGACAAAGATCCGCCCTTCGCTTCGAGCTTTTCCGTTCTGCAGCAACAAGGATTAAAAGAGCAGCGAGAAACGGCTGCTCACGCTACTGCCTGGGCGCTTTTGTACACGGTTTCATCCACGTGTGTTTGCATTCTGGTGCGAGCTAAGAAGTGCGGTATATAGTGACGAGTTTCCCCCACGGCGCAGAGATGAAGTTCTCCACACAGAGGAGGGTGGGTGTACTGGTTACACTTACTGTGATCGGATTGTGCCTGCTGGGCGTTGCTCACCGCCATGCCGCGGCGGGGAACGCAGCGGTTGCGGTGAGGAATCCGCCCGGGCTTGCGGCGAGATCTCTCGGCGACGCGATCGCACCACAGCCAGATACACCGGGCACGCCGGCGGTCCCGCCCGTGCTACCGTGCACCGCTGTGCACCCGCTCACTAATGCGTTTTTCGATCTGAGGTCGCTCGGCAGCCTCAGTCCCGAGGGCGTTACCCAGGCGTGGAACGCGAAGGGCTACGACTACGGCGCCAATTTCACCGTGGGCATATGCTCGACCCCGCTAAAGAAGAGCACGCTGCAGCAGCCGGGTGGGTCTGACTTTGTGGAGGTGAGGAACAAGACACTTGTGGGCGGCTACTACACCGACAAGTCCGGCGCTAAGAGGTCGATAGGCGAGTTTTCGACCGGGCCCGTGTTCAGGGGCAGGAAGCTCACGCTGACGTACGCCAACGGGAGCATATGCAGGAGGGCCGAGAGCGGCGAGACCGTGCGGAGCTCAACGATCCTGTCGTTCACGTGCGACAGAGAGATAATGGCAAAGGCACAGGTGTCCTTTGTCGGCGCGCTCAACGACTGTGACTTCTTCTTCGAGGTGCGCACGATACACGCGTGCGCGACCGCCGCGAAGGAGGACAACCTCGCGCTTGTGTGGATATTCCTACTCATAGTGCTTGCTGCGCTGAGCGTGTACTGCTCTGGCGGCATACTGTACAAGAAGATTGTGCTCAACCGCCGCGGGTGGCAGCCTGTGCCGGCGTACGGCGGGCTGGTCGGGAGCGTGAAGTCCGCCCTGGGACGGGGTTAGTGTAACTCTTTTGCCAGGGCGATATATATATTAAAAGTGTTTAGAGAGAATATTTGGTACTGGTTTTGCCATTTTGTGTACTCTCTCTGGAGAGAGAAAAATAGTAGTGCGCTCAACCAGGGAAAAATCCCAGGGCTCAGGAGAACAGCCGGCTGCGCTGCTGCGCGAGCACAGCTCAACAAAGACTACCATCTGTACCAGCGAGTCACAGATATACCCGTTGGGGACTGGTAGGGTGTACAGAGCGAACACACTGCGAAGGGCATACGCTTAAATTAACTGACGGATACTCCATAGCAGAATAGCAAACAATGTCTAGCAGAAAGAAGACCATCCTCAAAGTCATCATACTGGGAGACTCGGGTGTCGGCAAGACATCGCTGATGCAGCAGTTTGTCAATGGGAAGTTCTCGCACCAGTACAAAGCCACCATAGGTGCGGATTTTTTAACGAAGGAGATGGTGATAGACGACAAAAACGTCACGATGCAACTGTGGGACACCGCTGGACAGGAGAGGTTCCAGTCGCTGGGAGTGGCGTTCTACAGGGGAGCCGACTGCTGTGTGCTGGTGTACGATGTGACAAACACCAAGTCGTTTGAGAACATAGCGTCGTGGAAGGATGAGTTCCTGGTACAGGCAAACATAAAAGACCCTGAGAACTTCCCTTTTGTTGTGATTGGAAACAAAATAGACGTTGAGGAGAACAAGAGACTCATAAGCAATAAGAAGGCACAGGTTCTGTGCACCAATCTGGGGAACCTGCCGTATTTTGAGACGAGTGCGAAGGAAGCGGTGAACGTAGAGCAAGCGTTCGATGTTGTGGCGAGAAACGCCCTGCAGCAGGAGGAGAGCCTGGAGTTCGGCGATGACTACACGGATGCGATTAATATCCACCTCGACGGCGACTCTCCCTCGTGTGCCTGCTGAGAGCACATATTCATCAAATACAGTCTATTTACGTATGCGCAACAGTAGCCGAGGCAGGAGTCGCCCATCACGCGCGCAGAGTGAGATATGTCGGTTCAGTTAACCGAGCGACGGAGTCTACCAGCTGCCGATAGAGTGTCGAGCAACGGGCCGTCGTATTGTGCGTTCAAAGACAGAAACTGTCCTACGCGATACGATTATCAAGCGAACGGGACGCGCAGCGGGAGACAAACAAGCGGTGTATTTTGGGCGTTGTCGCAACCTTGCTTTAAGCCTCATTACCTGTAGCTACTGTACGGGTATTTCAGATTCTCTTGGAGGCACTGAACTGCTGCGGCATCACCTTAGAGGTGTTACGTCAAAGGTGGATTCAGCCACTTTTATTTCTTGATCTGGTAATACAACACGGCAAATGTTTCGTCGTGTACACAGGGGAATGTAACAAGGTGAAACAAAGGTGAAACAAATGCGAAGCAGGGGAAACAAAGGGATTTTGACTTCGGCGCTGAGTTCTTTTTTTCTTCGTGAACACTAGGAGTATGGAAGAAGCTAACAGAGCGCCACTGGTGAATGCTTCCCGCCTTGATGTGGACACCACAGAGGAAGACGGGTTGAAAAAATACGATTCTTATTTAGCTGAGCACACAAGTCTTTGCTTGGTCCACTGCCTCCTGAGTGACTCCACTTTGGTTGTTTCCAAGGACTTGATACACGCGACCTCGGCCTATGGGGGACCGCAAGGTGAAGAGAACACAGTGTACAACAAGGCTGTGAGTGGCCTTGTTTCAGAATTTATGCGGAATCATGGGTTTAGTGAGCCAAGAATGCCGTTAGAACCTAACAGAATCGATCGTCAAGTCGAGGTATTGTGGAAGCAAATGGGGAGCAATGTGAAACAGCACTTCTTGGAAACACCGAGGAGATACATCAACTCCAGAACGGGAAAAGAGACGCTTGAGAAAGAGTTCTGTCAATGCAAAGCGGAGATTGCTAAAGTAGTTGAAGAAGATCCGACTGCTGAGGTCAAGAAAGGACAGACGGAAGAGAAAGATGCCGAAATGAAAGCACTCAGAGGTCAGCTTGATGCCATCAGCACTTTCAAAGACGCTGTCATGCATAGCAGACTGTTCCCTGATGGCTTCAAAGAAATAGGCTCCGAAGTCGCATCATTGGCACTTCAGTATGGTCCCAGCAACGACCTGGAACATCACCTACTGTCTGAGCCGACGACGCTGGCTACTTCGTACAATCTTCTCAGAGAATTGTACTCGAAGTCCAAAATACAGGGTCCGCCCCCGATTTTCGAAGGCGGCTCTGGTATTCTGGCGCTTGCATCGCTGGATATCAAAAAAGTACGCCAACAGCACGGCGCATCTGAGAAGCAAAGTCTCAAAACTGCTCTCGCCTCAGAGAAGAAAAGCAACAAGACCGCCGGCAAAGACGTATATTTTCAGGACAACTTAGACAAAATTCGCAGGGCGGTCGCCAAGGGCTCGAACATAGTGGTGGTTCATAGCAGCGAGCGTGAGCTGCTACACCTTATGGACTCAAAGGGTAACCGGTTCAGGTACACTTTAATGCAGAAAAGGAACGAGATGAAATCTAGGAAGTGGGCCAATGCACAGAAGCGTAACGGCAAACTGACGGATGACGTGAAGAGGATATTCGGCGCTAAGGCCGTTGTGATATTCGGTGTTCCCTCGCTGGATTGCGACGACGCAGCGTGCTACAATGTTTCTGAAAATGTTGAATTCTGGAACGTTTTCAAAAAAGCAGGGTTCATCTGCTACATGATGGATGAGTTCAACACCAGCAAAGTTTGCCCCAAATGTCAGGGGCATGTTACTGACAAAGTGATTGAGCGCCTCTCCCCAAATCCACAGGCCGCTCGAGGAGAGAAGGTCTGGGTTTACGGCTTGTTGGCCTGTACCAACCCTGACTGACCGAAAACGCGTCACAACAGAAGTGTCTTAGCCTGCTTGAACAAGCTGCGCATAGCGGATTCTTACCTAACGGGGGAAGGTAGACCCGATGTATTTGCAAGGCAGACCCTTTCTGCGACGTACCCCACCACTGCGGCGCCAGAGCCGATTGCTTAGTTGCAAGGTCAGCCACGAAAGGTTAAATAATTATTTGCTACCACCTTTTAAATAGTATTGCTTCTGCTGCATGACGTAGCCTGTTCAGTGAATTTCATCTTACAACTTCTAGGACCCTTCAGGTATATCAGAAAATGCAAAGGCGTCTTTTCCACCTCTATATGCAACTTTCAGAGGAATAAAAGGTTTTCTCGCCGTGCTCTCTTGGGTTGTTCCGGTGACCAGCTGAGAATCGCCGCTGCGTTTCTGAGCGTAGTCACGTTGAGAGTGAGTCGTGCGTAACATACAACATCGCCAATGTTGCGCACTCTGTCTAAGACATGGTTGCCATCATTTGCTCTGGAGGTGAAATATCAAAGGGATATAATTTTCCACGCTCCTTCTTCAACACGGACTAGGTGCTGCTGTATGTGATGAGTGGCGCTGTAGAAAAACTCTCAGTACGCAAACCCCATTGTGGCTCCCGACCGCACCGCCCCGATGAGCAAAATACAAACAGAAGGCGTGTTGGTGTAAGCAGACACTGCCTCACCATTTACGGTGTAACAGTGGGTGGTGCCCACGGGGCCCGATACCTCTCGAAAGCCTGTACTTGCCGTGCCTGTGGTACTGCTTCCTCTGTCAGCCCGTCTGTGTGGAACACGCCCTTCTATGCACAAGTCAGCTGTGCGCCCACGACCCACGTGTTGAACTGTATCTGACGCTATCAGGCAAAATTTGGCAACTGAAACAGCGGTGGCTGAACGCTGTCAGAGATTATCAAAGTGTGGAGAGCTCTGGCAGATTGCTATCGGATAGGGTGTGTTATATATACGAGAATTTCTCGCAGCGGAGGAGAAGTAAGCCAGCTGAGACATACCCCAACATCTATAGCCAGTAGAATCACACATTTTTTATAGCACAGCATGGTGAGAAAATAGTGCAGCTTATGGAACAAAAGGGCACAAAAAATAACAATGGATATCTCTTTAGCAGGTTCGCCAGGATACTATAGTGGTTCTTCCTCCAACAACTCGCACAACGCCAGGGCGGTTTCTGGTAGCGGAGCAGTATCCACACGGATGACCCCGGTCATGTCTGCTCCTCCAGGGCCAGCGGGACCAGGCGTGTCCACAGGCCCGCCGAAGACAGCGAGTCTCAGCCCGAAGGATACACCTGATAAAATTCATTATTCTATCCCTGTGAGGATGAAGAGGTATAGGAACAAGAGCATAAGCTCGAGCTCGAGCTCGAGCTCTGAGAGTAACAACGACTCGCAGCATGATCCAGTAGCTGGCTACAAAACAACAGCGGGAAATGGATTATTTGCCACACAGACAGACACGGCACAGCACAAGGAGACTGAGCCAGCAAAACAGACACACGCGGCCCCCGCAGGCACACAGGACGGAAACAGGCGGACCCTGCCGCGAAAGTTTATCAACTGTTCCAGAGATGATCTGATAGCGCTAATATCGCGGATGCTGCTATCGCTGACAACTATAAACGACAAGATATCGCAGGAGCAGATATCGTCGCAGCACCTGACGCGATTCCACTCGAGAGCGCCACCGAACATATCGATAAAGGAGTACCTCTCGCGACTCGCTCACTACTCGTCGCTCGAGAACGCGATACTGCTCACGTCGATATACTACATCGATCTGCTCTCGGCGGCGTACTCCACGTTCTCGCTGAACTCGCTAACCGTGCACCGTTTCCTGCTGACGGCGACCACGATAGCGGCCAAGGGCCTGTGCGACTCGTTCTGCAACAGCCACCACTACGCAAAGGTTGGCGGCGTGCACGTCAGCGAGCTGAACATACTAGAGATTGAGTTTCTGAATAAGGTGAACTGGAGGATAGTTCCGCGGGACTTCAACTACGACAGCGACGGCAGCTCCGAGAGGAAAAACAGCACAGGTGCACTAGAGCAGGATTATTTAAAGAAAGTGAAACTTGGCGTCGGATCGGCCGCGGAGGTTTTGGATTTGTATTATAAGCGCATGGTTATGCTCGTGGGGAAAGACGAGCAGGAGGATATTGAATACCAGCTGGAGTCTGAAGACGAGGACGAGGAAGAAGAGGAAGAGGAAGAGGACGAGGACGAGTACGAGGACGAGTACGGGCAGGAGACGGCGCCGAGGATCGAAGAAAACGTCAACCTCAAGAGACGCGCCGACCAAGAGGTGTCGCGAACGCACAAGAAGGGTTTCAAGTCGCCACACATCAAGCGCGCAGCGCCCACGACCCCTCTGTAGGTAGGAAGGAAGGTAGATAGGTAGGTAGGTGAAAATGAATAGGGGCTCCGCCGCCTGGGCCGCAATATTTATGTGGTACACGCCTTTTTGTTCGCCGGAGGAAAATCGTCGAGCTGGTCAGATCTCCGCTGCTCTTTTCACCATCGATAAGTGAGAGGAGCGCCACCATGAATCCCGCTATTTCCAACTTAGTGATCATGCTCGTCATGATGCAGGCGTCTAAGAAACTAGACTTTGAAGACCCCAAGATTGTTCTGTACGTGAGAATAGGCTACGTTTCGGCGACTCTTATCACTATGTTGATATACCTGTTTGCCAGATACAAGATTATCACGAAGAACGACCTCACCACGCTGAAGTACGTCGAGCCGGCATCGCCGCTCTCGGGACAGACAGATGAGCAGCTACAGGTGACGACCGTCAAGGAGTACGACCTGAAGCAGGTGCAGTCGTCGATCAGAGGCATCTTCACCGGGCTCGCCATGATGGGATTCATGCACCTGTACATGAAGTACACCAACCCGCTGCTGATGCAGTCGATCTCGCCGGTTAAGTCTGCGCTGGAGTCAAAGATAGTGCAGATCCACGTCTTCGGCAAGCCGGCGGTGGGCGACCTGAAGAGACCGTTCAAACAGCAGTCGATGTTTGGTGGCGGCGGGGACGTCAAGACCGACAAACAGACGATCGAGAAGGCGGAGACCAGCGGCGCAGGCGGTATAAAGGAAGAGTAGACCCGGCTCTGCTAGATCTGCCACAGCCGACGGTGCCACCTAATATATATATTAATAGAAGCTGTCTCACTAGAGTCCGGTTGCGCTCTCCTCTCTCCTCTCTCCTCCTCCTCCTCCTCCTCCCAGTACGCTGTATTTTCATTGTCCACACTACCTCATACTGCGAAACAAGTAAAGATACCAAACAGACCGAGGGGAGACTCTGAGGCAAGCCGGGTACACACCACAGACGACGGTATCCACTCTCCAGGAGGATAATCTGACTGAAAGTGTGGCAGGCTCAGCAGCGCGAGTTTCTGAAGGTGAACAAGTCTCCGCTGTGGCGCTCCGTTTCTGCAGACTGTTCAGAGGTGGTGGTCATACGAGTTGGGCGAATGACACAATACAGCAGATAAAGATAAATAACAGTATCCACATATAACCAGTCTATATTATGGATCAGTCTAACTATACCCTTCCAGGGATAATTCACTACTTGCAGTCTCAGTTCACGATAAATGAAAAAAATAGGATAATCAACGATCTGGAAAGATCAAACTTGAAAGCAAGAATAGTCGAACTGGAGAGCGAGAGAAACTCGCTGAAGCTGATCAACAGGAAACTCAATGACAAAGTAGAGGAACTGCAGTCGACACTGGCCGCACAGGAGACGGCGCAGGCTGTGTCGCCTGGCTCGTCTAAGAATGGCAAACTGAAGAAGGGCGCTAACGGGAGTGGAGAAGCGCCGGACGAGGATCTAGAGAAGCGAACTAAAATTACAAAACTCGTGGAGTCAAAGAGATTCCTAAAGAACTCAACCAACGAAATACTGTACCTGCTGAATTCGCCGTCGCTGGATAAGATGGACCCGCTGAACCTGAAAAGCGAGGAGCCGTTTTTCCAGACCAACCAGGAGAACCAGGGGACAGAGCAGTATAACACAAGCGTGACGCCGAACCCGAAAAGCTGCACGCTCGCTGACTCTGCTGCAGAGACGAATGGATCGAGAGAGACGAAGATCAGCCCGCCCGTGGAGCCGGTGAGGAGGGACATCGCCCTCGAGATCGACGCTGCGAGCGACGCAGAGACCATAACGACAGAGTCGGAGGAGACAGAGGAAAACGGGCAGAGCGCTCAGGCGGAGGAGGTGCTGCTGGACGAGGCGCCGAAAGAGCTGGAGCCGATAACGCTTACTGGACACCTGCTCTCCATAGACCTGCTCTCGACCTACTACGAGACTCCCAACGTGCTGGCGTCGTACTCGCTCGACTCGACTGTACAGATCTGGGACTTGGACGAAGGGCGGCGCAGCAAGACTATCTCTGCGCCTGCCAGGACACTGCGGACCTCCAACGTGTCGGACATGGTTACGTACGGCGACGAGTTTCTGCTGACGAGTTCTGGAAACCACCTGTACATCGTGAACATACTCAGCAAGAACCCGATCCCGTTCTTAACGTACAGCTGCACACCCATAATCAAGTCCATAGACTACTGCAGGGGGAAGGTGCTCATTCTCGACTCGAGCAACGACGTCAGGCTCTACACGTTGAACTCCTCGGTGAAGCAGCTCATACCCGTGGACCTCGGTATAGACGTTGCGCAGCTGCGCGGGGATTTCATGCTCGCGAAGTTCATAGGGACGGACCCGACGCAGATCGTGGCGCTCAGCAGATTTGAGATACACAGGGTTGACATCAAGCAGAACAGCTTCCGAAAGCTGACGATGAAGGGCTTCTCGGAGCAATCCATATCGAGAAGGTACCTCGCGCTGTACCACAGAGACCAGTCGATATCGATAGTCAATTTGGCGCTGCCTGACATCACGCTTCACAACGAGAGACTACCCAAACCTGTCAAACTGCTGAAACTGTCGAACATGCTCGGACAGGACTGGCTGGCGGTTGGCTACACCGACAACTCGGTCGGTGTGTTTGAGGTGCTGGACAGCGTCCTGCGGTTCCATAGCTGTCTGCTGGATGTCAGTGTGTCGTCTCTCGCCTTTGGGAAAGTCAGCGGAGAGCCTGTGCTGATTGCCGGAGGGTACGATTACGCGATTAGAGTTTATAACATTTAGTTATGCATCGGTGAGCGCTACGAAGAGGGTGTAGGATATTCGTAAATTCCGCGAAACGGTTGGCCTCGCGTGGTGTCGGTCCCACCGTAATTGAAATGTGTACACCCCAAAAAAGGTGATATCGGAGACTTATCAGTTCGATCAGCGCATTCAGAAGTACCCCGAAAACGCCTTCAGTGAGAGCGAGAGCAGGCTACGGGCGCGGCCTACCGGCAGACTTGCTCTACGGCCATTGTAGAGGGAGATATACTGTCCTGCAAAAGGCACAGCGCCCGGCGAATTCGGTGAGAGAGAAAGAGAACGAAACGGGATCTCCCCCCGTGTGAAATTTGTACGATGGACTTCTCGGTCTCAGGCGAAAACATTGGCAGACATTTAGCGTAGCGGCCGGAACCCCCCCTCACTATAAAAATCTTTAAATCCCCGAGAAAGTTGTTGAAAACTTTACCGACTAAAACAACAAGTATGAAGTTCGCCCACTCGCTCGCTCTGATAGCGTATGCTGTCTCTAAAGTGTCTGCCTCTGCTGCTGCCGTCCCCCATGCGGACCCCATCGCGTTTGCCGAGGCGCTCGCATTTGCCGAGCTCGAGCACGGCTCGGAGTACGCCCAGACAATGGGCGAGATTGCGATGCTGTACCCGTTAGACAGAGAGTGGTCTGAGGACACCGAGACCACCGCGCCGTGCGGTAGCTACGCCAAGCCGGCAAACAGGTCTGAGTTCCCCCTCGACGACGGTTTCGTCGCTCTGGTCGCCAAGTCCTACAAAGCGTGGAGCGTGTCTCTGAAAATTTCATACAACGACGACCCGCAGGACAACGCCGACTTTGACGAGTGGGCCCGCGGCAACGTCACCAACGAGATAGCCATCGGACACACGTGCTTCTACCTGCCGGACCAGCCAAGCAACATCAACGACGGAAGCAACGCGACCATCCAGCTGGAGTATATGGCGGTCGAGGACGAGGCCAATGTCACCCACTACGCCTGCGCGGATATCACCTTCGTCGAGGAAAGCGTCTTCAAGCTCACCACGGTTGCCCTGTCCTGCTTCAATGCCACTGACGACGGATACTACTCGGGAAGCGCCGCGGAGGTCTCCAGCGAAATCGCATCGGTGTCGAGCTCTATCGCTGCCGTGGCATCGTCGCTCTCTGATGCTGCATCGTCGCTCTCCAGCGCTCAGTCGAAAGCCAGCAGCACATCGGCAAGCTCGTCGTCAAAAGCATCGTCAAGCACGACGTCAGCGGCATCGTCAACTAGCACCACATCCACCAGTACCTCTGCCACTGCTACGAGCTCGTCGAGCTCAAAGGGCGCAGGCGCGGCGAACGAGGTGCCGATCGCCGGAGGCGTCGGCGCTGCAGTTCTGTTCCTGCTCAGCTTCTTCTAGGAGCTCCGCGAAAAGTTCAGCATATCTCTGCTTCAGTTCCCTATGGTCCTCTATATGTGTATTTACACCATTTTGTAGTAAAAGTAAACGTTAAGCCACACTAGCCACCCAGTAGAGATCTGTCACAAGCTTCACCAGCTGGAGCGAGCGACTAGTCGTGTCAGAGCTATATTGCAACACCGAATCAAAGGTCCAACTTTGGGAGAAAGGACGAGGAGCGTGACATTGCGTGGTACAGAGGACGTCAGGGAAAACATGGGTTCGAGCACTTCTAAACCGCAGGAGACGAAGACGTTTATTCCCAGCACACCGGTGGAGTTCAGCTCGTCGCTCCTGGCGCAGCTTGACTCGTCGCTGGAGGCGGACTACACGCGCCAGCAGTACGCAGAGACATACGTACAGCAAAGAGTGAACAGAGAGCTGAAAAAGCTGGAGGCGAGCGAGCTTGTGAAGCTGGATGAGACATTCACTAACTCGCTGCTGAAGGGAGAAGGGAAAAAGGGTGAGGAGTCGGCCAGCAGTTTGGCAGCGAAGCTGGCGAGTGTGCGCCAGCAGTTGGTGAAGCTGAACGCTGACACAACTGAAATAACCCCCAACGTGCAGGCCGCCGAGAAGAACGTCACGCAGTGCCTGAAAGACAACAAGGGGAAACCCCTGAATTGCTGGAGTGAGGTGGAGGTGTTCAAAAAATTGGTGAATGAGTTGTGAAGAAGAGCAGCGCTGCTTTGAGAGCAGAATGGAACCCTGCTGGGGCTAGACACTATATAATAATACATCTTTATTGGATAGACGTGCCGCCTACATTGACATATTTAATGATCTAGTTTCACCGCCTAGTCTAAGCCGACCGCCTTGTATAAGAGGATCAGCGCGCTGTCGCTCTCTCCGCCGCCCGCCAGCTGCTCAATCTTTTCACGGTCCACAACAGATATCTTATCGTCGTTGAACTTCCACCATTTATCCCCGGTACGGTCCGCACTGTCTCTGACAAAAGCCTGGTAGTGTCCAGAATCCGCATTCGCTCCGCTGTGCGTGATAATTGCGTTCAGGTCATACATACACGACGGGTTCTCTCCGCTTTTCGCGTCGTAGTCCGAGGGCAGAGCCTTTTTGAAGTTCTCTACCCACTTCTGTCTCAACTCCGCCTCGCGGGTTTTAAGCTGCTCTCTGGAGTCGGCACCCGCAATTTTTGTTTTTTTGAAATCTCTAGCCTCCTCCTCGTTTGCCTTTTCGATCTTGTACAACTCGTCTCTCACCTTGCATTTATCCTGCTTCACATCCTCATCCAGAAGATCTGCCAGATCCAGCTGGAAGGGGAACTGGACCTTTCTCAGGATCTTTGACTTTTTGTTGGTCTGTCTCTTCCAAAAGAATCTCACGAAATGAACGGTCAGGTACTTCGGAAGCCTCGTAATCTTTCTAGAGATTTCATACTCGGCGTTCCTCCCCAGTGATTCATTATTCTTTTCAATCACCTCCTTTAAGTTCTCTATGAGGCCGTCTTTCATAAAATTCGTCTTGATGCTGATGTGGCAGTTCAGCTTCATTGCATGCTCCGACGAAAAAGAAGCCTCCTCGTCAGACTCTAGACACTTTGTACTGGCCTTGAATCCTATCTCGAAGTATTTCTCCAAATCTGGGAAGCTCTTCAGTAGCGTGGCGAGAATCTGCGAGTAGGCCTCCTCGGCGTCCTGCTGCTTGTAAAACCCTTGGTCCGATCTTTCGCTAAACTGAGGGAAGTTCATTCTCAGGGAGGTCAGGAAGTTCAGGGGAGTGATCTCTGATTCCTTGCCACTCATTCTAGAGAACAAGCCCTTCAGATTAAATACCAGATTCTGCTGCTGCGAAGAATTGCTTGCGTTCCTCTCAAACTTGTTCAGATCATCATTCAGCTCTTTGACAGTGAACAGCGTCTGCAGAGAACTGTTCAAGTAGCACGTGTTCCCCAAGTTCACAAGACCAGACGGCTCGTGAACCGTGCTGATAGACCTACCGTCCTTGGAAATGTCCTCAATGAAAACCAGCTTCTCCGCTGGCTTCACAATGGTGCTCGAGGGCGTACCGAGAACCATGATAACCTGGTTCGGTTTCAGGTTAAACGTTCTCATATCAGAGTCGTCCTTCAGCTGGCCTCCCTTAAGGAGGATCTTTTGCCTCTCAGGAGGAACATTGGTCACAGAGTACACCTGTGACTTGAACGTGAGGCCTGGCTCCTCCAGATCAACCTCCAGAGAGTACGATTTTCCAGCATTCTTAACAGTCACTAAAAGTCGCGAGATTGTTAGTACGCTACTTCGCCAATCATTCAAGCAAATCCAGCTTCCTCACACTTACCAGGAACTGTCGACATGACGCGAATACTCTCGTTCTTTTCCCGAGCGCGGTTACCTCTCTGCAGGTGGCAACACCGAACGCGATGCCGTTTCTGTCACTACAAATTCGGTAAACGCACTAATAAAACTATACGCGCTACCCCAGCAGAATCAGCAAAAATATCAGCAGCAGGTCGATGGCGTAGTTCATCAGCAAGAGCCAGCTCAGAAAGTAGAGAAGCTTCGGACTGAAAACTGTCCATATAAACAGGTGGAATCGCAGGCTGTAGCAAGAAGCCATGAGCGCGATTCCGGCCAGAGAGTAAAACACAGTGGACACGAGAAGTTTGGTATAGAAACGGTCAACCTTCTCGCTCCGCTCCACCTTATCGAAAAGTAGAGCCGAAGTGCTCAAAGACCAGTAAATAGAGCCCGCCCAGTTGGCCGTAAATGTCAAAATTCCAACGGGTACGAGGTCGTAAGTCTCCAGTCCGTTGAACGAGTTCGTTAGATCAACAGAAGAGAGAGAGTTGGTGTTCCCAAAGGAAAAAAAAGTGAAGTTCTGCAGTAGTATGTTTGTGAGCGTGAGAACCGTCACCAACTGTGGTGCAGGGGGTGTCTCGGATGCGTACTCCGACATAAGTAGCGTGAGGCCGTCTGTCATCACAAAAACCGGTAGAAAGATCGCGGTGTTCTCCAGTTTTGTCTGGTTCAGCAGCAGAAAGGCCACTAGGTTAGATATGACATTGAGAAACTGTCCTTGGAGCAATCCAAAATACCTGAATGCAACAACAGAGGCGGTGACGGAGAAGAACAGCTTGTAGAAGAGCTTGAACAGTGGAAGCAGCGCGTCCTTTGGAGCTGAAACACCGAATAGGGACAGCGCATTAGCAGCCTCTGCCGCAATAATCTCTATGAAAGGTTCAAAAAGCTGCTGGTCGTCATCTCCCACGCTTATTACGCCGATGAGCTTCACGGAAATCCCAATCACCGCTAAGGCTAACACTGTAAGAGTGACAGGGAAGAGCAGAGGAAGAGGGAGAAACCTCAGAGATCTAATATTCTTCTCCAGTAAGTAGCCGTATGTGATTGCAAGAAATGTAACGTTCAACGTGACATCCCCCTGGAATAACCTGGATATTTTCAAGTTGGAATGGAAGTTGAATTTCTGGCCGCTATTGTTCCAACCTCTAATTACCCTAGCGCAGACCATTAGAATAATCAGGTAGCTCACGGCGCGCCTCCTCGTTTTGAGGCGGGAAATGCGCACGAAGATGAAACACTCAAGGGGTATTGTATACCACCACCATATCTGATGTTCTTCTTCGATCATTGATGAGCCTACAAATGAGGCTGCATATAGCGCCGAAAAGACAATCACAGACGATCCAAGAACAGCATTCTTTCTCATGAAAGAGGTAAAATAAAAGAGAGCGGGAATCGCACCAATGGCAAAAACAGATAGACCGGCATAAATCTCTTGATAGCTGTAGTTTGTGGAGGACTTAGACAAGTACTCCTGCGATCTGTAGATGAAGCTGTAGATATCTTCATTAGACGAGGAATTTGATGCAGCGCCCCACAGGGCCTGGAGCTCCTCGTAGTCGCCCTTTGCGTTGGCCACAGTCTTCAATGCAAGCAGTTTCTTTCCCAGCCCAGCCTCCACCAGCAGTTTCAGCTGCTTAGCATTCTGTAATAGAATCTTTTGAGATACGGGTGCGTCGTACAATGCTAGGAAGTCCCTGATGAAAACACCAAGATTATTCTTCGGTATTGGAAAGTTCAGTAGACCCGCGAGCGTCGGAACCAGGTCTATCTGCTGTATTCTGCTGTAATATGTGAAGCTGTCATCTTTCGCTTGAGGCGCTTGTTGTGTTCCGTTAAACCTAGGAGAGACAAAGAGTAACCCAGGAGAGGTCTCACCGGCAGATGACGCGCCGTGGTTTCCTATTTCGTTCATTCCATGGTCCCCGAGAACAACCAGCAGTGTTCCGTGGTGGTCTTCCAGGTGGTCTTTATATATTTTCTCTATGATCCCGTCCATTTCTCTTTGTTTTGGGGGCATGTGTGGAGAGTTCGGGCCCCCCTTGTGCCCGATGTGGTCCAACCCTAAATAGTGTAGTATCATGCAGTCCCAGCTGTTGTGATCTTCTAACTCAGGGGATACGTGCCTTGTCACGTTGTTGTCAACCTCTGTGAAGTCAGCCACGTAGAAGCTTGACGTACCGTCAACTTTTGAGAAAAACTTCGGGAACAGCTTTACCCATGTATCGTCTCCAAACATGTTGATCCTGAATCCCTTTTTATGCAATTCTTTCACCCAGCTATCCTGATCCCCCAGAGAAGAAGAAGTGTCCTCTTCTGCGATGTTTAGTATAGCGTCCAAGAAATTCGGCGTCGAGCCTGTGGTTATGCCTTTGAGCCTTGGCAGCGTCACGGTTGGGGGATTAGAATACGCGGTGAAGCCCAACCCTCTACCAGTGTTGATCAATTCGTGAACAAAATGCATTGATGAGTCTTCTGAGAAGATAAAATCGCTCCTCATAGCGTCCACAACCAGGAAGATGAGCTTGTTGAATTGTGGCTCAAACTCTTCCCCATCGTGGAAAATGCCATCCCCATGTAATACAACTTTGCTCGGGAAAAACCCCTTCAAGAAGAACAGATATCCGCAGATCTGAAGCAGGGCCACCGTGGCAATCAGGGCAACACTTTTATATCGCATCTTCTACCAAACTCCCCGTCGATCTGGTCTCCGCTGTGCTGAGGACGCGGTTCCTGTGAGACGTGTACAGTCTGTCAATATTTCACGTGCCAATAAAACAGATCAAATAGATTAAGCAGTTGACTCGGATCTTCAAGCTCCCCCCTCTGCCCGCGGAGAGTTTTGGTCCATACCTAAGATCTATACACGTTGCAGGCTGTGAACATGTTGCCAAAGCAGTTTGATAGGAGCTCCAGAGGCTGCCTGAGGTTGTCGCTCAGAGCATACTCGTCTAAGTTGGATCCAACGAAGTACACACCCGGCCCCCCAAGGCTACCCGACGAAGAGCAGAAGGAGTTTGAAAAGCTGCAGAAGATAGCTACAAGCCAGGTGGCCATCGAAGACTATAACGAGTCCGTTTCCTCTGAATCGACTCCAGGTGTTAAGGCTACACCCAGTCTGAAGGCGGATGTTGGCGGCTTCTCGCCAGAGTACTTCAAAACGATTCCCGAGTTTGAAGGCGATAAAAATCCCAAGACCGGTGAGGTTGGAGGTCCGAAGCAGGACCCGCTAAAGCACGGCGACTGGGCATTTAACGGTCGTGTTACGGATTTCTAGAGCGGTGTGGCATTTCCTATACGTAATTATGAAGATGAAATGACCCTATGAATGTATATGTACACTGCTCAGGCTATTAGTGACCGCGTCTAGGCTATCGTTAAGCATTATCGAAGCATAGTCGATGTATTTTCCCTTTTTTGAGAGCAGCTTCTGCAGCTCTCTCAGCTCGCTGCTGGCCGCGGGAGCCTCTCTCGTGTTCTGCGTCGACGCGCTGCACTTCGAGCTCAGATAGCCTATCTGCTCTTTGATGATTTCAGCACGCGACTCCAGGCCATCCACAGGACTGAGGAGTCTCTGCTTTAGCTTGTTCAGCTCGCTGAACCAAGCCAGCTCCTCCTCCGATATGTCCTGCTGTTTACTCTTCTGCTGTTCCAACTTCTCCCTCAGCGGCTTTATCTTCGAATCAATTTCAGCCTGCTTTTGCGTGAGCTTTGAGATCTGCTTCTCATAGTCAGCTCCTGCTGCGACCGTCTTTGAGTTTAAGCTTTTGATCTCGCTGTACTTCGAAATCTGTCTCTGCATTTCTCTCTGTTGCTGCTGCAATCGCCAGCTCAAAGATATACCGAGCTTGTGCATTTCAATCACCCGTCTGATGACCTCCTCAGTTAGCTCATTCATGTCTTGCAGTTTCTGTTCTGTAGGTTCCAGAGAGCCTGATTGTCGCCCGATTAACTGCTTTAAATCACTCTTGATTGCTTTCATCATGTCTTCAGTCTCCTTAAACGATCCAGAAAGAAGGGTATCGTAGTACTGGGACAGCGGCTCTCCGCTCATCTTTGTGTGCTCTCGGGGACTCGTACTCTTCAGGTCGATTCTGGAAGCACCTAACTCGTCAGGAGCACTCTGCTCAATTTCCGTAATCTCAGCCTTCAGATTCGTCAACGTCACAGCATAGTCAACGCCATTCTGCAGGGAGTCTTCACCTAAGACAATCAGTCCCTCTAAGCATTCATTTTCCTTAAATTGAGCCACCACGTCTAAGCGAGTTTGCAGAGGAGTATTTAACAGTCCTAGGAAAATCTCATCCTCACCGCTGACTATGGCCTCCACGAGCTTCCTCCCCCAGAGCCTGAAATCAACCTTAATAACTGCCCTCGAGGCCTCAACCAGCATGAAGAAGGTGTATGGCGCATCGTCATTTCCGTAAAGATATACTTTGTGAAATCCTCCTGCCTCGTTCTTGGCGGGTGCCGTCTCAATGTGATAATAATCAAGCACCGCTAAAGTAGGAATCTTGGTGCCTTCCGCACCGCCATTTAAGCTACCACCGAGGTCTTCATCGAGCAGGCCAAAACTCTTTCCCTCTATGGACGTGTCTCCATCGCCTGTGTACTGTGGCTCCCCCCACTGCATTACCAGACTATCACTCTGATACATGATTAACGTTCCGCCGTTGTCCCAGCTGGCTACAAGCACGGACACAACAGGCTCATCCTCATCTCCGTTGCGAGCATTCAGGTCAAGGCTTATTAAGTCTAGCGCATTGCCATCATACAGCCGCTCAGGGAAGGGTGCGATTCTCAGCGGACCCTGAAGCGCCACCTCGCTTATCAGGTTCTCGCTAGGAATCTCTATCGTGTACAACTCCTCGTATAGACCATCGGGAGATACTTTGATCTCCTTCTGTGAGTGCGGAAGCTGTTTCAGCAGTCTGCTGAGAAACTTGAGCTGAGAAATGTAGCACTGCTTCATTTCAGAGTCGGCAGAGTGAGAATTAGTGTTCCACAGTAGCGCTGCCTCGTTGAAAAGCGTCTGTATAAATGGCTTCCGTGCGCTTATAACTCGTGGAAGGAACGGATACAGAGCATAGACGTCTCCGAATTTTGTGAAGATGTACAGAGTAATACACCCCGCGGGATCTGACTCTGACCCAAATGCAATGGAAACCGGCTGCGAGTCTGTGTCAAGACCGAAGTGGTTTTGCCCGTTGTCGTTCATCGAAAATACCGAGTACGGTGCGACGAACGAGAACCTGAGATCATAGAGACTGATCTTCGCGTCATCAGTCAGTATCACCAAAGTAGAATCAAACCTGGCAATGCCATCCCAGAGCACCTTCAGTATCTGCGGCTTGTTGGGAATCTCAACTTTGTAGGATTGCAGCTTTAGTTCTTTTGGCTGTCCAGCTCCCATGAACCCAGGAGACGGGAGAACAGCGACAACCAGAGCCGTATCGCCCACAATAGCCAGCAGAGTTCCCGACTTGTTTCTGACTAGGCTATTCACTCTGAAATTGAGATCCGGAATAGAAAGAGTCTTATAGTCTGACGAGTCGGAGACACAGGCACATCTTATTGTGTTTTCGAATATTAAAAAGATCTCCTCTCCGTTTCTAGACACTGCTCTGTCAGGCTTTACCTCGCAGTCGTCTCTCGCTACAGAAGCAGTAACATTCTGAAACACTGACTGCTTCGATAGCTTCTCCAGAAAAGTGGAAGCCATCTCTGTGGAGTAAGACCGGGTGGAAAGAGGACGGCTGGTCGTCGCATGTACTTCTGTTTGGCTTTCACGTTGTGCGCGCACACACATCCTTACACCACACCAGGACTCTGGAGCCCCTATCTACCTGCCCGGTCAATAGAAGAATCCCAAAATATTCTATTGAGATATATACAAATATATACATGTCCCCCTCCTAATGCATGTACGGGTCAGGACTCTTGTTCGCAAGGGAAGCGTTCTTGCAAGTGGAGAGTTCCGTGCGTCAGCTTCACTCTCTTCCGTGAATACCTCATGTTTCTATGGGTCAATCAGCTCTTCTACGTCTTAAATCCGATTTACAAGCTGAGGCCGCAAATGGTGCATGGTTGTGATTTCAACAGAGAGAGACCATCACTTCTTCTTTTTCAAGAAATTGCTCGCTTTTATCTCCGCCTTATTCTTTTGTCTCAGCTTCTTTCTTGCCAGTTTTGCCGGATCAGCTTCCAGAAGCTCCCTCTCATGGTCCTTGTCCAGTAGCAGCCAAAGCCACTCGGGGTATTCCGAGTCTTCCAATGCGAAAATATCTTTTCCTCCTCTCCTAACTTTCAAGTTCAGTGGTGTCCCGACCTTGCAAGAAGACACAACAGCATCCTTCCTCACTGCTACTGTCGTGCTAAACTGCCTCAAGGGCACATAGCACGTCCTCGCTAGTCTACGGAACATACTGCTGCGAGCTCCACTCAGCACTCTCTTGTCTTCTCTCAGACCTCGAAAGAAGCGAGAAAATGGCGATTGAAACCGTCTGCACACGCAATTATTTCAGTTCGGACACTCCCATCTCGGACGCTGGACGCGCCCTGCGAGGTGGTTTACGGGACAGGGTTCAGTAGATTGGCTAGTGGAGGTGGGATGCAGGTTGCAGAATGGGAAGGAGATGTCGAGCCGAAACAGTTCGAAACCATTCAAGAACGTCAAGTTCTGCTTTACAGGAATACCGAAGGATATCTCGCAGGATCTAGGCAACAACATCAAATCAATGGGAGGGGAGGCCAGTAGTATACTCTACACAGACGTCAACTACCTGATTGTCGGAGACAGAGGTTCTGAGAAGTTTAGGTTTGGAGTGAAGAACAGAGATGATCTGCAGTTCATACGACCGTACGTGATCAAGGAACTCTACAAGAAGTGGCTGAACGGGGATGACGACATCGTGCTCGAAGACTGGCACCTTCCTGTGTTCGACGGACTTCGCATTTGTGTGTCCAGGTTTGCGGCGGACTCTGAACATTCCGCGCGGGAGATCTCCGATCTCATAGTGAAGCATGGCGGCCGTGTCGATGAGTCTCTCACAATGGAGGACTACAGCATTGTATTGAATGTGAAGTCAGGGAAGAGGTATGCGAAGGCCCTTGAATGGAAGATCCCCACCGTTGATCCCCAGTGGGTCGTAGACAGTGTCAAGAGGAGAGCTCTCCTGGGTGCCGACTACTATGACATTGCCCTTTTGCCTCCTGAGAAGATTGGTGAGGGAGCGTGCGAGGTATGGGACCGTCTCAAGTTTGGCGATCTGCAAGAAGACACCACCACTGTCGAGACCGAGCAAGAGACGAGGAAAAAGAGGGCCATTATTGATGAGGACCAGGAAGAGTCTCTGAAGATCACCAGGCGGAAGCCTGCTATATGGAATTCTATCATGGGGAACGTTATGCCACCCACAAAGATGCCCACGGCAGCGGAGCAGTGGAACACGGAAGATGATGTCTCTATAGTTGAGCGGCCCGAGCCGAGACTGGAGAGTGAGCGCCGAAATGAGCCAGTCTCGCAGCTATTTGGGGGTTTTGTGTTTGGCCTCCACGGGTTCAGCAGCGCGCAGGCTGGAATTCTGAGAAAAGTAATTAGGTCGCACGGCGGACAGGTGTGTGATCTAGAGAACAAGACCCTAGTGTATCTGCTGGTCCCCTCTAGCTATGACGTCAAGGGGCTGCCTGTGGAACTGACGTACTCGCTTAATGAGGAGGTCAGGCTGGTCACCGAGTGGTTCATAGAACGCAGTTTGCACTACGGCAAAATCTCTCTTGACCGGTGGGGAATACCACTAAAGAACCTTCATCTGAAACTGGGTTTGAAAATATGCATATCTGGCTTCTCAGGAATCGAGCTTCTCCATGTGACGAAGCTCATCGAGATTCTCGGCTGCGAGTTCTGTGACACGCTGAATGAAACCCGGGACTTGCTTGTTGTCAATCTGTCTATGATCGGTCTCACTGAGCAGATTGCCCCCAAGCTGTTTGGATACAAATACAAAGAGATCGTGAACATTGGTAGTGAAAACAGGGCCGGAGAAAGCACTACACGCACGAAAATCGGTGCTGCGAAAAAGTGGGGGATTCCGATTGTGTCGCTCGCATACCTGTGGGAGATGAATGAGCTAGGCAAGAGGCCTGAGCTGGTGGATCTGAGATGGTGTATATACGCGCCCAAATCACAGGAAAGAGGAAAGGGCGTTCGCAGCGAGACGAGAGCACCCCCATCGTCCTCTATAGCCAAGCTCCCATCTCCTAGAAAAACTAAGCGAAAAGCATGGGGAAGGATGATTGGCAAAGCGTCGGAGTCACAACTGCGGACCTCTGAGAGTAAAGGGACCAGCGAGGAAAGCCAAGTACCCGTGGATGAGAGTGTGGTCGACTACACACAGATATCCTACGGGAACGATGACGTGAAGTTGGGAAAATAAAAGTAGTGTGTGTATCGATATGGAATTTGATGTTCAGCACCGGCGAACTCTCCGAGCAGCGAAAGAGCGTGTTCACCAAGTGCTTCACCGTTTACACAAGGCTTGCAATGTCGCAGAAACCGGTCAGACAGGACTATATAGCGAAGGTGAGGTACCAGAATGATCTTCCTCCGCCTCCATGTCCTCCAAAGCTGCTGAATTACACCTTTGATGATCAAAATGCGCTGCTGACTTCCAACAAGCTGTTGTCCTCTCTGTTCAGAAAGGAGAATTTCAAGAACCTGATAACCTTGGATGCTGACCTCGGCATGCCTATAGATGTGCTGAGCATACCAGGCGTTATCGATAAAAATGATGAATCGAGGCTGTATTCATTAACACAGAACTCGAACAGGAGGAGTCTGCATCCTGACGACCAACTGCTTCTACTAGACCCCACAACAACGAATATGTCCAAGTCTGAGGCAAATGTTAGTTTCCTCCGCAGGACCCAGTACATATCTTCTGCCGAGAGGAACGCAGCAGGCGAGGAATCGTCAGCAATTCCCAAACACGGTAACGCGAGCTCCAAAAAGAGGAAGAGCGACGAAGAGACAGACCCAGCTGCACAGCTGCGGGCTGTTGAAGACACTTTTGACCACGCGAGCGAAACGCTGTTTGGAGATGGAGTGAAGACCTTGAGACATCCTACAAAGAGGCACCTCACGGCCAAGCGAGTGTCGAGTTTCCTGCCAGACACCTCGATGATGGACCAGACGTATCTTGCCGTGAAATTTATAGGATCTGCGTCGCTGTCCCGGGACAGACTGTCGAAGGAAGCCATAGGTGAAGCGAGTGACACGAACCCCAGACTACTGACAACGATTTTCAAGCCTATAGACACCGAGAGAAGTGAGTGGGTGTCTCTGTACACCACCGACGAGGCGTCGTCTGTGAACTTGAGGGAAAAGCTGGAAGACACAAAGGACACAATCCCAAACGACTCGTCTGTGCTTGACGAGGCGCATGAGGTGTGCCGATTCAAGCATCTGAGAGACTACGACAGACGGTTCCAGCGGCACGAGAACATGTTCGAGGACCTGGCAATCACGTTTGACAGAGAGACGGACCAGGCGCTGTTTGTCCCCATTTCTGGCAAGATTGAGCTGAGAAAGCGCAGAGTGGCTCCTGCTCTCGTTGAGTTTGTGCAGGAGAACGACATAGGCATCCTTGACCTGAATGTCAGAGAGCCAACAACCAGAGAAAGTATCGATAGAGATAACCAGAGAGTTGCATTTGACCCCATGGAGTATGCCGAGATGAACGTGAACGAACTGGAGGCGGATCCTGAGCAGGAGGAGTCTGTAGAAGAGGAGAAAGCAGCATCTGGGCAGGACGCTGAAGAGTAGAAGAAGGACGGCGGTGTATAATATAGAGATCTCTTCCTATCGAGATCAAATTGTAGAACATGCGCCTGCCAGGTTGCCCAATTTTCAGAGAACGTGCTCGCTGGCTGCTACACCCTCGTGTGACGCTCTGATCGTGTGACTCTGCCAGGGGCAGCACCACTCCGTCGAACATGTGCTGCAGCTACAAAGGTAACATCGGACGTATAGAGGTGGTCCCTGTTTTCACGAGCTCTTTCATCGCAAGTGCGACAGCAGCGGCCGGAGACAGGCAACGAGATAAGACCTCGGTTGTGGTGCTCTGTGTAAAGGTTATGATACCCTGCTCCTTCTCTGTTTGTTTACATTTCGTTTCTTGCGTGCGGCTCAAGTAGACGAGAGCGGCGAGCGTTGACAGCTGGGACCCCGAGACAGGTGGAAGAGCGGATATCGCGAGCACGACAGACGGTAGGAGGGAGAAGGAGAAGGAGAACCATGGTGCTGGAGGAGATCTCGACGAACCTCATTAACGTCGCGGACCAGATCCTCAATTTTGATGCAGGTGATAACTCTTACCTGACAAAATGTGGTAAAAAATATAAGTTGAGAGAGAATGGCGCGGTGAGGAGGGTGCGGGAGGAGCAGAACTCTTTGATTGTGGACGTGTCCTTCCGTTATAGGGAGAACCTATCAACGGTCTCTGCATACCACATCCTGTCGCGAGTAGGCTCGGTCATTTCGGACTACCCTAACCTCTGTCTCGCGATCGTGGGTACTGCGAGAGAGATAGAACTCAACAAGTGGTACGATGTGGACTCGCAGGTGTGCTCCCTGGAGGAAGCTCTGTACGATCCCCGAGCTGACTCGGCGACTGCCGCATTGCAGTTCGCAAAGCAGGTGGCTCCCGAGCACATTCAGCAGGGGATATACTTGCTGTACGCTGCGAAAATTAACTTCCTGCACACTGACCACCATGTTGACAAACCAGAGTTAGAAGGGCTTGCACTGCGAAAGGCTGTAAGCGATCTGTATGGGAGGCCAGCACTGAGATCTAACGACGTGTACAACGCCCTGAGAGCGTTCGTGCACTGGATCAGTACTGTTGGTACCTTAGGCAAGCTTGGGATCAACGTGAAGATAGATGCTGACCTGGCGAACAGATTCAGAACCTTCCCGATGCCAGATGACTACCTTGTCAAATACTCGCGCAGCAGACACCCTGCTGGAACGTCCAAGTACTCAATGCTGAAGAAGTGCCTGGAGACCATTGCAGAGTCCGTATATGGCAAAGCACTTGATCTCCCTCCCACTGTGACCAGTTTGCAGTGGCTGTTTGATCTGTGCAGAGACGTTGAAGCTGACCCTGCAGCATACCACATCAGAGGCTCCAGCCTCCGGCTGTCAGAGAGACATGTTTCAGTTTCATCTCTGCCCAGTGTGGACAAGCTGCTTATGCTCTGCGGGGCGATTATCAGGGGTTCAGGTGGCCGGATTGGTGCTCAGCTATTGGAAAGCCATAAACTCCCTCGATCGCAGGACGGTATCTCTGGCGAATATTTCAAACGCGTGCAGCTGCTCACGCACATTATAGAAAAGGGGACTGCCGAGGGCTTCAGCGAGGGGCAGCTGTTGGTCAGAATAGGATTGGCGCAGAATAATATCTCTGATTTAGTGAGCTCTGCAAGGAGGAGCATATGAACATTTAAGAGTACCACATTGGCGGTGTTGTGTTATCGTATTGCAAGGGCGCTCGCGCCGCTTGATGTTCATGGCGCTTAAATATTCAACAAAAAAAAAACAGCTGCGTCTTCATCCTCCTCCGATATAGAACTATGGGAACTGTAGAACAGATAAAGAAGGCGCCTAAGAGAAAGGGTACGTCACTCGCTGAAAAGAAAGACAAGCTGCTAGAGTTCTTCAGGCACAAGCACGATTTCTACAACATCAAAGATGTGGAAAAGCTGGGCACTAAGTACACAGGGATCTCACCAATGCAGATTAAAGACGTATTAAAGGAGCTGCAGGATGACGATCTGGTGAACTGTGAGAAGTGCGGTATCACTAATCTGTACTGGTCTTTCGGAAGACAAGTGCAGAAGAAACTGAACAGCCAGTACAAGGCGCAGGAGGCGAAATCTGGAGAACTGCTCGCGGTGCTGGACGCAGTGAAGGAGAAAATCACAGCCGAGAGGGAGATGAGAGCGAACGACTTTGGCGGGAACAGCAGGGACGCGCTTCTGAAACAAGCGAGTGAGCTAGAGGCGGAGAACCTCAGGCTCAGCGCTCTTGCGGCGGCGTTACATCAGAACAGCCCGGAACACATTGCAGAGCTGAAAAGTCAACTGAATGAACTACGAGACACGGCCGAAACCGTTGCAGGTAAGTACAGAACTCCTGGTGAGCAAGAGATTCTAACATCCCAGACAACATCGAGGCACTCGTTCACTACTTTTCAGTCACAGCTGCAGTCACCATTCCACAATCGTCTCTACGTGAGGAGTTTGGGATTCCTGAGGAATTCGCGGAACTGCCTATTTATAACTAGCTAGCTAATAACGCAGAGCCAAGCAAACACCGAGTAAACCAGTACTATCGGGTATAAAATCAGGAAGATTCTATCGTCCCCTTTCCCGCTGTTGGACCCGCTGCTGTGGACAATCTTCAGAACCAGCGAAACACAGAAGATCGACCAAATGATCATGATCACGTCGACGATTATCCTAATGAATTTTATCTTGATGAAGATGGCAGCCAGGCCTCCCAGCGTCAGCGGGAATATGGAGTACCCTAGAATGCTGATACACTGGAAAAATGACAGGCTAATGGTGCCTGTATGTGAGGTCTCCGAGTTGGTCTCAGCCACTGGTGAGAATAACTGAATGTGGAGAGACAGCACAGCTAGAGATGCCCATATTAGCGTAAACGCACCACTGAATACACCAGAAGAGTCCGCATTGGAGTCCAGCGACCTCTTCTGTAGATACGTTATTATCAAGCTAAATGCCAGAACAAATACCAGCGGGCCCCATAGATCCCAGTCCAGTATCTTCCTGATTGACTCCTTCGAAAAATCGGCCAGTTCAGGGTCATTTGCAACGGTCTCGCCTTCCTCTTCTTCGTCTGCCCCACCGATCACATTCGTCCTCAGGCGACTGCTTAGCTTCTGTGCCGCCAGGAGCTTCTGCCTGAGTCTCAGAGGCCACAGAATCTGCAGCAGCTTATCCCCTATTTTGCTCAAGTCTCTGTGTAGGGTGATCAGCACAGACTCGTCCAGTGTATTCCCTCCAGTGAATTGTCTCTCCCTCACCTGAATGCTTGGGTTGTTGTTGATGTTGTCGTTAATCACCGTAGAGAAGCTGGTGTTGAACGGATTCGCAAAATTGCTGAAATTGAAGTAGTTACTAGTCCCAGAGCCGGCCCCGCTGGAAGTGCCTGCACTTTGTTGCGCGGGTGCCTGTGGCTGTGTAGTATTCTTCCCAACTACTGGTGAATCGGGCTCGATGAAGATGTCATCGTCCTCCTGGGCCCCGTTTTGTGTTTCGTCCTCGTCATCAATTACGAAATCTGCCACGTCGTTCTGACTGACCTTTGAGTTAGACCAGGACATGTCGGCTCTTTATAGCACTGCCGATAAATTATCTAGTGGTGAAATGGAAAAAGAAAGCTGAATCAGTAGGAAGGCAGGTGTTTTCCTCAACGTTCTCAAATGAGATACTAAGAGATTGTTCACATCCGTTGTTATTCATCATATTCAACAGTCGATCGCGGGAATCGAACATGTGTATCAAACAATCTGAAACTGCGCCCGCCTGGGATCTGTCTCCGGTTGAACCACACAGTCGAAAATCGCACGACCTTCGGCGCGTTTCTCAATATGTGTTCGCTGATACCCAAGTGAGCATTGAAGTAATAAGCGTCTGCTCAGACCCTTTTCCTGTGGCTTTAACAATCAAACGGCTGGAATATTACAAGATTTAAATCCACTCTCACAATCAAAGAACTATTCTGTTTTACAAAATATAAACGAAGTCAGCACGACTCAAATGAAACGAGTAGATAAATAGTTACAACTAGTCAACACAAACAAAAAGAAATAACGAAAAGGAAACGAGTAGCAAGTGTGAAAATTGGTAAAACAAATATATAGGTGAAAAAAGTACTTCATTTTAACGACAGTTAACGAAAAATCAATATGCGTGACATCTCATACTGGGATCTCAAGGTAATTTGGGTCATCTTTGTGAGCCTCATACTCGTTATCAGAGACAGTCTCATAAGTGACAACCTCGTCATAATCTGAGGCCACATCGGCAGTTTCAGTTGCAGGCTCCTCAACCTCAGCTGCGGGTGTGTCGGCCGGCGCCTTCGGAGAAGACGCCTTTTCTAAAACAATTTCCGAGGCCGCTGCGGCAGCGACAGAAGTCCCTGCAACCAAACCAGCAGCTGCTTCCGCTGTTTTCTGCGCGTCCTTCTTGGACTTGCCAAATATGGAGTGCCTCTTTTTGTCCTTCTTTTCTTTCTCGGTCGTCGATGACACGGTCTTCTCCGCTGTAGCAACAGCTGGCTCATCAACAACCTCGGTGAATATGGGCTTTGCATCCTTATCCAATGCAGTCTCGTCACCCAGTTCGATCTCGTCGTCGTTGTCTTCCGCATTGGATGTGCCCGCGGTTAGAGCGGCCTCCTCTGGAAGGACAGGCTTCGACTTCACACTCGACGCGGTAGACTCCTTAGAGGCGGCAATGGCAACAGCTGCTGCTGCTGCAGCAGCTGCAGTAGCAGTAGCACTGGCCTTGGTGATTGAGCCGGAACGAGATTTCGGCTTCACAGCGTTCTGAGAAAGGGAGTTTGATCTCGACGCAGGCTTGACAGAGTTCTGCGTTAGAGAGTTGGACCTGGATTTCTTACCATTGGTTATCGAGTTAGACCTCCCCGTCAGCGAATTGGATCTCGACACGGACTTCTGCCTGAGCAATTCAGAAACAGGAGTGTTCATCCGCTTGACCTCCTCGGGAGACAGGTACTTCATCGCATCGTCAACCATGGATCTTCTTCTCACAGGCGTGGACGGCAGGACATAATCCTCGTGGTTCTCCGGCTCGTCCTCTTCAGGGATGGTCCTTACAGCCGCGAGATCTACGGGCTGAGGAGAGACAATCTTGGTTGGCTCATCCAACACAGAGCTCTCAGATTTTGTAAAAGGGTCAATCGAGTCAGCAGCAGAATCATACGCTGGAGCAGATGCAGCACGCTCGGTCGGGGGAGTCACCTTCGCAGACTTACCCAGCGAAGGTAGCTGCGCGGCCTTGGCAGCTGCGGAAGACGTACCAGAAACAGCATTGGCTGTAGAGCTCACAGCTGCACTGGTGACAGCTCCAGTTGCAGCACCAGCAGCAGCCCCAATAGCCACACCAGCGACAATGGGGGCTGAGATAGCGGCTAACTCTTTCTGGAGACGGGACCTCTCGCTCTTGAGGGCCTTAAGGCGCTCAAGCTCATCGATCTCTTCCTGCAATTTCTTCCTCTCATCTTCCTGCTGCTCCTTCTTGATCTGCGCCTGCCTTTCTTTCTCTTCCTTCTCAGCAGCCTCCTTCTTCGCAGCGAGATCGGCCTCTCTGGCGAGTCTTTCTTTCTCCTCAGCCTCAGCCTTCTCCTGCGCAACTCGTGCTCTCTCCTCTTCCTCTTCCTTTGCAATTCTCTGCTTCTCTTCTTCCTCTTCCTTTGCAATTCTCTGTCTCTCCTCTTCTTCAGCGCGCTCTTTCTCTAGTCTCTCTCTCTCCAGCTCTGCCTCCACCCTCTTTCTCTCCTGCTCTTTAGCAGCTTCAATTCTTATCTGCTGCTGCTCTTCCTCCCAAGCCCGCTTGGCAGTGTGTGCCTCGGTGAGGCCAGCCTCTCTGGTCTGCTTATCAGTGGTCGTCAGGAAAAGCAGCTTTGTGTTGCGCAGGTCGAGTTTCTCTTTAAGGGTCGCGACATGCGTCTCTAGCTTTTCAACATTCTTCTCAACAACAGCGTGTCTCTTGGTGATGTCTGCAACCCTCGCTTGTGACTCTTTCTTCAAAGCCAAAGACTGCGCGATAGTCTCATCGTGCGTGGATTTCTCGCTTAGTAGGTTACTGAGACTAGCGCTGTATTCTTCAAGCTCTGTCTCAGCTTCCAGTAGCTGCTTCTCGACTTCCTCAGCATGTAGCTCAGCCTCTTTACCTTCAACATTCAAAGCCTCGGTGGTCTCTCTCTCCTCGATCTGCTTCGCTTTCGCGTCAGCAACGGCTCTTATGCTGTCAGCCTTGTATGTCTCGGCATTCTCGAGCAGGGCCGTCTTGTTCTGCTCGTGCTTTTCAGAATTTTCAGTCTCACGCACTTCAGCGCCCTCGGTGTTTTTGGAGATTTCGCCCTTTATGGTTTCGATGAACCTCTGCAGCTCTGTTTCCGCAATCTGAATTTTCGAGGCAATCGCCCCGATCTGGGAGTCAAAAGTACTAACAATTTTTTCATTCTCCTTATTTAACTTGCCTTTGAACTTGCCCAGCTCCTTGGAACTCTTACCGTCTTCTGTTTTCTTAAATTTCTCAAGAGCCTGCTGCTTTTTGGTCTCATCGTCCTTGAAGTTTTGCGCCACTTTCTTGTCGATGTTCGCCAGGATCGGGTTCACCCGCGACTGTGCAAGCAAGTAGACCTGGGCCTCTGTCATTCTGAGCCCCGCACCAAGGTCGATGATCTGCGATGGATTGCCGACCGACCTCTTGTTCATAGCCTGCTCAGCCAGTTCCTTGTTCTCTTTGTAACGATTTAGCAGCTTGGGCTTTTCCTTGAGCTCAGTCTCTACCTTGTCCTCCTCTGGCGCCTTGAAAAAGTCTTCTTTGATCGCCGGGTCTGCTTCTTCAGCGGCCTCTCCTGTCTCCGGCTCAGCCGCAGCCTCATCGTCAGCAACTGCTGGCTCCGTGGTTTCAGGCTCCACGGCCTCAGGTTCCGCAACTTCAGGCTCCGCAGGTACCTCCACGTCCTCCTCGGCAGCCGCCTCGACGGGTTCCTCGGGTTCCTCTACCTCGGCGGCTGGCTGTGCCTCTGGTTCCGGCGCTTCCTCCACACCATTCTCCTTGGGCGCCTCGACCTCTTCAGGAGCAACTTCAGGCTTGTCTTCCTTCTTCTCAGATTTGGCAGGAGCAGAAGCAGTAGGGCCTTTGCCAGGGCTTGCTGTAGATGGTCTGTCAGCCTGTGCTTTTCTGAACGGAGACACCCACTGCTTGGACGACTTTGTGCTTGATGCCACCCTCTTCAGGTGAGAAGACGACTTTTCTGCACCGTGGGCTGTATTTGGCGGAGTCAGCAATTTCGCAATTTCAGACGACATTCTCACTGTGGTCCTATTTTCTCTCAGACTTAACAAGACAGAAACAGTCCTGGAAATTCAATTGGGTAAAACGATTGTACGGTACAAATGCTAATATCTGTGCTGGCCTCCTATATTCTTGCCGAGTAAAACGCAGTTGGTTTTGTCGACTTCTTTTCAGGCGGGTTTGGGGTGGCAGGTCAGGGAATCAGACAAGTGACGGACTAGTCTAATCCTCAGGCTATATAAAGCAGTTGAAACAGCTAAGGAGCAAACTCAAAGACTATTGTATAGTCTCCTTGATCAGATATGTCCTCCGTCACTGTAATTGACTTATACTCCAGTTATCCTCGGTATTGAAAGGAATGGAACAATCGGTGTTCCCAAAGTTAAATTGAGAAAAGGGGGAAATGGTAGTGTGCGAACCATCGAATTACTCCGCGACAGCAACTGACGAGCTGCCGCCTCCAGCCGCGCGCGTTCTCCTTCCGTAAAAAAGACAGGGCAGGCGCAACCGGCATTTTTACGTCACTTGGTACAGTGGGAGTCGATCATCGTACCGCTGAAGGCGGGCGCAGCGCTGGTAATCGCACAGATTATTGCCGCTCTGCCTCCCTTTTAGGAAGTTTATGTATCCCTTTTAGGAAGTAGGGGCTTCTTCACTGAAAAACTGCGACTTGGGCTGTTACGTAAGCACTTATTAGTAGAAAAATATGGTAGTGTCCAGGGCCTCAAATCAGGAGGAGTGGCACAAGAGGCGCGACGGCAGGGAACAAGAGACGCACAGATAGACAGCCAGGCTGAGATTACCGATAGGCTTCTAGAGGGAACCAGAGGGAACTAGCCCGCATAGTGATTGGTTCCTTAGTAACGCTGTGCTTGCTCATTTTCCGAGAGACAGCGTAGAGATTGTACGCACAGCCCCTAAGGTATACTGGCGCTTACGAGGCCACATAAAGACCGAGCTGATGAGCAGCCGGTCGTACTCGACAGTTCCTCAGTTTTTGCCATCCTCGCAGAACGCCTTGCAACTATCTGAAATGTCGCAGAGCAAGTTTTCTGTGTACCCGAAGAGCCCGTTTGGCATCAGCCAAATACAGAGAGATGAGAGCGCTTCTATGTGCAACACCTCAAGACTGGTGGTTGATAAGAAAGGCAACTTCATACAGCAATCATCGGGGCAGACGATTAAACTTCGTGGAGTTAATCTGGATGGATCCGCAAAGCTTCCCGCGACTCCCAGCATGCCATCGTACAAGTCAGCCGATAACGGAAAGTTCTGGGAGGGTGATAAAGTGTCGTTCGTGGGGAGACCCTTCCCTATTGAAGAGGCGGAGGAGCACCTCAATAGGCTCAAGTCATACGGGTTCAACACAATAAGGTATATTATAACCTGGGAGGCCTTGGAACATGAGGGCCCAGGCGTGTACGACAACGACTATATCGAGTATACGATCAAAATACTGGAGGCTGTAAGGAGGGTTGGCGGTTTGTATGTGTTCTTTGATCCACATCAGGACGTGTGGTCGAGGTTCAGCGGTGGCTCTGGCGCACCGCTGTGGACTCTTTATGCTGCTGGATTTGATCCCAAGAAGTTCCCGGACACACAGGCTGCGTTCATACATAATTGCTACCCTGATAAGACCAACTACCCGAAGATGGTGTGGCCCACAAATTACAACCGCCTGGCATCGCTCACCATGTTTACGATGTTCTTCTCAGGGAGAATGTTTTTTCCCAAGGCGGTAATTGATGGTGTGAACATACAGGACTACCTGCAGTCGCACTTTATCGATGCCATAAAATACTTCGTGGGTAAGGTCAAAATGGCTCTTCCTGATATGTTTAACACAGTGATACTCGGCGTAGAGACTATGAACGAACCGAACGAAGGGCTCTTTGGGTATAGCGATTTGGATATTCTACCTAAAGACCAGCAACTGCGGGTAGACACGACGCCTACTGTCTTTCAGTCTTTGAAACTAGGGGCCGGATTCACTTGCGAGGTTGACAAATACTACATATCGATCTTTGGGCCTAGAAAGTCTGGATCGGAGATTGTGAACAAGGAGCAGAGTGTTGTGTGGATAAGTTCTGACGAAATGGATAAGCACTACGGCTTCAAGAGAAGTGACGAGTGGCAGCTGGGAAAGTGCCTGTACGCGCAGCATGGAGTTTGGGATGTAGAGACCGAGGAGCTGTTGCGGCCCGACTATTTTGCAGTGGGTCCTGAGACTAAGGAGCGTCTCACTACTGAGGTTTTCGTGAACAATAATTTTGTGGAGTTTTATCGCGACTTCAGAAGTGCAGTGAGGTCCATAGATGCAGATCTCTTTATATTCATGCAGCCTCCGGTGTTTGTTGTTCCTCCAGACCTGAAGGGCTCAGATCTTATAGATGACCGCACCGTCAACTGCCAGCACTACTACGACGGTATGTCTCTAATGTTCAAAACTTGGAACAGGAGATATAATGTTGACACTCTGGGGATTCTGCGGGGCAGGTACTTGAATCCGGCTCTTGCGATTGTTGTTGGAGAGGCCAATATAAGAAAGTCTCTGAGGAGCCAGCTGATTGAACTGCACAAGGAGAGTATAGAGAAATTGGGCGAGAATATCCCGGTGATGATTACGGAAACAGGAATGCCTTTTGATATGGATGACAAGAAGGCATATGAGGATGGAGATTATGCATCGCAGATCAGTGCTCTTGATGCGCTTGGCTTTGCGTTGGAGGGCTCCAACCTGAATCACACATACTGGGGCTACAGTGCCAATAACTGCAACAAGTGGGGGGACCGTTGGAACAATGAGGACTTCTCTCTGTGGTCAAGAGATGATATGCCGAGCCCTGGGCTGCAGATCGACGACGTGCAGTCATCCATCTTTGAAATCGATCGTGTCTCGATATGGGATAAGGAATCCAGAAATGTGTCGTCGGCTGTGTCTCTCGTTGATGCATCGAAGCCTGCATCATCGTTGTCGGCGAGCTCCACGAATTACCCTTCCGGAGGAAGCACGGATGTGGGAAGTATGCAGTTGAAGGATTACCATGACGTGAAGACAAAGGCGCATGGTTTGCTGTCGGGGACCAGAGCTGCGGATGCCATTATGAGGCCCTACCCAGTACTGGTCAGCGGCTCGGTGGAGTACTCGGAGTTTAGCCTGAAGGACCTGACCTACGATCTGTGTATTGACGCTGCGTCATCTATCAAACCGACGGTTGTGTTCCTCCCTGCAACACACTTCCCATTTCATAAGATAGACGTGAGCTTCACGTCGGGCTATGTCGTGTACAGGGTTGGCCATTTGACGCAGACGATTGAGTGGTTTCACGGCGATGGCGACGGCGAGATGCAGAAGATGTCGATCAGAAGACTAGAGGAAGACGAGGACGGCCAGTACTACCAGTTCACTGGGAAGTCGGCTACCAGAGAGTCTGACTGGTCTTTAAACTGTTGGGCCTGTGGATGTGGGAGTGCGAGTCGCTATATGAGATGGCTGTTAGGTATGCCATGATGAGCGCGAGCGTCATCCACAGGCTGACTGCGTGTTTACTGAAAATTTTGAAATTGGTTTTAATGTTTTTTTTGAGGGTCGTATCATGGCTGGCAAATAGGTAAGGTATTTGCAATGAACGAATATGAAGGTGGAGAGTAGTACTATGTAGCGTGCGGAGAGAAATCATTAGATCTTTTAGATGTTAAAATGTGTTATGAGCACTGCAGCCGCCGTCGGTCTTTCTTCAGCGAGTCTGGCGGTGAAGACGATGGAGTCTACCAGGAGTAGAGGGGATACGCTATCAGCCGTCTCGTATACCTTCGTCTCTGACACACGATGGTGCTTGCTGATCTTGGGCGGCGTATTAATGCCGCCGTTAGCGATGTTACAAAGGCGAGCGTTGTAGATCAGGATGCCATTAACGGTATGCTGAAAGAGATATGCACTGCTCTACTGGAATCTGATGTTAACGTCAAGCTTGTGGCAAAACTCAGAGAGAGGATAAAGAAAACCATAGATGCAGAAGACAAACCCGGAATGAACAAGAAAAAACTGATTCAGAAAAGTGTTTTTGACGAGCTGTGTAACCTCGTGGACTGCGAGAACAACGAGGTGTTCAAACCCAAGAAGAAGCAGACTAACGTGATAATGTTCGTTGGTCTGCAAGGTTCAGGTAAAACGACGACGTGTACAAAACTGGCTGTCTACTACCAGAGAAGAGGGTTCAAGGTTGGGCTAGTCTGTGCCGATACCTTCAGAGCTGGTGCCTTTGACCAGCTGAAGCAGAATGCCACGAAGGCGAAAATCCCATACTACGGTTCCTACACTGAGACGGACCCTGTGAAGGTGTCCTTTGATGGTGTTCAGAAGTTCAAAAATGAGAAATTTGAAATCATCATAGTCGATACCTCTGGTCGTCACAGACAGGAGACGGAGCTGTTCGAAGAGATGATTCAGATCGGCCAGGCAGTGAAGCCGAATCAGACAATTATGGTGCTGGATGCGTCGATAGGTCAGGCTGCTGAGACGCAGTCGAAGGCTTTCAAGGACAGTTCCAATTTTGGTGCGATCATCCTGACCAAGATGGATGGTCACGCCAAAGGTGGTGGGGCTATATCTGCTGTCGCCGCTACAAAGACGCCGATAATCTTCATAGGTACAGGCGAGCATGTGCATGACCTGGAGACCTTCTCACCCAGGCAGTTTGTATCGAAACTGCTAGGCATCGGTGATATACAAGGGCTCATGGAGCATGTACAGTCGCTGAACCTAGACCAGAAAGATACTATCAAAAACTTCCAGGAGGGTAAATTCACGCTGACGGATTTCCAGACGCAACTGAATAATATAATGAAGATGGGACCGTTGTCTAAACTTGCGCAGATGCTGCCGGGCGGAATGGGTCAAATCATGGGTCAAGTTGGCGAAGAGGAAGCTTCCAAGAGATTGAAGAGAATGATATACATAATGGACTCGATGACGAAAGAAGAGCTGGCGTCAGACTGGAAGATTTTTGTGGAGGAGCCCAACAGGCTGGTGAGAGTAGCACGTGGTTCCGGGACCTCTGTCACTGAGGTGGAGCTGGTTCTAATGCAGCAGAAGATGATGGCCAGAATGGCGTCGCAGTCGAAAAACATGATGGGCGGTGCAGGCGGTCCGGGAGGGCTCGCAGGGAAGATGAACCCGGCGAACATGGCAAGAGCCATGCAACAGCTGAAGTCGAATCCGGGGATGATGGACAACATGATGAAGATGTTTGGCGGCGGCGGAGCCGGAGGAGCTGGCATGCCAGACATGAGCTCTATGCTCGGGGGAGGCGGCATGCCCATGCCCAGCGAGGACGAGATGGCAGGAATGATGAACAACCCGCAGATGAAACAGATGATGAAGCAATTTGGCATGGGTTAGCGCGCACCAGCTACACCTGTGTGTTTCTTTTTTTGCGGGATGTATTAATACTCTGACACTTGTTCTAGAAATCTATAACCGTCTCTTCACTGTCTCTACCCCTCTTAGCGTGTAGCTCGTCTTTGACCAAGCCACCCACAAACTTGTTAAATATGTCGACGTACGACTTGAGTGACGTCTTCTCGTAGTCGGCGATCTTACCGCCTCCCTGGCTGACATTTTCCTTGTCATCCCACTTTTCAAGCTCATCCTGTAGTCTTTTCAGGTTTGGCGCTTTGAAAGGGTCAAACTCCTGTTTGCTCGGGTCGAACGGAACGCACACGTTACCTGTGCCTGGATGGATACAAAACGGAGACTTCAGCAGGTGAATCATCTGTCGAGAGACCTCAACATCCAATCTCGGGTACATCGTCATGATCATGATATCTTTTTTGAAATCGATGAGCCGGTACTTGCTGTTGCTGCACAGCTCTTCTACGTCTTTCCACTTCTGAAGGCTCGATCTGTGCGGGTGTTTTTTCCAGTGCGCAGTCAGTGCCTCAGAGCATTTTGGGTCTGGGAACTTCTTCGCAACGTGCTCTATAGCCACGTCGTCATCATACCAGGGGTCCTGTTCCTGTAGTATAACCTCGTAGAACCGGTCCTTGATTATATCTAGCGATCTCTGAATATGTGGGTGGTACGGCTTCTTTAAAACGAGGTTCTTGCCGCCGCTCTTTGTGTTCAGCACATCCAGATACTCAACGAGCGCCCTCCTCTTGGGCTCGTCCAGCAGTCTTGCCCTCTTGTCACTGATCCAGCAGTGCACACCTCTTCTCCCGGAAAACACCCAGATGAGGTGCTTGAACCCGAAATCCTCTCGCAGCGCCACATCCACAATTTTAACGGCTACGGACACGAACTTCCAGCACTTCTCGCAGATGGCGGTCTTCGAGCAGCATGTTCTGA
The DNA here is from genome assembly GCA_030567535.1 of Kuraishia floccosa. NCBI lineage: Eukaryota > Fungi > Ascomycota > Pichiomycetes > Pichiales > Pichiaceae > Kuraishia > Kuraishia floccosa. Next base: position 665,988 of record JAJLSK010000003.1, read on the forward strand.
TCTCATCGTAGTCTGTGAGATCGATATCGAACACGAGTTCCTTCTCCAGAGGGTGCATCACGCTCTTCGAAACCGTCTTCCGCTTGTTCGGCTGGATATTGTATATCGCGCCTACTTCGAATCTGGTCGGGTTGGACTTCACCACGGTCGCCTTGAACTCCTGTGCAGATGCAAACGAGTTATAGCGCTGGTACGCCCCGCTCTTGTACTCAAACGCGAACTCTCTGTGTGTGAAGTCGTTCGACACCACGGGCGAGTGGTTCAACCACTGGAATATCGACTTGAAGGGCAGCAATCTCTGGTAGTAGTTCAGCATATCCATAGTAGAGGGGCTGTACTTCGCCACCGCCGCCGCAGGCGCTCCACCGGCGTCGTCCTGGTGGATCTCAACTGTGTTATTGTCGCGTTCATAGCCTGCAGGTATCAGGTCTGTCTCCGGCGGCGACGTGTCACCGCTGTAGCGAACCTTGACAGGCGACGACGACGAAGCCATCTGAAACTCGTCCTCACTCTCGCCTGCGAACTTCTCTGTCTGTGGTAATGCCGGCATGCCTCTCCTCGTCGCTGGTGTTCCCCCCCATGGCGAACGCACGCGAATATAACGCGTCCCACCCGCAGAGAGTGGAAGTGTACCAACCACGAGCTTGTTGTTCCCTTACACGACAATGGACAACCCGCATTTCTCAAAGCGTGCAGCGCGAGCTCTGGCGGGATGATAAGAGCCGTCGACGGGCAAACACTGCGCGCGTGCTATTCTGCGGGTGATCTATCACTGTCTCTGGTGTATAGGGTGGGACTGTTGTTTGTCATCTTACGAATACACCGGGCTTTCAGTGTTTGCGAGCGGATCAGTGCTTCCGTTTTTTTATTGTTCCAGTCATTAAGCGCTGAGATCCTGAACCGTTAACAGTGCCTCTTGCGGCGGACCTCACGATATGGCTCCGCTGGATTCCGCGGCGAGCAAGTGCTACTCCGTGTCCCTTCCCACAGCGGAGGAGGAGCCGGACCCGAGGAGGAGAATAGACCTGAGGACAGGAGCGAACTCATTCATATCCAAGTCGAGGATCCTGGTGTATGGGGGACTCGTTGTTGGCCTGCCCATGTTGAATGTGACAATTGCGAATATCCACACTGCATTTGACCAGAAGATGGAGGAGCTGGCGGCACAGGGGATTAGAGTGGGGCCGATTAGCGATTACATCTCTAATGAGATCTTCTGTCTAAACATAATTGAGAGGAAGTGGAGACGGCTCGTGTCTTACAGCGACGGCGAAAAGGGTCCTGTTCCGCAGCTGCGGATCTTCCACGCGATGGTTGTGCTGGCGAACTGTATCTACGTACAGGGAGGACTCGTTGTGTCCCCTAAGACCGGCAGACTTACCCCGGTGAACGATTTTTGGAAGTTTGACATAATCGAGAGTCAGTGGACTTGCATATATTCTGAGGACCAGAGCATACCGAGCGTGCACCAGCGCCTGGACAAGCATGCTGCAGTGCCGCCACGGAAGCGCTTCAGCCACAAGATGGAACTAATAAAGAGCCTCTCGCTTGTTGAGCTGCCCAACCACCACGGGCTGCTGATAGTTGGTGGTGCAGACGAACACGATGAGCCCATTTACGAAGCTGAATTTTACGACTTTGTGGACCATAGGTGGTGCACAGGTGCGAATATCACGCTGAACGTGTTGAGCGAGAATGGAAGAAAGGCGGAGAAAGGCGAGCACGCAGAGCACCTCCCGGTGTCGCCTCGCACGTCGCGCTACGGAAGCGCTGCTGGCGCAGGAGCGAGGTTCAGCACGACGTACTCGTATGAGCCGATTAAATTGCTCGCGCAAAACAGCACGATTCTGACGGCGCCCGTAGGCAGCGACAGCGATCTCGAGGAGACGCTTATCGTGTTTGGAAGGCCGAGGAGCACGGACGAGAACTCTCTGCTGATGTTCCCATTGCAGACAAACTCCAACGGAACGAGGCTGCCGCTGAACAGGGAGCAGCGCAACAACCCGCATGATAACCCGATCCCGCACTATTTGAACTTCCCCTCTGGCGACAGTTTCGGGGAGAACATCATCATAACTGGGTTCATGCCCAGCGACATGAATATTTCGATATTTATATACAACAGAACTACAGCCAAGTGGACACGGCTGAATGTGTTCTGCAAACACGTTACGTGGAGCCACAGGTTCTGCAAAGGGTTTGTGTGGGCAAGCCACCACAAAATCATTCTGATGGGTAATTATGAGACATCTGCAACGCCCGCGAGCATCCAGTTCTACAACCACTTCATAACGCTGTCACTACCGTCGACGAACGTACTGGGGAGCCAGAACCAGCAGCACATAATGTCGATGATCCCAGGTAAGCAGAGCACGGGGTCCACTGGCAGTGCTGCGACGGTGGGCACGACGGTGTCGAATAAACCTTACACGAGCTTCGAGGAGTACTCGCAGTATGTGTCTCCGCCGATCAAGATGACGTCTATCAAGTCGGTGTTTCCGCCGCACGCAGTTACGCTCGGGAAAAACGCGTATGAGCGCAGCCGCTCTCTCTCAGACTTTGAGTTTGTTTCTGGTGACTGCGAGCGCGTAGCCATCCCCCTGAACCTCTGCCGCAAGCGGTGGGGCCGGTGCTTCGACAAACTACTGGCGCATGCGTACGCGCGTTCTCTGGCGGAATTTGAAAAACAGATGAACGACGAGGAGGCGGAGAAGCCGGAGCACGAGGACTCAGGGTATGCGTCACGCAAAATTTCCGAGCGCAAGAAAGCCGCGGACGAGGCGGACGACGAGGACTTCGATGCGGAGGACGTGGACGCAGACAGCGAAGAGGAGGCGTACGAGGACGACGCGAAGGCTGGTACGTTGGGAATTGTGACGCCGCCGCTCCAGAGCTCCTCGGGCTCCGCGGTGGCCGCTGGATCTGTCCTACAGCCGCCACCACAGCGAGAGGCGCCGCCGCAGTTTAGACTGCCGTTCCAGGACTCTGACAGGCCCGCGGCGCACCTGTTCCCACAGCAGCCGATCCTGATGGACTCTCCATCGCAGGTGGCGCGCAAGAGCTCCGTCGTCTCTAACAGCTCTGCGAACAGCTACCCTCTTGACTCTTTCAGCTCGACGCTGAACCTGAGAAACTCACTTCCGCCGCAGGAGCCACTGCCGCTGGAACCGCCGCCGCCGCTGCTACTCTCAAAGTCGCCCTCAGCCAACACCGTTTCGACGCCGCCGATTTCGAGTGCGAGCTCGGACAGCGGGGTTGGCTCTTCCACAGGGAAACCCAGAGGCGTTATGGAGCTAGCAGCAGAGGACTATGGTACTTCGCCGACGTCCTCGCCGCAGGTGTCGCCGAGAGGTTCTTTTTCCGGGGCGGCAGCGCCATGCACACAAGACACACACAAGACACAGAACATACAAGACGAGCAGAACACACAGAGCGCTGCGATTGCAGCAGGGAGGACGCCGTGCCGGGGCGACATGAAGAGCAGCATGGAGATGCTGCTGAACCAACCACTGGACGAAACGGGGAGCCTGTTCGACACGAAGAGGATATCCTTGTATGACCACAGCAGCAGCAGCAGCAGCAGCGGGCCTGACAGCAGCAGGCCGCGCGCATCGAGCGAATCGCTGCTGGTATCGTGGCTTGTTCCACGCAGTATCTACTTGCCCTTTCGCACAGAGACGGTGCGGGCGTTTTCCGAGTTCCTGTACACCGGCCAGGTTGGCACAAAGTGGCTCATCCTGCCGACGACCATTGACGTGCTGCTGATTGCGCACTTCTACGAGGTGCCGCTGTTGTACGACCTGATCTGCGAGATCTTCTACCTGATCCTGAGCCGCCGCGAGCAGGAGCTTGTCAAGGAGGCGGAAGCTCTGAAGGATGAGTATGTCGCGCAGATGTTGAAGGTGCATGGAGAGCGAGTGGCGCGGCCCGCGGTGCCAAGCATCGACGAGTTCACGTCGCTCGTAGGCCAGATCGACGACGGCCTGCTGGACCTAACGTTTCTGCGGCGTGCGAGTCGGAGCACTGCGGGGAAGGCGAGGAGCCAGTCTGTGAGCTCCAGCACCGGGTCGTCGTCTATGTCGGCGTCGATGTCGGCATCTATGTCTGCGTCTACATCGACGCGACGCAGAAGCTACATGCGCAGCTCGCTCGGGGAATCTGAGATCTTGGCCAGCTGTTACAATGAGGACGATGTCTCATCCGACGAGTCCGACAGCGACGCGGTGCACCTCGACAATGCGTATGCCTTTGCCACCACCAGCGCGTCAGGCAAAAAGCCACCGGCAGGTGCCGAGGGCACAGGCGCCGCGGCTGAGATAAGCGAAGAGCCCCGCAAGCAAGACAATAATAGCAAACCTAAAACGTGGCCGACACTGGAGGAGTTGACTACGGGCGAGCTTCCTGCAAGCACGGACGACATAATCGAGTTCATGTTCGAGGCTGCGACGCTTGGCGGGGATTTACGCCTACTTCTGCGCTGTAGCAACGTCAGGGAGATGGGGAGGCAGTTCCGAAAAGAGAAATTCTCGCTGCTCGCTAAATGCAGCGCACCTCAGGGTTGAGTGAGTAACATCCAGTTGAGATGGCGATATTATTTGTATTACCTAGCAGCCGTAAAAATGGGTACCCCTCATACTACTATCTCAACCGCAAGGCGGGATTTCAAATTTTATTCACTGATGCACACTTGCACGAACAATAGGAAACTACAACGGTCTGCATGAGCACAGAAAGCGGTGAGATAATATTTTTGTTCTCAACTAACAGAGAGTGAAAAAGAAATATAACCGTTTGATCTATTGTGTAGGCCGGAAGAGCATACCTCTGTTCCCACGCGCACACCCGACGACAGCGCGCGCTGTTTCGCTCTCTCTCCCGTTGCTGTTTTCCCCGCAAGGCGGGTCTGGTTGTATCACGTGGGTGCAGCGGTCGCCGCCCATCTCTTGGCGAAGCACTACCCGGAAGGGTTCTCTCCACCAACCCGCCACCGCCTCCGCCCATTATGTGTGACGTAGCGTGCAGCAGCAGTTGTTCCGTAACCCGTGCGGGACTCCACAATTTTTCACTGGCGGCAGCAGCCAGCCTGCGTTTGCATGTGACATATACTGTCTCGCACATGGAATCACCCAGACACCCGCGATGTCAAACTGGTTACTCCACGCCCACAGCTGTTACGTAGCGGAGAGAAGGGCGGGACAAAAGAAATTTAAGCTCTGCATATGCCAGTGCCAACGTGAGGCGTGCGGCCCTCTCCACTCGCTCACTTGTTTTTCCTCCTCTTTCTGTCTTTCTTTGTCTCTTTTCCTTCTCTCTGTGGACCCCCCTATTACGCGGACATTATCTCGGCGTTCTCCACGGTGGGGCAGCGAACAATAGATCACTCGGCAAAACCCTTGTTCTTTTTCCGCGCCCAGCATTTGTCGGGGTGCGGAGCGCACCTGCTACACATCGATCTTCCACCCACCTTCCCCCAGCGCGCGTGCGCGCAGCGGCGGTGTTATCTCCTCCACTTTGAGCCCGGCCCTGGAACCGCCCTATCGCGCGGGTGGTTTAAACTTTCATCTCAGCCTGGGCTTCTATGGGGAGCCTACGTGAGCGCACATAGACCGGCATACTGCCGTGCATGTGCACACAGCTGTCGTGCGTGGAACTAGCGCGAGACCCGCGTCTACTAACATGGCTATACATGCCTCATGTCTGTTTTCGCCATAATTACCCCCAATTTGAACAACATTGTTATGACAACCGCACTTTTAGGCTATGGTAATGCCGTGAAACTATATCAGTAGTAGTGCACCGGTGTGGGTAGTACTATCTACTGTAGTAATGCATGCAACTGCAGAGCATAATAGCGTAGTATTTCTCTTTACAAAATAAAGTCTGAAACACCTCTGAACGGTTACGTTCGTACTCTTTATAAATATGAAAGGAAAGTAACTAAAGCGTGGACGGGAAGAGATATATATAGTACTATCGCTGGAGATACCCCTTTTTTCAAAAAAAGCAAAAAAACAAAAGGATTATAGGATATATATATGCCTGAGTGCGCTTTCTGTCTGTGTTTTTGTCAATATATACGTCAGGAATAAATAGCGTATCCAGAACGTACCTGTCTCAAGTGAAACCGTTTAATTGGAAATACACTATCCGATAGAGAGAAAAAATTTATCCTGTGAGTAGCGGAATGTTCCCTATGTGTTTCAAAATGGGCCGAATACTAACTGGCGGTATACAGCTCTGATCACTGGCTCTATCAGTGGGAAAGGGCGCGAGACAGAGAGAAGAAAAAAAAATTACTGATGCATGTGGGCTATTCTCTAATAGTGCAGAATAGTATCAAAAATAGATAGGCATACCTATATGTATACCCGAGATATACATACTGTTGTCAGGGCATTATAATGTCAGACAGCGCACAATTTCCAGAGCCATCCACTTCCGAAGACACATCCAAACCACAGTCCCCGGCATACCAGCAGCCGCAGCCACTACTACCACCACCACCACCACCACAACAACAACAGCAGCAGCAGCAGCAGCAGCAACAACAACCGCAGCAGACCCCGTTCTACCAACAGCAACAGACGTACTACGAACAACGATCGTCGATAGCGAAAAGTGAAGATAAAAAACGGGGGAAGCGGCAGTGGAGCGGCGAGGATGACGAAAACGTGCAGACGGAACAGGAAGAGGTGGGGAAAGCGAACGCCGGACCTAAACTGACCACCACGTTCTGGGAGGATGAAAACACACTAGTCTACCAGGTGGAGTCCCGCGGCGTACCGGTGTCGCGCCGCGAGGACACGGGCTTCATCAACGGCACCAAGCTTCTCAACGTGACGCAAATGACGCGTGGGCGCAGGGACGGGATTCTCAAGTCAGAGAAGATCCGATTCGTGGTGAAGATAGGAGCCATGAACCTGAAGGGAGTGTGGATCCCGTTTGAAAGGGCTCTCGAGCTAGCCAAGATGGAGCGGATCTACGACGAGCTGGAACCGCTCTTTGTGAGCGATATACAGAGCTACTACCAGAAACACTATAGCCAGTTTGAAAGAAATAGTAAAGTGAAAGTAGTATCGAGAAAGAGATCCAGACTGTCGCTCGCGAGTAAGAACATACCGATGGGACAGACATACCAGCTTCCGAGCCCTTACGGGATAGCGCAGTACCCGAACATGGCGCAGCAGGGGGCAGCGGCCGGAACACAACAGATGCAGCCTTACTACTACGCACCAGTGGTGCAGGGCTCGACACTGCCACCGCAGCAGCAGCTGCTCCAGCAGCAGACGTACCAATACCCGTACCAGTACACGGCGCAGAGCGGCTCACAGACATACCAGGGTGCCCCAGCAACACAGACATACCAGGCGCCCGCACAGAGCTACCAGAGCACGGCCGCGAGCTACCAGATGGTGCACCCGCAGCCGCAGTATATGCAACAGCAGTACTACAACTACTACAGACAATATCAGCCCCAGACAGGCTCAGTCACACAACCGGGAGGAACCCCAACACCGTCTGGAACACCGGTAGCCTCTTCGGCGCATAGAGGCGGGGTGGTTGACCCCACACAGCAATCTTATACCCAGCAGCAGCAGCAGCAACAACAACAACAGCAACAACAGCAACATCAGCAACAACAACCACCACACATGCAGCCACACCAAGGCGATCAGTCTGATAGACCACCGTACAGTTAAGATAAATACCCACAGGTTCGCACTTTTTTCTATTTCCTATGTATCAATAAATGTTCTACTACGCATCGCTCAGGTCTACCCCACCTACCGACCATATCTCCACCTCATCCTCGTACATGTCGGAGAACATCACCTCTGCGTCGCCGCCGGCTGATATTCTCTCGCGCTCAACGCCAGCGAGACGCACAGCCACACGCTTGGTGTACTCACTGATGGAACGCACGGGGATCTGAACACCAGAGACAGGCGACACCACGGCAGGCAAGTCCTTGACCGCGTCGAACCACGAGTTGAAGCGGAGCATCTGCGTGTCGTCAACGAGCTGGAACACCGCGAGGAACGCCTTCTCGGCCGCGAGCTTAACGGGGATGACAGGGTCACGCACGCACTGGAAAACGCTCGGCGCCAGCACCGCGATGTGTGGAGCCACGGCGATCTCGTACTTTGTGCGAGCAAGGGTGCGCACCGCGCTCAGCGCGAGCCTCCGCGAGTCCTGCGAGTTAGACACCGGCGACACCATCACCTTGCACAGTTGCAGCACCAGGAGAGCGACCGTCTCGTCGTCAGAATCGTACTTGCCGAGCAGGAACTTGCCGATCGCGGTGGTTGCGTTATCGGTGATATAAGGGCTCCGGCTCTCAGAGGCCGTGACGAGGAATTCCGCAACGCTCGGTCCTAAACCTGTGTCAAAGATGTGCTGCGGTGACACCTTCAAGAACGAGCTGAGCGCGAGAATCGCAAACTTCCCAGAACTGCCTTCGAGCGGAGCACTCAGAACCTTATGCTTGAGGATCTGCACAGCCTCCTCTGGTGTCAAGATGTTGGAAAGAGACCCCACGAGCTTCGCATACGCCACCACCATCTTTTCAGACACGTCGGCTGCAATCAGCTGCTCCTCGACAAGCGCCATCACAGCGCCCTTCGAGGAATCGTTCATTTTCGCTCCGGACTTGGTCACAACCTCAAGCAGCGCAGTCAGCATCGCCGTCTTCACGCCAGCATCAGAAGCGGACCTCGCATACGATACAAGCTCCACCACCAGCGGGTCAACACGCGGCTGGTACTCAATCAGCGTACCAAGAGCCTTGGCAGCGCGCGAGCGGAGAACCTCGTTCTGCGAGTCTGACAGCGATTTGACAAACGTGCGCTGCAGCTGCGGGATGAAAGGACGCAAGAACTGCGGTATCTTAGCAAATAGCACATTCAGAGCATACAGGATAGCAGCTTTCACGTCACCTGAAAAACGCTCACCGATAACACGGATCAGCGGACCCACCATGGTCGTCACAAACGGACGCAAATTATCCGCTGGCGTCTTCGAGGCAATGTCAGCGATACCGAGCGCTGACGCCTCACGCTGCTCCGGCGTTCCGTACATAAGCCCATGCAAGAAAACGGGCAGCAGACAATTGGGGCCCTTGGGTAGCAAAAAGCCAGCAACATCAGAACCGCGCGTTCCCACAGTCGACAGAGCCTGGCGGCATGGTACCACCAGTTTTTCGAGAGTCTCCTTCGGCTGTCTCTTTATCAGCTCAGAGAGCGTGCTCCAGGTGCTGCGCACGGTCTCTTCGTCCTCGTCATCAAGAGAGTATATCGTCTGAACGACAATGTCCTGCGTGTACACTGAATAGTCTAAACTGGTACACGCGAAGAAATGGGGAAGTCTCTGGTAGACGACGCGGCGCTTGCGCGGGTCTTCGTTCTTGATCAGCGACAAAAGCTGCTGCAGCAGAGGATGCACCCCTTCTTCCTCGTCCACAGAAGCTAGAACCTTGTCGAACGCAGTCTCCACCTCGGCACTTACATCTGGGCTGAGGCTTGCGTCCATGAGCGACTCCACTAGTGAGTTGATTATCGTCGACAAACGCCTGTACAAGGCAGGACCGGCGACCTCAGCTAGAGAGCCAAGCGCAGATGCCTTAAACGCATCCATAGGAGGAGACAATAGCGACGGAATCAAAATGGGGAAGATCACATCAGACTTAGTAGCCATGATGTCCTGCAGCGCCAGCAGAGCATCCTCTGAGTCCTCAGCAGACTCAAGCATGCTGAGCAAATAGGGAATCACTTCGTCAACAGCAGAGTTTCCAATAGCATCCTGCAGCACGTCAAACGCCTGTGCAGCAGCCTCCCTAACGTTGGCGTTGGAGTCAACCAGCGCCTCACGGATGATGCCAACAAAAATGTCCTTGTGGGTGTTCACCGCCTCCTCAGCAGTGGACTGGATGAGCTCATGCAGAGCAATACAGATTCCTTGTCTCGTATCCGAATCGCTGGACACGAACGATTCCTGCAGAGTCGGCAGAAGCTGGTCAAGCGCATCACCACCGACACGGCGCACAAGTTCACCGAGGGTTCGCGCCGCAATGGTACGCTGAATCTCATCAGAGCTCGCGAGGCGGCGAACTATAATCTGTGTTAGCGAAGGTAGAATCTCCTTCACTGTGCGTGGCGTATTAGCGACAAGAGCCTTCCATATATCAACAGAGGCGTTGCGTACCATCGCAGAGACATCTGAGCGGCACACAAACTGCGACGACAGTATACGGTCGCGACGGTCTTGTCCGAGTACAGAGATAAGACCCGACTGCGCCTCGCCAGACACATCGGGCTGTACCTCGGAGAGTTCCGCCTTCCCGCTGATACCCGTAACTTGGAACAACAAGTCTCCAGTGAGCTCAACCGAAGATAGACGGATACGTTCGCTTGGATCTGACAGACCACGCTCCAGCTCGGGGAGTAGTAAGTCAACCGACTTATTAGCGTAGTTTGTTACGAGCAGTCGCCCGGCACGTAGCGCCGTCTCCCGGATATCCTCGTCGCTATCCGCCAACCCAGACAAAATGGAAGGGATCACTTTGCTCAGATACGGAGTGAACTGATTGCCAAAACACACAGGAAGGAACAGCAGCATCGGCATGAATCCGGAACGGATAAATGGCCTTGGACTGGTAGTACCAGCAACAATCGTTGGCAGCAGTTCATCAAGCTTGCCAATACCGAGGCCGCTAATGACCTCCGCAAGAGCTTGGGCCGACCCGAGACGATCTCCTGCCTTCGACTCATCCTGTAGCGTAGATATCAGACGCGGAATGAGATCTGGGAACTTCTCCTCGCCCAGCTTCTCGACAAGAGACCCCAGCGCACGTGCGGCAGTTGCTCTCGTTGTAGGAACAGGGTCGACCATGGCCTCCTCTAGTTCTGAGATGAGAACAGACAGGTACGGAATCAGATCTTTGCTATCAACGAGAATCGCCATATTTCCGACAATCTGGCACGCTTTCCGTTTTGTAGAGGCAGATCTTTCACGCATTCCACGGTGGATAACGTGGATGATCAGCGCCAGCGATGGCCCATCGATGTAGTGCACAAACTGCGTCTTGATCAGAACATCCAGCGCGGTGTCGGTGTACTTTGTCGGGTCGCCAATAGCCTTGATCAGTGTCGGGACAGCAGCCTGGATTTCTGGATTACGAATGACTTCACCAAAACGCTTAAGAGCCTGGTCCGCAGCCTTGCGAACCTCTTTGTGGGAGTCGTTAAGCACGCCGACGATCTCTGGAACGATTGTTGAGAGTGAGGCAGAAAGTTGCGTAGGGTCCAAGTATGCCATGGACCCAAGCAGCTCCACAGACCCCTTTTTTGATCTCCAAGCAATCTCGTCAAGATTCTCTATCGCCAGGGGAATTAGCTTCTTCACACCATACCCTGTAGTGCTCTTCATTATTACCCTAGTGGCATAATCAGTTGCCTCACGAACCTCGGGAGATGAGTCGCCAAGATTCTTCAGAATAATGGGCAGCACTTCAATCACATACGGTTCGAAGTATTTCCCCAAGCTCTGGGAAATGGTCTCAAAGGCAAAGGACACACCCTCCCTGCGCTTGGGGTCCTTCTTATCCTCCGAGGCTTCAATGAGATTGCGCATTATGTCGTAATTCGCAATCGCTTTCACACCAGCGCCTTTAACTAAGCCGGCAATACCATACGCCGCACCTCTTCTCTGCGCTAGGGTTTTTCCTTCAAAAAGCTTCTTGAACAGTTTGTCAATGTACTTTCCAAATTTCGGTTCAAATAAAGGCACCAGCGGAGCTATGCACTCTGAAACAGCAAACTGAACATCCTCTGATGGGGTGTCTAATGTTCTCAGTAGTCTGTCGACGACGGTTCCCAGCTTCGGGTCTGACGCCTCCAAGTGTCGAGCAAGCGCGCCATAGAGGATGATCACACTCTCTCTAATAGTATCCTGTGTCTTGCTTCCCTCGTCTTTGGCACTGAGGCACCTCTCGAAGATAGGAGACAGAGAGTCTATGTTCACAGAGCCATGGAGATTGATCACCTCGGTACCTGCCTCTTGGAGCTCCTGACGCACGATCTGTTCTTTGTCACCTAACGCTTTTTCCTCGATTAAAAAGGTGAACAGGTTGACAACGTCTTCGGTTTCGGTGAACAGCGGAGCAAGCAGCTTAAGCGTGAGCGCCACACCACTGCGGTACTCCCACGCGTCTTTGTCAGCATCAAAAGATTTGATCACAAGACCAAACGAGTCAACGACCGGCGGAGGCGGCTTTGCCTTCAGCTTGTACAGTTCAATAAGTTCATCGACGCTGGTGGAGAACACGCCGGGCAATGTCTGGGCCAGCTCTTCGATAGCGCCAGCCAAAGCCTTCGCCGTAGAAAGCCTCAGCCCACCGTCTGGTTCACCCAAGTACTCGAGCAGCTGCGAGGGCACGGTCTCGTCGAGTGAGAACCCACTTTCAGACCAAATAGTAGCAGCTATTTCGGCATTTGACTCGTCGTTGTCATACACGGCTATGAAGAGCTCATTGGAGTAGTTCATCTCCGACGAAAGATCAAACTCGGAATCAAGCACTTCCAGCACGGCATTGCGCACAAATGCCTCTGGCTGTACAGCCCCACTTATGATGATTGAAAGGTCCTGTGCTGTAGGGCTCACAGAGATATTCTGGCACATCGACTGGAAACACTCCCTCGAGATCTTCGCCTTTGATGGCAGAGCCATCAAGGAGAGCAGCACTCTGAGTATGGGCCCGCGAGGAATGCTTTCATCTTGGAAAGCCTCACTGTGTGTTGATACAATCTCTGTCGCCAGCATCAGCTGCTCTTCCTCTTTGTCTTCGTCGACAAACTCCGCCCTCACAGCAGCTTGTTTTTTCCCGCTCTTAACGGCCGCATCCTTACCGTCCTGTAGGACTTTGATGAGAAGCGGCAGAGTATACACCAGGGATATAGAGTCGAGAGGGACCTGGTCAGAGATGAATTTCACCTTGTACAGAGTCCTCGACACGAGCTCCAGCAGCGGCTCCTGGCACAGCTCCGACCTGACGGTTGCCACACGGTACATTCGCAAAGTGGCAATGCCCAGAGAATACCTCGTGGCATCTCCGAGTCTGGCTGATGTCGCTTTAGACAGTTCCAAGAACACATCCGCTCCCCGCTCACCCAGCAACTCGCCACATACGTCTGTCCTCAGTATGCTGAGAAGTCTGTTCACAGACTTGGGAAACCACACGTTTTTCCCGTTATCAACGATCTGCGCGTCTTTAGACAAGGACAGGCTGACTTCCAGAGAACGACGCAGCGAACGGTATACGCTCTGCACATCTGCTCTTATATCCTTCTCTTTTGCCAGCTGCTCGTTCACCAGAGCCTGTTCCTCTCTAGACAGCTTGACGACACTGTCTTTCTTCTTTTTAGCAACTTCTTTCCTCACGCTCTCCTCCCATTTCTTCGTCTCATAGTCTTTAGAGTTTTTGTCTTCGTTGTTTGCTGATGACTTCCCCTTCGAAAGAACATCCACCACTACTTCCCCCTCTGTGGCTCTCCAGATGTCCAGCTTCGTAGAGTCTATGCCTGCCAGCTTCCTCTCGTCCAGGTCCGACTCCATAAGCTCTGCAATCAGCGGAGCGATGTGCTGCGGCGAAATGAAGGCAGCGTTGGCAATGGCCTTAGACGCCGCTTCAAAGAGCTGAACGCGCTTCTCGTCTACTTCACCGGGGAACGAGGTGCTCTCGTACAAGGTGCGGCATATGAGGCCAAATAGCTCCTGCGAGTGACTGGCGATCACCTTCTCTGGATCGGCGTTCGCCCTCTGGCACAAGCCGACCCAGCCGTTTTTCACGCGGAGACAAGGGTGGTGGCTAGCAACGATCAACTTGTACAACTGTTCTTCCAGTACCTCAGTGGGCTCGCACGTTGCGGTGTTTGGACTTCCCAGTGTGAGAGCAGAGAGCAGGTTGGAGGAAACAGCAGAGTAGCTGAGCGCATCCTCGTCCCCAGACAGTAACAGCTTCGCGGTGAGCGCATCGATAACGGCATCACCTATGCGTTTCTCAAGTGGCAAACTGGACTGTAAAGTCTTCTGCAGCAGCTGAGCAGCCTCCAGGCGCACTTCTGGAACGACTCCGACCGCAGATGTGATGTGCAGCCAAGCCTCTCCAAGGCTGGAGTCATGCTCATTTCCAGCCACAACCGTGGAAGCTACCAGCAGAGCCCGCAAGTACCAGTGCTGCTCTTCGGCAGTGACAAGCTTGGTATACACGCGGCGATTGAGCAAAATCGACGGCTTCTTGCTGTCCGCAATCGCTCTGTCCAGGAGAGCCTCCGTGGGCACTCTCAGCTTGTGGAGCACTGCGATCACGGCATAAGCACATTCTATGCTCTTGTTTGTAACCGCAGGTAGAGGAGCCTCTATGATCTGGTTGACGGCAGCCTCTAGATTAGGCGCCACTCCACGAACAAACTCAGCCACTTCTGCGCCTGTTGTTCTGTCCAGAGCATCGCCGAGGGTGACGATCCACACCTTCTTCAGATGCGGCTTCTTGTCAGTCAACCCTGTTGTCACTGCACTTTCCACTCCCAGCTCGGACACAGGCGCTCCCCTGTTCAGAAGCTCAAACAGCGAACTCCACCACGTTTCTAGGAAAGCCTTCAGACACGCGTCATTCTGGTCCTTAGCGATGTGAGATAGCAAGCCGGTAACGATTTTCGTCTGGGGTGCGATCAGAGCAGGTACTGCGCTCAGGGCCCTAGCGAAGCCGCCCTTCGCGTCTGTAGATGACACCGTCTTGAGCGACTTGAGCAGCTCATCCACGACCAGAGACCACGCATTTTCGTCTTTGGAATCTTTGTCGTCGAGGGCGATAGCCGCCAGAGCATCTTCGGCTCCTGTGCGTACGCTCTCCTTTGTCGACTTCAGGCCTGAGATCAGGTTCGACAGCAGTTTCGGGGAGTCCGCGAGCACCTTTCCCGAGTTCGCGTCAGCGCTCAACGAGCGGAACAGACCCGCTGCGATGCCGTGTCCGAGAACGATTTCGGAAGAGCGCAGAATAGCTTTATCCAGGGCGGGCACGATTACCTCTCTCAAGTCGCTTTCAGAGACATACTCCTTTATGAACGACTCCTCAAACTCATTCAGAGCGTATGGAGAGACCTGAGTTGCACTGGCTGCCCCACACAGCAGCACCTCTTTGACGTAGACTTTCTCCAGGATAGCTCTCTTCGACTCGCTAAATATCGCGTGCACCCGCGGATGCAGCGGTAGCAGGTCCACCGCTGTCGCGCTCAGCGCGCCGAGAAGTATCAATTTCCCAGATATGGGCATCTTCCCATCGGTGAGTGTCGCAGTGTACACGTCAACGTACTTGTACGAAGCATCCTGCTCCGGCGCACACGACAGCGTGTGAAATATAGCGCTTCCCGTCTGCTTGATGATCGACGCGAGAATGCGTCTCTTGTGGTGAGTCTGCTTCAGTGTCTCCAGGTCCGACACGCCTGTGAAGCACTGCACGGCACAGGTGTCCAGCAGCGACGCGGCGAGCGAGATCAGCCTCGACGAGTATGTCTCGAACTCCCCGCGCTCCGCGGCTGTGATGGTGAACCCGTTGACCCACTCAAGCAGCGTCAGCACGTCAGTCACGGCGATGCTCCTGTGAACGCCTATGGCATTGCTTATGAAGGTGATGTAGCCCGGCAGGTATGCACTCAGGTCCTTTGCGAGGATCTCCTGTAAGTTGTCTAGAACCAGTTTCCGCGAGTGGGAGTCCTGGTAGCGGCAGTAGGTCGCCAGCAGGCGAGTTGCAGCGAGAGGAAGCACATCCGTGTCGGCCTGCCCAGAAATGTACTGCTTCAGAGTTCGCAGTGTCTCGCTTCTTATCTTTGTGGAGGAGGATAGCAGGTCTTTCTCTAGATCCTCGAGGAACTGGGGCCTCAGTGATTCGGTAGCCATTGTGAATCGCAAACTTATTTCTCGGTCAGCCAGCCAATATTTCAGTAGCCACGCCAGTGAGATACGTATCCGCTACGAAACAACAGCAACTACCAGGCAATTCCAGCGTCTGTGAGTACCCTCCTGTTGGGAAGAGCTTTGAATTTTCTTCAGCTACAGTTGATGTTGTGACTCACACGACAGAAAAGGACACGAGCCCTGGAGCTGTGTGTGGCACACCCAATTACATAACTGTCACAGACGCGCGCCGCAGATACAGCCACTAATTTTTTCTTTAAGGAATTTTCGGCGAGAGACAGTGCTAACTTCTGGCCTTTCCTCATCAACTATAACAGTCGATGAGGAAAGGCTAGAGTTAAGTCATCCGTTACAGCTTTCTCGCACAGCGGCACACGGCAGCATGTGGGTGGTATATTCTATTACCTGCTACGTGGTTGTGGGCCGTTGAGCGGGCGATGTGGAGTGTGCTGTGTGCTTTATCACCACCTTATAGCAGTGCTCAAATTACAATCTGAGGCTGTCCTAGTTGATCACCACTGTAAATTACCTACACCAATACATTTTTTTCGCCAGTCTGAGTGTAGAGAGAAAACGTGATTTCGTGATGTCGCTGAGAATGGTGCGATGCGTACAATTCCGATACCGGAGTAAAATTGCTCTAAACCGTCCCCGGTGCGTGGAGCGCCCAGCCATAATACGTGTGCGAGAGATGTCGGGCGAGGATATCGGTGAAATGCTCGGTAGGTCCCAGTAGACCAATCACTGCGCACTTCCCGTTTCGGTTATCTAAAAAATCTATTTTATCTTTTTGATCAGGGCATGTGTCTCGCTGGGGCGTCGCCGCGAAAAAGGTCGCACCCCGTTTGCTCTGCTACTCAGCTGCGCGTCGCGCTACCGCTTTTCCAGAAGCTGTGCGGCTAGGCAGAAGCACCGGAGCGGGCACTGCCGTAGTTACACGCCAGCACTGCGACGCAAACCAGCACTCTGCGCTGGCAGTGGGAAATATCGGCCTCTCCATGCGAAACGGCTGAACCTTGCCAAATACGTAGATATGCACATATCGGTTCCACCACTACCCTCTTCGAAGAGCTTTTAAAAACCTTCTTTCCCTGATTTTTTGCTCGCTCTCTCATCCACGTTTATGAGTGTATATCTGATTCTGCTCTCTAAGCTATACAGTCAGACAGGCCTCTCTTTCACCCCGGCAGTTGATTATTGAAAAGCTCGTGCGGGCTTACTGACAGGTTGACTCTCCCGTTGACACACTCTGGATCATCGAGGCTTGCGGCAGAGGCAGCACAGCGACACACCACACGCGAGTAGCCCACAGATCGCACACACCATGACCTGGAACTCGCCATATGCACCGCGCTTCGAGGATGTGCTGCTGGACCACACGAAACCACCGCTGTTTCTGAGCACCGACAACGCCGAGTTTGCGCCGTTCGCGTCCACGTCGCCGCTCGCAGCACCATCGCTCGCGTCGTCGTCGCCGTCCTTCAGCGCATCGTCGTCGCACTCAGCAACGTCCGTGTACTCGGCGCTCGCGGACCGGTACTGCGGCGATGCGCAGACAGACACCTTGCTCGCGGGCAGCAGTCTGAGACTGGGCACGCCCGCGCTCGGGACAGGGGGAAATCGCGTCAACACGAACACCGTGGCCGAGATCAGCCCGCGGGTGACGAGCCTGTTCCCGGGCCTGTGGGACACACACTGCGACGAGCGGGCGGCTGCGAAGATACACAGCGAGAGCGAGCTGCTCGAGCCTGTGTGGCGGCTCTGGGACAGCGGTCTCAGCAGGGCGCCGCTGAGGAGCCCGGTGCGCGACGAGACGAGTGCGCCATTTGCCGCGCAGCTGTCGCCACCGGCACCACAGACACGCGAGGCCAGCGGGGCGCCGTACGAGAGCAACGCGCAGCGCAAGTTTGAGCTGACAGAGGAGAACCTGTCGCTGCTCTCGTTCGGGTCGCTCGGCGGCAGTGTCGGCTCAGAGCAGCTGCACGCCGACACGCTGGAGGAGCACACACACACACTGGGACCGGAGACACTACACTACAACAGGAAAACAGCCACCTCGTCGGGGTCCAGCAACAACGGCGGGAACCAGGGACTGTACAAAACGGAGCTGTGCTCGCAGTTCGCGAGACGCGGGGCCTGTCCGTACGGATCGAGGTGCCAGTTTGCGCATGGCGAGAGCGAGCTCAAACACGTCAGGAGACCCACAAACTGGAAAACCAAGCCGTGCTCTAACTGGTCGAGGCATGGCTCCTGCAAGTACGGGAACAGATGCTGCTTCAAGCACGGAGACTGACGTGACATATTTATTTTTTTGCTGGCGCATACCTTACGGTCCCTTTTCGCCTGAAAAACAGGCACGCGGTCCAGAAAAGCTAGTAATTTTTATGCTTTAACGATTTCTTACACTTAGATGTAGATCACACACAGTCTCTAAATTTATTGGCGGCTTTTTTTTTCTACTTGCTCTCTCCAAACACCTTTGCGAACGACTGCTCAAAGTCGGCAATCAGGTCGTCAATGTGCTCAGTACCAACACTCAGTCTGATCAGGTCTTTCGTGACGCCTGCGTCTGCCTTCTCCTTCTCAGACAGCTGCTGGTGGGTGGTGTAGTAGGGCGCGATCACGAGCGACTTCGAGTCGCCAACGTTGGCGAGGTTCGAGAAGATCTTGAGTCCGTCCACGACGAGCACACCGCTCTCTTTGAACGGGTCCTCGACTGGCTTCTCGAACTGCTTGACGCCGATCGAGAGCACGCCGCCGAAACCGTTGGTGAGGTACTTGGTCGCGTTCGCGTGGTGGGTGTGCGACTCGAGCCCCGGGTACGACACCCACGACACGTACTTTGACTTCTCAAAGTACTGCGCGAGCGCGAGCGCGTTCTGCGCCTGTCTCTCGACTCTCAGCGGGAGCGTCTCGAGCCCGATGATGTTGAGGAACGACCCGAACGGGTTAGCGGATGGGCCGAGGTCTCTCAGCAGCTCGGTTCTCAGGTGGCCAATGAACGCGAGGTTCCCGAACGCCTCGTTGTAGACGAGACCGTGGTAGCCCTCGCTGGGCTGCGAGAACTGCGGGAACTTCTCAGGATACTCCTTCCACGGGAACTTGCCAGAGTCGACAACGACACCGCCAATGGTGTTGCCGTGGCCGTTGATCCACTTCGTGGTGGAGGCCACAACGACATCGACGCCGTGGTCGATCGGCTTGACAAAGAAACCGGCAGCGCCAAAAGTGTTGTCAACAACGACGGGGATGCCCTTCGAGTGCGCAAAGTCGGTGATCGCCTTGAAGTCAGGCACGTTGTACTTCGGGTTCCCAATGCTCTCGAGGTAGATCGCTTTGGTCTTGTCGTCCACGAGCTTGGCGAGCTCCTCGATCTCGTCGCTGGCCGCGAACCTCGTCTCAATTCCCAGTCTCTTGAACGCAACCTTGAACTGGTTGTAGGTTCCACCGTACAGGAAAGACGTTGACACAATGTTGTCGCCAACGTGCGCGAGCCCGGTGATCGCGAGCAGCTGTGCAGCCTGGCCGGACCCGGTCACCAGCGCGGCCGCGCCGTTCTCGAGGTCCGCAACCCTCTGCTCCACAATGTCGTTGGTCGGGTTCATGATCCTCGAGTAGATGTACCCTGGCGTCTCGAGCCCAAAGAGCTGCGCCCCGTGCTTCGAGTCATTGAAGACGTACGACGACGTCGCGTAGATGGGCGGGGCTCTTGGGTTGTACGAGTCCAGCGGCTGTCCTGCGTGGACAGCCCTCGTGTTGTAGTGTAGACGCTTCTCTTCAGCCATTTTCTGAGTTATTCCTTACTCTGCAGATCTCTACGCAAAAAAAGTTCAGGATACGGTACCGCAGAAGAAAATGAACTCTCCAGCGACTGGGCTTTATACTTTTCACAGCTCGGCGAGACGAGCACAGTGGAGAAAGTGGACTTTTTTGAGAAAGTGCAGCTCAGCAGAGATTAGCGTCTTCTCAGCGAAATGTTGAAAGTTCACGTGACAAAGAGGAGTCTGTGGTTGGGGCGGGACACGCCGGCCAGGCACAACACCGGCGGTGTTGTACTCTCGACGCTCTCGGGGGGTGTTGGTGGCGGGTCGAGGGGGCACCCCCTTGGTGCACGTGGCGCACGTGGCACTGCGGGAACCGCGTGGTGGCCGGAGGTCGGCGTGGGTGTGGGCCAGTGCTGCCCTCACGGTGCGGCACTCGGGAAGCGCGTCGTCGTGCGTGTAGCCCGCTGCCCCGCGTGCGGTGGTGAGGTGTGGCTACTCGGCGTAGTGTGAGGGTCAGCCGGTGTCCGAGTGAGCCAGTGATTCGGGAGAAAGCAGATGACTACACTACAAAAAAAAAATTACAGGTGAGAGAAGAGGGGGGTTCGGGAGCTCTCCCGGTACCAGGGTACTAGAGTCGCTCCAAAGAGGCTAGAAGAAATGTTTATAATTTGCCAGTGCGTCTGGAATCGTAGATATCTGGAAATAGAGTTTGAGCGCAGAGCTGGCTCACAGCTGAGCGAGACACGCGAGGACGGCCGCTACAGCGGCGCAGTAGTGTCTGTGGCGAGTAATGGCTGCTCCATTTGCGGCCGCGTCCGGAATGGGCTGCGCGTCCACACAAACGGAAACAGCAGCACACGCTGTCTCAGTGACGCGCGTGGTGAGAGGACGCGTAATTCTCGCCACCACCACCGCAGCTGGCGTGTTTGCCGGCGGGGCCGCGCCGGTCACCGCCGCGCCCGTGACGGCCGTGCTGGTGCACTCCGCGGTCTCTGGCGCGGTCGCCGTCTGTGCCAGCGCACTCGCAGTGCCGTCTCCGCGTCTGCTGGAGCAATTAGTCGTAGCTGCTGGGTTTCCACCACCTGTATGGCGGTAACTCGGCCCTATCTCAGACGCAGGAGTATTTTGGCCCGGTGCTGCATCTACTCCGCCTCTGGCGCGGGCTGGGCTCAGCGTCGAGAGCAGGTAGTGCGTGATGGCGATGCTCGAGTAGAGAGTCGACACCGCAGTCGCGTTGCCGCAGCTGACGGTCACTGTCGACACGGCAGTGCGCGTGTGTATGACGTTCATGGGCACTGACACCACCACGCGGACGGCGGTGCTGTGCGCGGGTGTCTCGCGGGTGTCTGCAGCCGTATGCGTGTCGCTAAGCGCTGAGCTCGCGCACTCGACGGTCTCGGTGACAGCCATGCGCGCGCGCTGCGTGGACGTCACCGTCACCACCGCCGCGCTGCGGGAGTCGACATACTATAGGGAGTTAGGCGCGGTTGCGAGAACGGCACGAGAGGTGGGCAGACGTGTTCGCTGAGCGAGGCGGCGGCGGCCGCCGCCGCTACACAGATAAAGAGTAGTGTTTTCATTTCTTGTTAAGCGCCGATCTCGCTCTACACAGCGGCGCAGGCGCGCGCCTTTTATAGGTTTTCCGCTTGTTTACTTTTGCGCGACGACATCGCGTCCTGCGGGCGGTTCTTGCTCGGAGACTTCGCAACCACGCTGCCGAGCAGGTCTGTGTGCTCTCTGTTCGGCGTGTTCGAGCCTGCCTGCCAGGCATTGCCGTGGCCGCACACAGACTCGTTGTTGCCGTGGACGCACTCGATCGTGCCCGTCCGCGCAAAGTTGACTGTCTTCGCGCTGCTCCAGCGGCGGTCTATTAGCACCGGCTCCCCCGCACACCCGACGCTCGCGTAGTAGACGGTGCGGGTCTTCACCTTTGCAAAAACGTGCGTTGCGTGCAGCCGCGCCGTCGTGAACCTGTGGTGGGCGCGCGGCCCGCACGTCGCCTTCAGGAGCGTGTTGCTCGAGAGCACCGGCACCAGCTGCGGGCGCTCGCGCATCAGAATCTCGCGCAGCTGCCGCAGCTGAACGCCGTCACCGACGGCACGGTCCTGCAACTTGTACTGGCACCTGTAGCACGCGCCACACGCGAGCGTATAGGCCTCGCGCACGTCCCTGACCGCGACAACGTCGAACAGCGTGCGCGTGCCGTGTCGACACTCGCCTGCCGCGCCCACATTTGCGCAGGTGGCCGGAACGCACCGCTCGACGTCGCCGGTGCGCAGTAGAGCGCCTGACGCCGTCTCCAGCACGAGCTTCGCAGCGCGCCCCACCGAACCCAAGGGCACCCCGCAGAAGCACAGCGAGGAGAAGAGCAGCAGTAACACCACACGCCGTATAGACATTCCCGCGGGAGTGCGTGAAAGAGAGCTGTCCCCCGCCCTCTGTGACAACAGCGCTGTGTGACGAAACGGCCGGGTAATAATAATCTTTTTGTGACGCGAGACCCCACGGCGAAGAGAGAGAGAGAGAGAGAGAGATTGGTGTAAGTCACCTACAGTAGGTGGGAATGGTGTGAGTTTGCGGGAATCGCTGCCTGGTATTACATATAAATATAGGGTAGCGCTAGAGCCCTCGTTTCGGCACACCGTCAACGTCCATTTTGTAGTCGCCCATGTCCTCGTACTTGACCGGTGTGAGTGCCGGTTCGTACTCCTTCTTCACGTAGTAGAGCGGCGGGGTCGAGCGCGCGCCCTGCGGCGACGGCGACGACGACCCGTGCTGGTACGCCGCAGCCGCTGGTGGTGTTGCGCCCGGCAGCGCTGTGGCCACCCCCGCGCCGCGGTAACGCTCTGCCGCGAGCTCGTTCGGCAGGTCCAGCTTCAGCGACCGCAGCGGCGGCAGCGCGGTCTCGTCCTGCTCTGGCAGCGCCGCCTGCGCGGTCTGCGCGGCGGCCTGCAGCACCTGGGGCGACGACGACACGCGCGAGAGCGCGCTCAGACTCGTCAGCGACGGCACGGACCCGAGCGCGTGTGCGGCTGAGAGCTTTGGCGACACGCACGGCGTCTGCAGCGGCGTCACGTCGGGCGTTCTGTGGTTCAGCCCAAGTCCCAACAGGTGCAGTGCCGCAGAAGAGTCTCGCGAGCTCAGGTTCGAGTACGCGGCAGGCACGCTGCTGCCGTCGGTCGGCGACGCCAGTGCAGCCGCCAGCTGGAACGTTGGGGAGTTTGTCTTCTTCCGCTTGAGCGCGACAGACGGCGTGCTCAGCGTGCTGACCGACGAGGAGGACACTCCCGAGGAGAGCGGCGTCATTCGCTGCAGCGAGCTCAGCGAGGAGAGCGGCTTGAAGTACGTCGTCAGCGACGGGAGCGACCTCGCCGACTGGATGCTGCTTGAGTCCGAAACCAGGTGCTGGCGCTGTCTGTGCTGCTGCTGCTGCTGTTGTTGCTGCTGTTGTTGTTGTTGCTGCATCTGCATGTTCATCAGCTCCTGACTGGCTGCGCTCGCGAGTATGTTGAAGTCCAGGCTCGACTTACTCTTTACCGGCTCCGCCTCTCTGAGCACCGGCGAGTTTGGCGCAGACTTGATCTTCTTCTTTTGCTGGAGCGTATCCTCGCCCACAGTCTTCTTGACGCTTCTCTTTTTCGTGGGTATCGGCGCAGCTGTGTCCGTGTCTCTGTCTGTGTTAGTGCTGCCGCCTGCCGCACCGCTACCGCCAGCCCCCGCGGCGCCGCCGTTGTGGATTCTCGAGTGTCGGGTGAGCTCGTCCGACCTCGAGAACCGCTTAAAGCAGCCCGGGTAGTTACACCGGTGCGGCTTCTCGCCCGTGTGTGTTCTAATGTGTCTTGTCTGGTGCTCGAGCCTGTGGAAGGCCTTATTGCATATCGGGCACTTGTAAGGCCTGGGCAGCTCGGCCTTCTTAACCGCGCCCACCGCTGTGGCCGTAGTCGAACCGCTCATTTCCAGAGACTAATCTATCTTCCAGTGCCAGATCTGTGTAGTATTATGTGTCCAGCTGGTATATGGTCTATGTCTCGTGAAAACTGCTTGTAAGTTAACAAGATTTTTTCCCTTCTTTTTTAGTGTTTTATCCTCTCTACCCCTGTTCTATGGCGGGGACAGTTAAGGCGCTACTGGGAAACAGCTAAGAGCCAGCGGAATATACATATAGCAGTCGTCAGTAATATCCACTATTAAAAACGGCGGCGTATATATATATATATATATATATATATACTACCGACACACTAGTCTGCAGCAGTCGTGTTGTGTTTTTCCTGCTCGCAAGCGCGCTCTCGCCGAAGGTCAACGTCCAGAGCGCCTTTCTCCGTTCTTCTCCATAAAATTGTGGAGAAGAATTTTTATTGGGCGAGTTGGTACACTACCTTTGTTTTCCTGAGAGCGACAGCCCCAGTTTCAGTAGGGGACAGCCCCTGTTCTGTGGCATTTGGGTTGTGCACTGCTCGTGCCAGGGCAGTGACGGAGAGAGAGCGAGAGAGAGAGAGAGATACCGGCTGGAAGCGTGACTGTTGCTATGGGTGGAGATATCTGTTCCGCGGAGTACGACCCGCTGGCTGACGTGGCTGCGGTGTTTTCGAGTCCCGGCGCTCTGGAGGACCTGGACGCGGCAATGGCGTACACTAACATGTACAAGCTCCAGCTCGACAGAGAGCTGTACAGCCGGCAGGAGAGCTACCGCAGTTTCAGCGCGGGCGGCAACGACGACGCGAACCTCGGACTGCTGGAGAGCCAGCTCGAGCAGATCATCGACTCATTCGAGCGGACGAAAGAGCTGTCGGAGAGCACGGGCGCGGTCATCAACGACATGACGTCTAACATCAAGACGCTCGACAACTGCAAGAAGAACCTGACGTTGTCGATGACCATCTTCAAGCGGCTGCAGATGCTGATCACCGCGTACGAGAACCTGTCGCAGCTGCTCCAGGACAGGCGCGACTACGGCCAGATCCTGCAGCTGCTGTCTGTGGTGCTCGAGCTGATGAAGCACTTCCAGAGCTACAAGAGCATCGACGACATCAACCAGCTCAACAAGCAGATCAACGTGCTCAAGAGCAAGATAATAGACGAGGTGTTCAGCGACTTTGAGCAACAGATAGTGCACAGGAGCGGACCGGGCAGAGAAGAGCTCGTGAGCGCGTGCAGAGTGCTCGACATTCTCGGGAAGCCGTACCACGACAAGCTCGTGAACTGGTTCATCACCAAACAGCTGCGGGAGATCACGAGCATATTCTCAGAGGACGAGGAGGCCGGGTCGCTCGAGAACCTGAACAGGAGGTTTATATTCTTCAAGCGGCTGCTGATCACGAACAACGAGTCGAACAACACCGGCAACTTCCCGAAAGAGTGGAACATGGAGCTGTTCCTCTCGAGAACGTTCTGCGACCAGACGAAAAACGACCTGAAGCTCGTGCTCGTGAAGGAGCCGCGGCTGAACAAGGCCAACAAGATAGACGTGAACCTGCTGATCGACTCGCTGTCAGAGACGCTCGACTTTGAGAACTACCTGAACATGAAGTTCAAGTACACCGAGAGCCCGCACACCAACTTTGACCAGTCGATCTCGAGCGTGTTCGAGCCGTATCTGAACATATGGATAGAGTACCAGAACAGCGTGCTGAGCGAAAAGTTCCTGGAGTTCATGAACCCGGGGAACCTGCTGAAGAAGAGCGGCGACGACGACGACGCAGGCGCACAGCCACAGGGCGCGCCCGCGCTCAACGTGCTCGAGTCTGCCGCCGAGCTATTCAGGATATACCGTAACCTGCTGATCCAGCTGTCGAAGCTGTCGTCCGGCGACCCGCTCATCAAGCTGGCAAAGATATTCAAGCGGAACCTGTACAGCTACGAGGCGAAAATCCTGCGGCCGATCGTGCCGGACTTCCGGACACTGCAGGCTGCAAGCACGGGCGAGGAGACGCTGCGACACGTGTGTCTGATACTGAACACTGCGGACTACTGCGCGGTCACGGTCTCGCAGCTGGAGGAGCGGCTGGTGCAGCTCACCACGGATGAGGCGCTCAAGAAGGAGATCGACTTCCAGGACGTGAAGGAGCTGTTTATGAAGGTGATCAACAACTGCCTGAACATGCTTGTATACAAGATCATGCAGGACCTCGCCTTTTCGTGGAGCGAGTTTGCGAACGAGAACTGGAAGCAGCTCAAGAGCAACTCGGACTCGGTGTTCGAGTCGCGGTACATCTCATCGATCAAGCGCAGTCTCACTGAGAACTGCACCGTGATCTTCAACGACTTCAACAGGGAGATCTACGTGCGGAGCGTGTGCGACAAGGTGATCGAGAACGAGCTGAACGAGTTCATGGCAAACATCGTCAAGCTGCGGCCGGTGAACGAGCTGATGGCGGAGCAGTTCAGCATTGACCTGCAGAACTTCAAGAAAATCTTTTCAGACCTGCCGTACCTGCTGAGCGAGAGCAACCGCGCGTCGCTCGCGATGAAGAACAGCTTCAACACCAAATCATACGAGAATTACATTGCCGCGTCGATCCAGAAGCTCGAGCGCATCCTGAAGATCCTTATAGTTGCATCGACGCCGCTCGACAACTTCATCCAGAACTACTTCCTGATCATCAGGGACTCGGACTTTGCAAACTTCATAAAAGTGCTGCGGCTGAAGCACGACACAGTGTCGCCGAGCGAGCGCCTCAAGTACATGGAGGAGTTCAAGCTGCAGCTGCGCGAGTACGAGGGCTCGCAGGACAAGCTCGACGGGTCGTTCAAATACCTCCAGGAGCTGAACATCGACGCGCCTGCCACCGCGGCGTCGCCCACGTCGCCGCGCACGCCGGTGCTGACAGAGAACGGCATCAGGTTTAGCAGTCTGTTCAGCGCGGAGGAGGCGCCACGGGGCGGCGGGCCCACGCCGACAGGGTCGTCGTCGCCGCTACCGGCAACACAGATCAACAACCAGATCAACAACCTCACGAAGAAGCTCGATAAGCAGTCGCTGATCGCGACGCGAGACCATCTCGAGAAGAACATCGCGCGCACGTTCAGCGGCGAGAACAAGATAAGTATAAATGAAAACTTTAGGAACTTTGGCAAGTTCTTTGGCAAGAAGGCGTGAAGGTCGTGAAGCGCGGGGTCTGCATGCAGCAAGGCCAAATATCTTTAGTAATCAGTCTGGGAAAATCAACGAACTCCGTTGGGCAATTACTAACACCTTCTGATGGCTAAGTAGCTACAGTATAATGTGAATTAGTAATGAGCGATGGTAGAAGGGTATATAAGACGTAGTGATGGCGGTCTGGTATGTTCTTGGTGGTAAGTCGCGAATAGACCACCAAATAGGCAAAGAATATGTCATACAAACCAGTTATTGTACTCTACGGGACCAATGGAGACCTCTTCGAGGGCATTCTGGAGAAGCTTTCTACACAGTTTGCGGACAGAGTGTCGTTCCCCGTGCGCGCGATCACAAGAGACGCGTCGAACAAGACTTCCACGGACAAGGTGAAGTACTACGAGGTCTCAGGCGCGGACCCCAAGTCGCTGCAGGCTGCCGTCGACGGCGCGAACGTGGTGGTGAACCTCACGGGCGCGGCCGGTACGCTTGCAGAGCACACCGCCATCCTGGAGGCGCTCAGAAACTCGGACACGATCAAGCTGTACTTCCCCCCGCAGTACGGGACCGAGCTCGACCGGTCCACCGTCAAGTTTCTGCCGAACAAGCAGGCAAACGCGGCCAAGGCGCGCGAGTACGGCATCAAGACGGTGGACCTGCTGACTGCGCTGTTCATCAACAAGCACAAGTGGCTCACGGAGATAGTACAGCACACCGGCCTGGACCCCGCGACGGGCGAGGCGACGGCGATCGGAGACCCAGACGCCACCTTCTCGGTGGCATCTGTCGAGAACATCACGTCGTCGATCGCAGCGCTCGCGGTGCACGAGAACCAGGCGGCGCTGCCGGACAAGATCAGAATTGAGAGCCTGCGGGCGTCGCAGAGACAGATCTGGGAGCTGTACGTGAAGAACCACCCTGGGTTTGTGGTGAAGAAGGAGAGCCAGCGCTCCGCGGCTGAGGCACTTGCAGAGGCGCAGACGCAGCTGGCAGAACACGGCTTCTCGTACGACCTGCTCGTGTTCTACCTACAGGTCATCCTCGCGCAGGGTCCCGACCAAGGGCTCGTGTTCTCCCAGAACGAAAACGAGATCGTCAACCCTGGCGAGAAGTACTTCAAGTGGGATCGCAGTCTCTCGCTTTTCGAGTACTGATTATTAATTAGTATCCTGTTAATCTCCTATTAGTATCCTATTAGTCTTTTATTAGTAATGATGCGCTTATTGCACGATTTTCGGAATTCATTACACGATTCGCCACCACTCCACCTGTACAAGCGAAACTGATTTAAAGGAGCGCGGCACGCGCCCAACGGCGATACCGTGGCCTCTGCAGCGATGAGTAAACTAACAATTGCGATATACGGAACAAGCGGAATTCTCTTCCCGGCTGTGACCGAGAAGCTGCTCGGCTACAGCGACCGCGTGGCGCTGCCGCTGAGGGGTCTCACTAGGGGCGACAAGAAGTCGACGGGCGAGATCGCATACTACAAGATCGGCAGTGCCGTGGAGTCGTATGCAGGCGCGCTCAAGGGCGCGGACGTGGTGATCAACCTGTCCGGCGCGTCGGGCCCAGAGGAGGAGAGCGCTGTGATCCTCAAGGCGATCAAGAAGTACGCGCCGGACGTGAAGCTGTACTTTGCGCCGCAGTACGGTACCGAGCTCGACAAGACGGATCTGCCGCTGCTGCGCGCGAAGCTGAACCACGCGCAGGCCGCGCGGGACCTCGGCATCAAGACGGTGGACGTGATCACGTCCTTCTTCATCGCGCCGGGCTCGTTCCTCACCGAGTACGTGGGCCACGTCGGGCTGGACGTGCCGAGCGCGACCGCGACGGTGAAGGGCGCCGACCCGGAGATCGCGATCACTTCTGTGAACAACGTCGGCGATGTGATTGCAGCGCTGGCGGTGAACCCGCACCCGGAGCAGATCCCAGACAAGGTGCGGGTGCAGTCGTTCGAGGCGACCGCGCGCGAGATCATCGCGCTGTACGAGAAGAACCACCCGGGGTTCACAGTGAAGACGTACAAGACTGTGTCGAAGGAGGATGCGCTGGCAGAGGCAAAGGCCAAGTTTGCGGAGGGATACAAGCCGTCTGACTTCACGTTCTATCTGCTGTTTTTCGCGTCCCAGGGCCGCGACCGCGGCGTGGCGTTCTCGCACAATGAAAACGAGATAGTCAACCCTGGCGAGAAGTTCTTCAAGTGGGATACCCTCGCGTCATTTGCGAAGTGACGGCTGCGTTGCGCGAGTGCGCCTAGGTCTCACAGACATGTATATATGAAATATGGCCTATATCTACCTACAGAGCCGCCTCCGGGCCGCTCGCTCCGTATGCAACTACAACGCTAACACGCTGTTCGACCAGTACATGCAGGCTACTCCCTCTGCGGCCCCTTCCCGCAAGCTGCCCTTCCCCACCGCCCGGCTGCTCACAGCGTAGTCAGTCAGCTCTCTCCTCCTCTCCTGGAGCCCGCTCCTCGAGCCAGCAACTGGTAGTGCACCGATAATTCTGCCGCTGACCCCAGCGGTCACTGGCGCGGGACTGGAGGAGAGCGAAAACCAGGTGGTGACACACGGGCACAAGCGCACGAGCGACTAACACAAAATGGACATGGACCAGGAACTGGAGGAATTCGAGAAGAAGAACACGCCGTCGCTGATCGGTAAGTCTGTGCGCGGCTCTGCGGTGTCTGAGGGCGAGGAGGAAGCTGTGCCCGGTGATCTGTCTGCGCAGCACGCCCAGCAACAGCCACACCACCACCACCAGATATACAAGCACTCGCTCGAGTCTGCTGCGTCGCTCGTCGAGCTGAAGGATGAGGGTGCATTGCTCAACGGCGAGGACTCGCTCGAGGACGTGCTGGACCCACAGGGACAGGTGAAGCGCGAGGTGTCTGAGCACGGCAGACAGACCGCAGCAGAAGGCCCCGCACACGCGGCGGCGGCGGCAGTGCCCAAGTTCGACGTGGACGAGATCAACAAGCGCGAGGATAAAGTTGACAAGGTGTACGTCGAGGAGGACATGAAGTTCATCGCGCCGGCGTCGTCGCGCGAGGGCTCACGCTCGCGCTCAACGTCGAGGGACGTGCACTCGCGGTACGCCAGGTCGCCTGCTGCGCGGCGCGCGAAGCCCGCGTTGTCGTCGCCGCTGAGCAAACCGACGGTGTTTGGCGGCGCGGCGGGCGACGACGGCGACGTTGAGAGCACGTCGCTCGACCGCATCATCAACGAGCTGAACGACGGCAAGTTCCGCACGCCGCCGGGCATGGAGCCGACCGCGCGCAGACCGCCGCTCGTGGCGAGCGTGTCGCAGGCGTCGCTCGAGCTGCCGCAGCACTCGATCAACGATGAGCTCGACTCGGAGCTGACGGTGCCCGCGGGCGCGCGCGAGGGCAGCACGCACGCGGCGGCGCGCGCTTCACGCGGGCACTCGCGCGCCACGTCTGCGAACAGCACTGCGAGCGGCGAGCGCCCGCACCTCGCGCGCGGCGACTCGTACCAGAACACGGTCTCGAACAACGACTTCACGCACACGACGACGCCGTACGAGCGGCAGTCGCGGTACGAGAAGGTGCCGCTGAACAGCACCGTGAGACCGTCGTCGGTGAACTACCTGCGGTCGATATCGAGGTCCCGGTCGAGGGTCGACAACGACCGGAGGGCCATCGGCGCGGACAGAGGCATCAGCAAGGAGGAGCTCACGGAGGAGGGCGCGCTGCTGGGCGACCCGTACTCGCAGATGCCGGACCTCGAGGAGGCTGTTGATGAGGCGCTGAGGCTCGTTGAGGACAACGACGGCAAGCCGGAGGATAAAAATAAGAGCGAGGCGGAGCCTGAGGAGAGCGAGAAGGCGGTGAGCGAGAAGGCGGACCCTGAGGAGAGCGAGAAGGCGGAGAGTGAGAAGGCGGAGCCTGAAGAGGCCGTGAACTCTGAAGAGCCTGCGGAGGCTGTTCCCGAGGAGGCAAAGCCGGTCGTTGAGGAGAGCGAGACCCCACCAGCGAAGACGGATCCCGAAGAGGCGCCCGAGACCGCGCCGGAGGAACCTGAAGAGGAACCTGAAGAGGAGCCGGAAAAGCCGGCGCAGCCCGCGGGCACGAAGGGCGCCTTCGTGCCCAAGGAGGACAAGCTCACGTACGAGGACGAGCCGGTCTTCTTATACACGTCGTTCGTCGGCGGGTACCAGATCTCCTCGCGCACGAACCGGCTGTCGACGATCCTGTCGGCTAACGGCATCGAGTTTGCCGTGAGAGACCTCTCGACAGACGACGCCGCGAAGAAGGTGTGGAGACGCTACTCCGGCGGGAAGACGCTCCCGGGCATAGTGCGCGGCACCGACGACTACATCGGCAACTGGGAGGACCTCGAGGAGGCGAACGAGACCTACTCGGTGCGCTCGCTCGTCTTTGAGACGGCGTGAGAAAAGACACGACCTCTCGCTCCTCCCGTTTTGTTTCTTTTTCCGAGCCCTTGTCCGCCGACGGGCTGCCCCAGAGATATTTATAACTCCCAGCAGCGCTCTATATACATATATACACATAGTATATTACCGCTATTTCTGCATAGTAGACTGGTCTGAGTGCGGCATAGGTGCGTGGCTGAGACGGAGTATTACGGATACACGGGTTTTTGTGTGTAAAAGCCACCATTGTGGTTACTTCAGGGGATATCTCCACGGAGCCTCGTTGCAGAACAGTAGCGGGCGAGAGCGAGAATAACACGGGGGGAACAGCGTCAGGTCAGCTTTCCTGAGCATATATAAAGAGATACTAGCAGCGCGCTCTGTCAGCGCTCACTACCCACCGGCGTGGCGACTTTTACTCTTGCACACCAGCAGAGGGCGTTTCTGATAAGTAATCAGAAACAGTTTTTTACTCTCCGCAGAACACACACCACAGATGTCATCAAACGCAGCAGCAGCCATCCTGCTGCGGCAGTATAGAGAGCTGACGGACCCGAAGAAAGGGGTACCGTCGTTCCACATAGAGCTGGAGGACGATAACATTTTTCTCTGGAACGTTGGCGTCATGGTGCTAAACGACGACTCGGCGTTCCACGGCGGTTACTTCAAGGCGCAGATGAAGTTCCCGACCGACTTTCCTTACAGCCCGCCGTCGTTCAGATTCACCCCGGCGCTGTACCACCCGAACGTTTACCGCGACGGGCGGCTCTGCATATCGATCCTGCACCAGGGCGGCGACCCGACGAGCGAGGAGCTCGACAGCGAGACATGGTCGCCCGCGCAGACGGTGGAGAGCGTGCTGATCTCGATCGTGTCGCTGCTGGAGGACCCGAACATATCGTCGCCGGCTAACGTGGACGCGGCGCTCGACTACAGGAAAAACCCGCAGAAGTACCGCGAGCGCGTGCGCGCCGACGTTGAGCGCTCGCAGCAGGATATCCCGGACGGGTTCACTATGCCCGATGCGAACACCGCGTATGGGCTCGCTGCGAAGGACGAGCCCGAGCAGGACGTTGTGGATGACGACTTTTGGTTTGACTCGGACGAGGAGGAGGAGAGCTTTGACGATGACGACAGCATAATGGATGACGTACAGGAGGAGGACGACAACGTGTCGGACGAGGAGGAGGAGGAGGATGCAAAGTGAGGAGTTGTTTTTCTTTTTATAATTAGTTTTAAGGTTCCTGTTGGTTCATTCATGCTCAGTCATCTCACATTCTTATCAAGGCATTTTTTTTTGTTGTTGTACATCTTTCTCTATACCAGTGACTCTTTTTAACCCTAAACCAGCGTAAACCCAGCGAGCCGCTCGCCCAGCACAGCGCTGAGCCGCTCAACCTTCAGCTGCGCGAGACCCTTTGGGTACTCGCTGTCGAGAATCATCAGCAGCAGCAGCTCGGAGCCGGCAATCTTCTTCAGCAGCAGGCTGTACCCGCCAACGTTCAGGATGTACCAGTCCTCGAGCGCGCCCGTCACATTGTCGCTGCCGCCGGCAGCAGCGGCTGCGGCCGCAGACGCGTGCGGGTGGTTCAGGTACTGCCTCCACGCGGATATCATCAGCAGCGCAAACACCTTCAGGTTGTCCTGCGGCGTGAGCGTCGTGTCGAACGGCTCCGCGCTGCGCGGCGTGCCGCCCTTGCTCCGCGATCCGCGCGCTACAAGCGCGCGCGGCGTCGACGGCGCGCTCGCGGGCTCTGCGGGCGGCGCGTAGCTGCGGATCCCGAGCCCCTCGCTGGGCGAGCCTGTCGTCGTAGCCGCGAGCGCTCCGCCCGCGCTCGTCCTGTGGATGCACGAGCACAGCGGCTGCCCGTCGGGCGTGATGAGCGACACGGATATCGGCCGCAGCGGCGTCAGCGGCGACGGCTGCAGCGTCTGCGACAGCACGGCAGATATATTGCGCGCCTGCAACATCTGTCCGCTGTGTACTTCTCTCTCTGCTCTGCTCTCTCTCTCTCTGCTCTCTGGGGACGCAATCGCAGTGCGTTATGAGCGACGGCAGCACACGCATAAAAAAAGAACGTGCACCCACCAGCCCGCTGTGTTTATGTGCGAGGTCAACAAGGAGCGCACCTGAGACGCCAGGCGGTGTATCAGCCACTGCGGAGGACTAGAGCGCGTTTGGGAGCGTGTATCCGTGGCAGAGCATCAGCAGTGGTAAATGGTGGAGTCTGGTGCGGAGGCGCCGTCGGTGTCGCCGGGTGGCGCCGCAACACAGACGCTGGCGCACCACACAGGAGCACACGAGCGGCCGCCGCTGAGGGAGTCTGACGTGAACGTGAAGGGCACGCCGGGCGCGCTCGCGAAGCTGCAGGCGCTCCCGCCGAAGCGGAGCCTGCTGCAGCAGCGCGCGAACTCGATGTCGCTGAGCAACGCGGCCGTGAGACAGCTGCAGCTGCAGGACGACGGGAGGCTGTCGCAGCAGCGCGCGCAGCGCGATAAAGGCGTGCGGTTCACCGGGGTCGAGCTGAGGACGTGGCAGGACTCGTGGAAGCGGATCCTGAAGGAGAGCGTGGTTTACTTTGAAAACGGCGACAACAGCACTGAGGCGAACAAGCTGGAGCGCGCCAGGATCAGAACACACATGGAGGCGCTGGGGACCACGTTCGAGCCGTTCTTCAGCGACCGCGTCACGATCATCGTGAGCAGGCGGAAGTTCAACGCGAAGACGCGGTACCCGACGTCAGACCCGTACTACTGGGCCGTGAAGCGCGCGCTCAAGGTGTGGACGTACGAGAAGGTGTTCAGGTTCCTGCACGATCTCGGCGAGCTCGCAGGCGGCAGCGACGCGCCGAAAAACTCGAAGCTGTCGCTGCTGCTGAAAGAGGAGAAGCTGCTGGGGCCCAGCGACAGAGACCCGCTCGCGAAGCGCGACGACGTGCACTACTTCAAGGCGCTCTTCTTCCACGTGTTCGACCTCAGCCAGCAGTACAGACCGGTGATCGTGTCGGAGTGGGCGAAGGACGAGGCAAACCTGATCCCGCACATCCGGTCGTCAACCAACGGGCGGTGTCCGTTCGAGTCCGATGCGGTCACCGAAAACGCCGCGGAGAGACACAGGCGCAGGGTGTATCTTTTGAAGCGGAATCTCGAGTACAGGCAGCGGCTGTATCGGGCGTCGGAGATCTGCGCTGACGACACGGAGAGCAGGAAGAGGAGCGCTGCGCGCGAGGAGGAGGAAATAGAAGCGGGAGCGGACGCGGACGCGGCAGAGGCGGAGCGCGGCGCCGAGGACCAGAACAAGACGATGAGCGAGCAGTGGTCGCCGGAGGCGCTGCAGCACGCGGGGACCGCGCCACAGAAGATGGAGCACCGCGGGTCCGCGCACATGGCGGCGCCGGCGGCGCTCACGCGGAACGGGTCTGTGCTGATGCAGCTGCACCACAGACTGAAGGACATTGGCGAGATCCAGGCGTCGGGAGTCACACAGCAGTCGGGCGTATCACAGGGCCAGCTGGCGCAGCCAGACTCGGCGAGCGTGGCGGCAAACCAGGGCAACGGGCTGGGGCCCACGAACGCACAGGTGTTCAGCAAGAAGGTGAGCAACGACAGGAAAAAAGTTGTGCTCCTCGGCAACGAGCCGGCGGGCAGAGCGCGGAAGGCGCGCCGCGTAGACGCCGAGGCGAAAGGGGAGCAGGGTCAGCGCGTGGTGGCGGCGGTGGCGGGGCACAAGGCGAAGAAACACGCGGGGCAGAAGGCCAAGGGCGGGTACTGCGAGAACTGCAGAGTCAAGTACGACGACTTTGACGAGCACATCACCACCTCTCAGCACAGGGAGTTCGCCTGCAGCGACAAAAACTTCAGAGACATCGACAGACTCATCGACAACATCGAGCACGCGCGCCTGCTCAGCTTCTGAGCGCGCCTGAGCTCCACATTACATAGAAATTAGCAGTAACACGACCATCGATTTGCATTTTTCACTTCTGGCGCAGCGACAAGGGAGAAGAGACGCACTAGCGCTGGAGAAATGTTCGTGCGACCACGGTGCTGTCGCGAGGGCGTGCGAGCTGTGTCTGTGCTATATGGGTGTGCGGCGCCGCGCGTGGGTGCGAGGTTTGCGAGCGACCTCCTGGGCGAGCTGCCGAGATCGCGCCAGGTGAAGAGGTCCGGTAAGCGCTCGTCGATGGCGCGCCAGTCGCGCTTCGCGAAGCACATACCCGTGGAGGCGCCGCAGGAGCCTGTGCCGGAGTCCACGCAGGTGGATGTGCCAGAACGGCCTGTGCCAGTGGCGGCTAGGGCTCATAAGCAGGCTCAGAAGCAGGCTGAGAAGCAGGCCGAGAAGCAGGCCGAGAAGCA
Organism: Kuraishia floccosa; assembly: GCA_030567535.1. NCBI lineage: Eukaryota > Fungi > Ascomycota > Pichiomycetes > Pichiales > Pichiaceae > Kuraishia > Kuraishia floccosa. The sequence continues at coordinate 701,571 of JAJLSK010000003.1, forward strand.
GGCTGAGAAGCAGGCTAAAAAGCGGGAGAACCCACAGAGGGAATCAACACAGAGGGGTGGCGCGCATGCGCGGCCGCCACAGCCTGAGAAAGCTTCTGCACAAGCGGTGAAGCAGCTCTCAAGAGAGTTTGTGAGGAAGGAGAGAGAGCTCGCGACCGCTGCCAGAGAGGCGGCGCAGAGAGCAGCAAAGCAGGAGAAGGCGGCCGCGAAGGAGAGGGCGGCCGCGCTTGCGAGCAAGCACGAGCGCATTGCCATCACGATACCGTCGTTCCTGTCTGTGGCGAACCTGAGCAACATCATCAAAGTGCGCGCGGAGGAGCTGATGCACAAGATGGGCGAGCTTGGGTTCGAGAACACGTCGTACGACTACATCCTCGACGGGGAGACCGCGTCGCTCATTGCGGACGAGTACGGGTTTGAGGTGACGATGAACGACGACACCGGGCTGGACCTGTTTCCGGCGCCAGCGCCGAAGGACGTGGCGCTGCTGAGGCCGCGCGCGCCGATAGTGACGATCATGGGCCACGTGGACCACGGTAAGACGACGATCCTGGACTACCTGCGCAAGTCGTCGATCGTCGACCAGGAATTTGGTGGGATCACGCAGCACATCGGAGCGTTCTCGGTTGTCACGCCGGTGTCGAAGAAGAAGATCACGTTTCTCGACACGCCGGGCCACGCCGCATTCCTGAAGATGCGGCAGCGCGGCGCGAACATCACAGACATAGTGGTGCTCGTGGTCGCGGCCGACGACTCGGTGATGCCGCAGACGATTGAGGCGATCAAGCACGCGAAGGGCGCGGGCGTGCCGATTATCGTCGCGATCAACAAGTGCGACAAGGAGGACGCGAACCCGGACAAAGTCGTCGCTGATCTCTCGGGCAACGACATCGATGTTGAGGACTACGGCGGGGACACGCAGGTCGTCAGGGTGAGCGGGAAGACAGGCAAGGGCATGGAGAACCTCGAGGAGGCGATCGTGACGCTGTCGGACATGCTGGACTTGAAGGCGGAGGAGGAGAAGACGCCCGTGGAAGGGTGGATCATCGAGTCCGAGATGAAGAAGGGGCTTGGCAGCGTGGCGACGTTTTTGGTGAAGCGCGGCACACTGAAGACGGGCACGATTCTCGTCGCGGGCCAGACGTGGTGCAAAGTGCGCTCCCTGAGAGACGAGCGGGGCAAGGCTGTCAAGACAGCGAAACCGTCGACGCCCGTGGAGGTGATCGGGTGGAAGGAGCTGCCCGAGGCCGGAGACCTCGTGTTGGAGGCGCCGTCGGAGAACACAGCGAAGAAGGTTATCGCAAACAGGGCGGAGCGCGACGAGCGCATGCGGGAGGCCGACGAGATCGGACTGATCAACGAAATGCGGCGCAAGGAGAGGGAGGAGGCGAAGCGGCAGGAGCGCATCGAGGGGCTACACAAGCTGGGGCTGTCTGCGGAGGACGTGGAGGGGCTTGGTACGGACATCGCCAGCGACGACGGCGAAAAAGTGCCACCGATGAACATCATCATCCGTGCGGACGTGAGCGGGTCTGCGGAGGCGATCGCCGAGAGCGTGGAGGGGCTCGGAAACGACATAGTGCGGGCGACGGTGCTGTACCACGAGGTTGGCCCGCCGTCGGAGACCGACATCGAGCGCGCGGCGGCCGCGCACGCAACGATCATTTGCTTCAACATCAAGACGCCGAAGGAGCTGGCGCTGAAGGCGGAGGTGAAGGGCGTGCCGATCAAGACACACACCGTCATCTACCACCTGATCGAGGACGTGATGCAGGACCTCACTAGCAGACTGCCGAAGAAGTTCGAGACGGTGGTGGTGGGCTCCGCGGAGATCAAGATGGTGTTCACGGTGACGGCAAAGAACAAGAAGGAGACGAAGATCGCGGGGTGCAGGGTGATCGGCGGGACGTTGAAGCGCAACTCGAGCATCCGCGTCATGAGGGGCGGTGCGCACGGCGAGACTGTCTTCACGGGCAAGCTGGAGGCGCTGAAGCGCGGCAAGGAGGAGGCGAGCGAGGTCAGCAAGGGCACAGACTGCGGGGTGTCGTTCCAGAGATGGCAGGCGTTCGAGGAAGGCGATCTGATTGAGATCACAGAGACAAAGGAGGTACCGCAGTATCTATAACATGTACATAGTGTATCTATAATCCCATTATACACATCTTTTATAGCTTCACCGTCTCCTCCCACTGGACACCGCACCACTCCTCGACGTACCCCACGTGGTTTGCGTCGAGGCTCGGCACGTAGTCCTCCACGTCCGTGGCGACGATGATCGTCCCCCACTCCATCCCGTCGAGCGCCGCCGCGCCAGTCACGCCGGCCTCGAGTTCGATGATCGCCGTGGGCATCAGCTGCAGCTCGAACCGCCGGCTGCTTGACGGGTTGCACCCGGGCCGCGGGACCCGCTGCTGCTCGCCGGCAAACACGCGCGCCACCGCGTCGTCGCTGGAGTAGAGCAGCGGGCGCCCTCCAAGCTCGTACCGCAGCACCTGCCCCGAGTTGTGCGAGACGGTCTCGGCGAATCGGTGGAACGTTGCGTCGTCCAGCATCGCCGCGATCTCGTGCTGCTCGGCAGAGCCCCCGCGCCCGGAAACTTCCACTTCCGTGTCGAGCGCTGACTCGTCAATCTGCACGCCCGCCGGGAGCTTTTCCGGCGAGCGTTTCTTGAACTTCTCCGCCTCGACGTATAGTATGTAGCCAGGGTACTGCGGCAGCTCCTGCTGCGGCGCACTCAGGGCCTCAGCTGGCGCACCCACAGCCTCCACGGGGGTCTTCTTCGCCACCGCGCTCGCGTACGTTTTCTTCTCTGGCGCAGCCACCGTGGGCGCGGCCGCCGGTGAGGCGAACGGGTTCGATGATCCGAACGGGTTCGCCGCGCTCGCCGCGCCGCCAAAAATGTCTTGGGTCGCAGCCTTCGCCGCTGGCTCCACCACTGGCTCTGAAACCTGATCCGCTGCCGGATCCTTCAACACCGCACGCACGGCACGCACCGCGCCGGCCTTCCGCGCGCACGCGCTCTGCTTACACGCAAACACATACAGCGCCCTATCGTAGCTCGTGCCCTCGAGCGGCGCGTACGCCTGTAGCAACAGCGCCATCTCTCGCTTGCACGCGCCACATGTTAGCAGCGCGCGCGGCGGTGGTGATCCCGTATGCAGCCATATCTGTCCTGTTAGCGTGCGCTTGTGGTGGTGGTGGTGGTGGTGTTACTTACCGGCTGTCCGCCTATGAACGTGTCCTCTACCGTCGGCGTCTCAGCGTCCGTGATCTCTGTGTCGACGTATCCGAGCAGCACGTGCGATGCGCCGTGCTGCCCGTACTCCTCGTCGTCCGACGACTCTCCCGTGTCCCGCGCCATGTCTGTTGGCAGCTCCGCTCTCACCTACATCTCAGAGAAACTTTTGCCCAGCTATCAGCACGCACACGATACTCATCGCGCTCTACAAACAGCAAGAACCGATATTATTTTCATTCACCGTGACGCGCGGCGAGGCAAAGTTGCCGGCCGCGCGGATATGTATATAATGCATTCACATCTCCGCCGTGCTGCTGCTGGCGGTGCCGTGCTTCTCGTCGTCGCGCTCGAGCTGTGCGACCACCTGCCGCTCTTTCCGCTGCAGTCTCTCCAGGTTCCGGGCGTCTCTGCGCGCCTGCTCGTTCTCCATGCGCCTGTTCGCCCACAGCCGCATGCGTCTCCCATACTTGAGCACAAACAGCGGGAACGGGATCCCCAGCGCGAGCGCGATGAACGCGCAGAGCGTGTTCCCCCAACCGTAGTGCAGCCGCGCGTACATCTTGTCTGCAAAGAGCGGGAACGCGAACCCGAACGCCGAGCGGAACACCGCTGCTGCGGCGACGCTCGACGCCGAGAAGCGCGGGTTCATGTCGATGAGGTAGTTCTGTATGCTCTGGAAGACCGCCATCAGCGCGAACATGTATATCGCCGCACCGATGCACGGCATGATCCAGTGGATCTGTTTCTCAGCCGACCAGCAGTACCACACGAGCGCGACGGGGATGCCGACGCCCGCCGACACGAGCACGGGCAGCCGGAACTCGGGCTCCTCGACGCCGCCGTTCGCGCGCGTCATCTTCATGTATATCACCTGCACCGCGTTCGCCCACACGACGATGCCCACGACCGCGCCGACACCCATCGACAGGTACATGAGCCCCGCGATGCCCGTGTTGAAGCCGTACGACCCTTCAAACACCCCCGGGAACGTCACGATCATGAGGTACATGAACCCGTAGCAGAACGCCATGAAGAGGCCGAGCCCGAACACCATCGGGTGCGTGAACACCAGCTTCAGCGGGCGCTTGATGTTGAGCACGAAACGGCCCGTCACGGTCTCGCCGTCGGCAATGTCGTAGATCGTCGTGAGGTTCGCGTTCCCGGTCTCCTTGCGCAGGCGCGCGGCGCGCCTGCGCAGCAGCGTCGGCGAGTACGACTCCTTGTAGAGGAGCGTGCCGACGAGCGCGATCGCGCCGTTCAGCATGCACAGCACCCAGAACACCCAGCGCCAGCCCTTATTCTCGACGATGAAGCCGGCGACCGCCGGGCCAAGCACGGGCCCGAAAGTCGGGCCCAGTGCGTAGAACGACATGTAGAAGTTGCGCTCCTCGTTGTTGTAGAGGTCGCCGAGCACGCCTGCGCCGATCGAGAGCGGCGCGGCGCCCGCGCAGCCCGCGAGGAAGCGGAACACGCACATCTGCGCCGTCGTCTGCGAGAGGCCGCACGCGAGGTTGAAGATGAAGAGCGTCCAGATCGACACCGTGAGCACAATGTTGCGGCCGTACATCTCCGACAGCGGTGCGACGAGGAGCGGGAAGATGGTCCACGCGAGCAAAAAAATCGACACCATCAGCGCCTCCACGACGGGGTTGGTCACGCCAAAGCTGGCGGCAATCGCGGGCACCGCCGGTGACAGCATCGACGACGACAGCGGCGATACAAACGTGTACAGCGACACGAGCGCGGTCGTCACAAGCTTGTCGCGCAGCTTCCAGTTGCGTGGGAACTCAGGGTCGTTCCCGTCCTCGTCCCACGTCACCAGCTCCGGGTCCACCTGTGCAAACTCCTGTCCGAACTTGACCGCCGGCGTCGTGTTATCGAGCTCGGCCTCGTCGAGCTCGTACTTCTCGAGCCGCTCCTCCTCGTCCGCGCCCGTTGTCTCCGCACCTGCGCGTGTCTCGCGCTCGCGCTCGCTGACGCGCTGCGCAAGCGTCCCGAGGATCTCGTTCCGCGTGCGCGAGCGCATCAGCGCGAGCTCCGCACCCGACGCGTCGCCGTACCGCTCGCGCATCGAGAGGCTGAGCGATGCGGCGGTGACGCGCGACGCTATACGCTCAATGTCGTCGCTGCCGTAGCAGCTGGGCGTGAAGTTCTCCGGCGCCGCTCCGTCTGACTCACGCTCTGACGATATGCTCCCCCTCGTCATCTTTCGCAGTAGTGTCTCTTTTCCGACACGAGTATCCCCTCACAGGATACAGGGGGCTATAAGAGGGAAAAGTCTCTGACAAATAGATTCGCACTACTCGCGCTACTCGGCATTAGCGCGTGCACGAATTCCACCTCCACCTCCACCGGCCCCCACCGCAGCTCGCTATACTCGGCGAGCTACTCTTTCTGTAGAGCGACCGCGCTCTCACAGCAGCCCGCCCACGCGCTCGTCCGCGAGTCGCGCGAGCGTCTCGCGGCGCCGGTGGAAGAGCTCGCGCTGCTGCCGGTACGTGCGCACGAACTCCGCAACGCGCCTGTCCTCGTCGCCGTCCGCCGCTCTCAGCTGCTCTGTCGTCGACTCGCACACCGCGTCCTGCTCAGCGACGAGCGCGCGCAGCGTCTGCGTGATGTGCTCCGGCTGGAAGCGCGCCATCTGCGCGCGCATCTCGCGCTCAGCAGCGACCCACGCGCCGTGCAGCGCGGTGTTCTCCGCGAGCTGCGCGCCGACAGCGCGCTCGCGCACCGCGATCACCAGCTCGTAGCGGTCCACCAGCGCGCGCAGCCGTGCTGTGTTCTCGTCGATGTGCGCGCAGAGCGCCTCCAGCGCGGCGCGCACGCCGCCGCTGTGCAGCACGTAGTCCCTCAGCACCGCGTGCTGCGCGAGCAGCTCGCGCAGCTTCGCGACAGGGACATAGCTGCAGCACTCCGGAAGCGCCACGGCAAGCGCGCCGTCGCCGCCGGCGACGGATGGCTGCTCTGGCTGTCTGGGCGGTAGCGGAGGCAGCGGCATTGCCGCGCGGGAACACCACACAGCAGGAGCGCGAGACAAGAGCATCCGGCTGTGGCGGGGACACTACCACGCTTAGTCACCACTTACATAACTGCAGAGCTGCATAAGCAGTTAGTCAGCGTCCGAAAGGGGAAACACAGTTAATCCCCTCTTTAGTGGTGCTCGGGTGCGTCACTCGTTGCTGTCGGGGCAAGTCTGGGGCAGGTGCACGGCACTGGGGATGGTCCTCGGAGTGGTTAGGAGGTGGTGGCCGCAGGTGCAGGGGGCACAGTGGTGCGGAGTAGGGATGCATATGGGGCCAGCGGGAGAGCGGAAGGAGCATGCCCAGGCGCGTTTGCTGTTGTTACTCACGGCAAGTGTAGCGCACGGCCTTTCACATGTCATTTTCATGTCGGAAAGGTAAAAAAGTTCATCCTGTGTGGGGTATTTACAGTCCATGTGGGCGTATAAATATAAATAGCTGCTGGGAAGCTCGGTTTTTCGCGTCGGCAAATAAGCACACGATGTCTGCTCCTGCTGCGACGTCGCCTGGCGCTATTCTCTTTTCTGCGCTGAAGCCGTACACGGACGGCGCTGCTGACGGGACTGGGATTAAGAAGCTCATCAAGATAGCTGACGGCATTCTGCACGGTGCGATTCCGCAGTATGCGCTCGAGTACGTCGAGGACCAGCAGTGGGCGATCTTCGGGAACTACCCGACCCACGCGGACGTGGCGCCGAGCGCGGTGTTTGTTGCCGTGTTCAGTGTGCTCTTTCTCGCGCACCTGTACGTGTTTGTGTACGACTACTCGAGGGGCCACAAGTTCTGGCTGTCGCTCGGGTTCGCGCTCTACTGCGCGGTGAAGCTCATCAGTTTTGCGCTGCGCATTGTGTGGGCGCGCAACATCACGCTCATCGACATTGGGCTCACGTCGTCGATCATGCTGATCCTGTCGAGCATCCTGCTCGACACGGCGAACCTCGTGCTCGCACAGCGTCTCTTTACGTGGCGACACCCGTTTCTCGGCTCGCGCCGCTGGTTCTGGAACCTGTTCATCCTGCTCTACCTGATTGTCGTGGCGATCATCGTGATGACCATCGTCGCGGCGGTCGTGCCGTATCTCTACTTTCTCTCGCGCAGCAACTACGACATGTCGAAGAACGTGGTGAAGGTGTCGTCTGTGTTTGTGGTGCTCTACTCGGTGAACGCGCTGTTGCTCACTGTCGCGACGTTTGTGGTGAGGCCGACAGAGCGCGACAAGCTCTGTCTCGTGTTCCAGCCAGACTGGGTCGAGAGCTTCAGCACGTTCTACTACCCGCCGAAGAACGCGGCGCGGCTGTCGGAGGAGCTGTTTGTGAGGCAGAACGGCAGCGCCGTGCACGAGGCGATCAGGATCATCGGCTCGTCGGAGCACTACAACGTGACGGCGATCGCGACGAAGAACAGCCAGCCGTTGCCCGCGGGAGAGACGGCGTCGGACTCGGCCGAGGACACCGTCACCGGCGTGAACACGCGCAGCGCGTCTGTCGGCGGCGGCGGCACAGGGCTGCGCCGCTACACGACAAACACCGGCTCGCTGCAGCACAACTACTCGGTGTTTCTGATCGCGCTCACGTCTGTGTTTTTGCTAATCGGGTCTGTCTTCCGCTCGGTCTCGGTGTTCATGGACAAGCCGCGCGGCGAGGAGCAGTGGATCTTCAAGCCCGTTGTCATGTACATCCTGTGGCCGCTGCTCGAGACGATCATCAACGTGCTATACCTGTCGTTCCGCGTCGACCTGCGTTTCTACAGACCGGACCGGTTTCCGAAGAATGCGCGCGCGGACTATGACCCGCCGGTGAACGATCTCGGCGACGAGAAGCTGTAGCTGTTTTACATACACGTTTAATTGTATACTCTATGCCTAGCTTTCTGGTTTTGAATGCGCTATGCCTTGGCTCCCTGGTAGGCGAGGATCTGCGCAATGGAGTCGACGAGCGTCTGCTCGAACGGGATGAAGGACACTTGCGTGAGCGCAACCGTCGCAGAGTTGTCGTAGCGCGCGGCCTTGCTCTCAAACTCGTCCGCGCGCGCGGGCGTCCCGACAGCGATCTTGCCCCTGAGCTGCGGGAACTCGTCGTGCAGAATATTCAACGCGCGCTGCCTCGAGTAGACGCCCTGTACGGGGAAGAGGCGCTTCCCCGCGAGCGCGCCGTTCTCCAGCGGCAGCACGTGGAAGAGCGCCACGTCCCGCACGTCCACCGACAGACTCGCGGTCGCGTTGGCGGCGGTGTCCCCCGGTGTCGTCTTGAGCAGTGCGTTGAGAAACTCGGCGCTTGTGTTGAGCGTACCCTTCGCGAGCGCGCTGTCGAAGCGCTGCGGGCCGAACACGAACGGCGGCAGGATCGTCGTCAGCGAAAAGTTCGGCTTCTCCGTCTCGACAAACTCCCACGCCGCGCGCTCTGCGAAGGTCTTTGCCGCGCGGTACGACCCGAACTCCGTCTGCCGCGCCTCCTCCCACGTCACCGGATTCCACACCGCCTCCGTGTGCACGAACGACGCGTCGCCGGCCCGCGCCTTGTTTGCCACCGCTGCGAACGACGACGTGAGCACCACCCGCTCGACCTGCGGCGCGTACCGCTTCACCGCCGCGAGCACCGCCTTCGTGCCGTCGACGGCCGGCCGCAGGTACGCGTCCTCCATGCTCTGCCCGAGCCCGAGCGAAGCGGGGCTCGCCGTGTGCAGCACATACTTGATGTCTGTGTGCGCCTTCAGCACGGCGTCGAACGCGTCAGCGACAGAGATGTCCGGCACGAGCGCAAATTCCAGCTGCGCGTGCGGGTACACCTCGAGGAACTGCGCGGCGATCGCGTCGGCCTGCGCCTGTGTGCGCACAGTGCCGACGACCGCGTACCCGCGCTTCAGCAGCACATCCACGATGTGCAGTGCGATGTAGCCGGAAGCTCCAGTGACCAGTACCTTCGACATTGCTTTGGCCATCGCCAGCGGCCCCGCCGGCGCCCACCCGTTTTATATTGCGCTGTGCTCCCGAGACACACCCCCTCCGAAGTTAGTAAGCGCTCGGAGTTCACGCGGTGTTCGCACAGCGGCTATGCGAACAGCGGTGCCGGCACGCCGCTGGCACACACGCCGCGGGCGCTGGCGCTCTACGTCGTCTACACGTGTTCTGCAGGTGCTTTTATTCAGAGCTTGCTCTTGTAGTCGAGGATCTGCGTGATCGAGTCGATAACGGTCTTCTCGAACGGGATGAACGACACGCCGGTGAGGGCAATCGTCGCGGAGTTGTCGTAGCGCACAGCGTCGGCCTCGTACGCGTCCGCGAGCTCGGGCTTCCCGACTGCGATCTTGCCCTTGAGCTGCGGGAACTGCTCGTTCAGGATGTTGAGCGCGCGCTGCTTCGAGTAGATGCCCTGCACAGTGAAGAGGCGCTTCCCCGCGAGCGCATCGTTCTCCAGCGGCAGCACATGGTAGAGCGCCACGTCGCGCACGTCCACCGACAGACTCGCGGTCTTGTCCTCCGTGGTGTCCCCCGGCGTTGTCTTGAGCAGCGAGTTCAAGAACTCGGCGCTAGTGTTGAGGCGGTCGCCGGCGAGCCCGCTCTCGAAGCGCTGCGGGCCAAACACAAACGGCGGCAGGATCGTTGTCAGCGAGAAGTTCGGCTTCTCCGTCTTGACAAACTCCCACGCGGCCGTCTCCGCGTACTTCTTCGACGCGCGGTACGACAGGAACTCGTCGTGGCGCGCGTTCTCCCACAGCAGCGGGTTCCACACCGTCTCCGAGTGCACGAACGTCTTGTCGCCGGCCTTGTCCGCGTTCACCACCGCCGCGAACGACGACGTCACAACCACTTTTTCAACCTGCGGCGCGTACTTCTTCACAGCCGCGAGGATGTTCTTCGTGCCCTCGAGCGCGGGCGTCAGGTACGCGTCCTCGGAGCTCTTGCCGAGCCCGAACGAGAAAGGGCTCGCCGTGTGCAGCACATACTTGATGTCTGTGTGCGCCTTCAGCACGGCGTCGAACGCATCAGCGACAGAGATGTCCGGGACAAGCCCAAACTCGAGCTGCGCGTTCGGATACACCTCTTTGAACTGCGCGGTGATCGCGTCGGCCTGCGTCTGTGTGCGCACGGTCCCGACAACCGCGTACCCTTTCTTCAGTAGCACGTCAAGCGTGTGCAGCGCTATGAAGCCCGAGGCCCCTGTGAGTAGTACTTTCGCCATCGCCGTGTCTGCTCTCAACGCGAGCGCTCCGGCGCTCGAGCTCTTTATATAGGCGCGAGAAGTGTGGCGGGTGTGGCTTTCCTGCGTGGGGCTGGTGGACTTAGCGGGTATTTCCTAATTGGAGGGCGACGAGATGACGGCGGTGGGGAGGAAGGGAGGGAGCACAGCGGTGCTGGACTCAGAGGAGCGGCAGTCGCACTGGCAAGAGAGTTACAGTAGTACTGGTGGGGTGCTGCCGCTGGGTGAAGGAGTACCAGGGTTCGAGGTGGTACCGGGCAGCGGCGCCGCTGGCGGGTGTGGGGAACACTGGGCCGACCGCTGGCTGTGTTCGCGGCCACAGGGGTGCCGGCCCGACTGCGCCGACCGCTAGCCACCGGCGCAGAGCTCCCATGAGTAGGCTGCGGCATCGCTGGTGAGCCGGCTAGAAGACTGCCTTTCTGGTCGGCTGTGAGAACGAGCCAGAGACACATGCGGCTGAGAGAGGTGCCACAGAGGCACAGACGGGACGGCGCCGGGCAGTTCACAGATGTGTCGGTGCGCACTGCTCTGGAACCACACGGGAGTGCTATCCTCTTGCAATGACGGTTGAAGGCTACGCGGAGCAGGACATTGACGCGAACGTTGCGCAGGAGATCAGAGAGCTGTGGGAGCAGATCTCGAACTATACAGGAGACTCGCTCGGAGACGATGAGGGCGGTGTTCGCGCCGGCACCGGGGAGGACACTGTGGGAGTTGCTGCGACCCTTACCGGAATCCCTACGGGAGTGCCTACGGCGTTGCCGGACGGAGCCCCCGTAGGGGCTCCTGCCACGCCAGCACTGCCGTTCACTTACACGGGCTATGACCACGCGACGCTGTATGTGTCGAACGCGAAGCAGGCTGCGGTGTTCTTCGTCAAGACGATGGGGTTTGCGCCGATCGCGTACACGGGCCTCGAGACGGGTTCGCGCGGCGTGGCGTCGCACGTAGTGGCGAACGGGCGCGTTGTGCTGCAGTTCACGTGTGCACTGACGCACGACGCGGCCGTGGACCCGCGCGTGGCGCAGATCCACGAGTTTGTCGCGCGCCACGGCGACGGCGTCAAGGACGTGGCGTTCGCCGTCGACAGCGTCGACGCCGCGTTCGGGTACGCGGTTGCGCACGGCGGCGCGCCGGTGATGGAGCCGAAGACGCTGGGACAGGGCAAGAGCAAAGTGCGGATCGCGACCGTCGGCGTGCTCGGCGACGTGACCCACACGCTTGTCGAGCGGCACGGCGTGCAGCGGCACTTCATGCCCGGGTACGCGGCGTCGCCGCTCGCGGCGCCCGAGTCGCACATCGCGCTCGGCGACATTGACCACTGCGTGCAGAACGAGAACTGGCACGCGCTCGCAGCCTCGTGCGACAAGTATGCGCGCGTGCTCGGGTTCCACCAGTTCTGGTCTGTCGACGAGAACGCGATATGCACGCCGTTCTCCGCGCTGCGGTCAACCGTGATGAGCTCGCCGAACGACTCGGTGAAGATGCCGCTCAACGAGCCGGCGCGCGGGCTGAAGAAGTCGCAGATCGAGGAGTTTCTCGACTTCAACGGCGGGCCCGGTGTGCAGCACGTGGCGCTCAGCACCACAGACATCTGCGCGACGGTGGCGCAGATGCGCGCCAACGGCGCGCGGTTCATCCACGTGCCCGACGCGTACTACGCGAACCTGGCGGAGCGGCTCGCGGCGCACGCGGGAGAGCTGCACTTCCAGCTGCGCGAGTCCGTGAGCGACCTCCGCAGCGTCGGCGTGCTCGTGGACTTTGACGCGAACGGCTATCTCCTGCAGATATTCACCCAGCCGCTGAGCGACCGCCCGACACTGTTCTTTGAGATCATCCAGAGACACAACCACTCCGGGTTCGGTGCGGGAAACTTTAAGGCGCTGTTCGAGGTGCTCGAGCTCGAGCAGAAGGGACGCGGAAACCTTGTTTAGAGCACGACTGTGCTCACGACTTTTCTGAGCGCGCGCACCGAGCGACGTAGTTTATTTTTCACCACGAGCCTTTCTCCGACCTGTGTAGAATGTTGTTTGCTGGACGCGCGAGCGGCATGGCCGGGAGGCGTGTGCTTGGAAGCCGCGGTGCGCCGGTGGCGGCGGCGGCGGTGCTCTGCCGCCGCGCAGCCTCCACTGCGGTCCCGCCTGCAGACACGCCGGCGCCGGCGGCGCTGCCGCAGCGCTACCTCGAGCTGCTCGGCGCGCACGGCATAACGGCCGCAGACATTGCGCCGGCCGCAGAGGACCCAGAGAACCCGCAGGACCTGCTGGAGCTGCTGGAGCAGCGGCAGCTCGTCGCGGAGACGACGAACGCCGAGTCGCTGCGGCGGCGGCTCGCCACGAAGACCGCCGCGTACTGCGGTGCGGACCCGACGGCGAGCTCGCTGCACGTGGGGAATCTGCTCCCGCTGATGGTGCTGCTGCACTTTGGGCTGCGCGGACACACGGTGTACGGGCTCGTCGGCGGTGCGACAGGCACCGTCGGCGACCCGTCGGAGCGCACGACGGAGCGCGAGGCCGTGGAGGCGCGCGTGACGGAGCGGAACGCAGACAGGATCTACGCGCAGCTGCACCGGTTTTTCAGGAACGCGTTTGCGTACGCGCAGTCGCGCGGCGGAGCGCGCGTCGCGCAGCTCGAGTACCGCGTGAAGAACAACAGCGAGTGGTGGGACAGCGTCACGCTGGTCGGGTTCCTCCAGCGGTTCGGTCCGCTCGTGCGCGTGAACGCGATGCTGAGCCGCGACTCCATCAGCTCGCGGCTCGGCTCGGCTACGGGCATGGGGCTGAACGAGTTTCTCTACCAGGTTCTGCAGGCGTACGATTTCTATTTTCTCAAGAAGAAGTACAAAGTCGACATACAGGTGGGCGGGAACGACCAGTTCGGGAACATTGTTGCCGGGCTCGACATGATCGCGCGCGCGTCGCCGGGGAAGCCCGCGTGGGGGATCACGGTGCCTCTGCTCACGACGGCGAACGGCGTCAAGTTCGGCAAGAGCGCCGGGAACGCGGTGTTCATCGACGCCGAGATCACGAGCCCGTTCGCGCTCTACCAGTTCATGGTGAACACGCTCGACGACGACGTGCAGCAGCTGCTGTACAAGCTCACACTGCTGCCGGTGGCTGCGGTGGACAAGATCGTGGCCGCGCACAGCGCGCAGCCGGCACAGCACTTTGCGCAGAAAGTGCTCGCGGTGGAGATGTGCGACCTCATCCACGGGTGCGGCGCCGGCATCGAGAGCTACGCCGTGAGCGAGGCGCTGTTCGGGAAGGACACACGGCTCGACGCGGACCTCGTCATCAAGTCTTTCAAGCAGCAGGGGAAGCTGCACAAAATCTCCGCGCACGAGCTCGAGAGCAGCGACCTGCTGGAGCTGCTGGTGCGGGTGGCGGCAGACACGGTGAGCAAGAGCACGCTGAAGCGCGCGCTGCAGCTCGGGTCGGTGTACGTGGGTGCCCAGCGACAGCAGATCACCGACAGGAGCGCCAGGCTCGACCGCTCGGCGCTCGTGGACGACAAGCTGCTTCTGATCCGCATCGGCAAACGCGACTACTTTGTCGCGGAGGTGCAGTGATCCCCCTTGTATATATTTTTTCTCAGCCACTCCCTTTCGAGTGCTTGAACAGCTTCATGCTTATCCACGACACAACACACCATATCCACAGCACCACGAAGTTGAGCACGAAAAAGTAAAAGTAGTAGTGGTTCACGGGCTCTGTATCCGGCGAAGGAGACAGGCGCAGACACCACTGCCACAGGCCAAACATGTACCCGATGCTCGCGACAAACCCGAACCACGTCACAGCAAGGACAGCCACGCCGTACGCCCTGAGCGGGACGCCTCCGCTCGCGCCCATCTCTGTCGGCCCTGCAGCAGGCGTCCGCTGGAGCGCGCTCGTAGAAGAGTCGAGCTGTTCTGAGTAGTGTCCGAACTGATCGATAGGTGGCCTCAGGCTGAGACTGGGAGCAAATTTATGAGATTTACTGGTGGGCAGAAGAGGGAGCAGGGATGTGTAGAGCCTGGGACCCCTCGCCATAGCGAGGACCGGGAGGAGGTCACGTAGGACAGTCAGTAACGTCTCCTGACTGCTTCTAGGATGGCCTAGGAGCCCTGGCTTCTGCTCTCACCTCCTGTGAGGATTGAAGAAGAGAGAACAATAAAGGTGTGTAGAACAGCAATATCGCATGGTCACAAGATACTGGATAGGCCTACAAATTTGATCCCAGACGCCGAGACGCTTGTGGTTGATATTCCGAGCGATGTTGACACAACCAGTGTCTGGACCGGCGTTAGTACTAATGTGTCCAGCAACGGCTTGTCAATATGCTTGCAACAGAGTCAGTTACGGCGCTCGGCAGGACCATTTCCCGGCGACGAGGCTTGCCCGGCGGCATTAGTCCTTAGCCTGCATTTCTTAAGGCATATCCTAAATAACCGCGTCCAACTGAGTCCAGTTCTCGAGGTTTTCCAGCGAGATGGAGTGGTCAATCATCTCCAGGATAGCAGCAGAGACCGCGAAACCATAACCACACGGCGTCAGGAGTCTTATATGCTGCTACAGAGACACCCGCTTCCGATAGAGATGTGCTCTCGCCGTAACCAGAAGCTGCCACTACCGAAAAACTGTTCCAGAAGTGGATATGAGCCCTGGGGGTAGTAGCACTGCTGCAGACACTACTATCTGGGTGGCCTCTTGGGCGGGAAACAGGAGACGCGGAGACGGCTGGTGGATACAGCGCAGATGGCGGACATACCGAGAGACGAGGTGCTCGCGTCGAGCATGTACGGCGGGGTGCGCGGGAGGCGCGACATACCTGTGAGGGCTTCATCTGTGTGGACGGCAGAAGGGGACAGCGGCGGGACGAAGGAAGCGCGGCGTGTGGAGGAGCTGACGATAGAGGAGCCGGAGAGCGCTAAGCACCGCGGCCGTGCGGCCGCGGCCACGGGTGCTGCGCTCGTGCGTGTGCGGGAGAAGCTCGCGAAGTACGCGCGCTTTGTAGGTCCCGGGATCCTGGTTGGGTGCGCGTACATCGACCCCGGTAACTACGCCACGAACATCAGCGCCGGTTCGTCGAACCGCTTCTCGCTGCTCTGCATCGTGCTGCTGTCAAACATGATCGCCATCTTCTTGCAGTCGCTGTGCATCAAGCTCGGCACCGTGACCGGGTACGACCTCGCGCGGTGCTGCCGCGAGAACCTGCCGCGCTGGCTGACGCTCGTGCTGTACGTGTTTGCCGAGTGCGCTGTGGTCGCGACGGACGTGGCGGAGGTTATCGGAACCGCGATCGCGCTGAATGTGCTGATTAAAGTGCCGCTCCCCGCGGGCGTCGTGCTCACCGTGTGCGACGTGCTGTTTGTGCTCATGGCGTACCGCCCAGGGTCGTCGATCAAGTTTGTGCGTGTGTTCGAGTACGTCGTGGCCGTGCTCGTGCTCATAGTGGTTGTGTGTTTCTGCGTCGAGCTCAGCTTCCTGCCGCCGACGCCCGTGGGCGCCATCTTCCGCGGCTTTGTTCCCTCGGCGCAGATGTTTGAGAACAGCGGTATCTACACGGCGGCGTCGATCCTCGGGGCCACGGTGATGCCGCACTCGCTCTTTCTCGGCTCCGGGCTTGTGCAGCCGCGGCTGCGGGACTACGACGCGAAGAACGGCTACGTCGAGCTGCTCGACGACGCTGCGGCAAACGAGGAGGCGTACTACGAGTACAGGCCGAGTCTGAGCGCGATCAAGTACGCGTACAAGTACTCCGTGCTGGAGCTCGTGCTGACGCTGCTCACGTTTGCGCTGTTTGTGAACTGCGCGATCCTGGTGGTGTCGGGCGCGACACTCTACGGCACGCCCGAGGCTGTCGACGCAGACCTGTACACGATCCACTCGCTGCTGTCGAAGAGCATCGCGCCCGCCGTCGGCACGGTGTTCATGCTCGCTCTGCTCTGCTCGGGCCAGGCTGCGGGAATCGTGTGCACGATCGCGGGCCAGATCGTGTCCGAGGGCTTCGTCAAGTGGACGCTGAAGCCGTGGATGCGCCGCCTCGCCACGCGCTCGATCTCGATCGTGCCGTGCCTCGCGATATCGCTCAGCATCGGCCGCGATGGCCTCAGCCGCGCGCTGAACGCGAGCCAGGTTGTGCTCTCGATCCTGCTGCCGTTCCTGATCGCGCCGCTGGTGTGGTTCACGTCGCGGAAGAGCGTCATGCGGGTCGCGTGCGCGCCGTCAGAGCCGTCCGACGCGCAGAGTGGCAACTCTGCCGAGGAGACAGACGCCCCAGCCTATAGCTATATGGCGAACGGCTGGCCCGTCACGCTTGTCGGGATCGCGATCTGGATATTCATCTCGCTGCTCAACGTGTACGCGATAGTGCAGGTAGCACAGAACGGTATATAATGTGCGCCATATAAACATCAACAGCAGCCTTCCTGTAGATGTGCCACCTACTTCCCGGTAGAGCTACGCGGATGTCTCCCAGCCGATGAGGCAGTTTAGCCGTGCAGGAGGGGATGGAGAGTGTACAGCCGGTTATACCAAAAAAGAAAAAAAATATGTGTCAGCTGCCTTTGCTCGCACGCCAGCACTAGTTTTTTTCAAACGCCATACACAAAGTCATGTCGAGGTATATGAAGGGAGTAGGGCTACAGGCGCGTCTGACACAGGCCATACGGCGGACGAGAGACGGGTGGAGGAGCGCGCCGGGAGAGACGGCGG
This sequence comes from Kuraishia floccosa, assembly GCA_030567535.1. Lineage (NCBI taxonomy): Eukaryota > Fungi > Ascomycota > Pichiomycetes > Pichiales > Pichiaceae > Kuraishia > Kuraishia floccosa. Next base: position 718,720 of record JAJLSK010000003.1, read on the forward strand.
CTGCCGCGACGGCGCCGAAGAAGTACGACTTCAGACGTGCTGCGCAGAATCACAGGGAGACGAGCGCGCCGGTGGCGAGCGCCACCGCGAGCGCCACTGTGAGCGCCACTGCCACGCCGAGCGCGGCGCCGCGGATCTACGACAAGTCGCTGAACAAGTACAGGTTTGAGTACAGCTACGCGAGCTACGTGCACCACAGAGGCAGCGCCGGCAAGGACGCGCTCGTGTCGTCGATGTCTGATCTGTCGGACCCGTCAGAGCTGACGTCGCTGCTGCCGATGCGGCGGGCACCCGGGTCGCCCTCGGACACAGTTTCCATCCGCGTCGGCGACGACTCGATGATCTGCTCGCCAAGCCTGCTGGGCATCGCCGACGGCGTGTCGAACTGGTCGGAGAAGCACTTTGACTCTGGGCTGTGGTCGAGAGCGATCCTCGAGAGCACCAGCCGGATCCTCACACAGCACAAGGAGTCGATATGGCCGCACTGCCTGAACTTCAAGGACATACAGGAGATCCTCGACGAGAGCTTTCTGCACACGACAAACCTGATGACCATCGAGGGGCTCGAAGGGTCGTCGACGTTTCTGCTCGCGACGATCCTGAAGGACAGCCTGCACGTAATCAGCATAGGCGACAGCAAGATATACATAATCAGAGACGGCAAGATCATCGCTGAGAACGAGGAGCAGATGGCGTCGGCGCTGTGCCCGCAGCAGGTGGGGACGAACCACCAGAGCGTGATGCCGTCGACAATCGCGTGGTACAAGTGCTACAAGCTGGAGCTGAACGACATCCTCATCCTGGGCTCGGACGGGCTCAGCGATAACGTGTGGGAGGACGAGATGCTGACGTACGTCAACGAATACACAGACAAGCTGAACTACGCGGAGGACAGCAACCAAAAGATACAGAAAACGCTCCACGCGCTCGCGAACAACCTGCTGTACCACGCGAAGGACGTGGCGTACGACAACTTTGCCATCTGTCCGTACGTCGAGAAGATCAATAAGCTCCCGTCGGAGAAGGGACACAGCTCAAACTTTATAATGGGGGGCAAAATGGATGACATTTCTATATGTGTGGCTAGAGTGGTTGGTAATTAAACGGGAAAGCAGGGGAAAATAATAATGTTCAGGCGTACGCCGCAACCCGTAGACTGTCGTCGCTCTCGAAGCGCTTCTCGCCTCTGAAGCTCGCCATGGGCTTCAACCCCCACTTGGCGAGCATCGCCTTGTCCTCGTCCCACCCGTTGCACATCGTGGTGAGCATCTTCTTCCCGCTGAAGATCGCGTTGCACCCGGCGAGGAAGCACAGAAACTGCTCCGTCTCCTTCATCGTGTACCTCCCCGCCGAAAGTCGGATGATCGTCTGCGGCATGATCAGCCGCGCGGTCGCGATCGTCCGCAGGATAGAGTCGAACTCCAGCTTCTTGAACCCGCTCTCGCTGTCAGTCATCTCCTCGTACATCGGCGTGCCCTTGATCGGCACCAGCCGGTTGATCGGGAGCGACTCCGGGTGCGAGTCCATCGTCGCAAGCGTGTACAGGAAGCTCACGTGGTCCTGCTCGCTCTCGCCGAGCCCGAGAATACCCCCCGTGCACGCTTTGATGCCGGCGTTCTGCACGTTTTTGATCGTCGCGAGCCGCTCGTCGTAGCTCCGCGTCGAGATCACCTTGCTGTAGTGCTCTCTCGACGTGTCGATGTTGTGGTTGTACGCCGTCAGCCCCGACTCCTTCAGCTGCTGCGCCTGCTCCTCGTTGATCATCCCCAGCGTCACGCATGACTCCATGCCCATGGCGTTGATCCCCTCGACCATCGAGCCGATCCGCTTCAGCGCGCTCTTGCGGCCCTTCATGTCGCGCCACGCAGAGCCCATGCAGAACCGCGTGCTCCCGTTCGCCTTTGCCTCCCGCGCGGACTCCAGCACCGTCTCGACGTCGATCATCTTCTCCGCCTTAACGCCCGTGTCGTAGCGGCTCGACTGGGCGCAGTACTTGCAGTCCTCCGTGCACCCGCCGGTCTTGATCGAGAGCAGCGTGCAGATCTGCACCTCCGTCGGGTCGTGGTGCCGGCGGTGCTGCACCTGTGCGTAGTGCGTCAGGTCCAGCAGCGGCGTGTGGTAGATGCTGCTGATCTGCTCCTTCGTCCAGTCCCGCTTGGGCTCGCTCAGATCCATCGCGTACTGCACCCAGCTCTCTTGCGGGTACCCCTGCGCCCTCTGCGGAGCCGCAGTGCGCGAGAAGAGTCTGGCACAGAGCGCTGATCTGAGCGGCAGCAGCGGCAGCGGCGGCGCTCTCGAGTGAAACATGGCCTCGCGGAAATAATGTGGCCAGTAGCGGAGAAACAGGAGCGCTCCGTGCGCAGAAAGCGGGAGGGGGTTGATCTACAAGGTGACTCGGCCGGATTAGGCAAGATCTGCGGGAGTCACACCAACCATGACGACGACGAATCACAGCGCGCGAGGAGGTCACCGTCGTCCCACTGAAAGGAGGTGTTCTACTGCGTGAGTATTAATAAAGAGTGTTCGGTCTACTTCGCCTTGGTGGCGCCCTCGTAGTACGCTTTTCTCGTCTCCTGCGACTTCTTGCTCGAGGCGCTGTCAACGAGGTGGCCGCGGTCGTCGAGCTCGACGGTGCCCGCCGTCTCAAACAGCGAAACCTGGCCAACAAGCAGGCCGAGCGTGTCCAGGACCTGTCCTGGGTCAGAGAGGAACGCCTTCGCGACGGTCTTCTTGCTCGCGGGGCCGACAGTTATCGGGTACACGCCGTAGCTCTCAAACACGTCTGTGGGCCGTTTCGCGCTCGCCCACCCGTCCGCGATCTCCTCCAGCGCGGCAAACATGTCCTCGTCTGTCTCGTCGTCGCCGAGACACATCACAAAGTCCGGCAGCTCGTCCCACTCGCGCATGTGCCCGTCGATGCTCGACGCGGCGGGCTGCTTCGACAGCACGAGCCGCTTCACGATCTCGCCCTTGTTCACAAACTTGGGGCGCACCTCGATGTTCGCCTTGCCCGACATCACCTCCACGTCAAACTTGCGCGCGATGCCGTCGAGCAGCCGGTCCTTGAGCGCGCGCGCCTGGAACCCGCCAAACTCCGGGTCCGCCTTCCTGTAGTGCCACGTGAGCGCCACCTTCTTGTGCTCGATGAACGAGCCCGGCGTGCGGTCTGTGAAGTACTGGAAGATCTTCTCCACCTCCACCTGCCAGCCCATGTCGAACTGCGCCGCGAGGTTCACCCAGTGCGTGTCGTTTACGGCCTTCATGAAGCACCCGTGCTCGGCGCTCAGCCCGACGGTCGGGTGCGTCTGCCCGATCCACTTGTCGAGAAACTTCTGGTCGCGCCCGCTGATGATCCAGATCTCGTTGAGCGGGTCCTTCGCGAGCTCATCGAGCAGCGACAGCAGCCGCGCGGACGGGATCGCCGCGCTCGGATCCGTCACGATCGGCGTCAGTGTGCCGTCGTAGTCGAACAGGAACAGCCGCTTCAGCTTCGCGGCCTTGTAGTTCTGCAGCAGCAGCGGCCTGTTGAGGTACGGCGTGCCCTTCTCCTCGCTGTGCTCGGCAAGCACCGTGACGAGGCGGTCGAGGAAGTTCGACGTCCAGTCCTGGACTGTGTTCTTCGACACCTCTTTGTACAGCTTCTCCTCGAGCGTGTTCTTCGTCTCGTCCTTCATCAGCAGACACTCGTTGATGCTGTTAGCAATGCTCACCGAGTCCCACGGGTTTATCAGAATCGCATCCGTGAGCACGGACGCAGTGCCCGTGAACTCCGACAAAATCAGCGGCGACTTCTTCTGCTTCTGGCACACCACAAACTCGAGCGCCGTGGTGTTCATCCCGTCCCGCACGGACGTGATGAGACCGAGGTCCGCGACGCGCAGCAGCGCGAGATACTCGTCCTTAGCGATCCGCATCTGGTAGTGCTGAACCGGCGTCCAGTTGAACGTGCCGTGCGTGCCGTTAATGCTCGCCACGAGCTCGTTCACCTTCTTCTCCATCTTCGAGATGTGGTACACGCTCGGAAACGACACCTGCATAAGGATCACCTTCTCCTTCCACTCCGGGTACATCGACAGGAATATCTCAAACGCCTGCAGCTTCTGGATGACACCGCGCACCGAGTCGAGTCGGTCCCTGCCGACGATGATCTTCTTGTCGCCGTTCAGCTGCTTGATCGCGTCCACCTTCTTCTGCACCGCCTCCAGCTCGAACGCGTCGTGCTCGATCCGAGCGGTGTCGATGCCGATCGGGAGCACTGTGATGGAGACGTGTGCGCCGTACGTCCCCACGGACGTGGGCGTCACGTCCGCGCCGAGCAGCCGCGCGCAGCAGCTTATGAAGTGGCGCGCGAACGAGTAGCTCTGGAACCCGATCTGGTTCGCGCCGAGCATCCCTTCGAGCAGCTGCTTCCGCTTCGAGAGACAGCGGAAGTACTCAGACGACGGGAACGGCAGGTGCATGAAGAAGCCGATGTTAGCGTCGGGGATCTCCATGCGCAAAATCTGGGGGAGCAGCAGCAGGTAGTAGTCGTGTATCCAGATGATGTCGCCCGGCTTGTACACCTCCTTTATCTTTGCCGCATACGCCTCGTTGAACTTGACGTAGTCGTGCCACCACTCTGCCTCCTCGCGCCCGTCTGACGGCTGGATCTGCATGTAGTGGAACGTAGGCCAGAGCACGTTCTCCGCGTACTTCCTCCACCTGATCTGGTCCTTCCTCAGCAGCCACACCGGGTGCACATTCTCAGAGTTGTTAGCCTTCCTCAGCTTCTTCGCGATGGCGATCTTCGCGTTATCGTCGAGGTACAGCGGGTCGCTTTCCAGCGCCTGCGAGTCGGGAATTGCTCTCGGCGATACCGCGTCCTCAGACGTGTACAGCTCGCCCGTCCACGCGATCAGGTGGTTCTCCCACTCTGTCTGCTGGTTCAGGAAATAGTTCGACGCATACAGCGCCGAGTTCCCGCGTACGTGTTTGACATCCTACCCGTTAGTAAACGTCGCCACTCGCTGAAACAGCCATTTCCAAAAGAAAAAGGGTCACTCACCCATTCGCCGGTTTTACCTCTGTATATCTGGTTAGGCAGCACAGTCATAATGTTGAGCACGCGCCCAGAGAGCGCGAGCGCGCTGTCGCAGTCGGACGGGTTCAACACCTTCTTGGTCGCTGGGTACGCCAGGGCCTCCTCATCAACCTGCGTGGGGGCAGAAGCGCTTAACGGCATTGTGCTAACGAGTGTGTATGTGGGCACTGAACACAGCTATGCAATTCTATATCTATAGCGAGACACACGTATATAGTTACAATATAAACAGCGGTAAAGAGCAAACCTCAGCAGCGGACAGAGGAGTCGCCAAGTGACAGCAGCTGAGACAACGGGAGAGCCAGAGGTCACGTGCTCCCCATCTAGTAGTGCCACACCTCCCGCGTGGACCAGCGGGCCGCTCGCAGGCTGGGTGCGCAGGCTAGGCTGTGGAGGCTAGGCTGCGGAGGCTAGGCCGCAAAGGACAGGCCCGGGCGCACTCTCGGGAAGCACTCTTGGGAGGCGCTGCCTCACCCCGAAGACACCGGCGGCACGATCACCAGCTCGTCGCCGCTCTTGAGCTCCACGCCGAGCTCTCCCACCGCGTCCCTGTCGAACTGGAGGTATGCGAGATTCAGCACTATCCCGCACGACTCGCGAATGTACTGCGTGAACTCTTCGCCGTGCGCGCGCTCTAGCTGCGCTAGCAGGTCCTGGAGGCGTGCGGTGGTCCCCGGCATCTCCACTTCCTCCGCCTGGGTCCCCGTGAAATCCCTCGCTGGCCCGAAGTACTCCACCTTCACCCGTACCGGCATCCGCTGAATATGCTCTCGGGGTAGCCACGTGGAAGGCGCCGCGCGCTGCTGGTTCTGCACTGCTGTCGGAGTCGATGCCGTCGCTACTGGATTATTGGTAACTGCACGTAGCATCTAAGGCCTATGTATCTTTTGACTTTTCGTAGAGCTTCACCAGCTTCTCGAGGCGCGTTCTCTCCGTGCGCTCGGCCTCGAGGTCGTGCTCGTGTTTCTCGTTCATCTTCGCGACGAGCTTCTTGAACTCCATCCTCAGGATCGACACGCTCACGTTGTTCCGCGACGGCGAGAGCAGGTTCTCGCTCGAGAGGTACGCGCCCGCGACGCCCGGCGACCGCGCGTCTCCGTCGGCAAAGCCATGTGCCGTGTGGGGCGTCGACGGTGCCGACAGCGGCTGCGGCGGCGAGAGCATGTGCATATCCGACGACGCGCGGTCTCTGCCGAGCTGGTCGACGCTCAACAGGTTCAGGCTCTGGTTCAGTTTCAGGATCTCGCTGTTCTTTTCCGCGACCGTGCGCTCTGCCTCGCTCTGCTTCAGCTCGAGCTCCATCATCGCCTTCACGAGGCCCGACACCTCCTTGCTGCTCTTTGCGAGCTGGTCCTGTGTGTTCTGCAGCTTGTACCGCAGCTGGTTTATCAGCTCGTTGTACTGCGACCGCTCGTCCTCGTACTGCCGCGCTAGGTACTGGTGCGAGAACTGCAGGTCCTTGAGCGCGGTGCGCAGCTGGTCGCTTTCGCTGTCGCCGCCCACAGACGTCGCGGCAGTCGCCGCCGACCCGCCCGACGCCGCGGTGGCGCTGCGCGACACGGCAGGCGACCCACCTCGCAGGAGCGTGTCGACCGAGTCGCGCAGCCACCGCAGGCGGCCCTCGACGCCGTTGTCGACGCCGCGCGGGCTCGGCAGCGTCACGTTCTTCGTCACTGCGAGCGACGCGAGGTGCTGGAACACCTCGTTCACCGACCGGTCCAGCCCAAGCGCCGCGCCCTTATCCGTGCGCTCGCACCGCCGCGGAATCGCGTGCTGGACGTCGGCCGCGCACGCGAGCCTCAGCGCGGCGTACTGCGCCTGCTTCACGCGCAGCGCCAGCGCGTCCCGCCGCGACCCCGCCGGCGCGGCGTCGCGCTCCGCCACCAGCTGCTCGAGCTCGGCGCCGCCGAGCAGCTCCTCGTCGGCGTCGAGCAGACTCCGCTCGATCACCACGCGCAGCGCGACGACGCCCGCGTACCCGCGCGCCTCCTGCAGCTCGCGCGCGAGCCCCGCAGACACGCGCGCGCGCCCACCGCGCACATCCGCAATGAACTCCTCGAGCAGCCGGTCCTGCGCGTAGTGCCCGTCGTCGTCAACCACCGTCGCGTCGTCCGCGTACTCCGCGCCGCCCACCTGCTCGTCGTACTCCGCCTGCACCGCGCGCTGCCACTCGTCCTCGGACGCTGCGCGCGCGCCCGACACGTCCAGCACATCGGCCGTGTGTCTCTGCGCGTCCAGGATCGCCAGACACCGCTGCGACTCCGTAGACATGGCGTGTGCGCGTTGTATACAAATCAGATCCGCCGCGAGATCTCGAACAGCGCGCGTGTAGTTGACGTGCGCCCAACAGAAGCTACAGCGGGAACAGACTCCAGTGCTTCTTTGCTGCTTACGTACCTAACCTGTCACACTGACTGACACTAACATATATATCAAAAAAAAAAGAGGTGAGAGAGCGCTCTGTAGAGCTCAGTAGAGCTCTGCAGAGGTTACTCACGCGTCGTAGGTAGACGCAGACACGTCGCCGCCTCTGCCGGTCCAGTTGATGTGGATGGCAGCGTCCTTCTTGAGCGTCTCAGAGGCAAACTCCGGTAGCACCTTGAAGGTGTGGGCGCCAAAGTAGTCTCTCTGCGCCTGCAGCAGGTTTGCCGGCAGCTTCGCGGACCTGTACCCGTCGTAGAACGCGAGCGCGGTGGAGAACGCTGGTGTCGGCACGCCGTACTCGATCGCCTTCGCCAGCGTGGACCTCCAGCCCTTCTGTGCCTTCGTGACCGCGTCGCTGAAGAACGGGTGGAAGAGCAGGTTCTCGAGGTCCGGGTTTTTGCGGTACGCCGCCGTGATCTCGCCGAGGAAGACCGACCTGATGATGCACCCGCCGCGCCACATGAGCGCGATCGACGGGAAGTTCAGCTCCCACTTGTACTCCTTCGCCGCCTCTCTGATGAGCATGAAGCCCTGCGCATACGAGATCAGCTTCGACGCGTACAGCGCCTGCTCGAGGTCGTCGACGAACGTCTTCTTGTCGCCGGTGAACGCTGCGGGCGGCTCTGGGCCGCCGAGCACGCTCGACGCGCGCACGCGCTCCTCCTTGATTGCAGAGAGGCACCTCGCAAACACAGCCTCGCCGATCAGCGTGACGGGCATGCCGAGGTCGAGCGCGTTGATCGCAGTCCACTTGCCGGTACCCTTCTGGCCGGCCGAGTCGAGGATCTTCTCAACGAGCGGCGTGCCGTCGTTGTCGTTGAACGCGAGGATGTCGCGCGAGATCTCAATCAGGAACGAGTCTAGCACACCTTTGTTCCACTTGCCAAACACCTCCGAGATCTCCTTGTCCTCAAACTTGCCGACGCGCTTCAGGATGTCGTACGCCTCGCAGATCAGCTGCATGTCGCCGTACTCGATTCCGTTGTGCACCATCTTGACGTAGTGGCCCGCGCCGGCGGGGCCGACCCAGTCGCAGCACGGCTCGCCGTCGGTCTTGGCCGCAATCGACTGGAAAATGTCCTTGATGTGCGGCCACGCCTCCACGGCGCCGCCGGGCATCAGCGACGGGCCGTAGCGCGCGCCCTCCTCGCCGCCGGACACGCCCGACCCGACAAACAGGATCTTCTTCTCCTTGAGCTCCTCGAACCTGCGGCTCGTGTCTGGGAAGTGCGAGTTCCCGCCGTCGATGATTATGTCGCCCTCGTCGAGGTGCGGCACCAGCTGGTTGATCAGCGCGTCAACGGGCGCACCGGCCTTGACGAGAATTATAATTCTCCTCGGCTTCTTGAGCTGCGCGATCAGGTCCTCAATAGAGTGAGCGCCCAGGATCGACTTACCCTTCGCCTCGTGCGCGAGAAAGTGGTCAACTTTGCTCACGGTTCTGTTGAAAGCAACAACAGTGAAGCCGTGGTCGGCAGCGTTCAGAATCAGGTTCTGGCCCATAACGGCCAGTCCGATCAGACCAATGTCACCTCTGTGGATGGTGTTAGAAGAAGTGCAAGAAAAAAAAAAAACGCACGCACAGCAAACACCGCAGGCTGGGGGAGGCAACACGAGGAAAGAGCCCGCAGACGAGCGCGACAAAGGCGGGGCGCACACAGGCGGCGGACCTGCCCGCGGTCAAATGGTCAATTGGCCGCGAGCAGGGCCGCCGATCCGCGCCCACACCTCTGCGCGCGCTCTCTCGCGCACTTACCGCTGTTCCCGAAGCCACCCAGCGACCGCATCGAAAGCCGGCCGCACAGCAGCAATACTCACTTGGGTTCAGACATATTTCGCAGATTGAGTCAGTTGACAAGGTGTGTATCCAGAAAAGATATCAGCTGTAAGATCTCCAGGAAAACTAGAGCGCTAGAGCAGACAGAGTTGGCTGGAGAGAGAGAGAAGTTGCGGAAGACAGCGCCAGAGCCACGGCGGTTGTTCGTCCCTTACTAATTTACAGTGGGGTACACGTCTTTTTCGATCAGCAGCAGAGAGAGTTTGGGGGCAGTTCGGTTCGCTCCGGAGCGCTACGTGCACGCTGGCATAAGAGTGGATTAGAGTGGGCGGGGCGGCCGCCCGTGTGGCGGCACTGCTCCGCGGTGGCCCCCTGCGGTGGCCACCGCTCGGGCGCAGCGGCACACGGCCTGGACCTCCCGCAGCAATTACTAAGACGGAGAGCGCTCTCCCGCAGCGGGCTGGCCCTTCTCGTTTTTTTGGTTTCGCATACACGACCCAGCATCACGTCAGCGCTGAGTCACGCTTTGATCGGGTAGCAGCAGAGGAGGAGCTTCGACTTGAGGCCCGCCTCCAGCAGGATGCTGTACTTTCTGTGTCGCTGCAGCAGGAGCGGGTCGCTGCTGTTCTTTGCGAGCTCCGTCTCGGTGTCGGCCATGCGTTTTTTCAGCAGCGTGCTGATCTTCCAGCCGCGGAAGATCACCAGCACGACCAGCGCAACCGTGTAGCAGCCGCCCGAGAAGAGCTGCGTGGGCAGGTACGGGTTGGCCAGGTACGGCCTGCGCATTGCGAGCGCCATGAGCTCTGCGACGAGGCAGAACGAGCTGGCGATGATGTTCATGAACGACCACGCGGCGGGGAAGCGCTGCGGCTTGACGCTGTCGGCCATGAACACCGGGTTCATCACGTTGCCGACGCCGATGATCATGCCGGTGAAGAAGCTGAAGAACGCGAGACTCATGTAGCTCCTGCTCGGGATCCACCATGCAAAGAGAAAAATGACGAGCAGCGCGTTCAGCAGGAGCGAGAAGTTCACGCGCCCGAAGCGGTCCGCGCAGACGCCCATGGCGGGGCGCCCAATCACCTGGCCGGCGTTGATCAGCGCGGTCAGGTTAGAGCCCTGCTTCGCGGAGAGCCCCGCGACCGTAGTGGCGTACGCGGACAGCGTGAAGACCATGATGATGTAGCCCGTGATGCAGATGACAAACCAGATCGTCACGAGCACCACCGGCAGCTCGCGCACGACGGAGATGTCGAAGATGGTGTGCACCTGTATCTTGAAGAAGGCCCAGTCGCGGCGCGCGGGCTGCGAGCCCGCGCGCGGTTTTATTATCAGGATCGCGACGGCAGACACCACTGTGGTGACGATGCCGAGCATCTTGAGCGCCCAGCGGTAGTCGCCCGTGTCCTTGATGACCTTGTTCACCGCGAGACTGAACACGAGCCCGCCGAGCCCGGTGCCGGCGATCGAGATGGCCATCGCGGTGCTGCGCCGTTTCAGGAAGTACTGCGGCAGGATCGTGGTCCCCGGGATGAAGAGCATCGCGAACGACACGCCGGTGGCAGCGCCCTGCGAGAGGTACAGCTGCCACACCTCTGTCGCGTACGCGGCAGAGATGTACGCGACGCACTGGAGACACAGCCCGCACCAGAGCGTGACTTTGAAGCCGATGATGCGCACCACGAGAATCACAAACGGCGACAGGAACTGCGCCCAGAAAACCACGAGTCCGCCGATGAGCGCAAAGTCGTAGCTCGTCGCGCCGGGGAAGGTGTCGTGGGTGATGTAGAACTGTAAGAAGACGCCGTACGCGCCGTTCCCGCCCCACGTCGAGAACATGAAGAGCATCGACGCAGCGACACACAGCCACGCCTGGAGCCCGCCGTCGGGGGGCACGTCCTCGTCCACCTCGCTCTCGACCGCCTCCTCTTTCAGCTCCGCGGCGCCGACAGCACCCTCGTGCGGCCGCGCCGTCGACATCCGCGTCGCTATCCTGATGGCCTCCTCGAGCCCGTAGTCGTGGTGCTCGTCGCCGGCCCGGTCTGTCTGGCGGTTGTCGTCACGCACGGCGTCGACGATGCTGCTCATGGTCCTGCTGAGCACGCGCGACGGCCGCGACGACTGCGTGAGGCGCGAGCTCACGCGGAGAGCCACGGGGTGCCCTGCAGACCCAGTCGTCTCGAGCGAGTCTGTGGAGTATATCGATGTCATGCTGGACTATGTGGTATGCTTGCTAGAGTCTTTCTCCATGGATTCACCACTAATTAGTCATCCCAACTGGCACACATATTTTTTTTATCCCCTCAAACTGTTGAAATATGCATTTGCCCGACTGCAGGTGTGTTTTCGGGAAAAGGTGCTACAGTTATCCCGCCGAGCCTGCGATAGAGTCATACCCGTGGGATAACACGGCGGAACGCCACCAGGAAAAAAAAATTGCCCACCGACGCACAGAAACACAGCAGTGTCTGCCGAGGTCACTCCCGCGACCGAGCCACCCGCACACGCGCGAGCTGGTGGGCCTCCCAGCTGTTTCAGCCATTCTCCGATCCCCTTTTCGAGTAGTGCGCCGCTCCCAATAGATTAACGGTGCGCCAGGCGCTCAGGAAGGCGGAAGCGGAAGTGGCGTTTCGGGTGCCCCGCACTCTCTTGCGACAATGAATCCGTCGCTCGTGGACGGTGTCAACGCGCGGCCTGCCTGGTCTGACGAGCAGGAGAAGCTGCTGACGAACCCGTACAGGTACCTCGAGGGGAACCCGGGCAAGAAGCTGCGGTCGGTGCTCATCTCGTCGTTCAACGAGATTCTGCGTGTCAGCGAGGACAAGATAGCGCGGATATCTGAGATCGTCGACATGCTGCATGTGTCGTCGCTGATGGTGGACGACGTCGAGGACAACTCGAACCTGCGGCGCGGGAAGCCCGTTGCGCACAGCGTGTTTGGTGTTCCCGGCACGATCAACTGCGCGAACTACATGTACTTTGTGGCGCTGCGCGCCACCAACGAGACGCTCGGCAGAGGCGCGAACGACATTTTCATCGAGGAGATGATAAACCTGCACAGGGGCCAGGGGCTCGACCTGTACTGGCGAGATAACCTCGTGTGTCCGAGCGAGGGCGAGTACATCGACATGGTGATGAACAAGACGGGCGGTCTCTTCCGGCTGTCGATACGGCTGCTCGAGGCCGAGGCCGAGAGCGAGGCGGGCGCCGCTGCTGCGCCGCGCATCTCGCTCGTGCCGTTCGCCAACTTGCTGGGGATCGTGTACCAGATCAAGGACGACTACCTGAACTTGCGCAGCGACGAGTACTCGCGGAACAAGGGATTCTGCGAAGACATCACCGAGGGCAAGTTTTCGTTCCCGATCATCCACTCGATCCTGCAGAACACAGACAACAAGGAGCTCATAAGCATCCTGAAGCAGAAGACGAACGACGTGGAGCTCAAGCGGTACTTTATCAGCTACGTTGAGCAGACACACAGCTTTGAGTACGTCGAGAGCACGCTGCAGTTGCTGCGCGAGCGCGGGCTGCGCATGCTGCAGGACATCGAGCACAGCTACGGCGAGGGCTCTACGCGCGCGATCTGCGAGATATTCTCAGACCTCTGTTCCGTCTAGTCTAGTCTATGTCCATTGCGTCGTCGTCGTCGTTATCCATTATTGCATACTGCTGCTCGCGTCGCTGCGGTATGGCCTCCTCCGGCTCGACCACCATGCTCGGATACACCACGTCCTCGTCGCCGTCTAGCATATCCTCCTCATCTAATTCCACGATCCTGCCGCTGTCCGTGTCGCTCTGCGTACGCTGCTGTGGCTGCGGCGCACGCCGCTTCGCCCACGCGAGGTACTTCTCGAGCACCACTGCCGGCGCGTATTTCGCCAGCGACCAGAATTTTGACACATACGCATCGTAGTACACAGCGCCGCCACTCACCTCGCGGTCGCGCCAGCTCATGAACTCCTCGTCGTCTGTCATTGCGTCGGAGTCGGAGTCGCGCTCGCGCATCTCCTGCCGCTTCCGCGCCTGTGCGCGCTCGTACGAAAACTTCTTCCTGTACCACGACGTCTCCGGCCGCTCGTCGCCCGCGTACAGCTCGCTCAGCGGCCGGATCAGACTCTGCGGGATCACGATCCGCGCCGCGTCGACGGGCCCGCCCGAGCGCGCGCTCTCCTCGCGCTCCCCGGCGTCCTCGTCCGCAGACGCACTGCTCGCGACACCACCACCACCGTCCGACAGCGACAGCAGCTGCAGATTGTCAATGAGACGCTTCTTCAGAACGTGCTCGGTATCCGCATACGAGTAACTCCGCTTCGACATATACCTCCTCTGCTCCGTCCCTGTCTCTGTCTCGCTGCGCTCTCACTCTACATACACGGTAGTGCCCCAACCGATGGAAGTTTCTGTGTCGTTCGAGGCCCTTCCACCGGGAGAACTGTCTCGCAGCTCAGCAGGAGACTGGATCCAGCGGGATGGGTGTGTCTGTGTGTAGAAGTGCCGTACGTCTAGGTAGGCTGACAGATTCCACATATTTCCAGTGCTGCATGGCTGCCCTGCCTGGGTGCCGTCTGCCCTCCAGAGACGTCAGCCCTCCAGAGACGTCAAGCCTCCAGAGACTTCTTAGCTTACCCCTGAACACCACACCGACAGTAACAACCTCTCAGAACGGACAGCACCACGCACTGCTTCAGAATGGCAGCCACGCACCACTCTCACTCTCTCTCGGCTACGGCTGTTGCCTAGCTCGCTTAAATTTTAGAATTTCCCAATTACAGTTCCCCTTTGGGAAGTAGATAAACACAGCCACCTGAAATCAGAAAATGTGAAGGGGAATGTCGTGAAGGTGTTTGTTCTGTGATCCTTCTTTCTGGAGACAGCAGGGGTGCGGTAGAATGAACATCGATCCACCAACACCGGAAATAAAGTCACTGGCAGAGAGAGAAATGGGGGAGGATGAGGAGTCACAGCCGTCTGTGAGCGAGGTGGCTGCAGCGGCGGCCGCACCAGCGGTGCCCCACAGGGCCGAGAACGTGGCCGCCTCCACAGTGGCGGCTGCGAGCGGGCATACTGACAGCGCTGACACCGACAGAAGCGAGGGCGGGCGCGCGAGAGCTGCGGATAGCGCCCAGGAGGCGCCCACACAGGAGGGAGCTGCCCCGCAGCGGAAAGCAACGAGTGTGTCGCCGATCCGCGCACCAACAATAGTGGATGCGAGCGAGCTGGAGCGGTCGAGCGACGAGGAGAAGCAGTCCACGAGGTCTGCGGTCTCTACGCAGTCTGCACAGTCAACGCCCGTGCGGCAGGCGAGACCGGTGCAGCCGTACAGGATCCAGTCCGGGTCGAAGCACATCACCGTTAGCATCTCGAACCTCGCAGACGCCGCAGCAGCCGACTCCGGCGGAGAGGAGAAAGAGACGCACTCGTCGTCGTCGTCTGGAGGCTCGCAGACAGACCGCGCGTCGGCGATCAGGTCGCCTACGCTCACCGGCTTCCGGTCCGCAGAGTCGCCGCACAGCAACAGGTTCTCAGTCGTATCGCACTACTCGGGCGTGGTGCAGGAGGTGGAGCCGATAAAGTATGTGCATGACCGCGATGGCTCGCCGCCGAAGCGACACCTGCCGGCGGCGGCGCTGCCGGCGGCACTGGCCGCCGAGACGCCGGTCGCGACAGCCGTCGTGCCGCCACACACGGTGGAGCACACACACTCCCGCACACACTCATTCACACACCCACAGCCCGAAGAGCCACAGACGGGAGCGGGCGCGGCGCTGCTGCGGCCGCCGCAGAAGAGACACCGCCGCGCGCGCTCGAACATCAGCGATCTGGCGGCGACGCCGACGTACGAGGACCCGGATCTGGGCGACGACAGGCGGGCGGAGAAGGAGAGCGACAACGAGAGCGAGGTGTCGGCGAGGATCCTGCCCACACAGGTTATCAAGAGCCGCGAGCCGTCTGCTGGGGGCGAGAGGCCGCTGCGACAGGAGAGCGTGAGCGTGGAGCCCACTGTACCGCCGCGGTCGCCGCGCAGGGCCGTGGGTGCTCCAGCGGGAGAGCCGGGCCTGCTGCTGGGCGGGAGCGGGCGGATGCACACTCGCGCAGAGAGCGGCGCCAGTGGCATTGGCGAGAACATGTCGCGCGTGAGCGCAGAGACGGTCCAGACTGGGCTCGACGACGTGCTCAAAGAGTTCGAGACACTGAAGCAGGAGGACCTCGTCAAGGGCAGCAGGTTTAGTGATGCGGGGATACAGCGGGCGCAGAACGCTCAGAACACGCCGAGTGCGCTGAGCGCGCCGAGCGTGCCGAGCACCGTGCTCAGAAACATCAGGTCGCCACCGGGAGCGAGGCCCGTGTCGAAGGGCGAGGAGTCGATCATCAGCCTGCTGTCGGAGGCGGACTCAGAGACACCGCTGTACGCATCGACAAGACAGAAGCGCCTCTCGAGCTCGGACATGAGCGCGTACCCGCTCTCGCCGGTGGACGCGACGGCACCGCCGAGACGGCAGTTCATCACCGTCACAGACAGCCCGCGCGTGTCGCGCGACTACAGCGATGCCGCACCGGTGGTATCGTCGTCGTCGTATGCGACGCCAGAC
Organism: Kuraishia floccosa; assembly: GCA_030567535.1. NCBI lineage: Eukaryota > Fungi > Ascomycota > Pichiomycetes > Pichiales > Pichiaceae > Kuraishia > Kuraishia floccosa. Next base: position 734,591 of record JAJLSK010000003.1, read on the forward strand.
GAGGGAGACCTGCTCCTGCTACCGCCGCCGCCGCCGCCGCCATTCAAGTACGCGTCCGGCGGCAGCCACACCAGCATCAACACCACGAGCGACGCCTCGTACCACACGGCTGATGACGGCGAGTCCGAGAGCGTATCGTCGGGCGACTCGAAGCTGAGAGACAGTGCAGCGGAGGAGCCGCCGACTCCGCCGAGCGAGGCTAGCGAGCCCGGCGAAGCGAGCGAGGCAAGCGATGCCGGCAGCGACGACTTCACCGAAGTGATTGAAGAGGCCGAGGGCACTTCGTCGAGGCGGGCAGAGGGCGGGGAGACAGCGCGCAGACTGAGCGCCGCAGAGGCGCAGCGCGGAGCACAGGGCGCGACGCAGCGGACGAAAGCGAAGATGCCGGCATCGTCGGGCTCGTCGTCGCACTCTAAGTCAAAGGGCAAGCGCGCACCCAGGCGGAAGGGTCTCTCACGCAGCGGCAAGCAGGTGAGACCGTTTTCGTACGACACGCTTGTGAATTTCCTCGCGTCTACCGACGGCATCATCATCGGGAACGAGTTCAGCGACCTCGAGATTGAGAGCGGCGAGAAGATCCTCATCGAGAAAATAGTCGACTCGCTCAGCCGGCTGAGCGCTGGGATGGTGATTGACCCCGAGACGCACGACGAAGGGTGCAAGCGGCTACAGAAGGCAATACGGGTTCTCAACGGGTTTGAGTAGTTTTATTCAATACATACACAGTTCACAGAACGCCGTTTGGTCTCAGACCGCAGTACCACGCGTACCCGTACCCGCCGGTGCTCTCAAAGGTGATTGTGGTGCCTTTCTTGAAGTAGAACACGTCGCCGACTTTGGCAGACTTCTTGGTGCCCTCCTCGTCCGTGATGGTGAACTCTCCCGTCACCTCCAAGATAACCTTCATCTCGTCATAGGTGTAAGTGTACGTCAGCGGCTCGCCGACGTCCACCTTGAAGAACCCACATGAGATTTGGTGCTGGAAACTGTTAGAGCTGCTCTCTCTGCTAGTCTCTTATGCAGCGCGGAGTACTCACCTCTTCGTCTGTCTCTGATGTGAAGATGTCCCCCAGGTAACTGGAAGGAGAAATCTTTGGGGGCAGGACGGCGTACCCCTCAGCAGCTGGCTTATATGTCATAGGCATCTTTGAATACTCTGGCTCACAACACCGAGCCCACAGAGAGGGAGGAGGATGGGAAGTATATATAGCTCGCAGATAGGGTCCCTGTTATGTCCCAAAGAGGTTAATCTTTCCCCGAGGCTGTTTTGGTGATGCACGTACTCTCTTCAGAGTTATCCCAAGGCCTTTAATAGGCAAGACGGAGAGAGGGCCTCGGTGCTGTGGTGCATCTCCAGCTTGGCACGTCTCCACCGCAGACGTTTCCAGCGCGCCGTCGTTACCGAGAGAAGCTGCGCGTGCGGGCCAGAGGGCGCTCGGAGAGGAAGAAGTACAGGCTAGTGCTAGGCGGATCGTATATTTTTACTTACTCACGCGGTGTCTGCTGGTCTGAGGCCACAGAAAAACGCGTACCCGTAGCCGGTGGTCTTGAACGTGATGGTTGTACCCTTCTTGAAGTAGAACACGTCGCCTGGCTTGACGTCGACAGAGTAGCCGGTCTCGTCGCTGATGGTGTATGTGCCTTCCACCTCGAGGATGATCTTCATCTCGTCGTAGTCGTAGTGGTACACCAGAGCCTCGCCAGCCTCCTGTCTGTAGAACCCACACCTGCGCGTCTTAGTTAGCAAAACGTCTGTCGCCGTGTCTCTGGAAATACTCACGACATCTGCTTGTCTGTGGGAGCCTCAGACGTGAAGATGTCACCGAGGAAAGAATTGTTTCCTGGCGACGGGATCGGCGGAGGCTTCACCTCCTTTCCCTCTGCTGATGATTTGTAAAATAAAGGCATCGTCTCTCTGTGTGTGCTGTGTACTGCTGTGCAACGCTCGCTCCCCCGGCATAGGCCACCTTTATATATGCGTGCCTCTCTCTTATCGTCTTGGCTTTAACCATCCCAATGCGGGCAAGGATTCCCTGAGGTCCGAACCGGGCAACTGGGGCTGACCATCAGAAGAACCAGGGCTGTCTCGTTAGTAATAGCATGACGTCTTTTACGTAAGCAAACATTTACTGTTCTCCACACGTCTCTTTTGGCCTGGACCCGCCATTTCGAGCCCCCGTCCGCAGCTGGCGAGCAAGCAGTCTGGCACCATCTGAGAGCGCTTCTGTTGAGTGGGCAGCGCGAGAGAAGACAGTGCGTGTGCGGCGGGTGATATATTACGCTGCGTGCATGACCTCACCATGACTATAGAAACTTCTGCTAGGTGAGTAACCCAAACCAGAGCGCAAGCTCGTGGCAGAGAGGCTCTCTTGCTAACACCAGTAACCATTCCAGCGCGGGACACAGCAAGAGCGATAGCCACAACGTTAAGAAGATCTCGTCGTTTCTGTACGACAAGTCAGACTACTATAATGTCAAGATATCGGTGATGTGAGTGATCTTTTAGCCGCCCCCTTTTTTTTCTTTTCTTTTCTTCGTGTGATCAGCTGCTAACCTTATCAGTCACTGGCAGCTCAGAGACCTGGTGGCGCGCTACTCGCTGAACCCGAACGTGGTACTGTACCCGTCTGAGGATACCGTACGGTCGCTGGACATGAAGACACAGAGCAACACCAGGATATGCAAGTTTGAGTTTGCGCCGCGGTGCTTCAAGGAGCTAGGCGGCGTGCTCGTGGCCGGCGGTGTGCAGAGCCTGGGTGACTCCAGCGGCTCGTGGAGGGGCCAGTTCGGGCTGCAGATTACTGAGACGCACTACACGCAGAACCTGAACGTGGGGACGCTGATAAATAACTCTATCAGCATACACAGAGACTCGGGTGCGCGCTACCAGGCGATTCTGTGCAACAACGACAGACACATGTACTGGGTGGACATAAACAACAACGGACAGGTGCACACGTGTGCGTCGTCGAGTCTCGGGGTGTCGCTGAACCACTCGTCGATCTCTCCGGACCGCAAGTCGGTCGTGGCGTGCGGCGACAGCTCCAAGTTCTTCATCGTGCACCCGGAGGAGCCGCAGAGCGGCGGCTCGCGCATCACCACCGTCGACACCGCGTACGACTGCGGGATCTCAACGTCTTTCCACGGCTCCGGACTCTACTTCACGACAGCGTTCCAGGAGGGCGTGGCGACGGTGTACGATGTGCGGAGCCTCAAAAGACCGGTGCACGAGGTGTTCTCGACACGCAGGGGCGTACAGTCCGGCGCGTTCCGGTGCTGTAAGTACTCTGGCGGGACGGACGACCTGCTTTTCATAAGCGAGCACATCGGGCGCGTGCACATGATCGACACGCGGGACTTTGAGAACCACCAGGTGATCATGCTGCCGAGCACGATCAAAGGCGTCCCCGCTGCGACAGGCCACGGCGGCAACAGAGGCGTCGCGAGTGCGGCGCGGCGCGGCGGCAGCACTGTGGATGGAGACGACTCGATGGACGACGACGACGACGACAACGACGACGACGAGCGGTACCCGGCTGCGACATCGACATCGTCGTCGTCGCTGTTCGCGACAGAGCTGTCGCAGCCGACGCGCTACAACGAGTCGATTGTGTGCCACTACGGCGACGTGCTGAAAAAATTCACGCACTACTCGCGCGCGCTCGCGAGCACCGCGTACCTGGGCGCACCTGCGTCGGAGCACGCGTACAGGCTCGACGTGGCACAGCGGCTACTCGACAGCGGCGGGAGGCGCACGCTGCCCGCGCCGACGGCAACGGCCGTGCTGCGGCCGGGTGTCAGCGAGCGCAGCTCCTCGGGCGCCGAGCGGCGGCATCCGGGGGCGTACAGCGGGAGACAGCGTGGTGCGAGTGGTGTTGCGACTGCCGCGTGCGCAGCGCCGGACACAGACAGCAGCACACAGCACGCGTCGCTGACAGACGCGGAGATCGCGCAGATGTACGAGTTCTGCGACATTGACCTCAGCGGGCTGGAGTGGATAGGTAATAAAAACGGCAGCTCTTCGCTGGTGGTAGGATGCAACAGGGGTCTGATCAAGTGGAAGATCGACTCCTGGGGGAGACGGTGCTTCCCCAGCTTTGAGCTGTCCTGAGGACACATTTTCTTTTTTTTTATTGTATAGCTAGTTTTGGTGGGAGTTACGCACTCTGGAGTTGTTTCATATTCTTTTATTTAATGACGTTATCGGACCTCGCGACAGCCTGGCGCATATCCGTAGGAAAGTCAGGAGAATATCCGTAGAGGAGCCGGGAGAATATCGGGTGACACCATGCACGACGAGCATCGCACGCTGGAGTTGACGCTCTGCTGTCTCTCGGAAAATCCAGAGGAAGCGAAAAGGGGCTGTGTGGGCAGATGACTTTGCCGCGCGGCTGAATAACCCGTGCGCACACGCCCCTCCATCCCTCCAGAAGTAGGACACCGAAACGTGACCTCAGCTGACGGCCTGCTGCCCCTCTCTGTGACGCTGTGACTGGCTGGCAGCTCGGCTTCGGTAAAGTAGTTTTCTGATTTTTTTAATTAAGAGTATATTTTTATACGAATGCATGCCCATTCTGTGGGCTATTACTTTACTGTACATATTAAATCTCAGATTACCTGGTTCTTGAGCATCTCATTCTGTAGAGACACTTTTCTCAGGATCTGGAAGAACTGGTCTCCGACTTTAGCCAAGTCTCTCAGAGATACCAGCATGCCTGTGCTGATGTCGCCGTGGTACATCATTAGCAGCCTATTGAAGCTGTCTCTGAACTTCTCCTCGAGGAGGTTCACGTCGTTCGGGTTCACACACTCGCCCAGACTGTAGTGCTCTGCGTCGAGCACTGACTCGAGGTCGAAAAGTGCGTTCAGGTCCAGCACCCCGTGGCTCCTCATCGGCGTCTCCATAATTACCTCCTGTTTTGGTGGAGCCGGCTCCTGCGTGTAGGTATCGTAGTTGATTCCGTGGAGCTCCTGGTGCATGTGTGGGCCTGCCCCGAGCAGCACGGCCGGCGGGTGCAGCATCTGTTCCGCCGCGAACGCCTCTTGCTGGTGCTGTTGGTGCTGGTGCTGCTGTTGTTGCTGCTGCTGTGGCGCTGCGGCAAACTCTTCAAATTGTCTGTCCATGGAGAACGACCCCATTGGCGGCGCCAGGTACTGTACCTGGTGTGGCTGCTGGGGCTGCTGCTCCATCTCTGGCGGCGGCGCGCTCTGCCGGGGCACGCTATCCCTCGCAGACGACACGCCAGACGACATGCTCACGCCGCTGCCGCTCTCCGTTCTCGCCATGTCCTCCCTGGTGTCCACGTCCTCCTCGTACGCGCGGTCCACTCTCGGCTTCACGAGAACGGGTTTCCCTAAGTTCTTCTTCCTCCGTGCGTGGTTTATGAACCTGAAGTTGAAGTCCGGGTGGCTGGCCCTGTGTCTGCTCAGCGACTTCCGCAAAAAGTTCTTTCCCAGCTGCACGTCCTCGGGTGTCTCGTATTTCTTACCTGTGTCCGGGTTCACCATGTTCTTGTACCGCGCCTCGAATATGATTTTTTTGATCAGGTACGTAGCCTCCTGCGCGGTCACACCCATCTCTGTCTCCGACAGCTTCTGTAAAATCCGCATCAGCTTTGTGATTTCGTACGGCCTTATCTTCTGGAACTTGGCGCGGCTCTCCTTGAGCGACGTCGAGTCGATGTTCGTGTAGCGGTACCGCAGTGTCTCGTAGCTGATGCCGTACTTCGCGGCTGCCCGCGTCATAGTCTTCACCTCGTTGTTTCTCAGCGCGGCGATCGCGTCGCTGATGCTCTTTTCCCGCTCCTCGCCGCTCTTTGGCTCCGGCTTGAACGTCGCTTCTGGCGACCCTGCCTGGGAGCTCGCCGACGAGGACGAGTCTGTCATTCCCAGCGCGAAGTAGTAGTCTTCTGTGTCTGAGTTCGTTGCTGAAATATATTCTGGTTCTCCAATGGGGAATCGTATCGTGCTGTATGGTGTGGTTAAGTAGTTTCCAAATTCGCTTGTGTTCAGTGGGAGTGTGTTGTAGTTGAAACTAGTTATCATTGTTCTCTCCCTGGCGTAACATTAACTAACGTGTATTCTTGGTTACTCGGTAGTCACTATTATCTATGAGTATGTGTTTTAGTATACTGTATACAGATCAACACCCCAGGTAGAGACCCCACTAGAACATATATATACTTTTTTTTTTTCAGCAGAGCCTCCAAAAGCTGTCATCTCATCGCCGTTCACATTGGGAAAAAGGTGATCAGGTGGTCTGGTTTCTGCTCGTTCTTCTGCATGACGCACGATCATGCATAGAAGTGCTTGGAAGTATAGGTATGGCAGAAGTGGGAAATATGGGGAAGCCAGGAATATACACGAAGCACTGCCGGCATTGGCCACGTATCGTGGCTGACACAGGCTAGAGTGTGTGCTGGATGTGCTCCGGGTGCTCGCGGTGAACACAGGCGAGTCGCTCGTGCTGGCGGGGTGTTGTTCTGGTGCTGGTCGTGCTCGGCTGTCGTCCCTCGGCTCCGGCGGACACCACCGGGGTAGTGTACAGACCCGGCTGAGTCGTGTGGCGTAGTAGCCGCGGACCTCGGCAGAAACCGCGAATATGCCGCTCCGCTTCCGTCACTGTCGTGCGCCGAAAGAAGGGCCCTTGAATGTGGAGAAGCGATGTCATGGGGCAGTAGATGAGTCGGATGATCCGTTATCACAGCCCCGCTGGGCAGCAGTGACTGGGCGTGCTACAGGACGGGTAGACGAAAGAGAAATGCGATCCAGGGCGCAGCACGGAGTGTGTGCGATTGCACTTGCCGAGGCTCGAATGTTCTAGTGACGTCTCTACACTGTGTGTGTTGGGCACATCGTATATTCCGGGTGTCATCTCTACAGTCTAGCAACTCTATGTGACGCCGCCGGCTGTGGTTGCTATGTCAGTGTGACAAGCTCCTCGGCACTGGTCGGGTGGATCGCGACGCAGTCGTCAAAGTCCTGTTTCGTGGCGCCCATCTTGATGGCGACGCCAAACCCTTGGAGAATCTCCGCGGACGAGTCGCCGACAATGTGCAGACCGACAACCTTCTCGTTCTCACCTTGCACAATCAGCTTGTACGCGGTGGGCGACTTGGTCGTCGACGGCGCGTAGTACATCGACGTGAACTTGGTCTTGTACACCTTGACGCTCTCCTTGCCAAACTTGTCAACCGCCTGCTTCTCGGTGAGTCCGATCGACCCCGCCTCAGGGTGCGAGAACACCACCGACGGCACGTTCTCAAAGTCCTGTTTCTGGTCCTTGAACTTTGCCGGGCCGAACAGCCGGTTAGACAGCTTTCTGCCGGTGGCTATCGCCACGGGTGTCAGCTCCACGTTGCCCACCACGTCGCCGAGCGAGTACACGTGCGGCACGTTGGTGTTCTGGAACTCGTCCACGACAACCTGCCCGTGCGCATTGAGCTCGAGCCCGACATTGTCGACGCCGAGCCCCAGCAGCGACTTGCGGCCGATGGTCCAGATCAGCTCATCCACCTCGATCTGCTTGCCCGTGTCGAGCGACACTGTCAGCGATCCGTCGTCGCGCTTCTCCACTTTGGTAACGTTCGACGTCTTGTGCACATTGATGCCCTCCGCGACGTAGTGGTCGGTGATGGTGCTCTGGATGATGTCGTCAAACTTGCGCAGCACCGTCTCGCCCCTGATGATCAGGTGCGTCTCCGTGCCGAGCCCGTGGAACACACCGGCGAACTCGATCCCGATGTAGCCCGCGCCCACAACCGCCACACGCCTGGGCTGCTTCTCGAGCTTGAAGAAGCCGTCGGAGCCGACACCGTGCTCGAAGCCGGGGATCTTCGCGGGGATCACGCTCTGGCCGCCTGTCGCGATCAGAATGTGGTCCGCAGTGAACACCTTCGGCCCCGTCTCGTCGTTCGGCATCACCTCCACCTTGCCGTCGCGCGTGAACTTTGCAAACCCATACAGAAACTCCACGCCCTCTTTCGTCAGGTTGCGCTCGTAGATGCCGTTGAGGCGCTTCACGTACGCGTCTCTCATCGCCTTGTAGCTCGGCCAGTTGAACGAGTCTGCCGCAGACGGGTCTACGTCAAACCCAAAATCTTTCGCGAGCCTGATCTTCGCCGCCATGTCTGACGCATACCACATCATCTTTTTCGGAACGCACCCAACGTTCACACAGGTGCCGCCCATCGCCTTCGTCTCAATCAAAAGTGTGGAGGCGCCGTACCTGGCGGCTCTGCGTGCAGACGCAACTCCGCCAGACCCGCCGCCGATGACCAGGTACTGATAGTGTGTTCTCAAAGCCGGTGCCATTGCTGCAAATATATATATATATTCTCTTCTATCCTCTAGCCGTGCGCGGTCCTTATATAGCCTTGCTGCTCCCGTCTTAGAAATCAATTGGAAAGATGCTGAGTAAGAAAGACGTGCGGTGTCCATACTCTCCGTGCCGTCGTCAGTGCTCGTGACCGCCGCTGGCCCATCTAGACTTCTTCTCTCTCGCTGCGGAACGATGTGGGGCACCACGAGAGAGATGCTTGCGCTGCGGAGGTGTGTGAGCCGTCGGGGCCTGGTCAGGTTCCAGTCCTCGCAGCCGTACAAGTCCGGCGCGAGTGGCGCTGTTGCAGGGGCGAGACCGCCGCGCCAGAAAACGCTGTCGGACATATACAAGCTATACGACGCGCGCGAGCCGATCTCCGTCGTCACCGCGCACGATTTCGTGACTGCGAAGTACGCAAACGACTCGCCAGACTGCGACTGTGTGCTTATCGGCGACTCGCTGGCGATGGTGGCGCTCGGGTACGACTCGACGCTGGCGATGTCGTTCGACGACTTCTACTACCGGTGTGCGGCGGTGTGCCGCGGTGTCGACGCGAAGTTTGTCATCGCAGACATGCCGTTCGGCTCGTACGAGCAGTCTGTCGAGAAGTGCGTCGAGACGAGCATCAAGCTGATGCAGCTGGGAAAAGTGCAGAGCATAAAGATCGAGGGCGCACAGGAGTCCGGGGACGCCATCAGGCGCCTGATACAGATCGGCATCCCCGTGACGGGACACATCGGACTCAGGCCACAGCGGGTGAATGCGATGGGCGGGTACAGGGTGCAAGGGAAGTCCACGGACTCAGCGCTGCAGGTGTACAGGGACGCGCTGTATCTGCAGCAGATGGGGGTGTCGCTGATCGTCGTGGAGGCCGTTCCGGCGCAGATCGCGGAGTACATCACGCGGAAGCTGAAGGTCCCCACCATCGGCATTGGTGCGGGCGGCGGCACCTCGGGACAGGTGCTCGTGCAAGGAGATCTGCTCGGAATGCTGCCTGGGAAGCACGCCAAGTTTGTGAGGCAGTACGAGGATTTTTACTCGAGGGGAGTGGGCGCGGTTCAGCAGTACTGCACCGACGTCAAGAGTGCGGAGTTTCCCGTAAGCGGCGAACACACGTACCCGCTGAAGGACAACGTCTACGAGGAGTTTATAGAGAAAGCAGAGTTTATAAAATGAACACAAGCGTGTATATTTCTAATGCAGCACAACGCTCTTTGAGTTTCTAATTTCAGTAGAGCCGTGCGCTTCGCCGTCGCTGCCATCGCCGCCATCGCGCGTATCCAGCACGTATGTCTTCCCGTGCGACGGCACGATGATCTCTTCCTGCTTGTTGAGCTCCGCAGCGAGCTTCTCAAGCCTCATCTTCGGCTCGAGGAAGTGCTCGCTGCTCAGCACAAAAGTGCCCCAGTGCACACCGAAAACGCGCTCGCTCTTCAGGTCGCGCATCACGTCGATGGCCTCGTCGGGATTTATGTGCCGCGACGACTGGTGCCACTGCGGGCAGTACTGGCCTATGGGCAGCATCGACAGCTTCACGCTACCGAACCTGCTGGAGATGTACTTGAACAGCTCTGGCGAGTAGCCCGTGTCGCCCGCGTGGAAGAAGACGGGCTTTCCGTCCTTCAGGATCATGAACGAGCACCACAGCGAGTCATTGGAGTCGAGGATATACCGCCCTGACCAGTGCATCGACGGCAGACACAGCACCTCGTACTTAGACCCACCGACACCGCTCCTGTCGGCAATCTGTATTTTATCCCACCACGACATCTCCACCACGTTGTGGATGCCCTTGCGGCCCAGGTACTTCTTGATGCCGAGCGGCACGATCCACGTCGACTTGTTGCCGATAGTGTCGATCGAGTCATCCTCGAGGTGATCCGGGTGGTTGTGCGACACCAGCACGTAGTCGGGCACAGGCAGGTCGGCGATCTGGCACGGCGACGGCGTGATTCGCTTCGGGCCGATATACCTGTTCACGATATAGTTATCAAAAATGGGGTCTGTCATAAACGAAATGCCCGACAACTGCAAATACGAGCAGCTCTGGCCCAGCCACGTGAACGTCATTCTGCTCGCCAGCTCAGGCAGGACCTCGGCGTCGCTGCCGCCCTTCTCCGCGAGGGTCTCCACCCCCTTCGAATTATTCCAGATAAGCTCAAAGTCCGGCTCGCATATGGGCAGAACCTCGCGCAGCAGCGCCTTCTCGCGCGGTACAGACCCGCGCGAGCTGCCCTCAAACACCTCCAGCAGCCGCGACAGGAAAAACTCAAACAGCGTCTGCGACCTGTACTCAGGGAACGGATTCTCAAACTTTCCCGCGACAGTCAGTACGCCAAACTTCTTCGCCACGTTATCTACGCCGTCGAACTCGTCTGCGTCTGCGTCAGTCTGCTTGCTGTAGCGCTCCGCGCGCCTCCTAATCTCCAGCTGCGACACCAGAGACACATACGCGGTATATGTGGTGTACGTCGCCAGGATCCCCAGTCCGATCTTAACCCTCAGTGACAGTGGGAATAGAGTCATCATGCTCTCTGTCTCTCTCACAGATCTCGGTTAGACGCCCGCACGTTTTTGTTGTCTTGCTGTCTGAAGCAGGGCTTCCTCATGGACCCAGACCCGCCTGCCAATTTCGATGGTTGTAATTGCAAACACACGTGTAGCTCCCGCGCTCGCACTACGTACTCCTCGATAGACTAGTGCTTGCTCAGTATGTCGCTGCTCCCCTCTGTACGCCGCCCGCCTGCTCTCTCTCTCTCTCTGTCTACACATTGCTCGCTCATCACTTTTTACGAGGAAAATAAAGTCGTGTACTTGAAAGCTAAGATTCAACGCTCTCCAGCGTCACCGTGTGCCTGCTCTTCTTGACAGCGGTGGTGTTCTTCTGCGATTGCGTGGTTGTCGCCTGTCCAGGCTTCTCTGCTGGCCCAGCCAGCTCTGGCTTGCTCTGTTTCTTCTGTTTCTTCTTCGGCTCCTCGTTCCAGCCGTACAGCGGCTGGAAGCTATCGAAGAACCCAACGTCTTCAAACAGGTTCGGGAACAGCCAGAGCCCACGCGGCAGCACCACCACTGTGACACAGAAGATGGCTAGCCGCACGATGGCCATGACGAAGAAGAGCCCTATGAGCCCGAGCAGCGCCGTGCTCAGGTACCACACGCCCTTGCGCAGGAAGACGGGCCACAGCGGGAACAGGATGAGCGCAAACACAACCACCACACCCAGGATCGAGTACAGCACCAGGTACGGGCTCGACGGCTGGAAGTTCCACACGTAGTACTCATCGGACTTCAGCACGGCTTTTTCTATGATCTCAACGAACGGCGACCCCTTCACCGGCTTGAGGTGCTTTGTCTTCGCGCTCGACGTGGAGAGCTTCGTCACCGGCACAACAAGCCTGTTCTGGATCAGCTGGATGAAAACCTGCGTGGCAACTTTCTCGTCGCCCTTGACCTCAGGGAGCACGCCTTTCGACCTGGCCTGCTGCTGGTCGTACTCTGCGCTGACCAGCGCCCTGACGCACCGCTTGTACCTGAAGAAGTCAACTTTGGCGCTGTTTATCGAGTTCAGCCCTGTCCGCTGCTTCAATAGCGGCTGGTACCTCAGGTACGTCGCCACTGCAACCGCCTGCGGGTCCTTCTTCTCCGGAACGGTAACCTGCTGCTCCATCGCCAGTTAGACACCCTCTGCGACAGAAAAAGGACACAAAACAGGAAAACGGCGGGAAAGTGTTTCGTAGTGTGTTCACCAATCAGTCTCTAGATTTTTCTCGTCTCCAGGCGAAGAGAGGACGAGGGCGAGGAGCAGAGTCGGGTCTACTAAGCCACGCGCGCAGAGGAAGCAGCAGCAGTAGCAGAGGATAGATATGCCACCAGTTCAGCAGATACAGTACCAGCAGCAGCAGCCCTCGAACTTTGACAAGTTCAAGATGGGGCTGATGATGGGAGTGAGTAGCGGGCTCGCCCACAGCGTTTTATTATGCGCCAGCGACTAACCACACACACGCACAGACCACCGTTGGCGTAGTCACGGGAGTTCTCTTTGGCGGGTTTGCCATCATAACACAGGGCCCGGGCCCGAACGGCGTGGTGAGAACGCTCGGCCAGTACATCGCAGGCTCTGCCGCCACGTTCGGGCTGTTCATGTCGATCGGGTCGGTGATCAGATCGGAGGACGGATCGCTCACCGCAGTGGGCGACCACAGGCCGAGCAACATGGCTGAGTTCAGGGCTCTCATGATGGCCAAGCACTGTCAGAACCTGAGGAAAAGAGAGTAACTCAACTGCCGTCGAAAAAAAAAAAGCGACTAAAAAGCACTACGCACAGAACACAGCGAAGGAGAGGCACGTAGCTATGCACATATATATATACACAGCCACCCCTAGCTGAGAATAAACGAAATACACATGTCTGAGACCGCGTATAAATCGGGGCGCGCCCCCCATCTCCTGTAAACCGGGTGATCGTGTTTTGAGCTTCAGACGCTGTCTCTTCTACTTCCAAAGAGACAGCGTGGGAGTGACTCCACACAGGCGACGGAACATGGCTGACGCGAAGACTCTCAAGTGCATTAATTTCAACCAGGACTTCTCGTGTGTCGCTATAGGGTTTGACAGCTCGTATAAGGTGTTCAACTGCGACCCGCTGGGACAGTGCTTTGGAAATGGTGAGTATCTTATCTTTGCGTACCGCGGCAGCACCCACTGACAGTAACCACAGACTCCGACGGCGGTGCGAGCATACTGGAGATGCTGTATGCGACGTCTCTGATAGTGGTAGTCGGGCTCGGCGACAAGCCGTCAACGTCCATGCGGAAGCTGAAGATAATAAATATGACCACAAAGGGCAAGATATGCGAGCTCACGTTCCCGACGGCGATACTGTCTGCGAAGCTGAACAGGAAGCGGCTCGTGGTGGTTCTGCTCGACCAGATATACATATACGACGTGTCCAACATGAAGCTGCTGCACACGATCGAGACCACCGCCAACAGGCTCGCCATAGGCGAGCTGTGCTCGGAGGACAACTCCATTCTGGCGTTCCCGTCGTCGACCCTCAATGTCTCGGCCAGCGGCGACGCCAACGGAGGCGGCGCCAAGTCTCCTCCGAGCAGCGAGGTGTCGATGGGATCTGTCGGGGGCACGGTCATCCTGTTTGACGCGCTCAACCTGCACCCGATAGACATAATAAAAGCACACAAGTCGCCGCTGCAGAAGATTGCGCTGTCGAAGGACGGGTCGCTGCTCGCAACGGCATCTGTGCGGGGCACCATCATCAGGGTGTTCAGCGTGAATAGCGGGAAGCGGTTGTACGAGTTCAGGCGCGGGTCGTACGGCGCGGTGATCAGCTGCATCAGCTTCAACATGGACAACACGGTGCTGTGCTGCTCGTCAGAGACAGGGACGATCCACTTCTTCAGGCTCGACAGCTCCAGCAGAGGTGCTGCGCCACACGGAGCTGCGCGAGTGCCGTCGAGCGGCAGCCTGCACAGTGGCGCGTCGATCGGGGAAGAAGACAACAGTGGAGAAAGCGCAACACCGCAGGCAGCCGTACAAGAGGAGGAGGGCGACGAGAGGCATGAGCGCGAGGTTCCCGACAAGTCAACAATGACCGAGGAGCAGAGCGAGGAGCTGTACGACATCCTCGAGCGCAAGGACTACCGCGCGTTTCTGCACGAGAGTACGATAGACCCGCACATCAAAAAGAAGGCCGGGCTCACGGGTCTGCTGTGGTCCACGTCGTCTGCGATAACGAAAAACGTGGCTGAGCGGGTGAACGAGTACCTCCCCACGAAAGTAACTGCGATTCTCGAGCCGAAGCGAGACTTTGCGTACATTAAACTGCCGCACTCGGTCGATGAGCCAGCGGGCGAAGAGCTGGTCGGAACTCCGCCGCCACAGACCAAGGCACACCCGGCGGTGGGATCGATAGTCGGGTTCAGCGGCTCCAGCAACACAGTGCTTGTTATGATGACCGACGGGAATTTCTACGTCTACAGTCTTCCCCCACTCGACAGAGGCGGAGAGTGTGTGCTGCTGAGACAGTACCGCCTGAGCTGACCCTTTTTCCCGGTTATTTCTTTTTCTTTTGTTACGCTATCGGTATCAATAAAGATAAAGGATGACTCTCCCATGTATGAATATACGGCCTGGTACTCCGCGGTGTTGTAAACAAAGCGTAGATCTATTTGTAGACTGTTCGCAGTCATCTCTTTTTTTTTTTCGAGACACAGCAACACGGCTGATGGAACTCCCTCTATAAATGAGAGCGATGCACAGCACTGATACACAGACACGCCACAGATATATATATATACAACAGCGGTATAGAGAGGGAGGCAGACTATGTTTCACAGCAGCAAGCCAGCGGCGGCGGGGCCCACGCTCTTTGACATAAGGGTCAACTCGCAGTACAAGAACGCGCTCGTGATCAGAGGCTCAGAGCACGAGGCCCAGTCGTTCGTCCTGTCCGGGAGCGTGGTCTTCAGTCTGCCTGATGCGGTTCTGTGCCGCAAGGTGAAACTGAAGTTCACCGGGACTTTTAAACTCGACTTCATAGAACGCGCGCAGGAGCGCCACAGACAGCCGATTTGTTCTGTACGTGAAGAGGCCACCGTGGTTGAGTGCGAGTGGGACAACCTGCTGCAGTCTGCGCAGGGCGTGCTTTGCATTGGCGACTATGGCTCGCACATCCGGTACCACGGGAGCGCAGGTGTCCGAACGGGCGGTTTCCTGGACGAGCTGCTGGTGACACCAGGTGCGCCAGCGCGCCCAGGAACGCTCTCGCGTCCACCCGCCCCAGCAGCAAGCAAGTCTCGGCTGAGGCGGTCGAACGCCCCGACGAGCGTGAAGCTGCCAGCGTCGACCATCAACGGACAGACGCCTTTCCAGAACGTGAGCACGCCGTCGGGCTCGTCGACGAGCTTTGAGCTTCCCGGTGGTAACTACGTGCTGCCCTTTTCGTGCGTTCTGCCGGGCAACGTTCCCGAGACTATCGAGGGGCTGCGGTCCGGGTCGGTACTGTACAAGTTTGAGGCGACGATGGAGCGCGTGGGCTCCAGCAAGCCGCTCACACGCTACCTCTACTTTAGGATATTCAGGACGCTCACGCCGGACAGCCTCGCGCTTGGGGAGGAGGTGACGGTGGAAAATACTTGGGCCGAGCGGGTGCAGTATGAGATCACACTTCCGCGGAAGGCAATGCCTATAGGCGGGACGAGCAAAGTCGCGGTGCTGGTGATACCGCTGCGGAAGGGGCTGAAGCTCGGGCGGATATCGGTGTCGATCTTGCAGTACTTTGCGGTGCGGAGCTCGTCCGGAGACGTGTATGCGGACGTTCAGACCATTTACGACGAGGAGCTGCAGGGCGGTGCGCGCACTGAGATCACAGAGGACAGGTGGGCGGTCAACGGGACCATCCACATTCCTGCGAGTCTGGAGAAGTGCACACCCTCGTGCGAGCTGAAGGACGAGCTCATGAAGGTGAAGCACAAGATGAAGTTCCGCATTGCGCTGCATAACCCAGACGGACACACAAGTGAACTCCGCGCGGCGCTGCCGATCGTGCTCTACATCTCGACAAGATGCAAGATTGCCGCGAGAGACGCGTCAGTTGACAAGGCTGGCACTACCAGGTTCCGCTGCAGCGACGGTGTGCCGATGTTTGGCGTTGTGGGCGCGGCAGAGGGCGATGCGGACGCGGCGGAAGCCGACGAGGATGCAGTGGACGACCTCGAAGTCAGGGGATACTCCCCGCCGCCGCTCTATGCCAAGCACACAAGCGATCAGCTGTACGACAGCAGCTCTGGCACGACGTCTATTGTGGGGACGCCGTTCGCGTCTCCCTCGCCGCTGGAAATGAGCAACGTCACGTCGTACTTTGACATAGGCAGACAGGGTCCCGGTGCAGACGCGCCACCGCTACACAACCACACGCCCGGGTCGCCTGACTTCCAGTTCCTGTCGCGTGTCAACTCGAACTCGTCTGTCCAGGCCCTAACGAGGTCGATGCCGTCGTCGCCGCGCCTGGACGTGACCAGGCTTTCGAAGGTGCCGACCTACGAGACCGCGCTCGACGAAGGCGCGCCAGAGGACGACCTTGCTCCGCCGTACGAGGACCGGGACGGCTCTGCAGGGTCCGCCAGCGTGGCGGACTTTGGGATGAGCACCGCCAGAAGCACGTCGGCGACGCTGCTGTCGCTCGGCAAGAGCGCAGGGACCAAGGCGGGCCCCGGCGGCCCCGGCGGCCCTGCTGGCGGTGCGGCCCACTCGTCCTCGCACAAATTCAGAAAGTCGAACAGCAGTCCGTCGACACAGAGCAACTCGTCGAGCTCGCTGGTTGGCCTCGGCGCACGCCTGCAGATCGTGCTCGATAATAGAGAGGCCGCCAAGGTGAGCCCGCCGACGACGAAACCGAGCTCAGCTGCGAACTCCAGAAACGTTTCGAGGACACACAGCGCGGTCTCGCTTACGAATTTCGCACTGCGCAAGACGAAGCCGGGGACCTGAGCTGTAGTTCGGCTGCGTTCTACACGTTTTTACTAATGCAGTGGTTTATGAGACTATAGTACACCGCGCGTTCAGCGCTCCTTCAGTAGCTTGTTCCTCTTCTCTTTCCTTCTCAGTCTCTCGACCTTCTTCTTGTGCATTTTCTCGGCCAGCTTCGCGTACCGCTCTTTCTCCTCCTTGATCTCTCTTCTTCTCTTCAGCTCATCCACCTTGGCCTGTTTTTCTGAAGCCTTTTCCTCCTTCAGCTCCTTGAGCTTGGTCTTGATCGCCTTGTCTTTGATTCTCTGCTCCTCCCGCTTAGCATACGGTGTCCTGACACCCAGCGACTTTATGCGGAACGAGTCCTTGCTGATCTTCCAGTCCTTGCCTGATAGGTGTTAGGAGCGCCACAGACAGCAAAACAAAAACAAAAAAACAAAACTCACCGTTAACCCTCCCACCAGCACTCTTCTCTTTGGAAGGCGCCACGCTTACGTTTTTACCTGAGTCAGCCATTATTATACTACTGTTTCTGCTCCACTTTACAGCTATCACATAGAAAGAAAAAAATATTCTATACAGAGCGGGTCATGTGATCAATATTCCAAGGTCGCACACTACCTCGAGCTCGCGGGCTCAGCTGCCGCCTTCGCCGGACACCACTCGAAGAAGGCGCACTTGGCGGTGGGTGAGTCCACTGGGCCGGCAGCGGAGTCACCCGTGCCTCGCGCACAGCACCAGAACTTTCTGCCCTTGTTCGTGTCGCTGTTTTGGACTGTTCGCAGCGCACACGGCTCGTTGTGCTCGCACATGGGCGTTTTGCTGATGTGTGGGGACGATATGAGCACTTTGAAGTCCTGCAGGCTCGAGATCTTCTCTGCTGGGCTGCTCTGTGGTGGTGGTGCCTCTGCCACCGGGCCGCTCTTCCCCTGGGAGAAGAAGAAGTTCCCTATGCTCTGCTGGTCAGCCTGCGACGCTGGCCTCTTCTTCCGGCTCGTGTACTCGAGGCCCGCCGTTCTCTTCAGCTCGGGCCCCGCGCTGGCCGGGATGGCCCGCTTCCTGCTGGCGGTATCGCTGAAAAACGAGTCTATCTTGTTGCCGTTGTGTATCCTGTAGAAGTGCTTGGCCTCCAGCGGGTTTTTGCCGGCTGCGGCCGCGTGTAGCGCACCAGCGCTCGCTATCGTGCGGGTGTCTATATCGCTGAACACCGGGCAGTGGTCGCTGCCGAGTAAGAACGGCCAGATCCCGGCATCCAGTGTCCGCTCCCGCAGCTTCTGCGACACCAGGATCAGGTCGATCCGTGAGCCAATGTTCTGTGGGCGGGTGTTTTTGAGCGTGTTCCACACGGTGTAGAGCCCGAGTCTGCGCTTCTGCTTCTCTCGTATGACATCGTAGAGGAACGCGTGCTCGGTGCCGCAGTTGAACTCCCGGGCGAAATACTCGTCAACGACGCTCGCGTTTATCACTCTTTTCGCGTCCGTCAGAGACCTGAATGCGACCGCGCTCTCCTCATTGCACGTCTCAAAGAACCGCCCGTCTCCGTCGCGCCCCGCAAACCCCGCTTTCTTCAGCGTGCCGGCTTTGAAGCCGTCGGTGATGTACTCGTCCGAGTCGATCATGTCGCGCGAGACGTTGATGTCGCCCATCACCACCACGTTCTTCCCATCGCGCTCGAGCGACCGCGCTCTCTCAACGAGCACTTCCAGAAACCGCACCCGCTGTGCCTCGCCCTCCTCCGTGCGCATCGAGTTCGCAGGACAGTACACGCTGATTACGACAACGTCAAAGTTCAGCTCGAGCACCACGCACCGCCCTTCGGCGTCGATCGCCTCTGCGCTCTTCGCATCGAGCTCCGGGTATCCGCCGATCCCGCACAGATCTCGGTACGTCTGCCCGCTGGGACTGCGCAGAGCGCCCGTGAGACCTTCCTCCGCCCGCACCACTGTCAGCGCCTCGCGCACGCTCTGCGGCTCGCCAGCAGACGGCACGCGCACAAACACGCCGACCCCGCTGTACCCCTTCTTTGTCCTCGGAACAGAGATGAACGACCTGTAGCCGTCGATCTCGGTTATGCTGTGGTCTATGTCGTGCCGCTGCAGCTTGAGCTCCTGCAGAGCCACCACGTCGCCCCTCATGGCTGTGAACATCGCGCTGTAGCTCTTCAGCCCATTCCACGGGTAGTAGTTCTTCAGCGTCTTGCACCCGTTCACATTAAACGAAACAAGCCTCAGCGACGCGTCGGGCCTCTCGGGAATGCCATCGAGGACACTGCGCCGCTGCATTAGCCCTTTCCCATGTCTCGAGGCCTCCCCGGAAAACGCCCAAACGCAGCGGAGACTAGGAGTGCATTGCCCAATAAATATGGTGGCTAGTACACGACCACAAAGTAGTTCTCCCCAGCGAGAGAGAGAGACGAAGGGCTGGTGTTGGAGGTAGAGCGATGGTAGTGGGGGTTCTACAGGCTTGGTGTGACTCTGCAACTGAGAAGCAACTATTTCACAAAATACCGGCAGCTGATAACGCGCCCACCAGTGCACGCAGCAGCTCTGTGGCAGCACGGCCACAAAGCACTCACACTTTGTCCCCCCTGGCTCCTGTGTAGACAGTACGCAAAAATAGCCACCGCTCGGCGTCACACCATCGTCTATAGCTCCCCCAACTGCCGTTTGTTTGTACCTCGTGGCAGCGGCTCCCATGGTGATGCGGGTGTTGTCATTAGCCCAAAGGGGAAATTTTGCGTTTGTGAGATGACGTGCGGCTCAGAGGACCTGACGGCCAGATCTCGCTCGGCGAGGTCTCCACTGGAGGGGGCGCTCCAGGGACCGCGTGGCGCCGTGCCGCTGCTCCCGACCGCCAGGTCCAGGACACGTATGTGTGCGTGTGTATGTTGTCTGTTCCAGCCACTCTGCCGGCGGCGCTGCCCGCGCGGGCTCTGACTCCCCCTCTGAGGTAGTGTAATCTGTCTGCTGCATGCGCATGCCTGCCTCCCCAATTTCCGCATCTGCAGATCATCAAGTGTAGATAGTTCAGCCACTGCTTGCATGGATCTCAGCGGGGGACAAAAGAGCTGGCTGATAACCGCTCGCAGATATATATAAAGACGCCCGCTGTTGTTTTTGCGTCCGGCGCGATTGCGAGTTTTTACCCGGTAGTGGATATGACGCTACAGGAAAGCGCAGCGATCCAGCCCATCTGGGATGAGAGGAAGGAGTCTGTCACGAGCCGGCTGGACCGTCTCGTGTCGAGGTACCAGCGGGTGGGCGTCTCGGGTGAGGTGCTGGAGGACGAGGACGACGACAGAAGCAGCGTGCGGACCAAAGTGAGCCGCTCGGACGCGTCGAGGCTGCACAGCCGGCTGTCGAGCAGCAAGAACTCCCCGCTGGGGAAAGTGTCGCAGAGACCGCGGTCGATGCTGCCGCCGTCGCCGCCCACACCACCCAGCGAGAGCGCGCACTGGGTGGTGGCGCAGACCGCGTACACGGAGAAGATGCACCGGAAGGTTGCCAGGTCGGTGCGGTCCAAACGGTCGAGGAGCAAGCCGGAGTCTATAACAGGGCTGCCATCTGTGAATCTGCTTGAGCACATGGAGTCGGTGCGCTCAGAGCTGGGGAGGCTCACGTTTGAGGCCAGGTCCCCAAAGTCGCCCTCGTCCGCGAAGGGAGGACTCCCACACGCCGCACTCGCAGAGCCCCACCGCGCAACGCACCGCGAAGCCGAGGAGGTCTCCAGCAACGCTTCGTCGCGGTCTGCACCGCGGAGCCTGTACTTCAGACCGAGCTCGGACGAGAGCTACTACACAGACGTCGAGGACGAGCCGGAGGAGGAGCAACCGAAGCTGTCGGCGGGGACGTCTCTGCAAGGGCCGGCGGCATACGAGGGCGCCCTGAGCGATTACCTTTTGGCGACAGACGGGGTCGTTGTGGGGAGCGAGTTCAGCAACCTGGGCATCCAGGTGGAAGAGCGGTCGCTGATAGAGGACCTGACAAAGGCCCTGAGCAAGCTGCGGATGCAGATGATGCTGTATCCTGAGGTGTATAACGACGGCTGCAAGAGGCTTAAGGAGGCGCTGCTGGCGCTGGAAGGGTTCTAGTGCGCACGAAAGATATTTAAGATTATTATCATTCATTCTCTAATGTACAAGTAAAAGACAATTTCTATAACGCTCCGCAAAATGAACTCTAGAAAAACTGTGCCCGGGCATAGGCAAAAAACAAAAAAAACGAGGATGACTTCAAGTTAAGCAATATAATAAATCGACAAGAAAAAAACAAAACGTAAAAAAAACCAACTTATGCACTAATATTGACACCAAAAATGTAGATGCTAACGCAGGAAGTAGCTGTACTTTCCCTTGAGCTCGCGGGAGTCCAAACCGGTATCCAGCCCTTTGAAGTCCCAGGCAATCTCTATATCGAGCTCTCTTGGGTTCTTCAGGTTTGGTCTGGACGCCAGCGAGCACTCGATCTTCTCTCCCCTCTTCACGTCGAGGACCTGGTCCATGTAGAACACGGTCTGCTTCCAGTGCGTGTAGTTCGCGTGTGGCCCGGTCGAGAACGTGATCTTTTGTCCGCTCTTCTTGTCGAACGGGAACTCGATGTCAAACCACGCAACAAAAGCGTGCACTAGGTCGTCTCTCGTCGCGGTCAGCTTGAACTTCTTGTGGAACGCCAGCTGCTCGATCGTAACCGTGTTCAGGTCAAACTCGATCAGCTTCGCAGGGGACGTCACCACAGAGTGGTTGTCAACGGTGTCCACCAGCGGCTCAGCCATCGCCAGCGGTATGAACGGCGAAAAGTCAAACCCGTATACGTCCTCCCAGTAGGTGATCTTCTCGTTTTTGTAGTTGCCGTCCTCTATCGCGGCAATGTGGAGCGATGCCTTGTCCGGGAAAATCAGCCCGCCTTCAACCAGGTACCTGTCTCGCGCATACAGCACAGTGTCCAGCATGGACTCGTAGAGCAGGAAGTAGCCCATCCACTCACTGATTATGATGTCCACCTTCGGATACGGCAGCTCAACGTCCTCCAGCTTGCCACGCACAAGCGTGATCTTGTGCGACAGCCCGTTCAGATCCACGATCTTTTGCGCGATCTCGATAATGTTGGACATGTCTACGCCGATAACGTGCTTGGCACCAGCGCGCACAGCAAACATCGACAGGATTCCGGTACCGCAGCCAACATCAAGCACAACCTTGTCCTTGAACAGCTCTCTGTTCTTCAAAATTGCAGACCGGTAGCTCAGCGTGCGCACCTGGTCCTTGAGCATCTCCTCGTGGATACCAAAGTGGTCGTACGATGAAAAATAGTGCTGCTCGCCAAACGGCAGAGCAGTTTTGTCCGTGGCAGAATCCATGGCACCAAATAAGCAACAGAGAACAATCAGAGACGAGAAAAAAAGCCTCCTCCACTGACAAACAAGAAGATAATTCCGAGCGCTGAAATAATTTTAATTTTTTCTTTCGCTAAATGGGCGTGTATGACACAATGAGGTAGTGCTACTCCGGTGAATGAGACGTTAAGCAACGGAGAGATGCGATAAAAAGGCACAGTCACCACGGACTGGAACGGACAGCTGTGGCAGGTAGCGGCGTATTCTCGTGCTGGGAGTTTTGAGTGGAGACTGCTGGGCGCAATTATACTTGTTGTTCAGAGTGCGTCACAGACGCGCTACACAACGGCATTAGCAGGCTGTGCAGACGATGCCGTCACAGAGGACGTCAAAACACACGACGGGCGCGGGTGCCCACGATGCAGGTGTCAGCCTGGGATACGGCGGGGCGGGGCTAGATGCGAACGCGGCGACACAGGCTGCAGCGCTGATGTTCAAGAAGGCGGCAGCGGCCAGTGCTGCTGAACACGAGCAACAAGCGCCCGCTGCGTTAGGAGCAGGGCAGACGCCTCCGGGGGCCCCGCGGTCTGTGAGCGTGCAGTCCCTGGCGACGATTGCATCGTCGCGGAACGCGGTGGTGACTCCCAGCAGACCTATACCGCACGGCACCGTGCGGGGACGCAACAGAGATAACCCAGACACTCACTCGTCTTCATCGCTGCCGGGGCCGCGGCCTCAGCGAGGCAGCTCGAGAGGCGGCCACTCGCCTAAAGTACAGGTTGGCTCCCCCCAGCTGGCGGCTATATCCAGTAGCACTCTGCAGCTTAACTCGCCGGTGTCCACGTCGGGAGGCTCAGCAGGGTCGCCTTCTGCGAGCCGGCCGCAGTCGCGCACACACAACAGCCACTCGTGGAATGCCATATCCGCAGAGTCATCCAATGCTGCGCTGGCAGCAGCCTCAGTTGTGGCTGTGAACCACCCAAACATGATGGTGAGCACGCCGTCTGAAACAGGGAAACCAATACACCAGCAGAGGTCATCGTCGCAGAGGGGATTCTCGACGCTGAGGAGCCCCGTACCTAACACCCGGCCGCTGCGGAAACCCATGGTGAGTGCGCCAGACGGGTCCCCAGCGTCGTCGCCCATGACTACGAAAAGCAACTCACAGAAATCGATAGAACCGATCATAGCACAGGAGCACAGCAAGGCGAACGGACCGGGCGCGGGCAATAGCAGGCTCTCGCTTGACCCTTCTGTCGATGGTAGGAGCAGTCCTTTGAAAACATATACAGCATACGCCCAGCGGCGGGCTGACTCGCCCGTGCATAGAGGCTTATCAGAGGGCGCCCCCGGTTCACTTCAGGTTTTCACTGACATGAGTCCACCGCTGCGCCGGAGCGATGGGATTGCGTCCTCATCGGAAGAGTTTCTCAGCGGTAGGGAGTCACCCGCTTACTCTCTTGACTCTGCTGAGTTCAGGCCGCACAACTCGCACGGAAGTGGAATAAGACTGCATGATACCTCCTCGGTGGAGAGTAACATCTCAAACATCGAGACCTTACGCTCACCAAATAGCGAGAACCCAAAAGAGGCCGCGAACGGTGTGTTTCTGTACTCTCCCCCGGGATCGGTAGCCTCTCCAAACGGCGACTCGTGCGATAGTCTCCATGAAGCTGCACAGCTGAAGCACTACCTCAAGCCACTGGTGCGGAAACCGCCACCACCGGACTCGCCTCAGCTCGCGGCTGTGATGGGTGCGCCAGAAGGCAAGTTCGACCTTCTCGGGGTGCCTAGCTTCCCTGCAGGGACGGATGCGCAGAGCCCGAACATGGTTTTAACCAGCTCGCCTCTCACTGCGGATACCTGTTCCAGTGATGATTTTGGCGTGAGTGCTCTCAGCCTGAACGAGAATGGTGTGCAGCATCCTATGTCTGAGAGCGTCGGTCCCGTCTACGCTGAGTATCCCACTGAGTTGTCTCTGGTGAGCAAGTCCCCCGCGGACGAATATGACTCGCCGGTCGAGGGCTCCCAAAGCTCTCACCAGCTACCACAGTACCCAACATTCAGCGGAAGACATGGACACCACAGCAAACCATATGGCCCGTATCACAGGCATGATTCGTCAAAGGGCAGATCGTCCAAGATCAAAAACATGCTGGGCGGTTTGAGATCCGGAGATTTGTACTCTGAAGTATACGAAAACCACGACGCGGTGCAGGTACAGCAGGCCATCCAACAGAAGTCTGTCCAGCAGCGACCATCTGCACCTGTTCAGTTTCGAAGCACTATGCGAAAGGATAAATCTAAAAAGACAAGCTTCAACGAGGACAAACCGTGGAAGCATCACGTTGACTCGTCGACCATCACAGACGCCGAGAGGAAGCGGTACGAGGGTGTGTGGGTGGTCAACAAGGGACTGTACTTGACTACAGAAGATGAGAGAAACAAAGACAAAGTGAACATGACGATAGAAGAGAGGTATAAAGGCAGCGCATCCCAGCTGATGCATGGAATCGTGGTCCGCGAGCTGTGGAGGCGCTCTAGACTGCCTGACGATACCTTGGAAAAGATATGGACTCTCGTTGACAGGAGTAACACGGGCTGTTTGAGCAGAGACGAGTTTATAGTTGGCATGTGGCTAGTGGACCAGTGTCTGTATGGAAAGAAGTTGCCGAAGGTGATTGGTGCTGATGTTTGGGAGAGCATTGACAGGATGGGTGTCAGTGTGGTTATCAAAGGGAAGAAGTCTAAGAAAATTAAATAGCTGGGAATTAATGAATGGTTGGTCATTTTCTGTGTATATGTCTATTGTAGGTTGACGAATAGTCCACCATCTACCAGGATTTGCGCACCAGTTACATATGCGGACAAGTCACTGGCGAGGAAGACGGCTGGACCAGCCATATCCTCTGGCTTCCCCAGTCTCCCGAGAGGCACACGTGCCGTCATGGTCTTTCTTTTCTCCTCGTCTTTCAGATCCTCGGAGTTCAGCCCGGTCTCAATAGTGCCTGGGAGTAGTGCATTGCATCTTATGCCGTACTCTCCGAGCGCACAAGCCGTTGACTGCATCAGCGAGAGTATTCCGGCTTTGGTGGGTGTGTAGTGGGTCTGATGGGCGCCTCCCACAAGAGCGCTGATGCTGCTGAGTCCGATTATTGATCCTCCCTTCCCTTGCAGCTTCATCTGCTTGGCAGCTGCCTGAGTGGCAAAGAAGGCACCGTCTAGGTTGACAGCGACAGTCCTGTAGTACGTCTCCGGTGCCATCTCAGTGAACTCAGAGAAGGGACATATGCCTGCGTTACTGACAAACACGTTGATCTCTCCAAACTTGGCGACTGTCCGGGCCGTGAGGTCCTTCCCAGTCTCCGGCTTCGAAATATCTCCGGGGACAGCGAGAAACTTATCTGAACCAATGACGGTTTCCATCTCTTTCGCGTACGTGGTCTGCTCTTCGGAAGGGAAGTGGTTTATCACCACGTTGGCGCCTTCTTCTGCCATCCTGATGGCTATAGCTGCCCCTATTCCCGTGGCCGCTCCGGTGATGGCCACCGTTTTGCCTTTCAGAAGCCCGTACCCTGATCTCAATGCCTGCACCATTCTGGCTACTGGATGTTTGTTGAAACGAGTTGTTGTACGTAGTTCGATGATCTGGGGAAGCGCGATGCGTTATGTATGGGGCTCGGGGCATCATTAACACGACCGGCGATGTGGGGGTGCGCACTGAAGAACCTGGTGTAATCCGGCTTCAAGGCAACACTACAGGGTAAGCACCACCTTAATAAGACCAAGTCTACAACATCTACGAAGAGGTTTCTCGATTCTGGTTGTTCATGGCATGGCCTGAAGCTTGAGTACACTATAAGCCGTGATAGTGTTGTCCCTGTATATCTTCGCACGGTCCTCGTGTGACAGAGATGCCCTGTCGAATATCGCGTCTGTGATCACTATCCACCTCGAAAGCGCTTGCTCTCCGCCGTTGATATCACACACAGGCCAGTCGCTACCCCAGATTATGTGATCCACACCCCAGGTGTCAAGACATACTTTAAACCATGGGAATACATAGTCAACGATCTCCTCGACATCGGCCCTGTCTGTGATCTCAGGAGATAACTCTGAGAATATTCCGGAAAGCTTCATGTACGAGTCATGAGCGCTTCCGTGTATCTCTGCAACTAGCTCCTTCCACCTTGCAAACTGGCGGTCGTTAGAGATGGTTCCGTGATGTGCCCGCAAGTCCGGCTTCATTAGATGGTTGATGATCATGCGCACACCCACCATTCTCGACAACTGCAGGAGCTCCTCGAGCTGCCATAGTCCGCCGCTCCTCACATCAACGCCCACGTCGAACGTGAGGCCCTGCGAGTGCAGAAACTTGAGCGACTCGACAAAACTACCGGCGAGCATGGTCCCAGCAGGCTTATCCTGCAGCAGTAGCCTAAACCCCCTGACATACTGTCTGAACTTTGCATCTGATCTCGTCTCCTTCAGCACTGCGATGTACTTTTTCAGCTCTTCCACGCTGTCGAGGGGAGCCCATGGAACAATCGCTCTGTAAAGCTGCGGGCACTCCTCAAACTGGTCAACAACGTACGCATACTCTTTCACCGCCAGCGGATTCCCTGGCTGACGCCTGACGTCCACCTCTATGTATACCAAACCCTCGCACTGCGCCCCAGCCTGCCGCAGGTACGTCGCCAGCCCATGCTCCGCGTACGAGCGGTTCCCGGGCGTGGGGGCGATCCAACTCGTGTCAAGGCAATTCTCAAAGGAGTAGAGATGAACATGCGAGTCAACAAACATCACCACTTCCCGGCACTCGCTCTGACTTCTGCTACTCCTGCTACTACCCCTGCTCCTCGTTTTCCTCCTCCTGCACTCTACTATCTGCTCTCCATCTTTTCTCTGTCTCGGCTCCCCGCTCAAAGATCCCCCGAGCCAGCACCCACTGCAACAGGGATTTTCTCTCGGCATGTGCATCTCACTATAAAAGTACACCCCCAGAACCGGGCGATGGTCTTTGTTGCGCAGCGTCTTTGACCCGCACGCGCACTGGCACAGAGAACATAGCCGTTGGTGATACTAATACACCTGGGTCTCGCTGTAGTTGGATACCAGATACCAGACTAGTCTGAAGATGTCTAGAAGCGGGAGCAACGGGGTAACAACCAGGAGTGAGGCTTACCGGGGAAAGAGGCGGGCTTCTGATGAATCACTTTCGCCTGGTGGTTATCCACAGGACGACCAAAGCATGGCAACATCAGTGAAGATGTCTAAGGCCTGCGATACGTGTAAGCTGAGGAAAGTGAAGTGCGATGGGGGAAAGCCAAAGTGTACGCGCTGTTTGAAATCAAGTTCCCAGTGTGTGTATCTGCCTATACGGAAACCTGGACTGAAGCCGGGGTACGGCAAAGAGTTCAGTGTCAGGCTAGAAGCGCTTGAAAGTGCCGTAGAGATGACAAATTACGAAATATCGAAGATTCATGCGAGCCAGGAGCTGGTTCCCCGAGAGGCACTGATAGGATCGATGAAGGCAGAGATCACAGACTTGAATCACAAAATGCAGATGTTTGAGCACATGCTGAGGTCGCTTGACGAACGCGTCGAGGGCAGCGCTGGACCTGCGCTCAAGATGCCACGAATCGAGGAGGCGCCACCGTACAGTGCTTCGCTGATGATTGCAGCCCCCGGGCACCAGCAGAGAGGGTCCGGAGACCTGCACGATGTCGCCATGCCCAGGCTGCCCAGCACGGCTGTGATTCTCGATGTGTATTTCGAGCAGATACATCCCGCCTTTCCTGTTTTGCACAGAAGAACTACAACAGATGCATTACTGAAGGGCCAACTTGACACAGAAGCACCGCCGCCTTTATATTACGCTTTGGTGCTTGTGTCCCTTCGCTTTTTAGATTTACCCGAGGAAGACGCACGCGCCTACGCGTCTCACTGTAAAGAGAAAATCATTCTGAGCTGCTTGGCTCTGACAACCATTGGACAGCTACAGGCGATGCTCCTACTTGCTTACAATTCCTTTGGAACCAACAATAGCCCAGAGACGTGGAGTTACATCTCAGTGATCAGCTCCGGTGTGGTGCATCTGAGCCTGACAAAAGAAATAAACAACTCGCAGCAGTTTCTGTTCTTCGAGGAAAAAGTGAGGAGGCGATCTGCGACTTCTAACTCGGACATCTCATCAGCGACGTCTCCACTGAAAAATGCAGGGTCTGTTGGAAGTGGTGCGCCCTCCACAGGGAAGTCGCAGTCAATGTCAGTCAAGAGCGCAAAGCTACTGAGGAAACCAGATAGCTGGATCGAGGAAGAGAGCCGACGCCGGCTCTTCTGGGGAGTGTATATACTGGATGTGTTCTCCTCGATAACGAACGCGTTTCCCCTGAAGATCCCGGACAACGAGATCACATGCATGCTGCCCGTGAAGCAGGAGCTCTGGTATTGGAAGAACCCAAAGTCAAACACAACCAGTCCTGCAGGAACAGGTGATCCGCCGGGTCTGAGAGAAAGAGAGTCGCCCTTGTCAGTAGGCTCGCCGCTGGAGCATGAGAGTGATGAGCTGTACGACTCATTTGGCTATTATGTGGAACTTCTGCACCTGCTGGGTCAGTTCCATACTTTTTTGAGAGTGCCAGTGGACATTTTCTCGTCGGAGCAGGTCCTCAGCTTTCAGAAGCATTTTCTACAGCTGCACAATAAGCTTCTGAAATGGAAGACTTCGCTGCCGCTGAGGTACCAGGAACTACTGGGCGAAGATAAGATGTGGGAGAACGCTTCTGCGATGGATGTGAATCTGGCTGTGTTGTACCATACAGCTGTTATACGACTGAACTCTGCGGTTGGGTATCCGCACGCGCAGTCAGAGTACTTGTCTCCGTCAAAGATTGCGAGGGAGAGATGCCTCAAGAGTGCCGAGAGCATGATTGCTATTGCAAAGACGTTCAGCAGGCTTAATACGGCGCGATCGGCGAAAGATGTACTACGCAGAATATGTGGACCGTTTTTCACGTTTTCGCTGTGGGTAGGCGCGAGGCTGCTCATGGTTGAGTGCATCACAAAAGAGATCCCCTTCACCAGCGATCTCGAGTACCTCATTGAGGCTCTGCTGAGCTTTGGTAAGTACTGGGAGTCCTCCACGAAGTACGGTATGATACTGAAGTTTCTAATGGGCGAGCAGATGAAGCTGAGCAAAAAGAGAATATACAAACAGACACACCCAGAGAGTGCACATGCCAAGGTTCCGAAAGCGCACAACGAAGACAGCGACACCTCAGACAGTGATGAGCACTCTAAGAACTCCAAGATATTTTCTGATATGAGGTACAACGCGTACGTGCTTGACTTCATATTTTCGCCGAAGATAGAGTCGCTGAAGAAGAGCAGGAGTCAGGGCACTGGTGGGACACCCGCGACCGAAGAGCGGCTTCCGCGGAACATGCTGGATACTCCCACACTGAGATCGATGCCTCAGCGGACGGCACAGAAAATAGACATGAGGATGCCCAGTGGACCGCCCTCGACGTCTTCATTTTTGGAGACATCGAAGTACACAGGTTACGAAACAGGCCACCCGATCAACTCCCCCGACAACCAGATAAACAGCATGGACAGTCTGGACAGCATTTTCCAGTGGTTCAAGTTCCCTGTTAATATCCCTGTGAGGGTCCAGTCCTCGCCTGGGCGAAACAGCAACACGCCGCAGTTGCCATACCAGAAGAAGGTCAAGCGAAACGGCAACAAGAGCAGGTTGGTTGCTGGGCAAGGGCCCAGTGCAGAAGCCCACGCCTCCACAGATGTGAATATGGCGGAGAGTTTAATCTCGCCACTAACTGGAGTCGACGCCCCGAAGGACGGGAAGGTGGTCAGGGTCGACTCATCCACAAACTTTCTCAGAAACCTGAACATGTTTGAGTCGTCGCCTAACTTTGAAGTAAACCCCAGCGTTGTGAACAAGGAAAACCCCGACTTACTACATGATTGGTTGGACAATGCGCTGAATTTCAACCAGTTAAGCTTTTAATAATTCTAATGATACTGGTAACCTAATTAGTTGCTCCTCTATAAAGCCTCCTCTGCCGCCTTGATTTGCAAAAAATAAGGCTCCAGCTCTTCCCAGGCGCCTGCCGCCAGGTCTTGGTTGAGCGGGGCCCTGCCGAGGTAGCTCTCACCTATGCCTGTTCCGAGGACGATTGCCTTCTTGATTCCAATAACGCCGAATCTTACCACAATCTCCTCTGCTCTTGACACAATCGCCTGTAGCTCGAGAGCCGTTTTCACATCGCCCTTGCTGTACGCGTCAAAGATCTTGACGTATATTTTGGGAAATGCGCCGCTGAGGGCATCTATGGTGCCCTTGCACCCCACGGAGAGAACGGGCACAAGCAGCTGTCCGAGGCCAGTGAATGTACTGAAATTGTTGGCCTTCACGCCCGCGTCTGTGGCCACTATAGTGTGATGCGAAACATCTCCGTGTGAGATCTTCGTGCCCACAATGTTTGGGTGTGCGGAAAGCTTGACGATGGTGCTCGGATCGGTGTACAGTCCATTCGAGACACCAGGGTACACGTAGATCAGCACCGGCAAAGATGACTTGTCTGCAAGCGCTGTGTACCAGTCAATGATACCCTGCTGCTTTATACCACCAGCAAAGTAGTTAGAGCACAGAACCACGACATACGACGCGCCGGCCTGCTTCACAGCGTCGATCTCATCGAGCGCATCCTGCAGCGAGTTCTGAACGACTCCACCTATTAAGGGGAAGTCTGGTAGATTTTTGTGGAGAGCTCCAATGACAGACACTCTTTCAGCTCTGGTGAGGTGAACGCCCTCGCCGGTAGATCCCATAACTACCAAGCCCGCTATCCCTGCATCCCTCAGAAACTTGGCATGAGCAATCTGTGCATCAAAGTCAATTGAATGCCCGTCCTTCTTGAAAAAAGTAGGTATAGGGGTGTAAATTCCCGACTCTGGTGGTACTGGGGACATTTTATTCTAAGTTAGCTATAAGGAAGAACATATAAGAAAAGTCACCAGCGTTCCTCCTTTTATAACGACCGAATCTGGGGAAGGAGTTTCAACCGAGCCCCACCGCGCCGCAGCGGCGGATCAATGAGCCGACCACTGAGGAGAATACTCATCGGGTGGTACACTACTGAAGAAACGACAGTTCTGCGATCTGGGCACCAGAGCTGTCAGAGTCGACATCGTGGACGCCGTAAACCTCCACGAGCACGTATCTCGCGGTGAAAGCTTCCGTGAATGCAAATTCTGTGTAGTTGGAGGGCATGAGCTTGACTTCATCCGGAGCCAGAGGCTCGAACGGCACCGCGGGGACAACAGTGACGTTGTCAACGACAGTTGCAAAATCTCCAATGTCGTTTGCAACGTGGACAGAGAGAGTCTGGCCAGCACGCCTTCCCCATGTTATTCTTCCTCCACTCATTTCAGTCAAGTTCCCAAAGTCGAGCAGGATCTCAGCGGGTGTTCCTTTACTGGACGCTTGCCATGAGGTTGAGTTGTCGCCGTCTACGGTGGCGCCAATCACATCTCCCACCATGCCTTCAGACAGTGCTGTAATGTTAAACACACTGCACTCCACTAGAGAGCCTTCAAAAGCCGTGCCCGTGTGATACAGAGGGATAGTCAGGGATGTTCCTGGAGATATCACATGCGCGTTCTTCCCGTCTGGATTTCTCGAGTCTATGTGCACCTCAATGTCGAGATCGGTCCCTCTGTGATGGATCGAGGCATTCTGGTCTGTGATTTCAACACTGAGCGACTGGTTCATGTACATGAATCCGTCGATCAGGATTCCCCCCGGCAGACATTGCAGCTGTGCAGGATCAAATATCAGCCTTCTCTTGATCTCAGAACCGCTCAGGTAGTAGCTGAACTTCAAGCTGCCCAGTCCATATAGCACACTCTGCAAGACACCCCCGTGCCCTGTCAGGAAGGGGAATGCAGGGTGTGTGCCTCCATTTGTCTCATAGTTGTCGTCAGACTGCTCACTCATCTGTGCGAAAGGAAATCTAAAAAACGGCTCTATCGATTTTTTGAAGTACGTCTGCGAAGAGCACCCAACATCACTGAGTTTATTGCCGACAATGGTGAAAACTGGAAAGGTCATCGCTGGTCCCTGGGAGGTCTGGTGCTCTGAGTAATACTGCATGTCTATCAGTGCCCTATTCTTATCGTAGCCAAAGTTATCCACGAGGGCCAGGTCCTCATCGTCCAACGGGTATGTAATGAGAACGACATCGGCCTGCTTTATCACCGCGCTGGAGTTCATTCCCGAGAATTCCAAGGTCACGTTATAGTCGGATACCGGCAGATACACGTTCTTCATTATCGGACTCCACGACGGCGACGTCGGTAGCCCGAGATGGTTGCCAACTAGGAGCGCCCATTTCATGACCTGGGATATGCCGACGTTGGTATATGCGGCATTATCCTTGAAATTAGCATACTCATCGGGGTCTGTGAGGTTGTGGGTCGTATACTTCCCGAGCGTTGCGTTGTACTTGACGTACTCACTGAAGAAGTCGGCCGCATCTCTCAAAATCGGGTACCCGTATTGCGCCATATAGACATCGTCGATTACCCCCGCAAGGAACATCTTCCACCAGGACATTGCGATAGCAATGTTTATATGGTACTCATAATCGAAGCACGGCCCAGTTGAAGTGCAATTCCCATATCTCCCACTGGTCCAAGGATAGACCGCCCCGGCCATGCCATGCTCACGCGCATTCTGAATAGCTTGCGAGTGGGTGAAGTGCCTGTACATTGACACCGCCAGGGCATTCTCAGGCGCCATCGCAATCAGAGCCGGGGTCATCCACAGGTCTGTGTCCCAAAAGACCATTCCACCGTACGAGTCAGAGGACAGTCCCGATACGGCAAGTGCAGATGACAAGTTCGTGGACTGCGCTCTCGTATTTGCAATCAGGTGGAAGATGCTCGCCTGCGAGGCAAGAGTCAGTAGTTCGCTCGATTTTATCGTGATATTTGCGCCGCCTAAAGCTCTCTCCCACGCCTCTTTGTGACTAGTGACGAGGTTTTCATACCCAGTAGTGGCCGCGGCGAGAGATGAGCTCTTTGCGGATCCCCAAGGATCAGCACGCAGATCAGAGCTCACCACACCCACAAACTTTGTAATGTTGACTGAGACGCCATCAAGAAGATCAACTTTGATCCTTTTAGAAATACTCGAGTGTGTGCCGCCGATTGTTCCGTGTGCTGCTGACAGGGTGGAGTACACAGCGGCCGTGGCGCCTGAGTTGGCGGGCGAAACAATCATGTAGATAGAGTTCTCATCCTGACCCAGCTCGTCAAGAGTACATCTGGCTGAAGAACTAAAGTCTAGACAGTCCTCCACCTCTATGTCAAGATCTCTCTGCGTAAGCGACGTGATCTGAAGATTCACCATGCCAAGGGTTTCCTGATCTCTATGGGCCAGGATATCATACCTGAGGTCCACAAGCTCCAGCCATCTGTAACATGTGGTCACAATTCCAGTCTTTATATTAAGCACCTGCTGATAATTGCTAATCCTTGTATCGTTTGCCGACGTCAGAGAGTGCCTCACACCGTTGAACGTCAAACTGACAGCTAAGGAGGTCCACTGGGGTATTGCGCTCAGTATAGACTCGTAACCGTTCTGCTCCAGTTCTGGGAAATTAGTTCCTCCGACAAAAGGTTGCAGATCGTAAAATCCACTGATGAAGGCTCCGGCGTATCTCTTGTCGAACAAGGGCCACCCGTTCAGAAGATTCTCGCTCGTTGAGTTCGCGCTTTCATCATACGCAAATCCCACGCCCAAGCTCGGTATCCTGGAACCAATGTATCCGTTTGCCACGTACGGTTGTCGGTGGTAGGTGTTTAGAGGGCTTAGTAAGTCGGTGCCAAGGGTTCCATCTGCAGCGTTGTAGAACGTCATGGTCTCGTCATCTATATAGTGCCTGAGAGGCCGACGGTCCTGGAGAATTACATGTTCTCCGAGGAGATCACACCAAGCTCTTTGTACAATGCAGCACGCTAGTATTAGGGAGAATACGAGAGCCGACCGTGTCTCTTTCATCATTGCTATCTGTTTCTCTCACAGGAACTCACAAACTCTATCTCTATCCTTCCTTGTTACTTTAAGAACATTTCATATAATACACTGCTCTGCAAGCGCTGCCCCCATGCGCTACATGCAAGAAGTTCCAAATGTCCCCGGCAAACAAGCAATCAGTGCTCTATCTCTTGTTCGATGTTCTGCTCTGCTTGGCAATGGGGTAAGCATCTTGAATGTCACACATCATAACAGGGTAACAGAGGACAAACCGCCGATGAGTAAGTTACATTACGGCAGTTAGGTCGTCAGCGAATAATTCGATCACGGAAATCGCAATGCGGGTAGTTTTGGGAGCTACTTGAATACTGACTTTTGTATTCGAATAGTCTTTTTTTTTATCTCTCTACACAGACTGGCAGAGAATTACTATACACTGGGCATAGGTCTATAACATTGTGGCCCTCAGGGACACGTTTCTCGTCCACGGTCTCCACGGTCTGGCAAGATCCAGTGGCGTCAGTTTTCTCTCCTATGTAGTTGGAGTCGAACATCTGCAAAAAAGTGCTGTTTGTCTCGTTCACAAGACGCGCTTTGGTGAAGCATCGGGGCAGTTACATGTCGTGTACGAGTGCGCAAATACACGAATAATCGGATAATCGAACAAGCACAGCGACACACCGCGACACAGCGAGGCGGACGGCGGCGGAGAGCCACGGCAAGCAGGCATGTCTAAAGTACATCACGATGCTGGCATGACACTGTGGAGACTGAGTATCAAGGATCCTGAGTGGTTCTACTTCAAAGTGAAGTTGTAAGGTTATTTACCATCGGAGCAGCGACAGACAGAGACACTAACTCCTAAAATAGAACCCCAGATCCGCTGAATAAACCTACAGAGGAGATAGTCATAGATGCGATATCGTGGAAGCTAGTGGTATTGCAGGCGCTGAAGCGGCTGCATGGCTTGCTAGGTGAATCTGCACAGTTCGACATCCTCGATACACAGTCTAGCGACACAGCAATAATACGGACAGACACAGAAGACAAAGAGCTGTTTCAAAACAGCTTAACTACATTCACGACCTCGCTCGATTTTCTAGGTTTGGGTGGTGTCGGTGCCTCTGTTAGAATCCTCGGAATGTCCCAGTTCCTTGTTGGAGTCACGCAGCCCCACCGAGACAATTGGAACCAGTGCGACGAGTAGGCTGTAAATATGTATGCCATCGACTATTCAGATCACACGGCTGGTCAACCCAGCACCTGCGCTCCAGTCAATGTAGCCCTTCGATGGTTCGGAAGCTGTCCCCAAAATCCGCCGTGGCTCAAAACCTGCAGCTGATGATGATTTCGAGAACCACCAGCCGGAGTAAAAGAACTTTCGGAGACTACTGTGCAACAACGGGGGAGGAATTGCGGAGGTAATTGCTTACTCTCTGTCTGGTTTACCTTTTGTCTGTTTCAGGGAAAGCACCGGATAGCACAAAAGGCGCTCTCAAGAACGTGTAACGATTGACAGCGTGTCCAAGGATATTGGGAACCGAGCCTGAGACGGGATCCCAGAAGGCACCGAGCTAGCTAGCTTCTACATGGAGAAGTAATTATTGTCGCAGATAGAATCTATTTGTGGAGCTTCTGATTTGCCGCTACGATGACGTCGAGATTTCTGATTGTCTTCCTGACGCTCCTGTCGGCCCTGGTGGCGGCGGCGGACTTCAAGCCAATAGTGAAGTCTACTACATTTGAGGACTTGTATAGCCCGACTGCATATTTTGATGATTCTCCTGTCATACTGTATCTGGACAGCAACAAAGTGTTTAGGTCGGAGGATAGTGGCATGAATTGGAAGAGAATCGACGAGCCTCTGAGGAAACAGGGAAGCAATTTTACATTTGACAAGATTGTTATTGATGACTTCAGTAAGAAAAGAGCGTTCATTACAACCAAATCCCAGATCCAGTTCTATACAGAGGATGAAGGCAACACTTGGAAGTCTTTCGATCTGACAACTAACTCGAGCGATATAGACATACAAATGAACGCTGTGCGGAGCGATTTGTTGTTATTCAGCTCCAGAGAGTGCTCAATGGAAAAAGGATGTGTTACAAATATGCACTATACGACCGATTCGCTCAAAACGATAAAGAAGCTACCGCTCGTGAATGCTTCCGACTGTGTCTTTATGAAATCATCTTCTAGGTTTACTGGAGGTGCGTCGGATGCAACGATATTCTGTATCGAATCAGCAGATGACCACTTGGGAAACGTGAAATCCTCCCGTGTTATATCGTCGAATAACTTCTTTAGAACAAAGTCTGTGGTAATGGACAATACGGGAGAGTTAGAAAAAAGCTACGTTCTCCAACTGCAGGTAATTCAATCGTTTGTGGTACTACTCATCCAAGCCGACAGGTATAACCCGTACTCGGCAGTGACAATGTACGTGTCAAGAGACGGTGTAACATTTAGGAAGGCGAGTTTGCCTGGAACTGTCAAGAGCTCTATGTTTCTTGTTTCATCCAATACCCCCGGTGCCTTGTATGTGACGAAATATGGTTTCAGGAACTCAGAGGACGATAACCCAGTCAGTGAGCTCTATGTATCTGACTCTTCTGGGCTTTCTTATACCAAGATTTTTGAAAACGAAGCGGGAGATATATTCACCTCTATGTCTTCATCTGTTGAGCAAATTGAGGG
This sequence comes from Kuraishia floccosa, assembly GCA_030567535.1. NCBI lineage: Eukaryota > Fungi > Ascomycota > Pichiomycetes > Pichiales > Pichiaceae > Kuraishia > Kuraishia floccosa. Next base: position 771,487 of record JAJLSK010000003.1, read on the forward strand.
CGTTTGGATAGCTTCAAAGTCTAAGGTTGGTACCACGAAGAATGAAAACAGGATGTCTATGGTCACTATAGACAACGGAAAATCGTGGAAGCAGATCAAAGTGTATGGTAGAGAAAATGGCTGTGATGGCGCAGACGGATGTTTCCTGAACCTATTCTCGATAACGGAAGATGTGTCCAAGGAAGGATTCATCACAGGTCCAACACCGGGTATCGTAATGGGTATAGGGTCTATCGATGGCCCATCTGCCGGTCAAGGGGTGGCTTTAGAGTACCTGCATACATACGTTTCGAGGGATGGCGGCCTCACGTGGAACAAGGCCTTGGACCATCCCTGTATATTCTCGTACGGAGATCACGGAAACATAATACTGGCAGCCCCCTTGCTGTGGGACCTCCAGTCAGGCGGCCAGAAGAATAACACTCAGGTGTATTACTCTTTAGACCAGGGAAAAGTGTGGAACACTGTTGATTTAGATCGCAGCGTCGTTCCTGTGAGCATTGGCACCGCTCTTGATGGCACATCCCTGTCTTTCACGATATCGACTATCTATGGGCAGGAGAACGGTAGAAAAGACATGAAGGCAGCAGTATATGCCCTGGACTTTTCAAAGGCTTTCGATAAGACTTGCGGAAAGGGTGATTTAGAGGACTGGTATGCACGCCTGGATCCGGATACGAGTAAGCCCGTGTGCGTTTTTGGACACAGGGAGCTGTTCTCGAGGAGAAAGCAAGATGCGAAGTGTTTTGTCAAAAGGAAGTATCTGCAACCCATTGAAGAGACATGTGAGTGCACTGCTGACGATTACGAGTGTAACCTCGGATTTGTGAAAGATGATACCGGCATATGCAAACCAGACATGAAGGTGATAGCTGCTAACTTCTGTAAGGGGGGTACTGGCAGGCAAACCATTAAACTTAGCGACCGCCAGAAAAGTCCATCATCCACTTGCACGAAGGGACCCAAGGAGAAAATACTGCAGCATACAGTGGACTGTAAAGAAGCGCTTGAAGAATTAAACGGAGTGTCTATTGAGTCTACGGTTAGGACTTTTGACGGTTCCGTGGCTCAGTACTTCTATCTGAAGAAGCCATCACGCGAAGAGGCTCTGCAGGATGAAACAGTCGTTCTGAGATCGACTTCGGGTGATGTGTACGTTTCATACAATGGTGGAGTCGACTTTCACCAGGTGGTTCTGGAATTGGGGAGCAAGGTCAAGATCATAGCGATGTATACGAATCCGTTCTTCCCCAATTATGTCTACCTTGTGACATCGGGATCCAAGATGTACATATCGTCGAACCGCGCTATCAGCTTCACCGCTCACAGCATGCCAGCGGAAGTCAACGAGTTTGGACTGAGAGCGCTATCTTTCAGCAAAGGTAGTTCAGATAAGTTCATCTGGTACGGGGAAAAGAACTGCGATGACTTCTTTGATTCGAATTGTCATGTTGAGGCGTACATAACAGAAGATGGTGGTGTGACATTCGACCATTTACTGGATAACGTGAGAAGCTGTCACTTTGTTGGTTCGACATTCGACCCCTATAAGTATGACATCGACAAGAATATGATTTTCTGCGAGCAGAAGGTGGCTGGGATGAATTACCTCCGGTTGGTAACGTCTGTGGACAAGTTCAAGAATGATAAGAAGGAGCCGTATAGTAAGATCGTGGGTATGGCTGTCTCTGGAGAATTTGCAATTATTGCCACTATTGACAGCGACGATAGGTCACTGAAGGCCTTTGTCACCGCCGATGGGGTTACCTTTGCGGAAGATAAGTTCCCTTCGAACTTGAAAGTTGAGAAGCAGCAGGCGTACACCATTATCGGGTCGTCGAGCAAGTCTATATTTCTGCATGTTACGACGAATGCGCAACCGAATTACGAGTTTGGAGCTATTCTGAAATCAAACTTCAATGGAACAGCTTATGTTATGTCAGCTGAACATGTGAATAGGGATGTGAGGGGATTTGTCGACTACGATAAAGTCGAGGGGGTGGAGGGGGTGGCGCTGATCAACGTTGTAGATAACTTTGAAGACGCCAGAAACAAGAAATCCAGCAAGAAGCTGAAGTCTAAGATCACACATAACGACGGCTCTGAGTGGCAGTACATCCAGCCGCCTGCCGTCGATTCCGAGGGCAAGAAGTATGCTTGCAGTGGTAAGTCTCTGAAGGAGTGCTCGCTCAATCTGCATAGCTTTACTGAGAGAGTTGATGTTAAGGACACGTACTCGTCAGGCTCTGCGATTGGGCTGTTGATGGGTGTCGGGTCTGTTGGACAGACCCTTACAAATGATGACAGTGCCACCTTTTTGAGCACGGACGCAGGTATCACATGGAAAGAGGTCCGCAAGGGTCGCTACATGTGGGAGTACGGCGACCAAGGGACAATCCTGGTTCTCGTTGAGCCGAATACTCCCACGCAGCTATTACTGTACTCGCTGGATGAAGGAGGAACGTGGAAGGAGTTCATCTTCTCTGAGGACCCCGTTCGCGTGTTTGACCTTACCACTGTTCCATCTGATACAGCCAGAAAATTCATCCTTTTGGCGAAGAAGGCGAATGACGCCGAGGGTTCCAACACGTTCACGTTTGCTGTCGATTTCTCGAATGTTCACCGCAGACAGTGCGCTCTGGATCTTGATCATCCGGGAGACGACGACTTTGAGTACTGGACTCCCAAGCACCCCTTTTCAGCCGACTCGTGTCTCTTTGGCCACGAGTCCCGCTATTTGAGACGTATTCCAAGTCACTCGGACTGTTTCATCGGATCTGCTCCTCTCAGCGATGGATATGTGCTCGTGAGGAATTGCTCCTGTACGAGAGTGGACTACGAGTGTGACTACAACTTCGAGCTCAAAGTAGACGGTACTTGCAAGCTAGTGGAGGGATTACAGCCACCAGATAACAGCGGCATCTGCAGACGGGTGCCTGATGCCCTTGAGTACATGGAGCCCACAGGGTACAGGAAGATTGCCCTGTCTACCTGTGACGGTGGCCAGGAGCTCGATAAGTGGACTGCGCGCCCTTGTCCCGGCAAGGAGAAGGAGTTTAACAGGGCGCACGGGAAGTATGTGGGTGGTGGTGCCATCTTGCTCATTGCGTTCCTCCCGCTCGCTGTCTTTGTGCTGTCTGGATGGTTTGTCTACTATCGGGCGATTCGCCGCAACGGTGGACTGGCGCGCTTTGGAGAGATACGGCTCGGCGAGGAGGATGACGAAATCCACCTTATTGAGGAGAACAATGTCGACCGCGTCGTGAATCGCATTGCGAAGAGCACGCTGTACTCCGTCGCGTACCTCGTTGCACTGACGAAGTCAGCCAGAGCGTTCATGCGGAACTCTGTCTTCAGTCGTCTGTCCGGTGGACATGCGTACACGTCTTTTGCCGATGATCACTTTTTTGACAACGAGGCAGAAGACGATGCGTCTCTGTTCAGATACGCCAGCAATGACGACGACGCGAGAGAAATAGACAGCTTCATAGAGAACGGCATGCGGAACGACAACGACGACGACGACGAGTTCAACTTCGGAGAGAACAACGAGCCTGCCGTTGACGACCCTGCGGGAGACGCGGATGTGAGTCCGTCCACGGACAGCACCGCACGCGCTCCAGACTCGGACTTCCGCCTCGATGACGATGACGAGAACAACGACTGAGCCGACATCCGTTGCTGATCGTGTGACGCCCAGCGACTTTGAAGTAAAGAGAATTGTGAACACACGACGAAGCAGGCCCTTTCTTTCAGTTCTCAAACCCGGTGGTGTGCTATAGACGTCTGTATTATTTATGTGACTGCTGCGCCAGTATGTGATAGCCGTAAGAGTAGCGCCTGCCCTTGCAGGCTTCCCAGTCTGCATCCTCCCCCCCTCCTCGCAGGTGGAGGCAAGGCCACGTCTGGGCCAGATTTTGCTATGATTACCTAAGCGCGTACTAATCGCGAATTTGCCTTTGCTCTCAAATTTCTCTTCTCCCGCGGAGGTCAGCCAAGCTAGCTTGATCTGAGAGAAGTGGAAGAGCGTAATACATAGATATATCTATTCTGTCATTGTTTTACATCGATCCATTGGTGCTGGAGTGAGCTGTTTTGGTTGGGATAGACTCTCAGTGTCTTTTGTGGCTCTCAAGTGTACGGAGGAGCAATGACTGATCCCGTCTCGTCCGGTGAGGTCCTCTCAAAACTGGAGAGGGAGCAGCACCAGTCCTCAGGGGATTTGGCACACCAGCATCGCCCCTCACAGACCGGCACTAAGCCAATATTAAATAACAGGGCTGCGTCTACAGGAGGCGATGACAAGTACAGGAATCTGCCCAAACTGAGAACTGTGGCTGCTGGTGCTGCTTCTGGCTCTCTGCAGTCGGCGAACAGCGCTTCGGCGAGAGAGACGGCCACACACGTGTTCCCTGATTTCAGGTCTCCGTTCCCTGCCGACGCTAATGGGAGTGGCTACCTCACGTCTCCGCTGGTGGGACCGCAGAGTACGCTGGGATCTGCTGGTGGGGCTGCGTCGCTATCTGCAACCGTTCTCACCCCCTCCGAGTCCGCGGATGCAAGCATGAGGAGGGCGAACAGCATATCCTTCAGTGTGCCGCCGAATCAGGCCAAGCACAGAGGCTCGATAAGTACAAGACCCTCGCAGATCGGATTTCAGCAAACGGTGAACGGCGGTTCTTCCGGTATCCTGTCGTCGCCGGCGAGCGCGCGGGTGCCTTCAAATCTGCCCACGAACCAGCTGCACCAGTCTCCTTACTCATCAAGACAGCCATCTGCGCATGGAGATGCTCTGCAGTTTGTGCCCAAGGTGTCCATGGCGTCGCAGGTGTCAGATGCAAGGAGGGAGAACTCCGCGGGGGAACCAGGCTCGAGAGCGGTGTCGCCATCGTCGGCATCCGAAAAGAGCGCGCCTCCATCGACAGCGGGCAATACGTCGGCCACAACTACGTCACCAGGATCTGCGGGACCCGTCAGTGGAGTGGCTCCTTCTCCTGTGTCGTTTGACGTTCACCAGCACCAGCACCAGCACCATTTTGAGGTTCCCATGGCGCGCGGTGGAGAACCCCAACAGCAGCATCAGCAGCAGCAGACGCATGGGAAAAGGAAGCCGCTACCCAAAGCTGTGGTAGGGTCACCCACAGGACCTGTTGTGCCCTTCACACAATACCTGCAGAGAGAAGATGACGAGAAAATACATATTCTGATCGGTGCCACAGGGAGCGTGGCTACAATTAAAGTGCCATTAATCATAGATAGGCTTTTTGAGAAGTATGGAGCAGAGAAGGTGTCCATCCAGCTGGTTGTCACAAAGGCGGGAGAGCATTTCCTGAAGGGCATGAAGATATCTACCGAGGTCAAAATATGGAGAGACAGCGACGAGTGGTCAAACCCTATAGGCAGACCGGGAGACCCCATACTCTACTTGGAGCTGAGAAAATGGGCGGACGTGTTTCTGATTGCTCCGCTCTCTGCAAACACGCTAGCCAAAATAACCAACGGTCTGGCCGATAACCTGCTGACTAGTTTAGTGCGTTCGTGGAACCCAACCATTCCCATATTTGTCGCTCCAGCGATGAACACGCTCATGTATACCCATCCTGTCACAAAAAAGCAGCTCGCTATTATCGCTGAAGACTTCAAACACATCACTGTTCTCAAGCCCATTGAGAAGGTGTTGGTCTGTGGAGATATAGGCATGGGTGGGATGAGGGAGTGGAGTGACGTTGTGGAGGTGCTGAAGCTGAAGCTCAAGGAAATAAAGAAGCGGAAACTGGAAGAAGAAAGAAGCAACGGTGATATAGGAGAGAAAGACAATGAGGAGGATGAAGACGACGATGAAGACGAAGACGACGACGATGAAGACGACGACGACGACGATGAAGAAGACGACGACGACGATGAAGAAGACGACGACGATGACGACGATGATGATGACGACGATGACGACGACGATGAAGTAAACAACGAATCACACCCGGTTCCGATTGAAAGGCCTACAGTGGTGGTCGAAAAAACAACGAAAGAGAAGTCAATAACAGATTCGGATAGCGCATCAGATCTCATCTTCACAGCCGACAGCTAGTCATCGGAAGGCTGAGAGCAGCCCCATACTGTCCGGAGCTTCATCGAATTATTTTTTTAAATACTTTGGTTAGGAATGGAAAAAAAAAAGTAGGAGAGGCAATTTATTCAAAATACGTATTAACAAGCATCTGTTCTCAAGTTCAGATGGGTTCAATTGATCTTTCTTTTAATGCATTAACAACTTCAGCGTAGACCTGGTCAACCGGGTGGTTACAGGATACCTTCACAACTCTATCCTGCTTGTCGAAGTAGTCAACCACGGGCATCGACGTGTCAATGAAAGTCTTGAATCTCTTCTTTATGCTCTCAACGTTGTCATCAGCCCTGCCGCTTGTCTTGGACCTCTCAAGCAGCCTCGCCAGCATAACCGACTCTGGGCAGTCAAAGAACAAAGTGAACTTTGACTTGGCCACCTGTTCCTCGAACGTGAGTGCCTGATCCATCTTTCGCGGAAAGCCGTCAATCAGAAATCTCGTGCTCCCTTTCGCCACGTTCTCCTTCATTGCCTGTTCCAGCAAAGCAACAGTCACCTCCTGGGGCACAATCTGGCCGTCCCTGATGTACTGTGCAATCATCTCTCCATACTTGGATCCAGGGCGCTTCTGCTCCGCTCTCAGTAAGTCTCCGGCCGAAAGGTGGACGAACCCAAAGTCCTTCACCAGCTTCGCGCACTGTGTTCCCTTACCAGCACCCGGTCCACCGAGCACAAACAGCACCGACGTCTCGCCTTCTTTGAACGCTGGCTGGTTGTCTGGTTCCACGAATGCAATGGGTGCTTGCGTGGGTGTTAGTACATGAAGAGGCTCCCACTCTGTTGCGCGGCGCTAGATTACTTACCGCTGGTCTGGTTCGTGGCCATATACGCTGTCGTTCCCGCCGCAAGCAGACCAGCAAAGAGCAAGAGTCTCCAGGAGCCACCCCCTGATGATCCACCTGCGCCCGTGGTGGAGTACATTGCTCTCGCTCTGCCGAACGCGTGGTGATAACGGGAGGCGTTGTTAGACTGCGCCAGCAGATGGGGCAACATTACTCGCGTTGGAGCAACCGCTACCCGAGGTGCCAATCGGCATCCAGAAAGAAAATTCCTACCTAGCATAGTGGAGCAGAAAGGTTCGTGTTCGTATATTTACTCCCAGTTGTCTATTCGTTGTCGTATTCGGGCAGGGAGCAGAAAGACGCGCCCAAGTCGTGTCTCGTTGGAACTTTTCGCTATACATTTTTGAGCGCATCGCTGTTGTACCTCAGGTACTGGCCGCTCAGAGAAGAAGGAATCCCCGAGTATGCCAATTTTGCATAGAGCGTTCCGGGGACATCTGCAGAGAGCAGCTGGTTGTTAGCTTTCAGCTGCGTGAATTTCTCCAGAGCCTCTGGCTTCATGTCCTGGCCAAAGCTCTCTCTGATATCAGTCTGCATCTGTGTGTCGACTACTCCAGGGGCAACCGATATCGTCGATATTTCTTCCTCCTCATCAGCAACGCTGGCAGCGAAGTGGTTCAGAGCTGCTTTAGAAGACCCGTACGCGGCCCACCCATCGTAGGTCGTCGTCGACGCACCCGACGAGACGAAGACGATGTTCCCACTGGTCTTGCGCAGCTCCGGGATCGCCTGACTCACGAGGCTGACGATTGAGAACAGATTGATCTCGAAGAGCCGTCTCCACTTGGTGATATCCGCCTTGGCAATGGGCGCGACCGGGTCCAGCACTCCAGCGTTCAGAACAAGCGAGTCGATCCTGCCGTATTTCGACAGCGCGGTTTCCACAATCTTGCCGCTGGTCTCGTTTTCTGCGATGTCTCCAACTACGTAAACCACTCTGTCTCCGTGTTTTTCAGTCAGTGCTTTCAGGGGTTCCTCTGATCTCGCGACTGCAACAACTCTTACATCATCAAACAGATCAAGCAGAGCCTTGACTGTGGCTGCGCCAATTCCTCTAGATGCTCCAGTAACCACCACGACACGCATCCTCTGTAGAAAACAAGCTGCGCCCCACTCCCTAACCTTTCTCCTTCGGGAGTCCTCCACACTCCCTCCGTATCGTATGGCGTTACGTGCCCTGCTGTGTTTGTGTCTCACACTTCTGACACGACAATCTCGTGAGCGCGAAGGGGCCGAGAGGAGCGAAGACACACATCGGAGGCTGAGAGGTCGGAGAGAAGACCGAGCGATGAGCGCGAACCGCGGGGAGATTAGTGGATGTGAGTGGCTATTTCTAGCGTTTGATTTAGTGCTCTTGACGCATTTCTCCGTGATATTTACTAACTGAATTCGGGCCCCCATCCACCGGGCTCGATAAGAACAGCCGGCGGTCCACCCCCACAGTATGACTGGGCGAAAGACGTTCCGTGTAGAAATATTTTGATTCACGGCTACTGCAAGTTTGAAGACAAAGGGTGCTCATTTAAACATGATCACCCACAGCGAACAGGTGGGACCAGCGGGACCGCAAAATCGACACAGGGTACTATAGCGAGTGCTACTTCCACAGTGCAGACCCAGGCCTCAGCCAGCAGTAGTAATATCAACAGTGGCAGTAACGGCGGGTCTGCGGCCGCGATGGCTTTGAAGAAGCGCTTCAACGCGGATACCCCAGCTTTCACACCCAACAGCGTTGGCTCCCTCACCGGAAAATTCTCTAAGATGTCACCGAAAATGTCAGACATACCAACGTTCATTCCCTCGAGGGGATCGGCGCTCAGTTCTGCGAATAGCAATGATGGGCAAGAGGAGGCGGCTGCAGCTCCATCCCAGTCTACAGAGTTTCACCCAGAGACTGCACCTGTGTTCACACCGTCTACGGGCTCGGGAATTGGAGGGGCAGGAGACTCTAACAACCACATGGGCGGTATGCAGTCTGCTGTGTCTGCTCCTATAGTCAATCCGTACAGCAGCGCGGCTCCAGATGCTTTCTTTCCTCAGCGAAGTGCTTACCCGTTGAACTACCATTTGTATGCGCCGCTTCCTCCTCCTCACTTCAAGATACCACTACAGGCTAATGAGAGAAACGCGGCGAATTTCTTCATTCCAAATAACATAAGAGAGGAGTTGCTGAGGAAAAATGAAGCTAGCCTGCAGACCCTCGCTCAGTCAACTTTGCCGGACTACATACACGTTTACCATAGTCTTTACCCGATCGACCAGAAGTTTGAGCATATGTCAGGAATCCAGGGGAGCCCCAGCACCCTGTATAAGTGTATTTCAAACAACGATGGGCTATTATATGCCTTGAGAAGAATCGAAAATGTGAGAATTACAGATGCAGACAGCTTCAAAACAATGAAGCAATGGAGCAAAGTTGAATGTGCAAACGTTATTAAGGTCCACGAGGCGTTCACAACTAGTGCGTTTGGTGATAACTCGCTGATCGTTGTGTACGACTATCACCCTCTATCCTCTACACTGATAGAGACGCATTTCCAGACCGTTGGTAATGCGCAGCCCCAGCTGATCACGGAAGAGATTCTATGGAATTATATGATTCAGCTCGCCAACGCACTTCAGTCTGTGCATGCAGAGGGCCTGGTAGTGGAATTGCTTGACTACTCGAAGATTGTGATAACAAGTACAGGAAGGCTGAGACTAGCTGGTTGTGGGATACTGGATATTCTGGGTTACGAAAAAAACAAAAACAGAGATATGACGAAGGCACAAGAGGAAGATGTGTCTAAAATGGGGAAGTTACTATATGATTTGTCTACAACGACGATATACAACATCGTGGTGAAAGCAGAGAAGATGAGCCATGTAGAGCTGATACAGGAACTCAAGTTCAGCGCACCATTCAGAGAGGCACTGACGTACTTAGTTGATGATTCTAAAAAGACAACACTGCCAGGTCTTCTATCGATAATAGCACCTCGGATGCTCGGCAGTATCAATGGGTTGCAGAATGCAAATGACAGCATCAGGGCGCAGCTGTCTAGGGAGCTGGAGAATGCCCGGCTTGTTAGACTCTTGGCTAAGTTGTCTTTCGTTATAGAAAGGCCAGAGCTCAGCAACGACCCACGCTGGTTGGAAACAGGAGACCGCTATCCCCTGAAACTATTCTTCCATTATGTGTTCCACCAAGTGGATGAGATGGCCAGACCTGTTATTGATCTGGCACATGTTCTCACGTGTTTGAATAAACTGGATGCTGGAACTCAGGAAAATATCTTGCTGGTAAGCCCAGAAGAGAAGAGCTGCATAATTGCATCCTATGCTGAGCTGAAGACGCTCGCGGACGAGTCGTTCAAAGAACTCAGGCGAGGGTCGTGAAAACACATCCGTGACCGGGGAGTCTACCTGGTGGTGTGCACTGTATTCTAGCATAAATAATAACACACAACACAGGTGAAGAAGCCGATGAGGCGCGAGACTTGAGGATCCCCATTGCGCAACTGATGTGGTAGTGTAGAAATCAATGGGCCAGCGATGTTGTAGACATCTGGAGTCTCGTTCGCATCGCGTGTCAAAGGCCACACGGATCTCAGAAAGTGCACCCTGATGTCGCTGCCAGGAAAGGGAATTCTACCAAGAAGCCTGTCTCCCCTGCCCCCTTTGAAGAAGAACCAGGCCGTTCTGCAATTGAGTTCTAAGGATAAGAGATACGGACAGAACATTGACAGGGCGCTCGCGTACTTTGAGTCTGTTGTGGAATGGGCAGATTACATATCTTACCTTGGAAGACTCCAGAAGGCTCTACAATCGAGTCCCGAAGATCGCAACTATTTTATACCCAGTGCATTCGCGGTTTCTAAAACGCTCTCTAGGTGTCTCTCCAATCGGCTTCCCAGTGGAGTTCATGTGAAAGCAATTGAACTATATGACCAGATCTTCCAAAGGCTTGGAGCTGAGAGGCTGAGCGCAGAAATATCCACATGGCTCCCTGGATTACTGCCGCTCATGACATTTGCCAGTATTAGCGTGAAGCCTCTGCTGATCAATCTATTTGAGAGCCATATTGTTAATCTCGACCCCAACATTTTGAGGGTGGTAACAAAATCGATATTGCTCAGTCTGCTTCCTGCCCTAGATGAACCCGCATCTGAGAGTTTTGATGCATCCTTGGCACTGATAGATGATTTCAGAACACATTTGCAGAACGATCCACACTTTTGGCAGTGTCTATTTTTGTGCGTGATTACGTCCCCTGACAGGCGATTAGGTGCGCTCGAATGGTGCGACAGAAGACTGCCCGCTTTCAATACGCTTAATTTGATAGAACCAGCAAGCGAAGAACAAGAAGAAGAAGGTGGTAATGTGTCAGAGGCCACAAATGAGAACGAGCAGAAAATCAAGATCTTGCAATCGCTGACAGGGGAGGCGAGGGCATGTATATCGCCAGAGTGTGGACTGTTGATTCGTAGCATTTGCAAAGGGTTGGAGGATGACAATATATTGGTTCAGAGAGGGTTCTTTGACCTGCTGGTATCACGAATGGAATTGAAGTCTGAGGTCATTCAGGTCTTGGCGACACCAAGAGATAAGGAGAAGCTGATTCTGGCTGCTTCGGAAACTGTGCTACGCAAGGATATGTCCCTGAACAGGAGACTGTGGAACTGGCTTTTGGGCCCGGAAACAGACTATAGCTCTGTAGCCGGGACTTCGATGCCTGGTTCCATCTCGAGAATGCCCTCGGTTTCATCTATAGGCAGTGCAGCAAGTGGCCGGTCGGGTCTTATATCTCGATCGCAGTATTTTGAGAAGTACGGCTTGGATGCTCTAGGGGACGCTCTGTTGAAGCTCATTAGCGGTAAGGCCAACTCACAGGCACCTTACCAGCAGAGAGTCCAGGCTTACAAGATATGCATAGCGGTGATGGACAAATGGGAGATAGGCCAGCTAATTGTCCCAAGAATATTCACTTCCGTTATCAGAAGTGCAAAACTTTCCATTGAAGTTAATTACGAAACTGAAGGATCGGCGTCAAATGATGTCTTGAAGAACGCCGGTGCGTTTTTCGACGGCGTGGAGGCCATAAGCATTTGGGGAGACGTCTTGACGCTAATAAAGGAAAAGGAATTTGATCTTGTGTTGTTCATATTAAAAAACTTCAATGTGGAGGAAGAGGATATGGTGGTTGGACATCTGCCTTTCATTTTGTTGGCGTTGTTTTTCATTGACGGCGTTGACCAGGAGACCACTCAAAAGGTTGCGGTTATGAAGACAATCCTCAGTTTGATACCTCAACGAGCTTTTATCCCTATAGAGGAAGCACTTACTGAGACCTGGGCGTCTATCAAGAGGATCGAAAACTCTGCGCCCGAGGAGCGCCAGCAGGAGTTGAGCGAACTAAGAAACACTGCGATCACCAGAATTGAGGATTATTATAATTCAGAGCCATATTCAGGGGAGCCTGCGAAACCATATCCACCTGCCGATGTCGGACTTCTTCTTTTGCAATTTTCATCTGACGAAGTGACAAAGTCTCTCGTCCGTTTTAAATCTGGTGAGAACGAAAAGCTGCTGTATGCTCTGTCTGAGATTCTCTCTGATCTCATGGAGAAAATCCCTGCAAATGGCAGAATATGGAGGGATGAGACTCTGATCCACACTTTTTTCTCTCTACCGCAGACCCCATCGCCTTCGGCGGATGGTGCTGTCGCTTTTGCAATATCGAAACTTTTTGGCCAATTTTCGAGATCGTGCACAAAATTAGAGAGTATTCAATTGTTGAAAGTGGTGCTGAAATATCTCTGGGCAGTCCTCGTGGAACCGACGGCGAAATACCAAGTGGAAGCCGTGAATGCAATATGGAGACTGGAAATGAGAGTTGATGCTCATTACATTGAGGCGGGGTTAACCTCTCTTATTTTGTACGAGCTGGGAGATTATGAATCGCGTTTGAGGGCCTTTTCGGCTCTGTGGGAACACACTCTGACTCTAAATGATGCTGAAGCGATCTTAGTAAGACCATTACAAGTTGTGCTCGACGACTTGAGCCCAAGAGAGAATTCAAGATATCTCAGCGTCTCAAACTGGGTTATTTCTATAATACAATCGGAATCGATAAACAGATTATTCCAAATGGCCCTCATACCCCTCCTGTCTATTGACTTTTTGAAAAGGACATCACTTTTTGAAGATGATGACCTGACGGTTTTTGCCTACCAATTGAAAGGAATAAAGGATCTCATCGGCGTCGATATTAACTTGATGAGTGCCTCTCTGAGTTCTGAGATGTGTGTATTGGACACGGACGAGCAAATACAGGCAGCAGAAGAAACCCATTGGAAGATATCTTCTTACAAGTCTCTGATAGTATCAGTGCTGTTGAAGTTTCTGTCTCTCGATTATCCCGCAGGGAGTGACATGTCTGAGATGGCCAGTTATAGCGAGTGTGTCAGAAGTTCACTTATGATCTTGGAAGATTTGCTTGATGGATCGGAGCCGGACTTTTCTGATATTCCTCCAACCATGTTATTCCTCTGCGCAAAACATGTCCAGTATTCAAGTGAAGAAGAAGAATTGATTTCGGTATCTTACCTAATGACGATATCGACTATATTAAAACTGGCTAACAGCAAGGGTATCAAGCTGAATATTTTTGAAGTGGACAATACAGTTGAATTGTCAGGCACCACCAAAAGTGAATTTGATCGCTGCAAGTTCGCGGCTTTCCTAAGTTCGGGTATTGAGAGCTCAAGGGGATCTGTCATCATCGGAGCTTGGATGAATCTTATTTCAGAAAGCACTCTTTACTTCGGTGACTCTATTTTCCAGGTTCTGCTGCCTGTAGCTGAGACGATATGCTCAAAAGTGGCTACGTTGTTTGAGAGGTACAAGAAATATGTGAGTTCTGGTTCACCATCAGAGGAAAGACAATATGATGTGGATTCGGATATTGATAAGATCATTCCGGCTCTGATCAGCGGGTTAGAAGCTTTCCTCTCTACGTGTCACACGTATATGACAGCTTCAGAGGCTCACTTGAACAACACCGGCAAACTATCCAATGAGCCAGGGTTTTTCGGGACAGTGATGCATGGAGTGTTCCAAGTCGAAGCCCCGTTTGAAAGAGAGGCAATGCAGGGCAGACGCTCTACTGTTTTGCTTGCTTTCGAAGCGGCAATCACCACTTGTTACTCTGTATGGCTATGGTCAGATGAAAATTCCATCAGCTCGTTCAGTAACCAGGACGACGAAGTCTCGGATAGTTTCCTGAAGTTTCACAAATCAGTCACCTACAATGCGAAGAAGTTCAGGTTTCGGCCGAAGAAGCTCTTAGGGAAGCTGTACAACCTGGAGGCCCTGGAAACGCTCGAGACCCTGATAACTTGCCACGAGAATCTTCCGCACAAGGCCTCTGTCTTCAAAATGCTGCACATCCTTGACGGCACCAGAGCACAGACTACTGTACCTCTCATAATAACCTCGCTAAACTCGCGTATCAATCCTGGTAACGTTGAGGCTGTCACGAGGTCCTCCCTTAACAACATGTTATCTGTGAGGGCGGTTTCAAAGTTTCTTGTTGACTATGTTGCTTCCCTTGGGAATGATTCTATGGAGGATGTCTGGTCACAGATCACAGCCTTTTTAAGAGAAATAATTTCTAGCCCAGCTGTATATAAGCCTACGTACGGTGATATACTGAGGCTCATGGGCGTGCTAGGGTCTAAAGTGGGTTCAACAAGATTCGGGGAACAGAAGAGAGTGAAGAGAGATTTTGGAGAAGTATTCATCAAGATTCTGAATCTGATTATCTCTTCAAGGTCATCCGAGTGGTTTTCGACGTTGTTGACTAATCCGCTGTCTGTTCCTGGTGCCATTCAGGCCGCCATCACAGGAGATGAGGCAGATATGGGAACTCCCGCTTCTAAACAGGAACTGTCTGCGGCCATATCCTCTGGTAGTTCTCTGGTGGCTTCAGACATTCTGAAGCAGACGGGCCAGGACGAGTTATGCTCTGCTCTGACCTTTTTGATTCCTAAGATGCCGCAGATTATACAGGACAAAGACTTGGCCGGTGCGGTCACCACAATTCTGAATGGTTTAATCATACCAGTTTTGAGATCAAAGACCCTGACGAAGCTGCCCAACGGTGTCGTTGAGCTGATGGTGTCACTCAGCGAGATCGCCAGCACTAATAAGAATTGGAAAATTTTAATCGGTGATATCTTCATTGACAGAAGGTTCTTCTCCATTCCCGTACAGGAGGCTACTAATTGGAACTCTATAATATACCGATGGATTGACAGCGACAACGAAAAGATGTCGGATTTCGTTTCGAAAGTGCAGCCCATAACCAACAACACAACCCTATTCAGCTGGAATGACTCGGAACTGGTTTACAGGTCATCTCACCTGAAGAGAGTGACTTATCTCATCATGATTTTCCCCAGTGATACCTTCCTGGTGAACCTCAAAGACCTATTTGTGCGACTCAACGATGTCCTTTCTTCTGCTTCGGTGAAAAATGATGCGTTCCTTGCTCTGAGAGGTATCGTGCTGAAGTTCAACGAAACTCACATGACCTCGTACTGGGGCATCATTTACTCTGAGCTGCAGGCAGTATTCACTTCCCTCTTGGATGAGGCCCTCGCTGCTGACGATATCGAAGCAGGAGAGGATGTCAGTGATGCAAAGACAAACGGTGGCAACGTGTACCCTGGCGCAGCGTCGATCGATCTGGACCTCCTGCTGTCCGTGTGCAAGCTTCTTGACGTGTTGCTGATATTAAAGCCAGAGGAGTTCCAATTGACCGAGTGGCTGTTCATCCGGGAAACACCTGATGGGCTGTATAGACCCAATGGAATCCCAGTTTTAGCGTTGATTGACAGAATTTCGAATTTGAAAGAATTTCAGTTTGTCGGAGCCAGCAGCAAAGTGACTGAAGATAATGCGAGCGATATCACCATACAGGAGACTTTGACGGCGTATCCGAGGATCAACGATCTCACTAGCGATTTAGTGAAAAGGCGCCCCCTGCTGGTGGGTATCAGGTCCATTTCAAGGCTTGGTCAGCTGAAAGAGTTTTTCGACTCTCTCAGCTATTACAACTATGAGAGTTGTTACGGCCTGAACCCTTCAGATCTTGAAAGCTGCACTCAGGACGTGTTCGGCGATCTCTTCAGGGAGTAGTTGCTATGTGTGTTCAATGCCACGTCATTACTCATTAATACATCTAAATCTCCATACACTTAGCACCTCCCACCCTGCTTTTCTCGTCTTCACTTCGAGAACTTCCCACCGCCTGTGGCAACTCCGTTCTCTTTCTAAAAAGGCATCAGCAACGGCGCGCGGCATGTTCCTGGCGCAGAATAATATATATGCCAGTCCATTGACGGCCAGAATCCTGTGTAGCTCATCGAGCAGCCTGTCAGTAGTATCCATTCCTCGCTCGCCTCCCAAAAGAGCGAGATCGAGCCAGTTTTCGTCGTCGCCCGCTAGCGGAATTTCGCTCACGCCCTCAGCCGGGACATACGGCGGATTGAAGACAAGCAGGTCAACGGAACCTGTGTGGAGAGCGCTCACTAAGTCGCACTGTATTGAGTCTACGTGCTGACCTCTCGACAAATTGTCCTTGGCAGTTTCAAGCAATGCCTTACAGGCATGAGGGTTCAGGTCGGTCCCAACCACGAACGCTTGCGGAAGTATATTCTTGGCTATGAAGGTCGCGACTATGCCGGACCCTGTTCCCACCTCCACGCAGAAAGGCGCTTTGTGTACAAAACTGTGCTCTTTCAGGTACCCCAGCTGTTCCTCAAACACGTCCAGTAGTAGAAAAGAGTCCTCCGCCGGCTCATAAACTCTCTCAAAATCCACATTATAAACCAGCGGTGTAGGGAGCATAGCGTAGCGTCCCACCCTCTGTGCTCGAGCCCGTCAGTGGAGAGAGGCTGGTAGAGCTCAGCTTGGTGTAAATCTCGATTTCGATGTTGCGGGAACAAAGTTGAGGCACATCTAGCGAGACAGTTTAGGAGCAAGAGGCAAACAAACCAGTTTCACGCTACAGAGGCTGCAGAACGCAAGATGGAAATAAAGGTCAAGGTGAGTACATCTAGGGCGCCGGTGTGGCCTAGACATGGTCCCGGTGCTCCGTTTGTAACGATTGGCGGTGGATACTAACGCTGTGCGAAGACTCTCACGGGAAGAGAAGTATGTATTGCGAGGCCCCTCCGCTCAATAGCACTCAATGGTACTTGGACCATGAGGCGGGCATTTTCTGAGATGGTAATTGCTGATTCCAGTGCTAACTGTTGTGTAGATCCCAGTTGATGTTGATCCATCAGATAAGGTAAGTCTCCTGTCCGTGATTGTTTGTTCAAGCGAGTCTGTGCGCTAACATGGTTAGATTATCCACATAAAGGAATTGATGGAGGAAAAAGAAGGAATTCCTCCTAGTCAGCAGAGGTTTCTTTTTGGGGGAAAGCAATTGTGAGTATACAGAGAGCTGGAAGCTTACGGACATCGATAGCCTTCAGGAGAACTCACTGCTAACAGCGACTGCAACAGAAATGACAATGAAACCCTGGAGTTTTACAAAATAACAGCTGGCTCCCAGTTGCATTTGGTTCTGACTCTGAGGGGGGGGTGTTAGTTCTCTTTTCTAGCGTCTGAGAGGGCTGGTTGTAGGGCTCCCGACCGCAGGTTCAAGGGTTTCAATGGTTTCAGCACTTGCCCGTCATCGACTATGGCTGCTGCACTTTGATCCTTGAAGGAGGGTGTTTGTGTTGCATACGTAAGATACCGTACCACCGCGACCGTGGAGGCAGACGCTAAATACGCAAACACAAGGCAGTTTTGCGTACTAATAAATGTGGCAAGCAAGAAGTTGATAGTACCTCGTAGAAATTGATGGAAATAATCAATTGTGGTCGTAATTATGATGATCTAGGTGTAATAGTGAATTCAACGGCTATTGTTGGGAATTAAGTCGGAGCTCTGACCGAATCGTGCACAAATCTTCGCTGTTTTTTTTAAAAAAATACGCCATACTGCTCAATTCCTATTTATGAGTAACGCTAAAATCTATAAAATATTGGAGGAGCCTGAGGCCACTCTCTGGAGAAAGTACTGCGACCTCCGCCTTCAAATGGTGAACTTCATGTATGACGTGTACCCACCGTCAAGAGAGCGTGAAAAGTGCGTCCCGACTTCAGCATAGAAGGAAGACAAAACAATCCATACGGACGCGCTACTAGGAGACAGGGATCTTAGAGGATTGTGGAAAGATGCTCTACTGAAG
This sequence comes from Kuraishia floccosa, assembly GCA_030567535.1. Lineage (NCBI taxonomy): Eukaryota > Fungi > Ascomycota > Pichiomycetes > Pichiales > Pichiaceae > Kuraishia > Kuraishia floccosa. The sequence goes on from JAJLSK010000003.1 coordinate 789,740, forward strand.
TTTGGAATTGTTAGCCAGGTGTAATTTGAGAAACAAAGAACAAGCGTAACGGGAACATCAGGGTCCACGTTGAGATCAAGTGACCAACACCGCTTACTTACAAGTTGGTGCTATGTTCACTTTCAGCACGCTTGCTGCGAGACAGCCGGAGGGCGATGACAGAAATCCGAACTGCCGCTCTTGTTTGATGACTTTTGAGCAGAACATCAAAATTCTCGCTGATCCAGGCTGGGATGGATTCAGCGATTTATCATATTTAGACGATGTCATTCCCACGATCGATGTAATACTACTGTCCCATACAACCGTACCGTTTCTTGGTGCGTTTGCGTTATTGATGTATAAGTACCCAATTTTGGCTAAGGTGCCGATTTACTCTACTCTTCCTATCTCAAATCTGGGAAAAGCATCGACGATCGAACTGTACAGAAGTTGCGGCTTGGTTGGTCCTCTCTCGGAGTCAATCATGGAGGTGGCAGACATAGAGGAGGCATTTGATAAGATTATACCTCTCAAGTATTCCCAGTCCACGATGCTTACTGGAGAATTGAACGGGCTGACTATTACTGCGTACAACGCTGGTCACACGCTGGGTGGTACGTTCTGGGTTTTGAACAAACACAGTGAGAAAGTGATATATGCACCTGTCTGGAACCACTCTAGGGATTCATTCCTGAATGCTGCGCAGCTGTTACAGTCAAATGGGTATCCTCTTCCACAGCTGCTGAGACCAACCACGATGATCACAGGCTCAGACCTGGGATCGGCTTTATCTTACAAGAAGAGGCTAGAGAAGTTCTTCACACTGGTTGACGCGACTCTGTCGAGAGGTGGGTCGGTTTTCCTACCGACCTCTATCTCCGGGAGATTTCTGGAGCTGATCCATTTGATAGATGAGCATCTGCAGACGACACCCATCCCAGTTCTGCTGCTATCCTACAGTGGATCAAGATCGCTTTCATTTGCTGGGAACATGCTAGAGTGGATGTCTCCTAGCTTGATTAAAGAATGGGAGGCGAAGAACCAGACCGCATTTGACGCGTCGAGGGTACAACTGGTGGAGCCACATGAACTCAGCCAGTTGAGCGGACCTAAGGTCGTATTTACTGGAGGAACAGATATTCAGGGCGGCTCTCTTGCTCAGCAGGCACTAATGAATGTGTGCTCTGATGAGAGAACAACAATAATACTGACGGAGAAACCAATAAGGGGGACTCTTGGCCATTTTCTGTACTCTACGTGGGAAAAACTTGCGATAGCCAGAAATCAAGGTAATCTGGAAGATGGAGTAGCTGTCCCGCTTGAGAAATCACTCGATGTCCTTGCTGTGAGGGATGAACCGTTGAGCGGTCTAGAGTTGTCCTCGTATACACAGAGAATTAAAGACATAAGGCAGAAGAAAAAGCACGCGTTGATGATCGAAGAAAAAAATAATAAGATTATGAGGAGCCAGAGCGAAGTAGGACTCGACGGATCTGACGAAGATTCAGGGGAGGATAACGAGAGTGAAGACGAGCACGGTAACGAGAGCGACAATGATGAACGTGGTAATGCCACCACGACGGGGGCTATGGTCAGCGCTATCTCGGGGGATAAGAAAGGAGAAGCTGGAAGTGGGACGCTCTCCTCAAATAAAGTTGAAAGCTCAGACGCGGTAGATGTATTGAATATGCCTCTCGACTTCGATGTTAGGAATGCAAAGGGGAGAAACAGAATGTTCCCTTTCATAGTGAAGAGAGTCAAGAAGGATGACTACGGCGAGGTTATAAGGCATCAAGACTTTGTTAGGGAAGATTCAAAGTATACCGGCTTGAAAAAGGATATAGAAAACGGTAGCAACGGAGGCGGGAGGAAACGCAGGCTAGACACATACGGAGCGGACAGCGATGAGGAGGAATTCGATGAACACGGGAAGAGAAGAAAGCGTGATAAGTCTGCGAAGAAGAACTCCACTAACATTTTCAAGCTAGACTCCCTCACAAACCCAATGAGGAGAGTCCTTACGCGGACGATTATTGTTGCAAGATGCGGTCTTAGCTTTGTAGATCTTTCTGGAACTGTTGACTTGAGATCACTCAGTTTGATTCTGAACTCATTCAGACCGAAAAAGATTATTCTCCTTCCGAGTTTGGCGGAATCCGAACCTGCTGCTAGTATGAAGGCTATGGTTTCTGCTATTGCGAAGAAGACTGGCGTTTCACTTAAGAACGGGTTGCCTCTCTCTACAACCACGGCAAGCTCAGAGGTGGAGCTTATAGTGGCAGAGAATAACCAGGAAGTCACATTTGGCAATGTGCTGGCCAGTTTTGAGATATCTCTGGATGAAACGTTGGAACATGAACTCAAATGGCAGACTGTCACAGGAGGCTACTCCATTGCCCATGTCGTAGGTGAGATTGAGAGGATCAGGAAACTGGACACACCTTCTACAGGAGAACCCAAGATCGAGGAAATAAAAGATGAGAAGGTGAAAGAGGAGGATATCACATCGAGCGACCTGACGAGTGAGCTCAACAGTAACTCAGATACCTTGAAGCTAATACCACTTAAAACAGCGTCTCTCAAGACTGCGGCCTCTTTGGCCATCGGAGACATCAGGCTATCTGAGCTGAAGCAGCGGCTAACAGATTTGAACTACCGTGCTGAATTCAAAGGCGAAGGAACACTAGTGGTGAACAACGCCCTGGTTGTAAGGAAGATCAGTGATGGTGATCTCATCATCGACGGGGGAGCTAATGATCTTTTCTACAAAGTGCGAGAGCTAATTCAAGGCCTGTTAGCCTACGTCTAGTTCTAAACCGAACCAGATCATGTATAAGTATAAGTATACAAAATAAATAGAAGAGGCATCTCAAAAGATCCTTAGACTCTCTCTATCCCCAATTCGTAATCGTCCCCATCAACCAGGCCCAGTGTCTTCGAGGTTAAGTACCTTCTCTTGCCAACGTATGGAGCACCTAATTCTTCAGCGTTCCTGCCGTTCTCCTCTACCTGCTTCTGGAGAATGAGCATCTTATATTTCTCTAACTTGTGCTTTCTGCATTCCAAGTAGTCATTCTTGAAATTTGTGCATGTCTCGTAGGATGTGGTCTTCGAGCTAGTCATACACTCAACAACTTTTTGAAAGTGAGCAAAACACTTGTTGGGGCCACCGTCCCGGCTTATCTGCTGTAGAGGGGCCATTGCTCACTATAAACTGCAGACGAATGAATATCCTGAGTGCCTCCAGTACTCTCCACGCTCCCTCTGGCCAATTGTCTGCTTCGCTTTCCGCGAGTTAAACCGTAGTGAGCCACCCATTTATATTCTCATCCGGGTAACTCAATGAAGAGAGTTCTGCTTCTGGGAGAGGCAAAGCTCACACAGGCGATGATGCTGAATCAGAGTGTATAGCTCGAGGACTGATGGTTGCAGTGGAGAGATTGAGCACCCAGCCCAGACCGACTGGTCCAGCGGCGAGGGGCAGGACTGAGGAGAGGGGCATCCGGTGGTCGGGGAGTCCTATAGCGAGCATAGAAATAGGTGGAAAGAGCGCGCCCACGGTGATTGTGGGAGCTCTCACTGCTGAGCAGTTGGACGCCTACCAGACGGTGGTGAGGATAGAAGAGATTACTGCGAGGTTGAGGCGAAGCCATGTCGTGCCACCTGAATATTTGCGCTCGCCGTCTCCTACACCGGTGTATGACAGCACAGGTACAAGAATTGACACACGTGAACAGCGCTACCGCAAGAAATTGGAAAATGAGAGACATAAACTGGTGCAAAGTGCAGTTAAAACGATCTCGAACTATATTCCACCTTCTGATTACAGGAAACCGGCAAAAACAGTAGAGAAACTGTATATTCCTGTCAAGGATTACCCACACATCAATTTCATAGGCTTGTTAATGGGTCCCAGAGGAAACACTCTTAGGTCCGTTCAGCAGGAGAGCGGCGCTGTTATTGGAATCAGGGGAAGAGGATCTGTGAAAGAGGGGAAGAATCGGCGTGCGTTGACCTCGCAGCAGAATAACTTGGACGACGACTTGCATTGTCTGATCACAGCAGACTCCGAGGAAAAAATAAAGAAAGCCATCAAATTGTGTAACGAGATAATAGAGAGAGCAGTTTCGACTCCCGAGGGCCAGAATGATCTGAAAAGAAACCAGCTGAGAGAGCTTGCTGTTCTCAACGGTACTCTCCGGACAGAGGAGAACAGGCCTTGTACCATATGTGGAGAGCTGGGGCACAAGAGATATGAGTGCCCAAAGAGGGAAAGCTACACACAGTCAATTGTGTGTAGAGCTTGTGGGCTGACTGGCCACTTTGCGAGGGATTGCCCGAACCGAAACGGGTTCAACAGTAGTAACAGAGCATTCCCGCACCAGCAGCAGCAGCCAGTTGACCAAGAGTTTGATCAAATGATGAGAGATCTGAACGGTGAGGCTCCAGTGGATGGAGCGAACGGCTATGGAGAAGATATACAAGCAAGTGAACAAGGACAGACAGAGAATGGCCACTTCCCATCAGGGCCAGCGATGCATCCCAAACGAGCGGCACAGATTGCAGAGTCCGCTCCACCACAGAAGAGGAAGAAGACCGTTGCAGTGTTACCCGGTCTTACCATCGAATCAAGTATGGGCTCTGGTGGGGTATCTCTCCTGGCCCCCCCTGGGCTCCCCACTGGACCACCTCCCCCACCACCGCGTGGTCTTGGCCCTCCCCCGCCAGGTGGGCCACCGAAAGTGTCACAAGCTGCCAAACCACCCCCACCGCCTGGTCCACCAACAGGTTCTTCTGCACCCAGCGCTCCCTCCTCGAGCGCTCCTCCTCCACCACCACCAAAAACGTGAATATGATTTACTTTAACGTGTACACTATCTATTATTACATCATTTATTGTGCTATCAACCGTTATGCTGTAGTTTCCACTTTCTAGCGTTTTCCAAGAAGGTAGAAGTGCTCTTTTTAGCCGAGGTGCCGACGGCATCATCTGGGAAAATGTAGTCAATGTACTCATCCTCCGCGTTATCAGCAGTGGCTCTTCTCCTTTTTACCACTGTGGGCATTCTAGCCTCAGCCTTCTTCACGGACTCATCGTCGCCGTACGTCTCCTCGAATTGCTTGAATGCCTCGATCACCATGAGTCGATTATCTTTCGCCTCATTTCTGGTAGACGTCAGCAGCTTCTCAAACTCTTGCCGAGCAAGCTCTTTGGACTCTGCAGAAACGTCAAACTCAAAAACAACTTCATCGTCACCACTGAGCTCCAGCTTCGCCCTGTACTCAGAAACCTGAGCAGCGGATGGTAGAGAAACCTCAAAAAAGCACCTGGCAATGCGCATGGAGATGTCGCCTTCAATGCTGACCCACCGCTCATAGACATCTCTTGCTTGACGAAACTCCATGTCCGAAACGAGGTAGTCTATGTAGCCTTTGAATGCTCTGTGTCTCTTGGAGAGAGGAATATACGACTCATTGACGACTATCTCGTATATCCCCTTTGCTCTTGCTGAATCACCTAGCTGTCGTTCTAGGTCTGCGTATCGCAACCAAGTCTCTATCTCCAACGGGAACCGAAGGATGCTATTCTCATACAGCTTTCTCACTCGATCGAATTCCTTCAGTCTGATCTCAAGGCCGATGTAGTATTTGAATAGTTTGGGCTTGGGACACCTACCCAGCGACTGGCCCAAAAGCTTTCTGGCCCGCGACACATCTCCCTGTCTTACATAAAATTCCGCAAAAAGAATCCACGCTTTAGCAAATGTAAACTGTTTGTGAGGTATAATGGAAATGAGCCTCTTATACGCCTCTTCCACTTCATCAACCGGCTTCCCGCTGTCCAGCTCCAGCCACAACAGGTAACGAACCCATATGTACACGTACTTTCTCCATGCAGATTTGACCTGCTGCTGAGGCACACAGTTGACGGAATTCGTGAATGCCTCTTCCAGCTCTATAGATGACTCTTTATACTTCTCCAGCAGTTCCAGTAGTAGCCACCACGTATCATAGTCGTACGGGTCTTCCCGGAGATCGTCCAGATATCTCTCTTTTCTCTTTGTTATCACCACGTCCTCTATTCCGTCTCTGTTCCCAAACTGCTTCTCAAACTGCGTGTAGTTATCATAGACCCTCTTTCTTTTATCTTCATCAACTCCATGCAGAGCGTCAAGTGTAAATTTATACAGAGCTCTCACCCTTTCCCACTCCTTCTGCGAGGCTTCCCACAGGCACCAGCCGACAATCAGATTATCATCAAGGTACGCACTCCCAAGGGACATAAGCGAGTCCACTGCCAAGGTGTACACGTTTCGTATATCGTCAGCATCGCCATGTTGTTTCTCAAATTTTATCCAGAACATCCACGACTCAGCGGTTGGATGGACCGCTATGAACTTCTCGAATATTTTCCGGCAGTTATCGTACTCCCCGTATCTGGTTTCAAATTTTATATATGATCTCCACACAGCCTCTGTGGGTCTCCACTGAATCCATCTCTCGAATATCTCTCTCGTTCCCAGGACGTTTCCCAGCGACTCCTCTAGGCCCACAAACGTATACCAGAGCTTGTCGACTCTCGGCAGTATCGTAACGGCCCTGTTGAGCAAGTTCCTCGCGTGATTTATGTTCTTGCCCTTGACCTCGGTGTGAGTGTAGCGAATCCAGACGGGCACACTTGTGGGATGTATCTCGAGACACCGTTCAAACACCGATCTCGCTCTCGCATAGCTGTGCTGGTCAACTTCAAACTGGGCATACCTCAGCCACTGACCGACGTTGAGCCTGTTCCTCCGCAGTGCGTTTTCATACTCCGTCCTCTTTCTCAGCTGGAAATCCTGTAGCTCCTCCAAATCTTCGAACCTGTACTCCGAGTGCTTCAACCCTGGCTCCTTGCGGTCATACGCCTCCAGCAAGATCTGCTCCGCGGAGATCTGAAGTTCCGCCGGCATCCGGTTGACTGTTGTCGGGGGACTGATATCAGCCATGATTGCAGGAGTCTCAGCAGACTCGAACCTCTTGTCTTGCACCTCCAGGCCCTCCAGATGTCGCTCTCATCGCGGGTAGTGCACAAAGTTATAAAAAAACAAAAGTAGTGCCAAAACCATTTACAGTTTGTGTAGCGCACGTATATTTATCTTTGTCCGGAAGTGGGCTCATTAGCTCACGACACGACTTTATCCCGAATGGGGTAAACGAAAACAGCTGAAATCGATCAACCTTCCAGGGCGAGCCACAGAGTCCGCCAACTGGCTTTCTGACACTCGCTTCTGGCTCTCTGATCTTCTTCCGCTGTTAAACACAACGTTCTCTCAGTGCTCGCTCAGCTGTCCTTGCTCGCTGTCGTTGTATTATAGAGACTACTCTCCCACCCCGGCCTGTCAGCTACCCCAGAATATCAGCTCTCGAGACCATGACCACGATAAGACCAAAGCTGCAGCCACTGAACAATGGCCAGGTGAACAGCAGGGCTAACTTCCAGACCCCCGTGAAGGACGTGAGGAGAAGTGGGGTTAAGCAGTTTGAGCTGCACCGCGGGAACACCAACGCAATTCAGGCTGCCCAGCTGGCCCAACATCCGACCGGGGCCCCGAAGCCGCTACCGAAGAAGAAGAAGGAGAAACTGTCAGCGCTCTGCAGGACCCCTCCCTCTGTCGTAAGGACAAGAACTGGAGCTGGCTACCACAGGGGACTCTTCCTGGGCGAAGGTGGCTTTGCGAGATGCTTTCAGATGAAGGATGAGAGCGGAAAGCTGTTTGCAGCAAAGACCGTCGCCAAGGCCTCCATCAAAAATGAAAAGACAAAGACAAAACTCTTGTCGGAAATCAAGATACACAAGAGCATGCAACATTCCAACATCGTGCAGTTCATCGACTGCTTTGAGGACGATCTGAACGTGTACATCCTGCTCGAGATATGCCCGAACCAGTCTCTGATGGACCTCTTGAAGACAAGAAAAACGCTGACCGAGCCAGAAACCAGATACTTCATGGTGCAGATAGTGGGTGCAATCAAATATCTGCATAGCAGAAGGGTCATTCACCGCGACCTCAAGCTGGGCAACATATTCTTTGACCCGGATATGAACCTGAAGATCGGCGACTTTGGTCTCGCGTCCATTTTGGAAACTCACGTCTCCAAAAGACACACCATCTGTGGCACACCAAACTATATCGCACCAGAAGTGCTAGGAGGTAAACATGTCGGTCACAGTTTTGAAGTCGACATCTGGGCAATAGGCGTGATGATGTACGCACTGCTTTATGGCAAGCCACCTTTCCAGTCCAAAGACGTTCAGATCATTTATGAGAGAATCAAGAAGAACGACTATGATTTCCCTGCAGACAGAGCCAACGTTTCTCCTGACGCGAGAAAGCTCATCTCCGACTTACTGTCGGCCAATCCCTGCGATAGACCCTCACTAGACCAGATTCTGGAGTACGACTGGTTCACGAGAGGTAACTTCCCGAGCTGTATCACAGTTGAGAGTTTGAGACAAGAGCCAAGAACCATTCACAGTGTCTCCAGAGCGGCATCGCTGGAAAACTTCAAGGCCGCTAAGATGAGAGCCGGCGTCAGCGAGAGCCACAGGACGCCTGTGCAGATTCTCAAGTCGGACCTGGAAAGCGAACAGTCAAAGACCCTGCTGCCACAATCTCTATCACCAGGAAATGTCAAGAACAGGTACCAGGAGGTGACGGGAAAGTTCATATCGAAAAGCACACTTTCCAATCCACAAAAAAAAGTGACCAGTGTCTCCCGTTTGCGTGATGGAGAAGGAGAGGGCAATGCCGTCATAGAGCAGCTTCTAAGGGAGAGCATAGAGACAACACTGCAAAACATGCTCCGCATTGAGGTGAAATCGCAGTACAAAATAAACCTTCAACACCTCCCAGATATTACTCAAAAGCCCGTCTTAATCAGCAAGTGGGTCGACTATTCGAACAAACACGGATTCTCGTACCAGCTGTCCACCAACAGTATAGGTGTACTTTTCAACGACGGAAGTACAGTGTTGAAAACGGTGCAGTCAAACGGATTCTGGAACATCTCATCTGATGAGACACACGGATGGCTCGCAAATCGCTACAGCTTGGACAGTCCGCCGTCCCATCTCCGCAAAGAGCTGCAGGTTGTTGATTTCTTCAGCAAGTACATGAAGGCTAACCTCTGTGAGGTTTCAGATTTCACAGAGGAGGAGGTGTCCGAGGAGGTTTTCCTCAGAAGATACACCAGGTCTGAGCAGTGCATCATGTTTGAACTGAGTAATGACTCCTTCCAGTTCAACTTTAAAGATCACCACAAGGTGTGCATATCCGGACAAGGCCACGTCATAACACACATGTCGCCACAGCGCACAATCAACACATATCCGCTGATTGAAGTTGTTAAGTTTGGAGACTTTCCGGTTGTCAGTGATCCCGATTTCCAGAATAAATTGGACTTCATCAAGACCGCACTAGGAGAGAAGCTATAAGGCACTCCTATTTTCAAAACGTCTTTTATCTCTTCTTTAACTTTTCCCAGTACCATTAGTCTATCTCTACATAGCCACAACAAGAAACTCATCTCACGCTTCGCAAAGGGTCCCCACTCCTCTAAAGTACACCACTCCACACCACCTGCGCAGCTGAGATAGAATGGTCGTGTGACGGGAACAATATACTTGCACACGACCTTCCTCACCCGCTGCAGCATTTGAGACTCTTCAGTTCCACTGAGATAAGACCGAGTTTGCGCTCGCGGTGGTTGTGCTTTAAGTGCGTGAATAGTCTCAAAGCGAACGCTGAATCTGCGTGAGCTCGCCATGTCGAACTCCAGGAAGAAGCTGCTCCTCATGGTAAGTATACGGCACTGTTGATATTCTCTGAATAGTCCAGCCACCGGCATGGGGAATAAGTAGCTAACACTGAAATTCATTTACAGGGGCGGAGTGGTTCTGGAAAATCGTCTATGAGGTCCATTATTTTTTCTAATTACTCTGCATTCGACACCAGACGTTTAGGTGCGACCATAGATGTTGAACATTCAAACCTAAGATTTTTGAATAATATGACACTAAACCTGTGGGACTGCGGAGGACAAGATGTTTTCATAGAGAATTTCCTGAGCAACTCGAGCAATAACCCGAACTCAAACAATAATATTTTCAAGAAATGTGAGGTTCTCATTCACGTTTTTGATGTGGAGAGCAAAGAGGTGACAAAAGATATGGAAATATTTCAGCGCGTGCTGGAAAACCTCCGAAAGTTCTCTCCGAACGTCAAGGTCTTCATTTTGCTGCACAAGATGGACCTTATTCAGGTGAATATGAGACAGGAGCTGTTCAATATAATGCTGGGCAAGCTACAGGCGATAGCCAAACCTTTTGAGTTCACTGTCACAGGTTTTGCAACGAGCATATGGGACGAAAGTTTGTACAAGGCATGGTCTTCAATAGTGTGCTCACTGATACCCAATATCTCGCTCTATGAGCAATATTTATTGAAGTTCAACGACATATTGAGTGCCAACGAAATAGTACTCTTCGAGAAGACGACGTTTTTGGTGATATCGTCCACGAGCTCGTCTAAAAGAGACTTAGACCCAAAGAGATTCGAGAAAATATCGAACATCATCAAAACTTATAAGCAGAGCGTGAACAAAGTGCGTTCTAACTTCACCAATCTTGTGCTCACGGGGACAAACTCGTCAATATACCTTGATGTCCTTACGACTAACACGTACATCATGGTCATCATGGATCGCTCAAGGTCGGACACGAGCGACTTCCAGTTTGAAGACGAGAATTTGGTACTGGAGAACATAAAGGTTGCCAGAAAAGTGTTTGAAAAGATAGAAAATACACCACGCGGCTGATACTCCTAATTAATTCACGCTTTGGAGAAAGCACCCTGCTCTTTTTTGTATTCTAATGAAGTGTATAATGTGATAATTTCTATTTTCAACTCCTGTAGCCGCCGACGTCTTCACCAATCACTCGCTGGGCAGAATACTGGAGACCCTGGCTAAATCGTTATGTATTCTTGTTGTTCTCGAGATCATACGGCGTGCGATTTATTCTCGCAGACCTCGGAAAAACCCCCATTTTCAAAACGTGCATAACAGTATCCAGTCGGGCAGAGCCAGGGAGTAAGTGCTTTGGCACCAAGAGCTCGAGACTGCAGTCGATGATCATACTGCTGCCACTGCGATAAGGGAGAGGCCGCTGGGCCGCTCGTGGCTCTCCATGTTCGGGGCCTGGCATCCATCACACCAACTGTTGCTCATTCGAGCTTCCTAGATACGGTAAATAGTTGCAGCAGTGGTCGCCAAGTCATGGCCAGAGAAGTTCTTGACCAGATAAGGCCACGGGGATATGGTGCCTGTCAGTCTGTAGATCTTCCCCCGTTCTAATTCGCTGCATTGGTACAGGTGCCCTAGAAGCTCACGCAGGTCCTATCCTCACCCCGTTCAGGCGCAGCCTCTGACAATACCACGCTGGGAGAAAACCTCACGGTAATGTTCACGGCCTACCAGGGAGTTATATAGTAATCTACTTCATCGCCTGCTTGATGATACGCTAAGCACCGCATACTAAACCAAGAACATCAAGCAAAGAATACCCGGGCATCTCACCTAACTGCAGACCTGCCACTCCTCCCGTGCTTCTCGAACAATATGCATTCCAAGCAATGTCAGATGGTGGCTCCTCGGTGATCATCGGTGTGCGCTTGCATTATTGTGATCACGTGTCAGTCAAGGTACGAGAAACGACGAAAGAACTCAGCAGGCCCTGCTCCCTGAACGATCCAAGAGCGAACGGCAACAAGAGAAGCACTATATCGCATTCTTAATACGACGCAATGGGCAAGGTACTTGAACTGATCTTGCATCCAGTTGAGCTGAGGTCAGCCATTCAGCTGTGAGTAATGGAGATGGTGCACAGCACTGTACGGATCGAAGGTGAAGTTATCAATACTGACGTTTAACCTTTCAGAAAATTCTTCAGGAAGAGCCTACACAATACAGATCCAAATGCTCCTATTTCGGCGTCTCTGAAGCGATGTGAGGAGTTGCTGGGGCTCACGTCGAGGTCGTTTGCAGCCGTAATCGCCCAGCTGAATCCCGAGCTTCGAACTGCGGTTATTGTATTTTATTTGATTTTGAGGGCTCTCGACACAATTGAGGACGACATGACTATTAAGCCCAGTATCAAGATTCCTATGTTGAGAACGTTTGATGAGAACTTGAAGACAGACGATTGGACCTTCCATGATTCAAATGAGAAAGATGGAATTGTACTCGTTGAATTCGACACCATCTTACATGAGTATCACAAATTAGGGCAAGTTTACCAAGACGTCATTATGGATATCACATATAAAATGGGTAACGGCATGGCAGATTACATTTGTGATGATGATTTCAATCTTAATGGAGTGAACACTATTAAGGACTACGATCTGTACTGCCACTATGTAGCCGGTTTAGTGGGGGAAGGTATGACAAAACTAATAGTTGAGGGTGACTTTGGGAAAAAAAGTCTGATATCAGATATGTACCTCGCTGAGTCAATGGGATTATTTTTACAGAAGACGAATATCATCAGAGATTTCAAAGAGGATCTGGATGACGGTAGATCATTTTGGCCTAAAGAGGTTTGGAGCAAGTATGTCGATAATTATGCGGATCTGGCAAAGCCGGAGAAGGCAGAGGATGGGTTGCATTGCACAAGCGACCTGGTCCTAGATGTCCTTCGCCACGCCAAAGATGTGCTCATCTATTTGTCTTCGGTGTACGATCAATCAGCTTTCAATTTTTGCGCCATCCCCCAGGTGATGGCTATAGCTACTCTGAATGAGGTCTTCCAAAATCCCTTGGTTTTCAAAAAGAATGTGAAAATAAGAAAAGGCACAACATGCTACCTAATGTTGAAATCAAGAACTTTTGAAGGCTGTTGCGAGATCTTCAGTTACTATCTGAGGGAGATTCACCATAAGTGCCCCGTCAGTGACCCAAACTATCTGAAAATCGGAATAAAATGTGGTGAACTGGAGCAGTTCCTGGAGGAGTTATTCCCAGAGAAGAACTTGCCCGCAGGTGCCAAGATACCAGATACCGAGGCACACAAAAACGCAGTGTTGAGGACTAACATCGACCTCAAATACAAGCCCACCTACGATAAAGAATTGCAGGAGTGTAACTTGGTGCTGTGCTCTATTGGAGTAGTATTGTTTTCATTCTTCTATGGGGTGTACAATGCTTTTTAATTTGCTTTTTCATTTTTTCATAACTCTATATCTTCTTTGTTTCAGTTGTTCTCTGCTCTCCTTTAAGCTCGCTGGCCTTCAGGCTGCTGAGCAAGGGAGAGTTACAAATCATTTTTTGATGAATCAGATCTGCGCTGTAAACATAAACGCTGGATTGGAGAAGGGATTTGTGGAGCGATTTGTGGACATGTTTGCTTCGTTCACTTTCAACGTCATACGTTGAAACAATGTCATCAAATCCCAGTAAATTTTTACACTCACTCAGCTGCTCCTCATTGTGAATTCCCAAATGTTCCTTATAATAGGACAAAAATGAAGCCAGCGATTTGCTGTTGGTACCCTCAGCGACAAACTCTACCAGCTCGTATATCTTCGGAGTAAGCTTCTGATAATGCGAAAGGTACTCACAGATGAAAAACACCAGAGTGTCGGTCTCATTTCCAGAACACTGCGCCTTCATCAGCCTGTAAAATGTATCCTCTGTGACATTACTTATACTCGGGCTATCTGCGTCTCGGAGCTTCTCGTACAAGGTCCGACTTGCAAGTTTGGCGCTAGATGTTTCCGATATAGCACGCACCATAACATCGACTATCACTTCGCTCTTCAGAGCAGAATCATTTTCGTCCAGGTTTTCAAATGCAATCAACAGGGCCCTCAGCCTATTGTATCTCGATACTGCCTCAAGTACGGAGTACACAAATATCCTTCTCAGAGAATCCTGTTGGTTGTACTGCTGGCACAAACTCAAACACGTCTGAATTTCTCGTACTGCCTGAAGTTTACCATATGACCGTACCAGTGGCTCGATGTTCGCCACAGTGATCTTCAGTCCGTTCTGGTTCAATTTGGAGAAAATGTCCAGTCGGCTACTCAGATCAACATCCAAGGAACAGTAGGACGTGAAAACATTAAGCAGCAGCACCTCATTCATCTTCTTTCCAGGGGTGACCAATGAATTAGCCAGATCCAAGGTGCTGTCTATATCATGGTTAGCACTGAGCACCTGCAAAGCTTTCATCTTGAATGACTCTGCAAAGTCAATCCTCTTCGACTTGATGGCATGCAGATATATGTACAGCACTAGTTTGTAGTTGCAACGTTCCAGAGCAAAGATTAATGACGGAACCCAGTGTTTTGGAGCCAAGAATTTCTGCCCTCTTTGTGCCAGTTCTAATAGTTGTATAACACCATCCTCGTCTTTCCTGTTGCGGATGGCTTCGTTCAAAAGTCGCTCAAAGCCTAGTTTCTCCATAGCTTCGATCGATTCCGGGGCACCATTGGAGAGGTCTCCAAATAGAGCGCTGAATGTTTCCATCGCCCGCTCATATTGTTCAGTAGACAACATGTATCCGATATCTGCAGAGGCCAGGTCCAGTTTGTCTGTCTTTCCGAACTTACTCATAAGCTCCCGATAGCGCAAGAGATCCAGATAGGAGGTGGAGTGACCCACAATAAACGTGACATGATCCAGGACCTCGTCCGTGGCTGTAGCACCGGTGTAGCGAATGTTGTCTAACATATCTAGAGCCACCCCGGCTGTTATCCCAGATGAATCGAAGCGCATCGCCCGCAGCACCTCAGCAACAACATACACTGGTGGAACCATACCTCTATTCACTATGCGCCTCGCAATCTCTAAAACGGTCGCATGCTTGCTGTTATCGTTATATCTTGCCATCTCTGTACGCACCGTTTTCCAGAAAGCTTCCCTGCCAACTTGATCGTCGGCATGCTTCATGACAAAGTCAAAATCTTTGACTTTTGGGACCTTCAGCGGCCACCGACCAATAATCTTTTGTAAAGCTGGGAGAGAAACCAGAGACTCAGTTCCTTCCAAAGGGTCAGACGGAGCTGCAACTTCAATCTTCCTCACCGCCCTTACCGCACTTGCAATGTGGAAGTCCCCGGGTCGGAGCATCGAGTTCAGACGAGCTGTATTTTTGGACGCCTCGCGGATGCCTCGTATGAAGGCCGTGTGCTTCATTTCATGAGGGGTTCGAGTAATTCTTTATCGGCGGCTTTACAGATCGATGCCGGTTTTTCCTGTGTCCAGTGCATCGCACAAAGTTTTTTAAAAGGTGTTGACGGGATCGCGCAGATAGCGACCTCCAGTCCCACACAGACACGATGCGAATCGCCACAAGAAGATACCTATCAACGAGCAGTACCTGGAGATCGAATCTCCAGGTATTTGATCGCGCTTTGAAATTAAAACAGAGACAGAGGGCGGCCAGAGACGAAGAGAGTACACAGGTAGAATATTTGAGAGATGAGATAGCGAAACGCACAGTGGAGAGAATGGCTTTCATCAACAGGAAGTTTGACCAGGTGCTCGATTTTGGTTGCAACTCGGGCAATTTTGAGAAAGCTCTACTGAGGGAGGATAACAACGATACAAGGTGGGAGGATGACCGTGCGGTGGTGAAATCGAGAATTGGAAAGATATACATGGTCGACAGTTGCAGAGAGATGTTGTACAGAAATGAGGACCAGCTGGCGGCTCTCGAGAAGGACGGAATAGAGATTGAGCGAGTCAAAGGGGATGAGGAGGCATACGACTCTCCAATACTGCGAGAGGAAAATAAGTTTGACGCTGTGGTGTCTAACCTGAGCTTGCACTGGATAAATGACCTACCCAGGGCATTCAGGAACATAAATGCCTCGCTCAAGCCCGATGGTATGTTCATGGGCTCTATGTTTGGTGGTGACACCCTGTTCGAACTGCGCACATCGCTCCAGTTGGCAGAGGTGGAGAGGAGAGGCGGTATATCACCAAGAGTCTCTCCGTTTGTTGAAAGCTCAGATATAGGGAACCTCTTGCAGAGAGCAAAATTCAGTCTGCTGACAGTGGACGTTGATGAAATAGTCGTCAACTACCCTGATGCGCATGCCTTAATGAGGGACTTGCAACTCATGGGTGAAAGTAATGCCGTCTTGCAGATGTCGTCGTCTTTATCCAGGGATATGTTGATAGCGACTGATTCCATATACAGAGCGATGCATGGGGATCCGAAGGATAACTCTATTCCTGCAACGTTTCGCATAGTTTTCATGATTGGATGGAAAAAAAGTGATAGCCAGCCCCAGCCCTTGGAAAGAGGAAGCGGACAGATTTCTCTGAAGGATGTACTTAATCCTAACGGGGCCTTCGAGGGGACGACTATCACCGAGGATAAATGAAGCATGTATATACTCATATAAACAGCTGGATGGAATACTTTTCAAGGGTATCCTGACTTTTGCTGAAATCAATCTCTTTCAAAACTCCAAGAGCGTCCGAATAGACGCTCTGTGCCTCGTTGGTTTTGTATATCTCATAAAGAGCCTCCGCTGCACAAACCCGTACCCTGTGCACCGAGTGATTGAGGCTCAACCATACTATTCTCCTCCCTGCGTCGTTGAACTTCTGTGAATCATGAAGGTACAGAAACTGGAAGAGACGAATAGCAGATGATAAGCGCACAAATAGAGAAGTATTCAACTGCAAGTTATACGCTCTGATATAGAGCACCTTATAGTTAAATTCATCTGGAAGGCGTGCATTGCTGTCAATCAACCGAGTCCACAAGTTAAGACATGAGTTCAGCATTTTCACTTCCCTGTCTGTCCTAAAGTCTTTAGCTTTAACTTTTGCAGTTTTGGCTGGAGGGGCCTTGAGAATGGTGAGCAGCTGAGAGAACACTACGGTCTTCTCTTCTACACCCCATATGTTCTCCAGATGTTCCAGTAGTGGGTATAACGAAGACTTGACCGTTGTCTCACTTGCATGAGGGCCCCCAGATGAGAAGGAGTAACCTCTCCAGAACTCTTTGGATGCCTCCTCGATTAGCTTTTCATCCTCTGAATCTCCTCGAACAATTGGGCCAAGATACTGCTTCGTGTACAGATTGAGCATGAAGGTGTAGTTATCAGCGAGGCTTGCAAATGTAAGGACCTCATCTCTCTGCGTATCCTTATTTTCCGCAATGTATGCATCGTAGTAGTGAACCCAGCTCTTCAGGTCGAGTAGAAGGCTTATTGCCCTAACTCTTACTTTGTCGATGACTTCGTTGCCTAACCGCAGAAGCCTCGGTTCTATCTCGTCGATGAATTCACCAAACACATGTCTGTTGCGCGAGATCATGCCAATCGTAGCGATACGTATTTTGCTCCCCACATCCCCTTGGTTCGTGATCGTGTAGTCATCCAACTGCTTAATGAGATCTAGTTTTGAGCGGTCATCCAAGTCGGCAGCAGGATCAGAGTGGAGATAAGTCGCTGTAGACTCAATAAGTGAGCTTCTGATGGACGCGTCCACTTTGGTATCCATCACCAAGTTGAGCAGCTGGTCAAAATTAGATCCCATAATCACAGATGATCCAATAGCTCGTGATGCTATCAAATTGTTATTTCTCACATAGTACAGCCATTTATGCACGTACTCCTCGGGGATCTGTTTGAGGTGCGAACTCAGCTCAAGAAACCGTTTGGATATGGGGTCATCTGTTTGCCGTATAATGGTAAAGATTGACTCGAAGATCGGAGTTGACACCTCGAAATCCGTCTCTTTCAATAACGTACAAACAAGGTACAGGAACTCCTCTCCTTTATATGAAGGCGTCTTGTGATAGTTGAAGGCTTGTCCTTCTAGTTTGGACTTCAGTAGCGCAGTATCTTGAATCTCGGTGTACGGCAGTAGTTCGGCAATTGCGTGGAAATACCCCGGTGTATACGGTGCCTTGATCAGCTCAGTAACAAACCCCGTCAGCTCTGTTTGGTCGTTCTTCGAAACCAGTAGCTGGCGGAGCACCTCTGAGCTCTCAATTCTCACGTCATAATGAATACTCTTTATTCCTGTCTTCAGATAGAGAACAAAATCGTCAAACATAATCCCCTCCATATTTTTTGTGACAGACAGGGGTATACGGAACGATTTAGTCAGGCTTCCCAAAACCACGTAGTCTAGAAGTTCGATTAATACCACTTTGTATGAGCCAATCAGCACAGCCGTTGCTGAGGGCCGTAACTCAGCGAATATCACATTTCCATGCCGGCCTATCAATTCCTGCATCGCAGCAGAGGCAGCCCTTCTTATCATTATGTCCCTGTCAAAGCAGCAGGAAAGCATGAGGTCTTTGAATAACCTAATGATCAATCCCGTTTCCAACTCTTCCGTTTTATATCGTTTCGCCAGAGACCAAGCAACAAAGCAAGATGAGTCTCTAATGTTACTCCCCATGGAGTGCGTCAGTCTCTGCTGTTCTACAAAAAGCGTCTTGTGAAGTAACGATCCGATCGCGGGCAATTGATCACTTGATGGTATATGAAACCTCAGCAACTCAGCGATTGTCAGCATTACTCCATGGTACTTCTCGATGTCTATAATGTCATAATCGACTGCTAGTGTGAGGTTGACACCGTGCATCCCCAATTCTAGATTCTTAATTTCCAGCTCCTCAAGCAGGTTGACAATCACGTCACTCCGGAAGTCTGCTGGTAGCATCTTGGTGACTTTCGATATTTGCTTTGACACAGAATACCGCACAATGGTGTCTTTACTTCCAACCAGGCTTATCAGAGCTCCGATTATCTCTTCAACTTTCTCGAAATCGTTTCTCAAGATAAAGTCAAGGCCTAATTTTCCAAGATTCTTAACAGACAGTTTCAGCGCTTTTGAGTTTTCCTCTTTCTGTAGAGAGTCAATTTCATTCATTATAAGCTGCAGGTGTCGTGTCAGATATGGTGCAAGTCCCGGAAGCCCTCCGGTTTTGAGTAAGTGGTTTAAGCAGTTTAGTATCCCAACTTTTTGGACCACGCTTGTGGAGTTCCAGTTGTTGAAGATGTTCGAGTAAAATCTCTCTAAGAAAGCACCGCTATCAGATCTGCCAAGAAATCGGGCCATGAGAAGTCCAGAAATGTCGTTCTCCTTTCCTGTGACCTCTAAGAACCGAGATGATAACCGATAAACTCTCTCAGATATGCTCTCCTTCCTAGTAGCAATCGACTCAAGACCAAAAGGGGAGAGAATTAAAATAGAGAGCCACAACAGCAAAAAAAATCTCTCTTTCCAATCAATATCTGACTCTGCGCGGGTCAGAACAGCGTCTATTAGGTAGATATCACTTGTGACACAGTTGGATATTGTTTTGTAGCCACGAACCTTCGAGAAGTTATACATAATGTCGCCTACGACGGCGCCGAGCACGTCGGTAGAACCTTCCAAAACTTTCACAGTATAAGCTGATATCAATTGCTCTATGAAAGGCCTGAGTCTTGAGTCCATCAGCTGTGGACACGGCTGGAATTGTTCCACAGCTTTGAGGAGCGCTTTCATTGGTTCTGCATGCCCGTGTGCCTCTTCTTCCAATAAAATAGCATCCAGCTGAAACTGTATATCATCCAGGAGCACGTCGCTCACCTTTGCAACGCGTATCTCGTCTGCCTCCATCTCTCTCACTGCTTGGCTCTCAGCACTCGTCTCTCTCCCATGGCACAACGCGCTGAGAGGGCCCTCAAATGGGGCTGTTTCCGATTCTCATCCCACAAGATGAGAATTCGGCAGCCCCTAAAGATAACTCACGTGACTATATTTATCTACTTCCCAATTAGGCTTAATGATGTGCAGAGCTGTGAGATCTCTCTCTCCTTTAGATTTATTGCGACATCTCTGTCCCCCAGACTCCTCCCTTCTCTTTAGCGTTTCTATCAGCCTCACTATTAGCAGATTGCAGACCAATTGACATGTCCACCTTCACAGAATACCACCAGATCAACACCCAGCTGAGAAGCTACACCTCTACACCAAAGTACCAGACTTTCAGCTCCAACGGTAAGAACATCAGGAAGCACAGGAGGCCACTGAGCGCTATCGCAATAAACAGGGAACGGCCGCCTCCGAGTTTTGAAAATGAGAACTTTGTTAAGTCTGTTAAAGAGTACCAACACCCAAAGACTTTCACAGACTTGGGAGACGACTACTTCCCCAATCCCAAGAATAACTTCAAACTGACAGACTTCATGAGGTGTTCTACGGGCTCGGCAGTCTTTCCGGAACTCCCCAGATTTGTGAAGAACCTTCCAAGGAGGTCGCTGGCCGCTCTACCTCTCTGCAACTCTGACCAGAGCAGCGAGACAATGACATGCTCAGAAGATCCTTTACACGGGATACTAGCGCAGAGTCAGAACCAGCACCAAAAGAAATCACTTTCGTTTGGCTCACAAAAGGTTTGCCTCGACCAGGATGGTCTTCTCATGAAACAGAACCCTGTGGAACTGGATACTCCGACAGGTTCCAAACGAACGTTTGAGTACCTTGATGTTATGCAGGATACTCCTGTTCAACTCCCCATTCCTTTCAACGCAATGCAGATAAACTCTGCCGTTAAAAGAAGAAAGTATGAGAAGCTGGATAATAGCCGGACCATAAGCGCGAAGAACATTTTGAGAATGGTCGACAGCTCCCTGGTTTCCGACTTTGACTTCAGCAGCACCTCAGAGGGAAATAGTGCAACACCAGCTAGAGAGGCCATCATCATTGACCACCAGGACCTGGAGATTGCAAAAAATGATGCTGATTTTCTCCACTTTGGGGCAACCGACTGCAGCGACTTCATGAGGGACAAGAAATCGCTGCGCACCGCCGCTATAAACAACAACTTCAAAAGCAGACTCACTTCGGTTTGAAGGCACTCTCTTGCTGTGACCCAAATCATTTTCCCTCTGCAGCACTGCCGGAGGTCTTTACGTTATTTTCTCATTCTTTTATTGACTAATATACCCTTAATTCAACATGCTCCCTATGTACAGCCGCTACTATATGTGTTTCTATGTCCGCACTCTTTTCTCAACTATGAAGCCTGGTTTGCTTTTCCTCTCTAATGTCATCTGTGCCCTCGATTTAGGCTCATCTACCAAATCGATCTTTACCAGCTCCTTGATCTTGACCAGTAATCCTGCCTGTGCTGGTGAAACTTTCTGGTAGACAATGTTACCTCTACCGTGGAGCCCTATTGCCGCTAAATGCTGTTTGAATACCTTAGCCAAGCCGATAGTCGACCTCAGTTGAGTGACCTTATAATAGCTCATTCTTGCTCCCGCTGATTCCTCTGCTGGGTCAGCTCTAGATCACTGATATCGTGGGCGTTCTGACTGTGATGTCGGAAAAACCCGTGAATGCATAAACTAGTTAGTGTACTTCACACTTATGCAGTGGAGTACAGTTTGTTTTGAAATACGTGTATTTACTAATGGTGTAAGAGAGACAATAGGAAGGACTAGACAAGGTGAAAACTATGTAGTTGCGAGAGTTCACACAATGGACCAATCGAGGGCAGAGGTGGGTGATTTTCTTGTTTGGTGCAGCTATATTGGATCTAACTGACAAAGTTCAGCATTATGCGATTCATGAGGGGATTGTATTCCTCGTGAACATGTCGCCTTCCATGTTCGAGCCTGTGCAGGAGTTGGAGGGAAGATCAAATATACGGGAAATACTGGAGAGCTTCTTGATATCAGTCAAGAGGCTTGCAATTACTTTACCATATACGGGTGTAGGGTTCTACGTGTTTAATTCGTCGAAGTCCCAAAACGGATGTCACGCCATGGTTAGACTGCAGAATATCAACGTGTCTGTGTTGAAGACCGTGAATAGTCTGCTGGATGGAGACGTCGACCTTGCTGTAGAGCTCGGGCTCAAACCGGGCACGCAATCGCAGCTTGCTGAGGCTCTTTTTATGACCAAAGACGAATTTCTGCGTAAGCGTAGCAAGCCGTTTAACGTGAAAAAAGTGTTCCTGTTTACAGATAACGATAAGCCGTATAACGACGACATCGAGGCGAAACTAACACTGAAAAAACTGCTATCGGACTATCAGGATTTTGGAATAGACCTCCACACTTTTTTTTTGGAAGGGTCAGGTCGACCGTTTGATGTAACAGAGTACCGCGATATTCTATACGTTGAGCCTGGTGGACTAGATTCGGATACGCAGGAAGGGGATGGTGATAAAGAAGTCAAGCCGGTAGTTCGAGGGATTAGTCCGCCGCTGATACGTGAGAAGATATCGAGAGCAAAGGAAATCAAAAGAGTAGCTACAAATTGCGATCTGGAGATAGGGGAGGGGCTCACTATAGCAGTGAAAGGGTTCATAATATACAGCAA
Source organism: Kuraishia floccosa (assembly GCA_030567535.1). Classification (NCBI taxonomy): domain Eukaryota; kingdom Fungi; phylum Ascomycota; class Pichiomycetes; order Pichiales; family Pichiaceae; genus Kuraishia; species Kuraishia floccosa. Next base: position 812,117 of record JAJLSK010000003.1, read on the forward strand.
AGAGGGAACGAGAAAAGTTAAAAACGTGGTCAATGAAGGAGAAGAGTTTCACACTGTTTTTGGACACTCGAAACTATACAGCGCGAACACAGGACAAGAAATCACCGATAGCAGCACGGTAGTCAAGACCTACAAGATCGGAAACGAAGAAATTCCTCTAACTGCCGGTCAGATTAATACACTGAGAACTGGGTACCACAGGAGAGAGAAGCCGTTTTTGAAAATAGTTGGATTCAGAGATATCTCTTTCCACTTAGAACAGTATAATGTCACTAAACCGTTGTTGATCCTTCCCGACGACAACGCCAATTACGAGCACTCAAACAGAACATTCTCGGCACTGTTACAATCAATGGAGCAAAAGAAAAAGCTTGCGATAGTGTGGGGGTTCACTGCCCTACGGTCTGCGCCTGGTTTGTACTCGCTTATTCCTTCCACGGAAGGCTTCCCAGATGGGTTTTTCCTGATAAAGCTGCCCTCCAGAGATGATTTGAGGAGACTTCCAACTCTGATTGCGTCACATGTGCTTGTAGAGGAGCTCAGGGTGCCTATGAAGAGTCTTTTGAAAAGCTTATTCCTGAGGAATGGATTCAATCCCTCAGACTACAACAACCCGGCTCTCGCCTATCACTTCAAGAAGCTAGAAGACGAGCTACTAGAGAGATCAGAAGGCGTGGCTGAAAATGATCAGCTTGCAAAGCAGAAAGAGATTAACGAGATCGACAACACTCGAGTCATGCCTATGAAGCTACGAAAGCTTTTAGTGGATGACTATGTGGATCATAAATTACAGTGCGAGGAGGACCTCAAGAAGGAGGAGCCTGCTCCTCGGGAGTCCCTCTCGCAGTTGATGGTGCTTTTGAACAACAGGCTAAATAAAATCTCTAATATGGAGGAGCTGCATATGAGGACCTATAGAGAATGATCTGTTTGGAGCTACACGTGTTCATCTGTGGCTTCCTCGTGTCTCTCTGTGATCGAGCGAAAGCCGTTTTTGTGGTTCAGAGAGCTCATCGCGCGGCTCATTATTTAATGGGCACACGAAACCTTCTTTGTGATTGATTGTGATAAGCCGCATCGTTAGATCTAGACGCTTCAACAGGAAGAACAGAATTTGAAAAATCCAATTAATCGCTTAATTGGATTTTCAGCGAGTAAAGTTTTGCAGGAAATTGGGCCTTCTGCGTATTTTGGCTGAAAAGGGAGGAATGATGGGGACGTTCTGTTCTTGTGTTTGAGTGGATTTAAACAGTGCCCCCGTTCGTTTTTCTCTTTTCTTCTATTATATCTCCACACCTCGAAATCTCACAGTTTGTGACCAGTCTCTCGCTTTCAAAGATCATACAAAGATAATTTCTGTATCTTTATACGTTTACTGAGCTGCTAAACTTTTGCTATTCACTGGCATGTCATTTACGTCAGATCTTGATACTGCTGCTGTTTGTGACGAGTTCTCACCGAGCAGTCTCGAGTTTGAACTTCTCCCTGAAAGCACCGACGCTGGACTGGATATCTTCGATGCGCTGAACGTGTGGGCCCCTGAGGAGTTTTCAGATCTAGCTGATTCAGCTGGATCTACCGAAACCTATTGTCCTACTGCTGTGTCAGAGGGCATTTCTGGAGCAGAACAGGAAGTGAACTTCCCAGTTGATGATGCCACCATGGTTCAGCTACTCTCCAGTGTACCTCGTACTGCCCATGACGTTACCGCAGAAGACCTGACTTATGCCAGGGCGGCAGATCTTGGCTTTTCGAACGTATTGTACGACTTGGACGCTTCTTCTGAGCATGACTTTTCAGAAAATGAGATAAGGGAGCTCACACCAACGACTACTGTCTCTTCGTCTCAGCACCATCATGAGACTCGGGTGCTTTGTGCTGTCCCTTCTCTTGATTCATTTAGGATTCCCAACGGGTTGACAGTCGACTTCTTTGCGGACACGGCTGATTTTCACTACGAAGGTAACGCGAACCCCACCACGTTGTACGATACTATTGTCTTCAGAACGAGACAGGGGCAGAAGGTCGGAGGCAGACAGGGACTGTGTCCCTACTGCCCTGCTACTGGTGATCCAACTCAGAGCGGTCTATTTTATGATTTCAACGACTCTAGCTACCTTCATCACCTGGCAAAAAACCACGGGATAAGCTCCACTGGTGATCTGGCACTAGTACCAGATTACAGTTTTGTCGGCACTAAGGAGAGGTGTGTTAGAGGTTCCTTGAAAAAAAGCGTTTCTCAGAGTCAGAGAGCCAAGAAGCTCTCTCCATGCGAGTGCGTTATTTGTCCTTACGAGGACTGTGGAGAGATCATTAAGGTTGCACCTGTGAACGTCAACAAACCAGATGCAAATAGGCTTCTAGCGTACCTTAGACATTGGCATTCTTTCCATAGTAAAAGACCTAGAAGACTACAAATGTGAGGGACCGAATATTGGTACTGATGGAGTGTTTTTCTTTTCTTGATTTTTTTGATATTTTTGGACTCTTTTTTTTTTCTATTTTCCTTCTCAACTGGGGTATTTAACAGGGCAATTCGGTGCTAGCCCGCGGTAATAAAATCAAAATAATAAAAGCTTGTACGTTGTACTTTTTAACGCTCTTCAGCCAGTATTTCGTGAGGAGAACGACGCTTCTCTCAAAGAACAAAAAAATTTAAAATAGACAGAATCTAGGGATCTTATCGCAGAAATGATAAAAAGTAGGTGATAAAAGAAAAAGGCAGTTCTCCGAGGTTTCTCAAATTATGGCTGACAACTACGTAATGTCTCCTGCGGAGGTGAGTTCCAAGGTCCACGATAACCTCTACAGACACGCTATGACACAGAAATATACTGCGGCAAGCTGGAATATGGTGGACATCGTTGAAAGCCGCCGTTACACTCTGGCCTTTTCGATAAAACCTTTAATTCTTTATTTCACAATAAGCTGAGGACCGAAGCTCCTCCTCCCCGTGAAAATATATGCTATTAACAAGAAATGTTTCCGGTCTCCGGGACAGCGACGAGACCACGACGACACCGCCTTGCCCAAAATGATCTCTCCAATCTTGTCTTGTACCTCAAGACATGATTTCCTACCCGCCTGGCGTGAAAGTTGACTTAACCAGAAGTATCCGAGTCACGCATTCGCGAGGCATCCTGGTCATGCTGGAAACTGAGCATGAGCGAGCGCTTCCTTAATACCTAAAGAAGCAACTTGGTTGTTTTCCTCTATTCATACCAATTAAGTATTGCTGTTTTAGTCATGGTACGTTCCCCATCTCTACTTATTCTGTGGTACCTTCACTATTGGTATACTTTCCTGTCCTTTCTGTTGCATCTCCATGGGGCCCTCACTGTTGACGGAGTGGTCGACGGGACACGGCAGAAGACTGTTTGTTAGAACTAGACCAAAAGCAACCGCAAATGTCGTCGAGAACAGAGAGTCTGTCAATCTATTCCGCGCTGCTGCTCTCATAAACATCACACAAGGTGTTTATATATTCAGTGGTGGTCTAGAGACGTACACTTTGAAAAACACCTAGCTTGGAAACATCGTTTGATTTTTTAGCCAATGAGAACAAGACAATAGTAATTGCGTAGCACACGGTCCTGGGCCTCAGCGCCCTGAAGTATGAGAAACGTCTCAATCATATGTAGCAAGCTGAGAAGCAGTCTTCAGTGGAGTTGGCAGATGTACGAACCACTCACAAACTAGAACAGCCTGCAGATAAGATGTCGCTTCGTTCAACTGAGCAAGTTATTTCATGTAAAATGCTCATCCTCCGGCTAAACTACGTGCACTACACACAACAGGATTTCTGTTGTATCCGGCGTGTGGTTACCAAACAGAGGTATCTTCAAAAGCTCTGCGTACGGTCCGAGAGGTTAAACTGCCGACAATGTGTGGTATTCTGCTCCACTTTAGGGCAGGCGGCCTTGAAGAGAGTCCACATGGATGCATATACGGCTCGGAGACTGCTGGTGTTTTGGATATTGCGTCACTCATACGACGTGACGTCGAAGAGACCGTAGCGCACCAAAGGTCACGCGGCTGTACTACGACGAATCATGTATTCGAAGAGCTTGGCCAGAAGATTGTTCTAAGGGGAAGTGACTATGCCAGCTATGTGCGTACGACCAGTAATATAGAGATGGTGTCTTCCGTCTTGTCGCTGCGGTGTCCTTTCATGAAGCAGCCGTTGTCGTCGGAGAATTCGAAGTACCATCTTCAGTTCAACGGGGAACTGTATAACCCTTGCATCGACACCGGGGGCTTACACAAAAACGACACTGAGTATGTGTTCAATAAGCTGAATGAGTGTCGGAATGTCTGCAAGACCATTGCTGGTTTGCAAGGAGAGTTCGCGTACTGCATTTACGACGACGATTCACGACTTGTGTATTTCGGGAAAGACTCCCTGGGGAAGAAGGCACTAGCTTACTCGGTTACGAACGGGGAACTCTTCGTGTCTAGCGTTATGCCAACGTGTGATTGCAAAATACATTTCACGGAGTGCGTGAATGCAAAGGTTTACACTTATAATTCCCGAACGCAGGAACTGAGGATCATCAACTTTGAAGACGACCCGATATTCTCTCCAAAGTACGAGATTTCTCCGACAGTGTACCAAGGATCTAATGATTATGTGAATCTCCTTGCTGCGGTGCTCAGAGAGAAGACGGATGACCGCATCTCAAAGATTTTCCCGTTGCACGAAGCTTCATCCAAGTTCGCCATTCTTTTCAGCGGCGGTCTCGACTGCTCTCTAATTGCCTCCCTGGCGTGTATGATCTCTGAACCCGGGACAATTATTGATTTGCTGAACGTGTCGTTTTGCAACCCACGAACGAACACATCACCGGAAAACACACCTGATAGAAAGCTATCTCTGAGATCGTGGTACAGTCTCTGCAAGATGCACCCACAGATCCAGATAAATCTGGTGGAGGAGGACATATCCTACGATGAGTATGCTGAACATAGAAAACGTGTCATTGACACGATATACCCCCATGACACAGAGATGGACTTATCCATCGCAATAGCATTCTATTTCGCTTCTAGAGGAAAGGGTAGAAGAGTCGTGTTTGACAGTAGCAAGACCATTGAGCAAACAGCAGAAATGCGGAGAGTGGACTACCAGAGCAGCTGTAAAGTACTACTGAGCGGGCTTGGAGCTGATGAGTTGTTTGGAGGCTACACAAGACACGAAAGAATTTTCACGCGAGCGAGCAGATCCGTGCGCGATGCCCTCAGGGAGGGGCGTAAATTACCGGTAATAGAGGACCTTCCAGAACTTCATGAGCGTTTGATGGAAGAACTGGCCCTAGATCTCGGAAATCTCTATATTCGGAACCTGTCAAGAGATGATAGAGTGGTGTCTCTGTGGTCGAAAGAGTTGAGATATCCGTTCCTCGACACCGAATTTATTACGCTTGCCTGTGAGGTCCCTCTCAACTTGAAACTAAAATTTGACGAGACCACAGGCGTCATTACACGTAAATGGATTCTGAGGAGAATCGCGCAACGTCTCGGCATGGAATGGGTTCAGAACGAACCAAAACGGGCCATTCAATTTGGGGCCAAAACTGCCAAAATGGAAACAGGTACAGGTAAGGTAAAAGGCACAAATAAATTGTCATAAATCTAGGTATCATCTGTAAGGTCGATAATTGTGTGGTTCTCGTCGGCATCGTCGGCATCAGAATCCAAAATAATAATCTCGGATGCATCTTTTTTTGCTTGTTTTCCATTCTCCTTTTCGTTCTCCGTTTCCTCATTAACAGAAGCCCAGTCGCTCACTTCTACTATGCTCAGATCTTCATCGCCCGGTAGATCTTTCTCAGTTTCTGACACCGTATCACCACACCACTTGCTATCGCGCGCCCTCCTTTCTGCTGCCTCGAGCATAAGAACATTAAGTGGTCTCTTTTGCCTTTCACCTCCTAGTCGCCTCGAGTCAGATTTGTACTTGGCAATAGCCAGCTTTCTAGTGCGCGAGTCGTGCACGTTCACCGCCCTCCCGCCAAGGACTTCGCTGAAATTAACAAAGTTTGATGTTTTCAGAGAACCTTGCACCTGAATATCTACAAACCTTTTCTTCAAGCCGTCCAAAAACGCATAAAATCGACTATCATGCGCCCCATACTTGTTATGCGTTAGCTCATGGAGCAACGTGCCGATCAACTCGCTTCTGGGAAGGAAAACACCTTCGCGTCCGTGCGGGCGCAACCGTATACAGATTTTTGAACCAAGATTGACATTCAGACCAAGAAGTTCAGCACTCTTTGGGTACATCTCACACAGCAAACCAACTTTGAAGTTGTTCTCCTTCATTATGGGGGACACAACCACGGCCAGCTCATGTAAAATCTTGAGAGCTTCTTCTCTCCGCGTCTGCTTCTGCAGAGACGCTATCTTCTTGATAAAGATCGTTGGAGAGGGGATCTCCTTTGGCTTAGGGGGTTTCTTTGAAAACCTCCCTTTGACTGGCATTCTCGTAGCATTTTCTACCGACCTTCGCGCCAGTGTGGCGCTGTGCTACGCCGCGTTCAGTGATAAGTGATGTCGTGAAGCTCGATGAGACAGGGTAACGTTTCAATAGTCTGGTCTATGAAGTTGGCCACTCGATTTTCCTTTTTCCCTCCGAAAACTGAAGAGAAGGACAGAGATTGTACTTCTACGCCGTTGTCTGCTCAATACATCGCGTATACCTAGTCTATCTGCTCTATTATGTCTGATACCGAGGAGCCGGCGAAGATCCCTGATCTGGCCCCGACTGATGGAGGCGAGGTGCCTTCTAATGAGAGCGATAGCTACAACCCTGAAGACGTGGCTGACACTGCCACCACCGAGCAGCAAAGTGAGCCCGCTGTACCTGAACCCGAACCTGAAGAGGGCCCCGAGGCTCAGGAAGACTCTAGTAATTCTTCTTCTACTCCTATAAGCACCGTCGCGGCCGGGAAAGATGAATCCGCTAGCGAAGATAAAAAATCAGACGACGACGAAGACAACTACGATCCAGAGGCCGCTGGCTTTTCTTCTAGTACAGACGAGAACCCACCAAAGACGCAGACTACCTCTGCCGCCGAAGAATCTAGCGATAAACTGCCCGATTCGTCGAGTACCCCTACTACCAACACTATTCCTGCAAGCTCTGACACCAAAGAGGAAGAGGACGAAGCAGACAACTTTAAAGTGAGACAGTTCAACGAAGTTATAGCTTCTTTCATGACAAGTCCTCTGTTGAATGATCCAGATTTCAGCAGTTTGTCCCCTGACGAGAAAGAGACTATTGTGTTGAAGACATACAACGAGTCCCACGGAACCGATATAGATATCAGAGTCAACTTCGGGGCTACAACTTCGTTTAACAAATCACGGTCAAGAGAAGATGCGACCTTCCCCTTAATTCCATATAATCCCTACTGCCTTAGGCCTGACATCACAAACTCGATGAGTTTCCAGGAGTTACAGGAGTACTCCAAATATGTTAACCAGGAGTCAACCTTCTTGAAGAACGGAAGATGGGATAACTTTCCCATCGGCTCTAGGCTTTTTATTGGTAACTTACCTGTGAACTCTATCACGAAACAGGACATCTTCAGAATATTCCAGAAGTATGGAACTGTTATGCAGATTAACTTGAAACAGGGATACGGATTTGTTCAGTATAATTCTGCGGACTCTTGCCTCAAGGCTATCAAGGGAGAGTCTAACGTGCCCTTACATGGCAAGATGTTACACCTTGAAGTGTCTAAAGCTCAGATCCAAAAGGCACTCGAACAGCAGGGCAGAAGACCTAGGGACTCTACGATAGAGTCTAGATCTTCGAAAAGAAGCAGATCAAAGTCGCCTCCAGGGAACACTGGTTTCAGAAGGTCGAGATCTCCAGTTCGTTCCGAGGCAAGTCCGGGTGCTTCTGCGACGCCTGACGTTCAAGTCTTTACCACCTCCTCGTCGGATCCTAATTTCAATCGCACCATATCCAAGGCCTTACAGAAAAATGGATTTGAGTTCAGAACAGAGCAGGTGAATGGAGAGGTGGACGACAGCATTGTCAACGAGTCTGCGTATGCTGGTGTGTCGGGAGTCATTGTCACCAACAGTGATTCCACAGTCAACGTGAAGACATTTGAGAAGACCGAGGATGGGGGAATAAAATTTGACGAGTATAGTGGGATCAATCCAGAAGAGGCAATTAGCATTTTACTGGCCAACAAATCGACATCTAGACCTTCAGCATCTGGTAACAGAGGCAGAAGATACGATTCACAAGGAAGTAACAGAGGCGGCCAGGACAGAAACAGGAACAACAGAGGAGGGAGGGCCAGAAATGGTGGAAATCCTGCTACTGGTGCAAATTCCAGAGGTGGAAATTCCAGAGGTTATGGCCAATTTGACAACTATGGGAGTAATTCTCGCTATGGCGGCGGCTCTCAGTATTCGGAAAGAGAAAACTACGGCGGATACGGTCAACCTAGCCAGGTGATGCAGAGCCAGTTCCAGTCACTACCGCAGCGCCAGCCCGTGGGCCCTCCAGTGCCTCAACAAAATCAACAGGCCTTGCAGACTTTACAGAATATGGACCCTAACCAACTACAGAACGTACTAAGCCTTGTTCAGTCCTTACAGCAGCAGCAACAACAGCAGCCCCAGCGGCAGCAGCCACAGCAACAGCCAGGAGCTTCCTCCAATGCGTATCCTGCCAATAGCTACCCACAGAATAACTATGCTGGACAATACCAAGGTAACAGCAGGCAGCAGATGCCACCGCAAGACCTCAATTCCATCCTTAGCCAACTACAGGTGCCACAGCAGCCAATGGGCCAAGGAGGATATTCTCCTGGTCCTGGTCAGCAACCTCAGCGCGGTGATCCTCAGGGCCAAAGCGGTGATAGCAATGATCTGTTGTCGACTCTTGCAAGACTGCAAAAAAATCTCTAGTACTCCTTCGTTTTTCTGCTTCCTGTGTATACATTGCGACCTATAAGATGAACAACACAGGGACATAAGTTTCCGGTGCTCTGTAACCATCTTACGCTCACTCTCGCCTTGATAACAATGATTCATATGTAACTGTTAGACATTTCGTAGACGAGAGTGAAATCCTGAGCGTGCCCTGTCCAGTCCAGCTCAGCGAAGTTTGCTCAACATTGTATGTATAACGTACTGATCGGCTTAACAGGACCAGATAAGCCCGCATACTAGCGCAGGAATGGCAGTGGTGAGTAGTTGGAAAGATGTGCCTTTTGTAGCTATAATTACTGACAGATGTGTGTGCGTGATAGGGTGCCTCCGTGATTCTCTACGATGAGGTGACATACCAGTTTATACTAGAAGAGGTAGGGCGGATTCAAAACGCATTGCAGCTGAACATAGCGAACATCTCGCGGTTGCCGTATATCAATGACGAAGATATAACTTCAGGGATACAAGAGCAAGAACTGCAGAGAAGAGAAAGTCTGGCTTTTTTTGAGTCTTTGAAAGACCAGTATGTGGATGACTCTCTTGGGCTATTCAAAAGACTAGAAGATACACTTGGGGCGCTCAGGTTCAAAATTCAACAGGAGAGTGACACCACAAGACAGTCCACTGTTCTGGTGCACTGGGTCGAGCTCGACAAATGGACAGAAAGGGCAGGCGACTTAAAGGTTGACTTGCGAAAAGCGCAACTCATTTACAGGGCAAATGGAGAGGCCTACGTTAATTCACGTAGACACAGACTTTTCAAAAACACATATCAGAGACAAAGGACGACTCAAGATTTGAGCAACAAGAGAAAGCTTTTCGAAGTCAGTCCTAGGAGTAACAGCGCCTTAGACTCCAATGAGCTGAAGACCTTCAAAGAACAGATGCTTGACAAAAACGAGTCTATCACAGATTCGCTTCTCAAGTCGAGGCAAATGATGCAGACTACGCTACTACAGTCAGAGCTGAACTTGGAGGAGCTAGACCAATCGACACGGAACCTGAACCAGCTGGGGAGCAGCTATATGCTGTTCAACTCGATTCTCTCCAACTCTCACAGTCTCATCAAGACTATAAATAAGTCCAGCAAAAAAGACAAACGGGATATTTACATGTCGCTCATTTTTTTCTCTTCTGTATGTGCTTGGATAATATGGAGAAGGCTACTGAAGAGGCCCGTAATGTTGATACTATGGATGCTGTTCAAGACGTTTGGCGTTGTCAGTTATACCACCAAGTTCCTGGGTCCAAGGGCCAGTGTGGTGTCAGTAACTGCGGATATTGCTGAAACGGTGAGCAGCACTTCTAAGGGGTCGGCAGGAACTGCGGTGACAGAAACCATTATTCAGCAAGTGACTGAGACTATAGTACAGGCAGCTGAGAGTTTGCTCTCTGAAGACGACATCGACTCTAGTTTAGATGCGCTATCGCGCACTATGGAGTCATTTCTGCACCATGTCACACAAACGACAGCACTACATGATGAGTTATAATGAGGAATGAATTTTCAAGTAAATACTTAAGCTACAAGTGAGGTCTTGTATCCTGCAATCACATGGGAGGGTGTTTTGTGGTTGATGGAAGGATCGTGGATATTCTTCTGCTTAGCAACAACCCATTCGCCCACAGTAGGAATCTTTGTTCCTTCTGTTTCAAAGAAGTTCTGGGTGAGTCCAAGTCGGTTCAGTTTTGGCGAGTTCTTAAGTGTTGCTAAAGGAAGATCGTTGCGCGGTCTTGCAAAGTACAGCAGACCAATGCGGTCGAACTGGCTTTGGTCAGCTGGTGGAGCATGGACTCTGTGCTTAGTTGACGAAAGATAGCCTCCAGTGAGAAAAGAGAGAGTGTCACAGATATTGACAGTGATCGACGACGGCTGTGGCTTAACCCACTTCCACTGACCCTCAGCATTTTGGATTTGCAGAGCGGCCACCGGCTGTCTGAAAAGCAAGGTAAGGGTACCAAGATCGGTGTGGCCAGCTGACCACAAATGGTTGATCTTGTTATTCTCCTCATCGGTGCGTTTGTAATACTTCATATATCTCATGTGATCCTCAGACAAGTCATCATACTCGTGAAGCTTGACGAAAAACTGTTCATCTTCCAGCTCCAGAATAATGGCGAAAACAACCAGCAGCTTGTGAACGATTTGCGTCTGAAGGTAACGTGAGAACTTCTCAATGGCCTCTCTGTATTTGAGAATGACCTCAGGGTGGGCTTCATGGTGTTCCTTGAAATATTCATTGAACTTTGCAATGTTGTACACTTCAATGTTATCACGAATGCCTTTCTCCAGCTCTCTCTGACCCCTTAGGCGGAACTTGTTGTAATCCCCGTTAGCTAGATCAGCAACATATTTCTCTTTCTCGTCCTGGTCTAAAGCGAACACGGCCTGAGCAATAGAGAATTGATCGTCCACATCCTGCTGGCTGAGCCCAAAGTTCTTGAGATAGAAGAACCCGTGCTCTCTGATAGCATACTCGAGGTCCTTGGCTAGTTGCTTCTTACCGTCTTCTGTATCAAACAGAGAGAGATCGATGGTGACCAAGTCCGCCCATTCGAGATCCTCCTTCGTCTCTGGGATAGAGTTGTATTGGCTTGTTGGAAGATCTGGCACGGCACTCATTGTTCAATGCTCATGGGGCATGTCAATTCGCGTACAGAGAACATGGCCCAATATATAATGCGCTTTAGATCAGATAGACCATCCACCAGATTCGTAATCTCAGCCCCCACTGGAATATATCCCCACCACAATTTGACTATCTCCCCAATTTCCCCCATCCCCCACCAATATCTAGAAGATCTCGCAGTCGCTTTTCGCGTTTCTCCGCTATTTTGACGTGAAATGATGAGCTCTCCCCCACCATGTTTTTCTGCAAGATTTCACGTGCGATCTCTTTACACTGACGTGATAGTGCGGCACCGCGCACAGAGCGGATGCTCACCACAGCTTTGCCAAAAGCTGTCGCAAATTATTCATATGAAGCAAAATGGGTGGGTGGGCCGTAAAAATATCCCTTGGCTGAGAGCTGGGAGGAACAGTGGAGGATATATAAGCTGCTGCGATCGCAGGTGGGGGATCTGGTGAGGTCAAGGCAAGCTTAGACAATGGGTAGCACTGAGTACATAACCATAGAGGAGAAGAAGGCCAGACGGAGGTATGTTCAAAGAAGACCGTGGCTAGTGCTGCTGGATATCATAGATTGGTATCCAGATACTCTAACGAAAGATGAGAAAACTCTTTTGAAAAAGCTCGATCGTTCTATCCTGCCATGGACTATGCTCACATTCTTCGTGAAGTTTCTCGATCAGTCGAACTTGACGAATGCGTATGTGACAGGTATGAGAGAGGACTTGCACATGTTTGGGAATCAGCTTAATCTGGTCAACACCTGGTTCTACATTGGCTATGTGATTGCTCAAGTGCCGATGATGATGTTTCTGAGTCGCCCCAAAATTTGCCGGTGGGGTTTACCAACTCTGGAGTTGGTCTGGGGTACTCTGACTCTGTTGCAGACTCAAGCAAAAAGCGCAGAACACTTGTACGCTATACGTTTTTTCATGGGCATCTGCGAAGCTCCTGTGTTTGGACTGACCCATTATATTCTCGGATCGTGGTACACAAAGCAAGAGCTGTTCAAAAGAGCGGGACTCTGGTTCACTGGCAACTCACTGGGGTCTTTGTTTGCAGGTGTTCTGCAATCGGCCGCTTACACTAATCTCAATGGCAAGCTAGGCCACCCTTCATGGTACTGGGGTTTCTTCCTTGACTTCGTGATCACCATGCCAGTGGGTTTAGCGGGGTACATCGTGTTCGTAGGACTTCCAGAAGGAAGGAGAGCATCTCTCATTTTGTCAAAAGAGAATCTTGAGCTTGCAAAGCGGCGCCAGATAACTGCGAAACCAGCGAAAGTCAATTGGAAGGTAGTAGTCAGCGCTTTAAAGAGATGGGAGTGGTACTTGTGCTGCACTATATACATCTTCCTGATTCAGGAGTCTCTTCCCACAAGTTACATGGCACTGTGGCTGAAGAGTAGCCCAGGTGGCCATGTTTTCAATCCTGTTCAGATTAACAACTATCCATCGGGAGTATATGCCATAACTGCTGTCAGCTCCTGGATTGGTACTTCGCTGGCAACAGTTTATCACCCGTGGACGATTTTCACTTTCAGTTCGGTTATGGTAGCCATTGGGTTTATTATCATGACAATATGGGACGTCCCGATTGCTGCGAAGTTTGTCGGCTGGTATGCTTTTGGTTTCCAAGGTTGCTTGTCTCCGCTGCTTTACTCTTGGGTTAACGTTCAGTTCAGTGAAGACAGAGAGTTCAGAGCGTTCGTGATTGGTTCTATGATGAGTATTGGCTACTCCACCTATATCTGGACACCGCTACTGGTGTTCCAGACTGGAGGTGATGCTCCAAGATGGAAGATCGGATGGCCCTACGCGCTTGGCTGTCTCGTTGTGCTGTGGTCTTTGATGATGCTTTTCTACCACTTGACTAAGGGTAAGAAGGATCTAATTATCGACAACGAGATATACGAAGTTGGTGGAGAGCAGGACGAATACAGAACGGAAAGTTCTGAGTCGTCTTCGATTAGGGAAGTGATCCGTATCGACTCGGACAAGAGACTGACAAAGTAATACGTATTTCATATTACACGCTAGGATATATTTATGGCCCTTCAAAGGCGTACACGGACGCATGGTAAATTATTGAAAATTAATGTATTATGCTCTACTCACAGAGCTCCAGACACGTATCAACACATTCACCGATGCTGGCTTTCTTTGCTACAACAATATCCGTAATGACATCCTTATCCAAATCTGGGAACATCTGCTTAAGATATGCCACAGTCTCCTCTGTCTCTTCCCTCTGTCTCCTGCTCTGCTGGTGTTGCTCAATTGACAGTTGCTTCACGCTCATGAGCTCATCATCCACGGACTTGGTCCGCGAAGAAGGAGGCTGCGGCGCCTGCTCTGAAGAATCTGGTGATGGTGAGAAAAAGCTCGATATAGACTGCTGTAATATCTCTGCTGAGTTCTTGATCACCTTGGACGGAGATAGCTCCTCCGATGAAGCTTGGGAACCTGTAGCACCGGATCCAGCTATCAACTCCGTTAGATGTCTTGGGATTGGAGAGATTATTTTAGATTGCTGTTGCTGTTCCCGTTTCTTGGTCTCCCTTTCTTTACGTCTCTCTTCCGACTCTTCTCTCAACTTTGCATCGTTCTGGCCCATACGAGATTCGTACTCTTCATGGCTGATAGTAAGTAGGCTCTCATCCAGAGTTGCTATAAAGTTAGAGGCTATCTGTAGCGAACTGACATAGTAGCTCGTCTCCCCCACCAAAAACTTATCGCTTCGAAACCTCTCAATGTACAGCAGATTGCTCACCAGGTTTTTCGGCTTTGCCTGAAGTATAACGTATACGAGCAGCGGCACAAATGAGTCCGCATTCTCCTCAAGCTTCTGCTCCTTCTGTTGCTGTCTAATCAAGGCAAATATAACTTTGCAGCAATTCAAAACGCATATGATTTTGTCTCTGGGTGATCTATAGTTATTGATCTTCATGAGCTCAGCACAGCTCAGTTTAATGAAAGAGGACTCTGGTGAGAGGTCTACCGGAATATCGAGGTGCTTTCTCTCGATCCATCTAAATCTCCTCAGGTTTCTGTGGAATTCAGCATCTCTCTGCAAATCCTTCTTATGCGAAGGGGACAGTTTTTTTTCTGAGATTGACGGAGGGAATACTTGAGTGTACAGCCTACTCATCACCAATTTTTCTATTCCCTCCGTGCAATTATTGAACTCATCGTCAGTAGCCATGGCATCAAAAGGTTGGTAGGTGATAATTTTCTCAAACAAAAACACCTCAAAGTCTTTGATCAGCTTCACCTGCTCATCAATTGACCAGTTCTTAGCCGAGAACTGATTCAGAAATGATTTGAGATATCTCAACCCGGGTTCGCAGCTCTTGCTCTTCAGCTGTTTCAAAAACTTTTGAAAGTCAAACTGGGTAGAGCTTTCCTCTTGCCTCTTCGGATGAACCCGAGCGGTAGCGGCCAAATTCTCCTTTTCGCTCTTCTCTGCAGGTTTAGTATCCGTACTGCTTCTCTCTAGCGAGCTCTCGTTAATATTCGCCTCCGCTTCTATGGGCTGCTTCTGATACTTCTTATTCACGGGCAGTGGCTTTAAAGAGGACGACCCTCCCTCCAGATCTATCAAGTTCGTGGGCATCGTTTCCTTCTCATCAAATTCCTCCTCATCGCTCTCTTCCTCGTTGACCATTAGCCTCTGAGCCAGATCTGCATTCACAGAAGACAGAGGAGACCACGAGGTGGTTTCAACAGTGGGCGCTATTAATGCTGGGCCTGGTGGAATATCCATCGGCTTGGTTGGCTCGTCTATCGTCAAGCATTCTCTCGCTTCATATAACTCGTCAGGAGCGGGTACACCTGTCTGAGTTTCGTCATCTAGTGGCTCTGCCTGTATACTGTTCTGCTGTACAACCTCAGATGTACTGTTGTTGGTAGTTTCTTCCAACTGCTCCTTATAATCATCCTTAGGAGTCACTGGCGGTGGTCCCTCTAAGTGTGGCTCTATTTTCTGTTCAACACTGTCTCTGCCCTTGATCTGCTCATAATGAGGGTCGTCATCGTCCGAGTCCTCGAGTAGTGACTGGATATTTGGCGATAACGAGTGCTGTAGCGTCCCGGCGTTCTGATCCGATGCCTGCCTCGCGCCAAGCACATGTGCGTCTCCAGTGTGACCCGATTCGTCTAACTGCTCCAAAATATTCACCAGTCCCGCACTGTTTGAGTACGAAAACGTGGGCAAGCCCACTGCTTCTTCATCCGACACCGTAGTGCTGACTGATACCTTGCTTGTGAAGGTTGAGGGTGACGCCGTTGTCAGAGGGTCAACTCTTGTTATCGTATTCAACTGCTTCTGAGAATTAGCATTGTGAAACGCCCTATTAAACGACATATCCGTCTCCAATCTATTGTACGAGCCGGAACGGAGCTCTACAACCTTGCCTGCGCTCCGCCGACTAGTCTCTGCTTCCCTGTGGTGTATCCCGCACGAGATAAAATGTCGTGTGCAACACTGACCGCGATGACCAAATACACTAAACACACAAAGCAGAGAGCGAGTCACTTACAGAGAGATCCAGATTTCCCTTCAGAACTATACGCAAGCCTCCTCAGATCAATGTCTACATTCGGATTGAGAGCTCTCAGAGGAACAGCATTGTCGCCCACCAGACATACTGTGACTTTCAGTTGCTGGAAAATTCACAGGAATAGCCGAAGGGCAAGGCTAAGGGAACAGCCCCCTCATACAGCTGGATGCACAAAGTTGACTTACTATAATGACGCCTTTCTCTTCTTCTCCAAGTTGTGCTGCAAAGACTGAGAGCCCACAACATGTCGCCGGTGGCTTTTGAACCGGGTAACAAAATAAATCGTATAGATCTATACGACTAGTTACCCGGATCTGGACGTTTTAGCTGATACACATTGCTTCAGACATAGTAGAGACAGCTGAACCCACGCTCCCACTGAAGCTGTCAGTGACATTCTTCCACGCGTGAAACCTAGTTGTCTTTCATGTCTAGCGGCACTGTGATAATCTCACGTACAGCTTGGATATTTTGGTTTAGTAGGAAAGAAGCTGTTATTCCCAGCTGCCGGGCCTCTTGAGATAGTGATAACCTCATGAGTGAGACAAGTGGCAATGCTTCTAGCGGCGCAGGCACTCACCGGAATAGGCCAGACTTGCTGGATCAGGATGCTGCTGCCCTCCTGATGCTCTTTCAGAGCCAACCCCAAAGGATAATATCAAACCAACCGGTCGAGCAAGATCAAACACATAATACAGTGGAGAGCGGGGGCCTTTTGCGACACCCTCCATCGTCAGCTCCCGCTGAGTACTCACACAGACTGGCGCAGCAGCGCAGAGAGCAGTATCCTATGTCGTCTTTACTGGATGAGGCGCAGAAACAGACAGAAAATGCTGAGCTGTTGAAACTCGCAGATGCCAAACAGCAGCAGGATGAAAAGTCGGACACAATAGCTAGCACTGAGAATCAGAACAAACCTCGATCTTTAGAGCACGTTCCTGAGAGCTCTACTCTGTCGTCTTCCTCATCATCTTATGATTCTGTCGGACCGCAGAGTGCTGTGTCCGAAAGCATGCCTGGCCCAGCTGCGGCCGCCTTGGCTTCAAACAATAGTCACAGCAGTTCCAAGGCCATGGTTGCTGCTGCAGCTCTAGCGGCCGCGGCAGCAACTCCGCTGCCACTTAATAATATGTACAATAATGAGAGACTTCTCAAGCTCCAAGGGTTGAGAGACTCAGATGGCTCGGACAAGCTCCATCAGAGGACAGCAAGAATAGCAGACGACAGAACTGTGGGTTCGGCTGAGATTGAGAGAACTGTAATGAATTCTGGTGCTATTCCACCTGGTGGAGCTGCGATATCAGCTGATGAGGAGCCGATCAAAAGGGAAGTGCCCGGTGAGCCAGTTTCTAATGTTAAGGGAGAAGATAGTGCAGTGAAAGATGAAGAGGCGCCTCAAATTCTGGAACAGACAAATGGGGAAAAGATTAAGCTAGAAACAGGGATAGATCGGGATAATGAAAGCGAAGAGGCTCAAACGGAAAAGGAAGACCAGGACGATAGTTGCAGTGAGGAAGATGAGGACGAAGAAGAGCGAACCGAAGATGAGAAGAAGCGCCTGGATGGTAGCAGAGGCCGTCCCTCCTACAGTGTCGATGCGGACTCTGGTATAATTGGTTGTGTCTGCGGGTTTGACCATGATGACGGATTTACTATTCAGTGCGATAGGTGCTTCAGATGGCAGCATGCCACTTGTATGAACATCAACTCCATAGATGAGGCACCTGAAGTCTATCTATGTAACCTCTGCGATGACGCGCTTGTTGTAGATAAGAGGAAGGCTAGAGAAAGGCAGCTGGAAAAACTGACCCCGAAGAAGAAGAAGGTCAGTCTGGTTAAGGATGAAAAGCAAGAAACACGCAGGAAGTCAGGAGGCACACCGAAGGAGGAGAACCCCGAAGGTAGGAGGAAGTCTGGGGGAACATCAATCAACACAGATCAGATACAGACACCGGGAGCGTCATCTGACCATTCCCAGTCTGGGAAGGACAAGACCAAGCCGCCAAGCAAAAAAAAGATAAAGATCCAGAAGCAATCGGAGGATGAGGGTGATTTTTTGAGCCCGACTGAAGTATATCAAGCATTATACTACTCTATCTCGATGAGCGAGTACAAAAATAAGTCGGTGAAGAACTTTCTTAGGAGATTGCGCACACTTTCAGAAGATGATGACTCTGTCACCGTGGTAAAAATGAGTAAGACTTTCTTTTTAGAGAAAGTCTTGGCTACGCCGAAAATAGTATGCGTGAAGCCTTTTGCTGATAATCCTAAACAGAAGTTCAACGGCATCTCCAAGCTGGGGCTATTCTCCACCAAAGAGATACCCAGGGATACTGTCATTGTGGAGATGGTTGGAGAACTTGATTTCAAGCAGAATTACATTGACGATTCTATCAACCAATACTCTACATGGGGGTGCCCGAAGCCTAAAGTGTTCTTCCATCCTGAGCTACCTGTTGCCTTTGATGAAAGGGGTGTTGGAAACCTCTCTCGTTTCATAAGAAAGAGCTGTCGTCCGAACTCGCGCATCGTAACAGTTTTGGTTGATGATACGCTCAAGTTTGTGGTAGAATCTATTTCAGCGATTAAGACAGACTCTGAGATCACTCTTTCTTGGGACTGGGACATAAGCCACCCAATACTCCATATTGCAAACGGAGTTCCCTTTGATCAGATAGACACAGACCAAAAGCGTGTGCTCATCAAGTCGGTAGAAACGATTCTCAACTGTTGCGAGTGCGGGTGTACATCTAACGGAGACTGTTCTTTGTATAAGGTGAGGAAGGCCAGCTCTTATTTGTTCCGCTCCACTCGCAAAAATGGAACCGGAAGCTCTAACGGACCTGCGAATAACGTGAATAAGTACGAAGAGATATATAAGAACGCCCTGGATGGCGTTTCTTCGTTCACGCCGATCAAAGACCGTTTGCGCGAGAGGGATGACGTCCTAGAGAAATGGGTCTTACAAGATCGGCTGGAGAACCATTCCCAAGAGGAGATGCAGATTGACGATGCGGAGGCTGTGAATGGGGCTGCTGTACCTCAGAACGTCTTCAAGGACGGTGACTTCACTGTGCAGAAGAGAACATCGAACGCTTCTGTGCTTGAACGATTGCCAGAGATGCTTCCTTACAAGTACAGGTTGCTGCAAAAAAGGTTTGCTTCGAGGCAGCTACCTCCGAAGACTATCCAAACTGAAGGAGAAGCCGTGAAAACAGAGACTGTGGAAGATCTCCCTGTTCCGATAGCGCTTTTGCCGGCAGTACTGACGACAGGCGATGGCGCTGTTCCTCCGCCGCTCAAGAAGCTCAAAAGTGTGACGTCATTTGAGAAGCTGGCGGCTGTGGTTACGAGTGAAACTGATGGCCTCAGCAAGGTGATTTCCCCCAGGCCGCGGGCTGTCAAGAAGCTGAGTCTTGCTGATTACAAGAAAGCAAAGAAGTTATGAGAATAATAAATAGATGAGTCAAGTGTATCTCAACACTCGCTAATGGATAAAAGTACGCTTGTATCCTCGTTTAAATTACATTACGCCAATACTGGCAGAAATTGACCCACAATTAGCATCGGTATGTCAAAGACGTCTCTTTTTATAGTCCAGACACACGCGCACCGCAGATAATCATTCTCTCTTGCCCTTCTGAGCACGCAGTTAGTCAGAAGCGTGGCGTTGAGGTCGCCGAACGCCATGTTGCTGAAAAGTTTAAAGTAGTTCACTGTGGACTCATCGTCCATTAGCTCCACAATAAACGTTCGCTTTGACAATAAGGACATTTTCGAATATCCCGTGAGAGTAGAAAACTCGTTTGTCAGGGCAACTACTTCCCCTGTCCTTCTCCATATTATCGTCGGAGATGCTGACATCGATATGAGATTTTCATACTCCAGCAGAGACCTCTGGAAAGATCTCTCTGTGAAGATGAGATCATTCTCGTAAAGCGACTTCGTTGCAGAAATAAAAGACGGCCTGTATTTTGACATCGACTTCGCAATCTCAATCAACTGCGGTCTCTCGAATCTTGTTTTGAGATAGCTCGTGAGAGCGTGGTACGCCTTTGGGTACTGGTAAGACTTCACCACGTTGGTCAGGTATATGTCATTCGGGGTTTTGATAATATGCCTCAGAATTAACGGAGATGTATAGTCCTTGTCCTCCTGTATCTCATGAGGTATTATATTGGCTGTGTTTGGGGACTTGCTGTTGTGTTTCAGGTAGTTGAACGAATTTGGAGTTCCGTTATGGAGATAGGATGTTGTCATTAAGTTGTTCTCGCCCATCTGGATGAACTGTCTCTCGCTGAAATCAAAGTCAAAGAAATCAGATGGAGACGGCGGATTTGCCGTCAACAGATCTGTCAACTGCAGATACTCGTCGTTGGCCAGCGCTGAGTCGAACTGCTGCATAGAAGCGGGCGTGTCCAGTAGGTCTACATCGGCGATCGACTCGCCGCGCTCCGAGCGCACGCTCGCATCCTCAACTGCGTCATGGTCCGCGCTCTTCTCCCTATCATATTGGTATTCATTGTTGCCTTCCGTGTCTTCGTAGAACATATGCTGCTCAGCAGTGGTCGGAATGTATCCAGAGCTCTGGTTCGCATAATTCTGGATATTGTCCGCAAGACTTGACGTGGTACCTGGCGTATTGTTATGGCTCGACATCAGACTAGCTGATGTAAAGCTCTCGCTTCTCATGTCGTTCATCGTGCCATTGCGACCCTGCGTCTTCTCGCTCACAACAGCTTCTGCCTTGCTCTGCGAAAAGTTCGGATCTGCGCCAGCGTGTTTTTGCGCGGGAGACACAGGCGCAAACAGCCGCGATGTATCGCCGAGCTGCGGGAAGCGGTGAAAATCGCCGTTTCCCTGGAGCACATGGCCTGTTATTTGTGACTGGAATGGGCTCTGCTGAGACACAAGAATACCTATCGACTCCTTTGGCCGCTGATCTGTAACAGACGTCACCGTTGGCGGGGTAGTGCTGTCAAACCGCAGAAACGGCTGTGGCTCCTGTTCTCGGCTCTCATAGCCATCCTGCTCCTGCTCTTCATCTGTGTTGGCGTAACTTCTTGCGTGTTCCTGGAAGTCCTCCAGTTTTACCGTTTTCCGCTTGGGCTGTTCGCTGACAGCGCGTTTTCGCTTCCGCTCTATGCCGATGCCGCCGAGGTACTTTGCTTTCCTTCTCTCGACGTCTGCGCAGGAGTCTTGCACTCCGCGCTTCGTGCAGTTTTTGCAAGGTCTTGTCGAGTCGCACTGTAGATGCTTGGAATGACAAAACTTGCAGGCTCTTGAAATAGGCTTCCGAGATAGCTTGATGTCTAAAGGTAGTTTCTTCGTCATCGTTTTGTCCCGCAGTCCCCTGGTGAAGTCAGTTTTGAGTGCAGTCTCTACACACTCCCTCTGCTTTCACAACGCGTCACCGGTTCCCATATACCCACTCAGTGGAGGCCCGTGAGAGGATTCTTCCCTCTTCTTTATTCGGCCGTTGGCTGCCGGCACTCACCAGTAGTCCGCACTGTGTGAACTTTGCAGAAACAACAACCCTCTTTTCTCAGTCCGCTGGGAGACCTGCAGTGAGTACGGTGTCTGCTAACGGGCACACGGCTGATTCCAGCGGGAGTGCTATTTATAAGAAAATAACACAGCTGCCCCTCCAGAGACACCACTCTGGACAACTCGGTTGAAAGTCCGAGGTCCTGGCGAGAATAATAAATAGATATGTGGATTAAAGCTGGAGAACCACCTGCGTAACTGGAACTAAGCTGGGGAAAGGGTCGTGGGGTATCAACTACCAACCTGACATAGTCCCGTGTAAACGGGATACTGAGGATAAGAGGAGCTCTACTCAGGTGTGCCGTTGGACTCTCAGCCAATAGCTCGCGCCTGTATCGCTGAGGGGCCGGTGTATATGCACCACTCCGTCCCTCTGGGCTGCTTGCTCCGCTTCCACAGCCTCAGTGAGCGTTTTTACCCTCACAGGGTCTGGAGCCGCATCTCCATGGTCGCACCCGACGGAGCCCGGGAGAGCGGATAATCTCCCAACCGGGACTCTTTGGGCCACACACGCAAGATACTAACTACAGTTTTCACACAAAACTCACTTTTCGTTTTTAAAATAATGACAAAAATAACAACACCCAGCCACCCACACATACACACACACAACGCATCCAAGGTACCCCTGTTTACTCCTGTTTTGCGAGAACGATTGCTGTTCTGTTGGGGATGTAAACTTGGACAAAGTTCGCTCTGTTGTTCCAAGACAGGTCTGTAGTGAAGAACTCTGTCTTTGCCTCGTCGATTCTCGCGTGGCCCCCAAAAAACTCTCCGTCAGAGTTGAGAACGATCCTGTAGCGCCCTGGTACCTCAACCCCGATTCTGTAGTCGGTGTACGAGTTGGTGGGGTGGAAGTTAAATATGAAGACGAGACCGTGTCTCTCAAATGCAATCACCTTGTCTCCCTCGTGCTTGAGGGAAACATAAGCCTGTGGGTAGTTCAACCACCCATACTTGCCCTCCGTGGTGTTCATGGCACGGTCAAAGCGGTAGAGGAACTTGTAGCGAAGAAGCTCGTCATCGATAAGGTTAAACTGTCTCCTGGCGTAGTGGTACGAGTCTCCATTGCCAACGCGAGGGAAGTCCAGCCACTCGGGGTGGCCAAACTCGTTTCCCTCAAAGTTCAGGTACGACTCTCCGCCCAGCGCGTGGGTCACCAGCCTGATCATCTTGTGCAGTGCCATACCGCGGTCGATGACTGGTGTCAGCTCGGAGATAATAGACATGTTGGTGTACATCTCCTTGTCCATGAGCCAGAATGCGAGAGTCTTGTCGCCAACAAGAGCCTGGTCGTGGGACTCGGCGTACGCAATACAGCTCTCACCGTGTCTCCTGTTAGACAGCGTGTGTACGATGTCTCCCATCTTCCAGTCCTCGTCCTGCAAGTGCTTGATAGTTTTGATCCACATGTCTGGAATAGACATCGACAGTCTGTAGTCAAACCCAATACCGCCGATACCGCGCGATAGACAAAGCGATGGATATCCAGAAACGTCCTCAGCAACAGTTGTAATCGATGTGCCGTTAGCATCTCCATACTTCCTACACAGGTCATTGGCCAGCATAAGGTATGCGACAGCCTCCCTGTCAACGGCAGAGTACTGGTTCAGATACTCGTTGTAGTTACCAGAGAAGCCTTCGCCCACTCCGTGGTGTAGATAGAGCATCGACGTGACTCCGTCAAACCTGAAGCCGTCAAACTCAAACTCGGTCAGGTAGTACTTCAGATTGGAGAGAAGAAATCTCAGTGTCTCGTAGCTGCCGTAGTTGAACAGTCTAGAGTCCCATTGGTCATGGACTCCCTTCCCACCGCTGTGAAACAGGTAGTGGTCTGTGCCGTCAAACATGTTCAGCCCGTCCTCCACATTTTTCGAGGCGTGCGAGTGGACAACATCCAGCAGCACCCTCAGCCCCATGCCGTGGGCAACGTCAATCAGCTCTTTCAGGTCCTCCGGAGTTCCGAACCTAGAGCTGATAGCGAAGAAGCTGGTGATCTGGTACCCGAACGACGCGTAGTACGCATGTTCCATAATGGACATAAGCTGCACAGTGTTGTAGCCCAGATCCTTGATCCGTGGAAGAACATTCTTGGTGAACTCCTTGTATGTGCCTACTCTGGGCTCCGGGGTTGAGATTCCCACGTGAGCCTCGTAGATCTTCAGCGACTGCGGCAGCGCTGGTCTTTTATTCTTGAAGTGATACTTCACTTCTGGATTCCAGAACCTAGACTCGTAGGTTGAGTTTCCGTACTCCTTCGGCGGCTGTGTACATCTCCTAATCCAAGGCGGAACTCTTGCTAGCTTCGACCCGTCAGGCAGCGTGAGCAGGATCTTGACTCTGCTGTCGTGTGGAATGGCTGGCTTACCATCCGCAGTAGGCGCCAAGGTGATGGTGAAAGTGCCAAAGTCATTTTTGACCATCGGATGGGTATCGTGAGCCCACCCGTTGAAGTCGCCGATGACAGCAGCCGCAACAGCATTTGGAGCGTATTCACGGTAGACAATAGAGTTATCGCTCTGTACGTTTAACCCGTAGCGCTTGTACGAGTCTGCAAACTCAAGGAGCCCGTGCTCGCTCTTGTCGAACTTTTCCAACCACCCGTCAGCCAAACTTCTGCGGTATGCCATCTCTCCAGCAAATGGCTCTAACCACGGGTCTAAGTCGATACATCCTTTAACGGACGCTGGGATCGTCTCAGTGTCAGTGCTCATTATTTCGAGTATGCTGATACTATCTAAGCTGTCAGAGATAGAGTGCTCCGAAAGAAGGAAATATATTGCAAAAGTGGCGTCGAGTTTAGATAAAGTCTGGTGGTGTCGTGATGAATTATCTCTTGTCAGAAATCGCCGACCCACTGCACTGGACAAGAGGAGAATTAGTTGGTTCGAGCAAATACACGATACTTTCTGAGTACGTTTCAGGCCGGAAGTAGTTCTGGCGGAGCCTACGGTTCTACAGATCTGGTCTACGTGGCCAACTCGCGGTGCTTGCCCGAAGAGAGACCCAGTTTCTGGCCCAGCGCTGATTGCTGGCTCTCTCGGTGTCAGATAAGGCAAAGTGGTCGTGACCCAGCCTCGCGGCTCATCGGTTAGTGCACCTCCTTCTTGTTCCCCCCTCCGAACGGAGAGCCACCACACCACCCGGGGCCCGAGTAGATGACACCCGTGCACCATCTCTATGTCCCGCTCGAACAGCCGCGAGCGCCCGGGGGCCGATAGTGTGATAACCAGGAGATAGGTCAGAGGGCGCAGCCCTATTTTGAATCACGTGCGCAAAAGTGAGAAATACTGGCTTTGTTGCACTACCCTAGACTTTTTCAACACTTTTCAACTGGAGCACTGGGAAAAACTCTTATAGGAGAATCATAATACCTACCGTACACACAACACTTCAAGAAATGTCTGTCACCCGTCCACAAGTTTCCGTTATCTCAGGCGAGGGTAAATCAACCTCCACCTCTCTGCTGCTGCCTGCTGTCTTCAAGGCACCTATCCGTGCTGACATTGTCCAGTCGGTTTTCACCAGAGTGAACAAGAACAAGAGACAGGCGTACTCCGTTGCTGAGAACGCCGGTCACCAGACCTCAGCTGAGTCATGGGGTACTGGTAGAGCCGTTGCCCGTATTCCAAGAGTTGGTGGTGGTGGTACACATAGATCTGGTCAGGCCGCCTTCGGTAACATGTGCCGTGGTGGACGCATGTTTGCTCCTACCAAGATCTGGAGAAAATGGCACGTGAAGGTCAACCAGAACGAGAAGCGTTACGCTACTGCGTCGGCCATTTCCGCGTCGGCTGTCCAGTCGCTGGTTCTGGCCAGAGGCCACAGAGTCGAAAAGATTCCTGAGATTCCACTGGTTGTTTCCTCCAGTCTCGAGTCTGTCACCAAGACCAAGGACGCTGTCGCTGTCCTGAAGGCTGTTGGTGCTCACCAGGACATCATCAAGGTTATCAAGTCGAAGAAGCTGCGTGCCGGTAAGGGTAAGCTAAGAGGCAGAAGATTCACTCAGAGAAGAGGTCCATTAGTTGTCTACAACGAGGACAAGGGTCTGGTTAAGGCGTTTAGAAACATTCCAGGTGTGGAGACTGCTAATGTCAGATCTCTGGGTCTGCTGCAGTTGGCTCCAGGTGGACACCTGGGTAGATTCATCATCTGGACTGAGTCTGCCTTCTCTGCTCTGGACTCCGTGTACGGATCTGAGACCACTGCCTCCACAAAGTCCAGCTACACTCTGCCAGCTAACATCATCTCGAACACTGACGTGTCTGCTTTGATCAACAGCGCTGAGATCCAATCCGTCGTCAGAGCAGCCGGCCAGGCCACCCAGAAGCGTACTCACGTCCTGAAGAAGAACCCTCTGAAGAACAAGCAGGTCCTCCTGAGACTGAACCCTTACGCTAAGGCTTTCTCCGAGAAGAAGCTCGGGTCCGTCAAAGTTGAGAAGTCTACTGCGAGACCATCGAAGGGTACCTTCTCCGAAGTCCTGAAGCAGGATTAAACACCCATCTAAAGGGCAGAACCTGTGGGAGGATTGTGTATTTGTATTTCCGCCAATAAAAACGAGAATTGCCTGTGTTACCACCACGGAGAGATCGAGAGAAGGGGAGAAGTAGATGTAGGTCGTGAGATCCCAAATGTGTTCCTACATATGGAAGACCCTAACCGTCACTGTGTACTCTCTTGTTCCTGAGGTGTTTTCAACCTTGTAAGATTGCCAAAATGGACATGATGGCGATGATCCAAGTACCGCTGATCACAGAGACACCTCCGGTGACAAGGGCGTTTGCGATCGGCGTAGTGGCGGTGTTTGTGTTGCTGCACTGCGATGTCCTAACGGTGGTTGATTGTGCTTACATACCAGATAACGTATTCATGAACAGGCAGTACTACAGACTCATAACGAGCTTTCTGTACTTTGGAGATCTTACAATAGATCACTTTCTGGCTATGTGCGTGATGATCCAGCATTTCAAAACTTTAGAGATGACATTTACAAGATCGAGGGACTACGTCTGGATGATATTTATAATTTGGCTGTCACTGCTGGTGTACTCAACCTTCGTGTCGCTCATAGTGTTTCCTGGCATTCAACTGTGTGAAATAGTACTCTTGATATGGACTAAGCAGAGCGAGGGGGCTATGTTCTCGCTTTTTGGGCTCGTTGAGTTCAGAGCCATATACCTTCCATATGTCTACCTGATGCTGTCGTTGGGAAGAGGTGGCGCCTCTCAGTGGAAGTCCCACATCGCCACCATCATAGTGGGACATATATATCTGTGCTTATCCCAGCTCCTTCCGAATCTGCACGGCGGGTTCAATGTCACCAAGCCCATATGGTACTGGAACTGGAGCGGCCTTGCCAGTACCATAACATCAATACCAAGAATCGTCATTGGTGCAGCTCACCACGAGCACACTGAGTGAGTCACGTACAACTAAAGCGGGGAGCACTACGGTCATAGCTAAACAAAACACAGGTCATATGGGGATGGGCGCGGAGAGCGTATTACAGTTTTTGTACGGTGCCTACACCACATCACATCACCCCTTCTTCGCTTACCATAGAGGAGCATCTTCCCACAGTCACTGGAGGCGCGTGACTATCTGACATGTATAACCATATTCCCTTTCTTCTGGCTAGGTGCGGCGTCTCGCGTAAATTAGGCGCTCTTGACTCGTGCTCTCACAAAGCTGGCTGAGCAGGGAGAAAGGGAGAGCCAAAACATCCTCCTAGTTCAGTATACAGAACGTATATTGAAAGTGCGCTATAATGTTTGTAGAGGACCCAACACCATCAGCATCAGTGTTGTCCACAATACCCAATTCGCTCTATATATTTTCAGCCAAACATTCTCCTTTTTCACCAATGATACCAACGACGGCTTTAATTATGCTACCATGTAGTGTCTTCGAAGCGGCTATAATACCCTGAGACGCCAGAGTCCTTCCATGTCCAAAATCTAGCTTGTTGCCATATATGTCACTGACTTTCCCGCCACTCTCGGTGATCAGGACGTTACCAGCGGCATGGTCCCAGATCTTCTCTTGGTACTTCAAGTCTTTAGGCAATCGCAGGTATATTTCGGCGTCCCCGCGGGATAGAGCACAGTACTTCGCCTGCGAGTCGAGGTTTATAGACATGGACCTGATGCCCAGGCTTTCTTTGATCTTCCCCTGTAAGCCATGCGAGGAGTGGCCCTTCTCAACTCCCTCACACACTTTCGCATCCGTAATTCCCACAGTATTGTTCATTGAAATCCTCTGTGCCTCATTGAATGGTTTAAGTTCAGCGAAAAGCGGCTGGTAGTACGCACCTCCGCCAGAAATAGCGGTGAAGAGGCCACCTCTGGGGCTTCTGCTGTCAGACAAGTCGGCTTGAAGATTAGGACATCCAATCACACCAACTTTCACCTCGCCATCCACAATTAGCGCCAGGCATACGGCAAACTGGTCGCCTCTCAGGAAGCCCTTGGTGCCGTCGATCGGGTCCAGTGCCCAGATACGGCCCCTGCGACCTCCTGTCGAGTTCCCAAGATCAATAGCCTCACATACGGCATCTGGAGTCTGCAGCGACGCAAGCTCACTACTACTGTCCTTGTCCTCCGCCTCGATGGCGCTTATCTCTTTGAAGATTTTATCCTTCAGACCAGGCGTCCGCTGGATTAATTCCGAGTCCTCCTCACCCACAACTTCATCCCCCGGGAAGTTCTTCAGAATTGAGCTTATTATGATCGCCTGTGCGCCGAAATCTCCTACAGTCACGGGTGAGTTGTCGTCTTTGATAATTCCGCCGGTTGCTTTCGCAGCAATCTCATCGCTGATCTTTTTGGTTAAAAGAGACGCCCGCTTAACCGCAAGCTGGGCAATCCGCACCTCCTTCTGAAACGCTATGGACATTATGGTAGACCGAAACACCGTGCAACCCCGCTTGCTTCCGCGCGTAGAGAACCTCCTTCTTCTCTTCCTCTTCTTCTGCAGGCTCTTCTCGAAGCCGTGCTGGAGGGATGTTGGATACCGGGTAACCCCGCCTTTACGTGCCTCAGCTGCGGGAAACTCGCGAGACAAAATCCACGAAATCCAGGTGTAACAGAACGACAGAACAAAAAGGAACAGGTTTTTCAGCCATTAGCAAAGGTTCACGCACTGCTCGGAGTCTATGACTGGTTATTGAGTTATTCGAACTTGCTGGCTGTCTTTTTATTGTAAGGCGAACAAGCATTTACAGGCACCACCAAGACAAATCTGCATAGAAAGAAGGGCCTGTCAAAGAAGAACTTTGTCGTCCCGCATTCTTGTTAACAACTACTGATTCATGCAGAGTGTGCTACAGGGAGTGAGAATCAACGACGATACCCAAGGCCTTTCTTCCCGATCAAGGATTTTACACAATTATAGTGAGAGGGCACTGAAAGTCAGGCACGCATAAATAATATATTCCTCTGGAGGGATACAATCGAGGATCTAAAAATAGGGCACAACGAGTAAATACGCCTCTGCAGATAGCACATTTATACCACAATGATGAACTTCAAGAGAGCGTCCAAAGACAGGAAGGCGAAATCGCCGAAGACGCCAATAAAAAGGTCGATCTCTTCGACCTCGTCAAACGGATCGTCGGCTATACACAGAATATCAAGCACCTCTTCACCGGTGACAGACCTGCTCAACACACCCAAGAAGGTGATAAAGGCGATATACGATTACACTCCGCAAGGAGCGACGGAGCTGAAGTTCAGCAAGGGAGATTTTTTCTACGTAATCAATGAGGTGGACGACTGGTACGAGGCTACAAACCCTGCGACCAACGCGCGAGGGATGGTGCCTGTGGCATTTTTCGAGAGCTTCAACAGAACGAGACCCTCAAATCAGACCCCCCTCACCAGTCTTCAGAGCTCGAGGGTTGGCTCATTTGGGGGTGGTCACAGGAGAAATAGCATGTCGATCCTGCATGCGGTTGTGCTATTTGATTTCCATGCTGAGCGCCCTGACGAGCTCGATATGGTAGCTGGTGAACATATCATTGTGTGTGCACACCATGAGTACGAGTGGTTTATAACGAAACCGATCAACAGACTTGGCGGGCCAGGCCTCGTTCCTGTGAGCTACGTGCAGCCGATAGATAAAATGACGGGAAGGCCCCTGGGCAATGATGTGAAGGCTATAATAGACCAGGAGAAACTTCCGACCGTCGAGGTGTGGAAATCGAATAACGCCAGGTACAAAGCCAGTTCGATACCATTGGGAAGCGTGGAAAGCAGCGGTGATTCCACAGCCACAAACAGCACATCGCTTTCCAAGGCGTCGTCTTTGAAGAGATCACAAACCGCATCGTCGGCATCCACGCGTTTCTACAAAGACTCTTTGGAGATGGCGGACCCGTACGTGATAACAACGAGCGTTGACTCGTTCTCTTATAAGAACGGAAAGTACTGGTATCTCGTTAATGCACAAATGTCCAATGGATTCTCAAGATCACTATGCAGATACTACGAAGATTTTTTCGATTTCCAGCAGACTTTGCTCTCTCTGTTTCCCAAAGAAGCTGGTAAACAGGAAGGAGTGACAAGAATGCTGCCATACATCCCTGGCCCGCTGACTTACGTGAATGATGCGGTCTCAGCGGCTAGGAGAAATGACTTTGAAGTGTATCTCTTGAAGCTCCTTAAACTGCCCGACTACATTAGCAAGTGCAGCTTCGTCGCCAGCTTGTTTGAATTGAGAAGCGGGGACAAGGAATACAGAACGTCTGATCCTCCACATGCCACCGCGCGGGCACACTCCAATGGTAACGGTGATCACCAGCAAACCCTCAATTCGCAATATCACCAGGACCGAAGTTCAGAATACGAGAACGTGCGCCGCAATTCGAATCCTCTGACTGCGCTGACAACAAGGCTGAGCGGTATTAATCTTGACTCTACTCCGCAGATCAACTCACAACATCAGCAGATTCATTCATCATCGTCTTCATCATCTACTACGAGAAATAGTCTGCCTGTGGATAACGTAAGTGTCGCCAATCGAACACTAACAGATGACCGTGTATCCAGTTCTTCTGCTAAATTGAAACTGAAGTTTTACTTCAGAGAAGATATTTTTGCGCTGATTGTGGGAACTTCGATTGTTCTGAAGGAGCTGAAGGAACTGGTATCTGCCCGCGTGGATGGAACCCCAAGTAAAGTCAAACTGATACCTAGGTACGGTCCAAACATTGACGAATCTGAATATAACCCACAGGACGAAATCAAAAATGATGAGGCTCTATGGGGCAACAAATGCTTTGTTGACAAAGGAAAGATACTCGTCATACTTGAAGATTGATCTTATTGGTATCCTTTGTCTCTGTCGCCTCTTGAATCTGTTTTATTGTCAAAGTTTCCGCATTATCATCTACCCCGCCCCCCCCCCCCCCTCTTCACCCGCTCTGTATCATTACATTACCCTTTGACAACTACATTTCCCATCTATACCTTTGTTTTCTCTTTGGTAGCTTGGTGTGTCTATTCAATCCAACAAATTAACCTTCAAGCAGTATAACCGCCACAACTTTGCGAGCGTCGTAGTGTAGTGCTCGAGTCAATAAAACGACCCACTTCTTCCCTCAGGACACTTATCTGAGGTCCTCAGAACCTCACTCTCACCAGATCACCGTTTCATCCAGAGAACTGAGAACGACCTTGCTCCAGCCAGTCTCGTGCGGGGCAGGACCCTGCTGCTGGGGCCCTCTGACCTGAGCGCCCGGAAAAGTCGTGCGCTCTCACATATACAGAGTGCACTACTATATTCAAAGCGCGGCTCGAGCATCACCGCGTTTCGTGAAGCGTAGCATCTCTATAGCGGCAACCACGGGCGAGAGAGAATGGCACCAGAGTCGCTGCAGAGGTCGTCAAATAAAATGTTGCCATTGGTCGGCGCAAAAGCCGGCGTGGGGGCTGCATTGGGGTCTATGCCTTTCAAAAACTCTCCTCTTTATGATTTCCTCACTCCGTTCAGACCAGCGCAGAACCAGTGGGTGGCCAGATACATGATCGTTATTTATGCGATCCTAGTGCGATGCGCCGTCGGTCTGGGAACATACTCTGGCATGGCGTCACCCCCGATGTTTGGAGACTTTGAGGCCCAGAGGCACTGGATGGAGATTACCACAAGCTTGCCGATTAAGCAGTGGTACAACTACGACTTACAGTATTGGGGATTGGACTATCCGCCGCTCACAGCATTTCACTCCTGGTGTCTGGGAAAAGTAGGAGGATTCTTGAACAGTGACTGGTTTGTGCTGGATGCTTCTCGCGGTTACGAGTCCGAGGACCTAAAGTCATATATGCGGGCCACGGTGATTGTCAGTGAACTGCTGTGTTACATGCCTGCGGTAATCTGGTATACCAGGTGGATGGGAAAACACATGTGGAACCAGAAACCGCTTGACCAGACTGCCGTAGCCGCTGCTATATTGTTCCAGCCTTCCCTCATAATCATTGATCACGGACATTTTCAGTACAACAGCGTGATGCTCGGCCTGGCACTTCTCTCCATTGTGAACCTGCTCCATGATAACTTTGCACTGTCTTGTATATTTTTTGTGCTGTCCTTAGGTTTCAAGCAGATGAGTCTCTACTACGCTCCGGTCATCTTTGCATATCTACTCAGCGTCTCTTGCTGGCCGCTCCCACAAGGTTTCAACATCCTCCGTCTCTTTTCCCTTGCGATCAGTGTTGTCGTCACATTTTCACTTCTTGTTTTTCCGTTTGTCGTTTCAGGTGGACTTCCACAGCTTCTTCAAATCGTGCACAGGGTGTTCCCCTTTGCAAGAGGAGTCTTCGAGGATAAAGTTGCGAACTTTTGGTGTGCGACCAACGTTGTCATAAAGTACAAACAGTTTCAGCAGTCACGCTTACAGCTGCTATCGCTAGCATTGACACTGCTTGCCGTCCTTCCGTCGTGCATAAGAATCTTCCTGAGGCCCCAGAAGCGCCTGCTGCCTTGGGCCTTCGCGTCGTGCTCATGGGCCTTCTATCTGTTCTCTTTCCAGGTGCATGAGAAATCGGTTCTCCTGCCGTTTCTTCCAACTACACTACTCCTGTGTGAGCGAGACTTTGACGTGATATCAATGGTGTGCTGGATAAATAACATAAGCCTTTTCAGCCTATGGCCCCTGCTGAGACGCGATGGCCTGTCGCTTCAGTACTTCGTTCTCGGCATATTATCCAACTGGCTGATGGGCAACTTGAACTGGATTAGTAAGTGGTTCTTGCCGAGCTTCCTTGTTCCTGGTCCCATGCTTGCCAAGAAGGTCACCAAGGGCGAGACGAAAACTGTTCTCCATGAGAACTGGATGTGGAGAGTTATAATCATAGGATCCTATTTTGCGGCGACAGCATTGCAAATAGCGGACATTTTTTACGAGCCACCAGCCAGATTCCCGGACTTATGGGTTGTGGGTAATGTAATTCTATCTTTCGGGTGCTTTTCAACCTTCTGGGCGTGGAGTAATTACAAGCTCTACACATTGCAGGACTTCAAAATAAAGAAAAGATAAAGCGTATAAACACAGTGAGATTCATTGAAACCGGAAAAAACCAATAACTTCAACATACTGGTAGACTTATCCCCTCCTTCATTTTTCTATCGCTAGTGAAGAACCCCCAGTTTGTCTCCCATTTACTCTCATCGGTGTGGTACACTTTCTTCCACGGCTCGTCAAAAGCCTCAAACCAAAACCACGGATAGGTATTCTGGTAAGCCTGACATACCCAGGAGTCTAGAAAATACTGCAGTTCCTGGGTTCCAGCAACCGCTTCCAGATAGTGTCCACCGGCAGATGGCCAGCCAACCTCTGTCACTATAATCTCAGTGTGCTTTCCAGCCATCTTCACTATGGGTTCAATCTGCTGTGTAAGGAAATCAAAAGTCCAGCGCGAACCAGCCTGGACGGGCTCTCCAGAGAAGAATGGGTGTATGTTTGCTCCAAAAATGTCTTGCGATGCGAGCTCTATGTCGAGCTTCGAACCAATCTCTGAGGTTCCCACAGGTATATGACTGATCCCATTATCTTCCAGGAACATCTTTGTATCGTTCACATATTTCACGATCTGTGTACTCGCCTTCTCTTCTCTAAACCTAGCTTCATTCCCAATATATACAGCATCAAATAAGTAGCTCGGGTACTCGAGCAATACTCTCTTCATTGCTTTCATCTGCTCATTGTTCACGTCATCCTTGTCGCTAATCCATACACCGAGAGATAAAGTCATATTCAACCCTAGATCCACAATTGCACTCAGAGTGAGTGCAGCCTGTTGACACTGCATTCCATACGTCCTCACTCTCTGCGTGACTCTAGACAGTAGGGCGAGGTCAAGAACCACATCACGGAAACTGACCCCGCACTGTGGATACATCACATTCCTCGGAGCGTACGCCATTCCGTAGAATGTTAATCTGAGTCTATCGTTCTCCATCAGCGCCTGAACTTCCTTGTCGTTTTGATATTTTCTCTTCAACCCTGAGAAGCTATTCACTGCCTTCATGAAAGACGGGCTATTCGTAGACCTCTCAGTTTTTTTAGCCTTTTCGGAATGGCTGCCTCCCCTCATCTTCCCCAGTGCCACCACAGAATTATTCATAGATCGGATTATCTGATTCGGAGTCAACCAAACACCCGATCCATTGGAATACGTAGGTATTGATATGTTATAAGTGCCGGCTACTTCCGCCAGAACACCTGCCCGCTCCTCGGGAGAGACCCTTCTAAAATACATTTTCACTGTTTCTCTGGAGCCTAATCCAAACATCACCCTGTCGCTCGTTAGTAGTGCTACCGATTTTCCGAGTTGCAGTTTTCTCACGTTAAAGGTATGAATACCGCTAATACGACGGTGATAAAAACCCCCAGTGCAATTGTCCAGATCAGCAGGGTCTTGTATTTGCGTTGATAGTCTCTGGGTTTGAAGGAATCGTTATATTTAAGCGGGGGCTGCCGGCGAGACTCAGATTTGCAAGTACTCGGCGGTTTCGTCATCTCAGAATCCAACTCATGGGATGCGAGGAATTCCTGAGCTCTTTCTGCGGCGTTACCTTGTAGAAGGTATTTCATGAGGTCACTCGATGTAGAGCTATTCAAGACTGACAGCTGTGGCACAGAAAGCGATGACAGTTGTGCATCGACACCCCCACCTGAGGGGACTTGTGAAGTGGGCGAGAATGGGCCTTCCCGCAAATCCATTCGCTGATCTTCCTCCTCTTCCTC
Organism: Kuraishia floccosa; assembly: GCA_030567535.1. NCBI lineage: Eukaryota > Fungi > Ascomycota > Pichiomycetes > Pichiales > Pichiaceae > Kuraishia > Kuraishia floccosa. The sequence continues at coordinate 847,055 of JAJLSK010000003.1, forward strand.
CTCCTTTTCGGCGGTGATAGGAATAGATTTCTCCGGCTGTGGATTCTGCTCCTGTAGGTTCTTCGCTCTCTCTGTTGGTAGCTGCTCTTGCATATGCATTTTCGAGGTTCCCGTGATAACAGGCGATGTCGACTCGAGGGACTCAATTGTCAGACTCTTCTTTGAGTCTATAGCCGATCTCAGAGGTCCTGTACGCTCAAGTTTATCACGTTGGATTTCCAAAGAGTCTGTGCTGTTGCTGTCAGTCCTATAGCTTGAGTATACCGAAGAGGAAGCATTCCCGTGGGAAGAGACGGGCTCAGCACTTCTAGTCTTAGACGATGTCATTTCTGTTAAAGGTGTTGCCACTTCCTGTGCAGTCGAAGAGGCTATATTCCCGGCACAGTTTGGGTGTAGGCTTATCTGATCCACATGACCAACAATTGCGCCATCCTCCACAAGTACTCCGTCCAGCTTGCGAGACCGGAAATCAGCCTGCGATCTTGATCTGAACAAGTCCTCATATATTCTTGCCTGTTCTGTGCTGCCATCAAAAACAGAATCCGTTCTCGCCCCTGTCTGCTTACGCGGTAGCGTTTTGGATCTCGCAATTCGCCATCTCTCGATACTCCTCTGTTGGGTGATATCCGGGACATTCCCACCACTATCATCAGACAGATAATACCTGAGCTCTTCGGGAGTAGATCCCCTACTGCTGTTCTCTCCACTGTCTTTGTGTTTGTTCGCTTGGCTTAGGTTCTTCGTATTTCGTATGGTGTTCAAAAGTGTCTGGTAGTCGATATCCATTAAATCTACAGCATCTGCGTCATCCAGTGCGGTTATTCCGTAACCAAACAATTCGGCGCTACTTTCAGACATCGCCGACCACTATATGAGCACACTGCAGAGTGCCCCGTCGATGTCTGCAAACCGCTATTTCACGGGACACACCGCGAGCGACAATTTCACAAATAGGAACACAAAACTAAACAGCCGCATTCTCCGCTCTTAAAGCTTCAGCTCTCCGGAAACCCCATCTGAGAACATCAGCTGTAGCCGCAAGTAGTGTCGGCTTATGCGCACCACCACGTGAAGACCACCAACATCCCTGTGCCCGTGTAATCGACGGTGCTCAGCTTAGAATCTCTCTCACTCAGAGGAGTTGATGATGGTTATGTAGCACGTGAACAAACCAGAATTAAATCGATGGGGCAAAAAAAAGGTCACAGATTCGGGAACACCAGCGCTAATCCGTCGTGCGAGTCAGGTAGAGAATGGTGAGTGAAAGTCTTAGACGGTGCCGCTATGTTGCTGCTCAGAGGTACTGACAATGCTCTTTATTTACAGGCTCACAGACTTGTCGTGAATGTACTGTTCACCGGTGCAAGAGTGTTTGGCAGGGCTTTTTCAGAGGCATACAAGCAAGCTGCTGCTGCCACAGCCAAGCAGCCATCTGCCGCTAGCACCAAAGCCCGCGACACAGGAATACCCTTTGATGAGGCGTGCAAGATCTTAAACGTTCAGCCCAAGGGATTGACGGCGGAACAGATTGAAACTAAATACAAGTACCTTTTTGACGTGAATTCAAAGGAACAGGGCGGGAGCTTCTACCTGCAGAGTAAAGTCTTCCGAGCTATGGAACGACTTAAGGCAGAGATGGAAATAACGGCTGAGAAGACCGGACGAACTGGGGCAGGAACAGGAGCAGACCATGGCGCTGGCACGGGAGGAGGAACAAGTGGACCGTCGCCACAATGATAGTGGTTTTCAGGTCGAAAGTTTAGAAGACGAAGTGGAGCATTTGAAAAGTAATGAGACCGTCGAAGGATTGTTTGTATATACGACGGCTTATAGGCCTTTTTACAAGAAAGAGAGCTACGGAAAACATATGTAGCAACGCAGTTAGATGGACAATTTCCACAACCTGTGCCTCGAGAGACACAGATGAAAGGATCGTCATTATTCTATCCACTAACGCATGGCACATTAATCTAAGAAACCGGAAACGGAATGTCGATTGTAGCTTTTCTGTTAAAAAAGTCAAAAAACACTCAGCTGAGCGCAAACAAACACCAGGGAAACGTAATGCCCACAGGTGCGTTTACTTTGAGGTTCCTATATAAATATAGTGTTATATTTGTTATATATCTTTATAATAGATAGTATAACCACTACTGATGTTGAAGTCTCTCAAAATAATCTGGCTGAAAAAGTTTGCTTTTATAGCTTTCAATAGCGTTACCCGGAGACGATCTTGTGTACCATTGACAGGAGGGACAGGAGGGACAGGCGGAGAGAGCTCATGGTCCACAATCAGACTACGGCAATGGCAGACGCAGAGTACATTGTGGTCGGTGCGGGCGTGTTTGGACTGTCTACCGCCCTTGAGCTAGCGAAGAGAGGCTCGTCGGTGCTGGTGTTGGACGCGCACTCTGTTCCTTCCCATTGGGCAGCGTCTAATGATCTGAACAAGATTATCAGAGCAGAGTACTCAGACCCGCTCTATGCGAAACTCGCGGCCGAGGCGATGAGCGCGTGGAAGAGTGACCCTGTGTACAGTGGGTGTTTCTGCAAGTGTGGAAGACTTACTCTCGCCCCCATCGGCGATATAGATAAGCACAGACTGGAGTACGAAAGGAAAGGAGTGGAAAATCTGAAGAAGCTGGGTGTTCACCAGGACATTTCACCGATTCACACACCCCGTAAATTGGGAGAAGAGATACCCCAGTTTGTTGATAATAAGCTACCGGCTTCGTTCATATCGCATTACAACAGGGATGCAGGGTATGGAAGAGCGGCTGAGTCGATAACACGTGGATATCTCGCTGCGAAGGCAGTGGGTGCGCAGTTCATCTTTGGAACCCGCGGACATGTGACAAAGGTGCTGGACGGAGAGGTGGTGACGGAGTCTGGGAATGTATACACTGCTGACAAGATTGTGGTCTGTGCAGGCGCAGCCACTGGATACCTCCTGCACCTCGACAATCAAGTGAAGGCTACGGGATTATTTGTAACCCATATCAAGCTGTCTAAAGAAGAGCACGAGAAGTATAGAAATATTCCTATTTTTTTCAGTGCAGAGTTTGGTTACTTCTTTCCACCAGATACCCAGACAAGAACGATGAAGGTGTGTCTCACTTTTACGGACAGCGTAAACACAGTGGATAATCCACATAAGAACGGTGAGTCCGTGTCACTACCGAGGTATAAGCAGGAAAACCCTTCTGACACCATCCCAAAGAGGGGAGTCCAGCATGCGAGAGCTCTACTGAAGCTTGTGGTGCCTGAACTGGCCGAACACAGGCTTGTCGAATCCAAGATATGCTGGGTGGCCGATACGTTTGACTCCCATTTTCTGATAGACAAGTCTCCTTACTTTGAAAGAGTATACGTCGCTTCAGGAGACTCGGGACACGGATACAAGTTCCAACCCACTGTCGGCAAGTACATAGTCCAGAGACTTGACGGCACTTTGGCTTCCGAGCTTTCTCAGGCTTGGAAGTGGAGACCGTATCCCGACTGGCCTGAATTCATAAGCAGCAGAATTAAGAGAGAAAAGATAGAGCTTAGAGACATTGACTGGTTAAACGAGTCGAACTATAAGGTTTAGACAGACGGAATCATTTACATTATTTATATATTTATAGACCAGGAAGACCAACTAATACCTCCTCTGTAGCATTTTCATCTCCAAATTGAACTCTGTGGAACCCTGGTATTTTCAGGTTCTTTTCGGCAGTATGAGCAGGCTCTGTTTTTCTATCTGAAGAGATATACACAGGCTTCTCCCATTTGAGTTTATCTTTCTCGGGATCCCATACAGCAGCTTGTATAGTCTCGTTCTCCTTCATCTTCATTTTTTTCACACGCTCTTCTAATTCCTTAACCTCCTTGTCGTCTATCCGGTCTTCTCCTGAGTTGTGCGAAGGCCGTGTTACCTGCTCACGCACAATAACTTTACCGTCTCGTATAGTTACATCCATCACCCGTTTGCCTCTCCCCGAGCGGCTACTCTCGGTTTCCTCTTGTTTTCTCAGCTGCCGCTGTTGCTTTTTAAGTTGTAAAGCCCTTTCCACCGGCGACGACCACAAATTGAGAGAAGTCTGATTCGGCAGCTCAAAGTCTGAAGCCTGATCGATGATCTTGGTCCTTTCACTTCCTTCCTCTTGAAAGCTAAGCAGTTTATCCAGTCTTTCTTGCGCTTTTAGTAACTCAGGGTCTTTGTCTTTAATAGATTCTAAGAACTCCAACTTTTCTCTCTCGCTGTCATCATCCAGATTCTTAAGTCTCTCTTTCTCCCGCTTTCCCTGTTCAATTTCTTGATCTCTCTCCAGTCTTCTGAGCATCTTCTCTTGCTGTCTGAAATTATTCGTACCTGCGGCATTAACCGATATCGTGATGACCTCTTTCTTTTTTCCAACTGCCGGCTTGCCCGTAGCCGACTTGCTGGTGGCAGGTTTCTTACCTTCCAGCTTGTCCTTCTCTTCCTTCAGTATGTTCATTATCTCGACTTTTTCCTTTGTCGAAAGTAGCTCCTTCCCACAGAATGAGCACGGCTGCAGGCCCTCTTTTATACATATAATCTTGCCGCAATTAAGGCAATTTGGGAACATCTCAAAAAGAGGGTGTCGTGTGGCCATACAGTTGCAGTACCTTATCGGTGCACTTTTTGTATTGTCAAATCCAAAGGGTCCGCCAGCTACTTCCAACTCAGCTACTGCAGCGTCTATGTCCTTCAAGCTATTAACCGTTTTCCTTGCTTTCTTTTCCTCCTTCTGTTTTAAAGACACCCTCCTGGGGCTTGTCTCAAGCAACTGCGATGTAGTCACACTCTGTGAGTTAGCGAGTCGGGGTCTATTGGCAGACTTTGCGCTATTGGACTTGTCCTGGCTCCAAGCGTCCGTCTTACCGTAAGGAGGCATCTTGCTGACATTATTCGTTATTTCCTTTCCCGACTTCTCCAATGTTACATCCCTCAGGTTGTCCCCAAACAACATGTCCTGGTAGCCCGTAATAAAGTCAAGCGCCTCGGGAGATTCCCCTAAAAGATTCAGAAAATGATGACTGATCTCATCCCGAGTGTGTAGATTAGTCAACGAGTAGTCAACCATCTGAGAAAGAGTGTCATCCTCTATAGGAAGAATCCGACCAAGACAGGCTACCGCCCTTTTCTTAATTTCAGACCTGGAGAGCCGAGACATTTACGCTGCCTGTGTAAATAGCGGCGCCTTCGCCTCTCACCAACGTCTTACGCCTGAACTTCTGTCATCGATGTAACGTGTCAATAGTGGCTCTATCCGTAATCTGCAGAGATGTACGTTAGAAGAACAGGATCTCCACATATTAACTACGATGTCGGAGGAGGACCTCGAGAAGAGGTATGAGCAGTTGAAACGTGAGTTGTATCTAGTTTCAGTTATTCAAGAAGCTTAGGGGGCTAACAGGCTGGAAAAGGTCAAATTGAAGAGCAAAAGACGGCGTTGACCACAGCCAAAACTAAACGCCAGGTTCCAGCGGCAAATCAGAGCTTTCCCTATCGCGCAAGAGGCTGGGGCGTTCCTACGCGAAGAGGCGGTGCTCTGCGTAGGAATGGCATGACCAAGAGGCCGCAAGCTTACTCAAACGTGAGTCTGGTACTCAATCAACAGACACAGAAGAAGAAGAGTCCGGAACCTCAAGAATACTTGGAGGAGCTGGGGAGGCTGAAGCAGTCCCTCATAAACAGTCTCAACCTTACAGGTGAAGCCAGAGACGTCGACCTCAGTGTCCTTTTGAGCTCTCTGGATCAAACATCCAGTGATGTGCGTGAAAAGATAGATGAATTTCTCAGGGCCTACGGCGAACTCCAGCAGAAGGCATCAACCACTGTGATAGGCGATAGTAATGAGGCCCCTGACAGATATATTTCTAAGGTATCTCAGGGGTCGCGCACCTTGGTCAACGCTGACGTATACAAAGGAGACCAGAAAAGGACGAAAGCCATGGCTGAGGAGATTCAGAGATCAAAGAGAGCCGCACTCGTGCAGCGGGTGCTGAAGAGAATCAACGAGCGAGTTGCGGAGAACAAAAAGAGATACGACTATGTGAATAGAATAGAAATTGAAGGAGTTCAATATGTCAGTGTGAGGAGCGGGACAAAGCTGCTGCCTGTTTCGGCATTGACAGAAAATGATATAGGGGAAGGGAAGACAGTACAACTCGTAGGAATAGAATACAAGAGAATGAAACAAGGCCACTACAAAATATCGGACAAGGAAATGAAGTACGTTTTCATTATATAGCTCATGGAAATCTGACTAACACATCCACAGACGGCCGATTTACAAGGAGCCGTGCCGATATCACAGCAGAACGGGTATGTGTGGTGTCATCAAACATCGAAAAATGTTTACTAACTCTATCAGGCGTATGCACCAAAGGACCAACGTGTAGATACACACATTTTCCTGACCAGGTTGCCATCTGTCGCAAGTTCTTAAAGGGACAGCCTTGTTCACCGACTTGCACTTTATCCCACAGGCCGACCCAATACAACTCCCCGTCATGCAAGTTTCACCAGTCATCGCAGTGTACTAATGAGAACTGCTTGTATACCCATAAGCTTGAAGACCCGAGACAGTTGAAAACATGCAGGAGTTTTGCCATTGGCGGGTTTTGCAAGTTGGGAAATAGATGTATTTTACGGCACGATTTTTCTTGTCCTGACTTCCAACAGGACGGAGTTTGTTTTCGTGGTAGTAAATGCAAACTGATCCACGGCAGTGCTATTGTTAATAGGAACAGCGACACCGAAGGGGTGGTCAGAAACGAGGATAACCACTTACAAAAGAGCGGCGAACAAGACACCCCACTGAGCGCTGAACTCAATCATGAGCTTATCGCTAACTCCTTGGCTGGATTTCTGGAACCAAGCGTGGAGTCCGCAAACGAAATAACGAGTGAGAGTGACTCAACTGACGAATATTTCAGTGGAGACGAGGTCTACGATAAACTGGAAGCTAATAAGGATTATGTGGAAATTTGAGATTTAAGAGCAATATGTTGTATACTAGATGCAACGTAGGTCGTTGAGGCATCAGCATGCTACAACGTAAGAGTAAAAAGAAAACGAGAAAAGAGAAAAGCAAAAAGAGAACAACTCTGAGAAAAACAATCTCAAGAATAATAAACTGCTCGCCTGATAGCTTGGGTTTAGCACCACCCCGTAGTCTGTGTGACATATCTAGAGCTCGTCTCATTTTCCGAGTTCATTGTATTATTGGCAGCTGTAAGATTGCAATCTTGGAAGAAATCCCACTCATCATCAAAATAGCGTGTGTAGGGCGCCTCTTCTGTGCTTTCCTTAGCCTGCTGCTTTACAGGATCGCTTGATGATACCAAGTTTGAAAGCCCGCAGTCAACCTGGGAATGCCCCATTTCGTATCTCTGTGACCACTTACCGTAAGACTCTAAGGCGTTGGCTAGAGAAGACGAGCTACCAAAAAGACTTGGATCCTGGAAGCGCGTATCAGAGTACTCAGAAAGCTCTTGGTGTAAATCGGAGTCTACCCTTTGAGAAGGGAAGATGTTTTCATCACCCATACTTTCCTGATATGCTAGTAGGTTGATATTCATCTCGTCCTCGTCTGCTGAATCGTCGTCCTCTCCCACCCAGTTGTTATTGTCAGATAATGAAACCATCATATTCTCATTGGAACAAGAGATAACTCTCCCGCAGTTCCCTCCTTCGCTCAAATACTCGGTTATCTTTTCTCCTCTTACTCGCACCGCGTGAGAGAGTAATTTTTCATGGGGCCCACTATCAGTCGCATCTTCGAAATTCGATTTTTGCATATCTTCCCGATATTCCTCCATGAAAATCTGACTGCAGTTCATCTCCTCCTGGCTGTTCTCTTTCTTTGCCCTCTTGAAATTACTGTTACCGCTGACGGTAGCTCGATTTCTGTTACGCACGGCTAGTGGTTTTATATTACCCCGTGCCTGTATGGCTGTGGCGCTGATTGCAGAATCGGAGCGTTCATTGTTCTCATCGTTGTTCTTCTTCTCCATTTTGGTGTATGACGGCAGTCCACTGAAATAGTTTAGTTTATCAGTGAACTCGCAGATCGTCACTCCCGGGGCATAGTCAGATACATCGTCCGAAACATCGCCGTCAGTGAAAAAAGGCAGGGATGCAAGATCATCTGCAGAAGCTCTAGCAGCAGGATCCCACGTCATGCATGCTTTGGCCAATTGGTTAAGGCAAGAAACGTACTTACCACTGAACCCCCGGATCTTAATAAGGGTGCCCGGTTTCGTGCCTGCCGTTTCAGGCAAATGAAATCCTAACAGTGCCGATAGTTTCTGGGCTTCTTCCCAGTATCCCCCAAAAGGCTGAGCTTCTCTCTCGGACGTCTGTTGGGAAACCCCGGAAATTTTGTAGTCTTGGTAATACTGATGATAAAACTCTGGAGGTGACGGCGAACCCAGTAGTTGAAGGATTTTCCATATCTGATCTAGCTCATTTTCTCCGGGGAGCAGGGGGTGAAAATGGGCGGCCTCAACAGCAACAGCTCCAAATGCCCAAATATCCACAGCCGTCGAATGATGTGTCTTCCGTAGTAGGATCTCCGGTGATCTGTACCACCGAGTGGAGATATATTCTGTAAATTTGCTGGTATTATCCAAGTGCCTGGCGAGCCCATAGTCCGCTAGTTTTATCACATAAGCTTGGTTTCTCTTGCCTGGGGGAATCGCGTTCCTAGAACCGTAAAAGAGAGCCGTGGGCATCACCAAGATGTTTTCAGGCTTCACATCTCGGTGAAAGTAAGAGTGGCTGTGAATGTGCCTGATAGCTGAAAGTAGCTGCCAAAGGACGCTTTTCAAAGTTCCCTCTGAGAATAGCGAAAGTTTCCTCACAACCATGAGTTGATACAGATTCTGGCTCATTGATTCCATAACAATTTGCAGTCTCAGAGATTCTTTGTCAATGAAGAGTTCCATAATCTGAACTAAATTGGGATGAGAAGGAATACTCAAAATGAATTTTACTTCTTTGACGAGCTTATAGTACGACAGCAGCTTGAGCCGCGCCTTCATGGACTTTATAGCAACCTGACAGGTTTCAGTCTGTTAGTTCTGAAAAGCAACGGGTACATTTAACTTACTAAGGGCCTGAGAGACAAGGAGTATGCTCCCACTGGCTCCATCATAGTGCCCTTCTTGCTTTTGGCGTTCTCCTGCTCCAAAACAACAAGTGAGTTCTTTGCTTTCGCAAGTACCACGCACCCAAAACTACCGCTCCCCAGCTTGAAGACAACTTGATAATCATCTGACAAAAACTTCAGAGGTATCTCTTTTGGCGGGCTGTTCCAATCGTCAGGGATATACACGGAGCTCTTGTCTCTTCCTATACTTGGCTTTTTCTCCAAAGTGTCAACTACTCTATCGCCTGTCAGAGTACCCATATTTGTCAATATTCTCTGGCACTGGGTGCGAGCATCAGCCATCAGCTGCTCTGATCCTCTCTTCAGCCTTGCTCTTGTACTACACCTTAATCCGGCTAACAGAAACCAGACCGCTGCCTTTTTTTTAACTCTTGCAAGACAGCCTATACAACTCCCCTTCGGTGATTTTGGTCCCAGTGTTGTTTCCCCAGGAATGCCGTTCTCTCGCTTAGCTCGACGACTTCCTCTCTTGTTTCACAAAGACATCAATGCGGCTTTTTCCCAAAATACTGTGGAGGCGTGCGGCTGTTTTGGTGATGTCCCTGTTCTTCACAGAAGGTAGCAACAACCAAACAGCCAAGCGGGACCATGACTATCAGGATGGCTATCGACAGAGACTCTCTGACACCATTTGAGTGGAGTTCTTCCGCAGTGCTGAGGCTGGCCTTTGATTTACAAGTATGCTCCTATTGGTTCGGAAGTTGTTGGGGTCCACACAGCTCCTGAAGTTTTCACCATATTCAAATAATGCCTTTGACTATTCAGCCTCAAATTTGTTGCGCAGGTTCTCCGGAGACTTACTAGTGCCTATGGGTCCAATAGCGCTCATTATTAGGCAGCTTCCCCGATGATCTAATGCTGTAAAATTACCCTACTGTAATATCACATGCCGCAAGGAGAGGTACAACTGGTGCGGCTCTGAGTCCCATCACATTATTTAGCTGGTGATGACGATCTCACTATAAGTCTAATGATCCAAAAACCCATCCATCACCTATAATGACAGCAGAAAGCAGGCAGACAAACGCGAAATAACTGAAATAACTGAGTGAAAGCAAGCTTTCCTTTTTTCTAACAACGCGCCCCCTTCCGCGACGCGTCTCGATAAATCGCGACGCGTCTGCCCCATGACATCAAATAAAAATCGTGTGCTCCGCAATATGGGGCCTCCTTACATAGCCGTATTCCGTATTCATGGTATGCGTGAGACGGATCCCATGTATCATATCACCGGGAGGCCATTTCTTGATTTCCAATAGCATAGTGAAGCCGAAGAGCCTCGAAATATCCACAGCTAAGCCTGCCAAGAGAAAACGCAGTTGAAGATCGAGGGGAGTGTCCCTTGTATCACCAGATAGATATCTGGCAATGTCAAGAGATAGAAGCACGACTCCGCCGTCTGAGCATTCGTTTAACGCTACAACTAGCTGGTCAGGGTCAAGTGGAGGAAGAGTGCAAAGTACTGGAGGTAGCAACCCCGGTCACAGGAAAGGGAACAGTCTTTCAGATGTTCTGCGGGGCGGGCATATCAGACCGGCTTCCCCTAGTATCCGAGATACCATTATCGGCAGTAGTAGAGGCAGAGCAGACGAGTATTTGACTGCAGCAGCACGCCGCTCGTCTTCAGGAGTGAGGTTTGATAGTGGTGACCGAACACCACCACTCCTTGAGGACGAAGATGAGGACAACGAGGAATGTAGCAATGTTCCTCGATTTCCTGGGTTTTTACCGAGGTCACACTCTGAGGGGAGACTTTACGATCACGATGTGCGCTCTCTCTCCAGATCTACCAGCTCATCACATAGCACACACGAACACAGCGCACACCCAGGAAATACACAGACAAAAGAGGCAGCAACATTAAACAGGAGGAGCAAAATGGAGCGGGAGTTAGATGATGATGCAGATAATACATTTGAAAATGTTTTCAATGTTGGGACTGGCCTTTTCGATAGCTACGCTGCATCTGAAGGAAACAATGGCGAAGCCCCAAAAATGAACAAGGTTACGTTCTACGAGCCAAGTGACGAAGACAGTGACAATGAAGGTGACGACGACTCAACAATAGAAGATATCACCGGTGAGCATTCAAAAGATGCTAGTGATGACAAAACGGACTCAAACACAACGGCAAGAGAAGAGGAGCAACAGGCGGAAGGCAAGGAAGATTCTCTTGTTGGAAGAATGAAGAGGAGATTTACTTCACTCCGAGGTGGGCATGGCGATGATAATAACCTCGATGCACACGATGATGACGAACCCCCTAGTCCGACGCGGTTGGGTGAAGGGTGGATGGCTAAAATAGTGAACCTTCCAAGTGGTGGTGGCGGAGGGCTGGTCCCTAATGGAGGACAGAGCGAGAAAGTGAAAGAGAAACTGCCAGATGAAGAGCAAGCGAGTGATATACCGTTAGTCGATTTGTCTCCTGAGCGCTTCGAAAAACAAACTCAGTGGCTTATGAATGAGCATTCTCACAATATGTCATCCTCCAGTACGGCTATGGGTGTTCCAAGCGAATCCGGCTCGAAGTCCACTTCTTCATTTTATACCGATAACCCTTATTTGTACCAAAGAGATGGCGACGAGTACGACGAGGATATTGCTGTGGGTCCTGACGGATATGTTGCGCCACCGAAGAAAGTTCACAAAGGCGTTCTTTCTCTTATGTTGAAATTCTATGAAAACCCGGCCTCCAGATCATCTGCCGGATTGACGTCTCCAAGTACTGGAGCATCGAGCACATCCAGCATTGGGGGGACAACATCGCCTATCCCTGGTTTATCCGGACAACGTGAGGGAGTTGATCTGAAAAAGTTGATGGGGAAGCTTTCAAAAATCTCCAAGCACCCCATGGCGTCTACCGCTTCCCTCCACGAGCAGCTTAATACACAGGCACCCTCCCTTCACTTCAGGAGTCATTCCGACGACGAAGGCGGCCGTCGCAGTGATAATATTGGAAAGGGGCACAAGAGAGGAGCGTCTATGAAGTCTCTGACAGGAGTCTTCTCAGTGGGAGAAAAATCGCCCACCCATAGACATAGTGATGACGCCGAGGCTCCATTGGAAGACCTCCCCGCATTTTCATCTGTAAGACCAAGGGTGAAGAAGCACCGCGGCGCGAAAGCTGCCAAGCGACTGTTCAAGAAATCGGACACAGCAGGAAGAGCGAGAATAGCTGTTCACATAAGAGAATTATTGCAGAAGCAGGAGTTCATTCTAAAAATGTGCGAGGCTCTCATGCGGTTTGGCGCTCCTACACACAGACTGGAGGAGTACATGATTGGCACAGCTAGAGTTTTAGAGATCAACGGTGAGTTCTTGTATATCCCCGGATGTATGCTGGTATCCTTTGGAGATGCCTTAACGAGAACTTCCGAGACACACTTGGTGAGATGCGACCAGGGACTAGATCTGGGAAAACTACATGACGCACACTCGATCTATAAGGATGTTATCCACGATATCATGGGCGTGGACGAGGCAAGTGTAAAGATAAAGGACCTTCTCACTAACAAGAAAAGGTATCCAGCGTGGTTGTGTGTTCTGATATACGGATTTTCCAGTGCGATGGTGGCACCATTTGCCTTCAGAGGTGGTTGGCTGGATATGCCTGTTAGTTTTGGTATTGGGTGCTGTGTTGGGTTCTTACAGTTTTACGTGTCTCCGATGTCCAATCTCTACAGCTCAATGTTTGAAGTCAGTGCCAGTATTGTTGTGAGCTTCCTCGGGCGAGCACTAGGGTCCATACACAACGGAAAGTATATCTGCTTTTCGGCCGTTGTTCAAGGATCGCTGGCGCTGATCTTACCGGGTTACATTATTCTCTGCGGGTCCCTCGAGCTTCAGTCGCGGAGTATTGTTGCAGGAGCCGTGAGAATGTTTTACGCGATTATTTACTCGCTGTTTCTAGGGTTTGGCATCACGCTGGGAGCCGCACTATACGGCTGGATTGATAAGTCTGCCACAAGCGAGACGAGCTGCCCAAATAGCCTTTCTCCATGGTACAGATTCATATTCATCCCAATGTTTTCCCTGGGGCTATCATTGGTAAACCAGGCGAAACCAATACAGCTCCCCGTGATGATCTTGATATCATCTGCAGGATATGTGTGCAGTTACTTTGCTAGCTTGCATTTTTCGGCCTCCACAGAATTCACTTCTGCAATTGGTGCGTTTGTTATAGGTATTCTTGGTAACCTGTACTCAAGAATTGGCAAAGGAATGGCCGTCACCGCTATGCTTCCTGGAATTTTTGTGCAGGTACCTTCGGGTATAGCATCACAGGGGTCACTACTCACTGGAATAGCTACAGCAAATGCGCTGGTCTCAAATACCACAGACACCAACACTTCCACCGGTTCGGTATCGATGTCATTTGGAGTTTCGATGGTTGAGGTTGCTGTAGGTATCAGCGTAGGTCTTTTTGCGGCGACCATTGTTGTGTATCCTTTTGGAAAGAAGAGAACTGGACTGTTTACTTTATAGAGAATTGATTTCATCCTGGGAAAGAGGAAAAAGTTGTGTGGTTGATGTCGCAGTCCACTCAGCCTGCAGATGGGTAGTGCACGGAACACCGGGATTAATCGAGAGTGTGTCGACATTCGGACAGATCATAGAAAGTTAGTGTTACCTGAGGGAGCGCTACGGTTTCCTGGAGCAAAAGACTAATACTCCTGGTATCTGCACTATACTGAGACGTTTTGTCTATCGAGAAGAAGCAATTGCAGCCCTACGTCTATTTGTCTTCCTGCTTGCACTCTTGGCTCTTCCCTCACGACATCTGAGGGTCGACGAACTTTATCAATATTTCAGGAGCGTTTCTGCCACTGTGAGCGCAGTCACATCTCAGTTGTTTTTCTTCCTCGACTTAATTTGCTGACGGAGTAGAAAAACTTGTTGTTGTGGTGTTAGTTCTAGACTCTATTCCTGTTTTCAGCACTTCTGGCGGACTACATCTTTTACTAGAATGCCGTCCCCAGCAGAGCTACTTGCTGCACGGCACGCTGCTAATGAGGCTACCGCTTCCCCTGAGCAACCGGCGTCTCCTCTACTCGACAGAGAAAAAGTCGACTCCGGAATGGCAACCTCTTCGGCTGGAGAGTCTGTTCTCGACGATGTCTCGAACCTGGCTGACTCGATCTCGTCGCTGGACACTGGATCAATCACGCAGGGATCTCCTGGAGTAGCCAAGAAGCAAGCACCTTCAATTTTTGATGAGATTGCGTTCCCTGCGCTTGGTGGAGGGAGCGGGGCCTCGGTGGCGCAGAACATAAATTCATGGGGTCCTAATGCCACTGTCAAAGTTCCTTCTCCTAGCTCTAATGGAAACGGACACCATCCAACTGCCTCCCCTGTGGCGATGAGATCCCGCAACTTTCAGGAGACTTTTGTCATTGACACCAGCGAGCAGCTGAATATATCGAAGGCGGAGGTGAACCATATCCTGTCGAAGCTGAAATCAGATCTCGGCGTGAGCATCGAGTCGACATTATCTGCTAAAACAGGTAGGAGAACGTTCCTGCTGAATGGTAAACCCGCGAACATTAAAAAAGCTAAAAGAGAAATAATCAAACATTTGACAGCGCCGGTGACTGTTGAGTTTGACATCCCCTCGAGGCTGAGGTCTGCTGTCATTGGAGCAAGCGGCAAGAACCTAAAACCAATTGTCGAGGAGACCGGTGTCAAGATTGATATCTCTAAAGCGACAAGCCCATCCCCGTCTCCCGAAAATGAAGTAGAAGATGATGGTTACGGGTATCCAATTAGTGTGACCTGTACCGGAGACCTGGAGGGCTGTGAGGAAGCGAAGGCCCTCATTCTAGGGATCGTGGATGAGCACACAAAGACTCTCTCCGTAAAGATTCCTGTTAGCGATAGAGTAAAGCCCTTCATAAAGAAAGAGGTCGACGCACTCCCTCTCTCGTCTGACTTGGAGGTCTTGACTCCCGTGCTTGGACAGAGGTCTTCGAACATTATAATCAGTGGCCCTAGAGAAGAAGTGCGGTCAGCCAAAGATGCCATCAAACACCTTATAGAGGGTCTGGACTCGCAAATAATATCTGAGGAGAAGAATGTACCGAAAGCATTGCATAGCTTGATACAGGTGGATGAGATTCTGGAGGACACAAACGCTTTGGTGGTTATTCCAGCCCTGGAGGACCCTTCGGAATCGGTCAGCTTCTCTGGTAAGCCAGAAAACATTTCGAAGGCTATTGAGTCTGCAAGACAAACGACAAGCTCCTACACCGTTGAGATTTTGGACATCTCCAAGTCTCACGGCGGCAACTTCTCACACGCAAAGAGACTCGCAGCGTTCTTCAGGTACACGAGCTTCCTCGACAGACTTTCTTCCTCATATGACGTCAAAATTATTTGTCCGGACTATGTTTCCCTTGTCGATGAGGCCGAGAAGCAAGTGTCCTTGCAGATACGTGCGCGGAAAAACTCAAGAGATGCCATCAAGCAGGCAAGAAAGGAGATAATAGACTCCGTGAACAAGATTTCTCCCTCTCTGGTGAGGAGCATCTCTGACGTCAATTCCTTTGTGTTTGATAAGATTGACAGTGCTGTTGCTGTTGCAAACAATGTGACAATTGTCCCTCTGGGGAAACTTGCAAATGCGAGAAATCAGCTAATCCTGGTAGCCAACCCAGACGACGACGAGTTTCTCCCATCTCTGGAGGAAATAAACTCGAGGCTCAATACTGTTGATGAGTCCTTCAACGAGCTGAGGAAGATATCCGACAGCATTGGCACCGAGGTCATTGAGCTTGATGCCAAAGAACAGGACCTTATAACCGCGTCTTCGCTTCGCGCACTGTACTCAAAGTTTGATAAGGGCATGCTGGAAGTGAAGCTGCATCAGAACAAGACTGGGTTGTCAAAAGACGAGGTTTTAATTAGCGGACTAAAGACAGTCATTCCTGAGGCTGTCGAGGAGATTCACAAAATAATAGAGGAGATCAAGAACTACGAGATCGCCTCTAAGTACACCGAAAATGTTTCGTTCCCTCAGGTTCTCATGTCGAGATTGATTGGACAAAAAGGTGCAAACCTGAACGCGCTGAGAGGCGAGTATGGAATCAATATTGAGGCGAATGACCGCCACAACAGCTCTGAGGAGTCACCAGCGGCCATTTCAGAGGTGAAGTTGACTGGGCTGAAGTCAAACATAGACCTTTTCACGAATCATTTGAAGCAGCTCGAAAAGAAGTGGTCTGATGAGAAGAAGATCACGATATCGATTGACCCCAGATTCCGCAGAAAAGTCATCGGACCAAACGGGATCTACGTCAACAGGCTACAGGACAAGTACAACGTCACAATCAATCTGCACGGCGAAAAGTCAGGTAAGACGGAGGTTGTGATCAGAGGCCCTTCAAAGGGTGTGGCCAAGGCGGAGGATGAGATAAACGAGCTAATCGAGTACGAGAAAGAGAACGGCTTCAAGGAAACGCTGAAAGTGCCAGTCAAGGCGTTGTCGCATGTGATCGGGAAAAGCGGAGAGAACATCAAGGACATCTCTGCCGACACAGGAGTGGATTTTGACTTCAACAGAGACGACCAGAAGGAAAAGGAGCTCGGCTATGCTGAGTTTGAGGTAACTGGCTCGAGGGCGGGCATCAAGGAGAGCATTGTGCGCATCAAATCGATTGTGGAAAAGATCGAGAATTCTACTACAGCGACCGTGGACGTCAACCCGAAGTTCCACAAATTGCTCATCGGGCCCAACGGAAATATCATGAGACGCATAATTGCCAATGCCGGTGGTGCTGACTGCACGTACGCAGAGAAGAAAAAGTTAATGCAGATTCCCTCGAAAGCCTCAGGAAGGACTGAGGTGGTGTGTTCGGGATACAAGCCCTTCGTGGACTCAGTAATCGAGCAGATCAAAGAGATCGTGGGTACGCTTGAGAGGGAGACCACAGAAGAGATGGAGGTGCCAAAGAAAAGACATGGACTTTTAGTTGGTCCCGGCGGTTCTACGCGCAGAGCGATAACTTCAGAGTTCGGCGTGAGCATCGACATACCGGATATTGAGGTTGACAGCGATACTTTAAAGCTCTCCGGTTTGCCGGAGAACATCGAGAAGGCAAGGGCAAAGATCGCGGAGCTGATAAAGTAGCCGATATGTTCTCTATTTGAGGCCATTCGACCTCAAATACCAGGCAGGGAAAACTTCAAAAAAGAAAATAAAAAAAAAGATCTACAACCAAAAGCAACTAAGATATTCTTTTTCTCGTGTATTTTTTAGCACTATATGTATAGTTTTTTTTCTAGAATATCACTTGCTAGCATTTTATATAGTAGACGTTCATTTCAGAAGCTCAATGTTTTAGTCCCAGGATAGTCCTGATGAGTTTACCAGCAGCAACCGTCTCCTCGTCAAAGTAGCGTCTCCCAGTGAGCTGAAGATCGATCGGCGCACCAATAAAGTTTTCAGCGTCGTACATGTCGAACTCGATCTTTTCCAATTTATTTCTAGGGGACGCGTATGCGGCAGCAGTTTTCGCGTCCACCTCTGGGTCCTGGAACAGGCCAGTGGGGAAGACCAGGTTGGGCATATCCAGCAGGTTGAAAAGCGACGTGTAACCCCAGTAGTGGGGGCCCTCAGCAGCAAGGTTCAGGTTCACTGGTGCCACGTTGGGGTAAGTTGGGGAAAGGATGAAGTCAATCTTGTTCTTCACCAAGAAGTCATTGTACTCGTTCCTCAGGCTGTCACGGGCGGTGTTGAGGGCTCTGTTCTCAGTAACTGACAGCGCCTTGTCGCCCTCTCCGTACGAGAGAGCCCACTTACTGAGCGGCAGGACTGGCTCACCGGATTTGGCCAGCATCACTTTCTGCTGGTGGTTCCCATCGCAGGAGTACATCTTGTGCACCACGTCGTACGCCTCCTGGGTTCTGATAGGCTTGAATTCTACCACCTTCACTCCAGCCACTTTCAGCTTCTCAGTCACGAGCTCGAGTGCGCGCACCAGTGGTGGCAGCGGCTTTACAATACCGTCATCACGCAAGACTGCGATAGTGATATCAGACGCGGCCGGAACAGGCACACTCCTCCATGGAATAGGCAGGCACCAGATGTCGATGTCCCACGGCTTACCAGAGTTGATGTAGGTTTTCATGAAGAGATCTATGTCGTCGAGGTCCCTCGCTAGCGGGCCGGCCACTGCCACAACACTCTCCTGTCCACCTCCAGACGACAGGCCACCGGCAGTTCCAATCCTCCTCGTGGATGGTCTCAGACCGTACACCCCACAGAACGCCGCAGGCGCCCGGATGGAGCCGCCAATGTCTGTCCCAACACCGATGGGCGAGCCACCGAATGCCACACACGCGCCTTCTCCGCCAGAGGAGCCTCCTGGGGTCAGCTGCGTGTTGTACGGGTTGCTAGGTCTACCAGTGATATTATTCGTCGAGTCCAGATGCATCAGGGTCTGTGGCTCAGTCGTGCGAACATAGAACACGGCACCGAGACCTCTCAGTACCTTGATCGTTGTGGCATCGTCTGTCGGTATGTTATCCAGGTACCCGACCCACCCGCCGTGAGTGATTTTGCCGCCGTAGCCAATCTGCTCCTTCAGGGAGATGGGAATGCCGTGTAAGGGTCCAACGATCTTACCCGTCTTGGAAAACTCCGCGTCCAGCTGCTCAGCCCTCGCAAGCGCCTCGTCAACGAATATCTCCATAGCAAAGTTCGTCAGCTGGTGGCCGATGCTTGCCCTCTTGGCAAATGCCTTCAGCACGTCGACCGCAGTCAATTTCCCCTTGCTCATCTCCTCCACAAGCTCTGTCGCGGAGGAGTCAGTGATCGCGAGCTCAGCGTCCGTCAACAGTTTCTCGTCGTACAGGTACCGGATAGCACTGAACGCGGTGTCCCGTTTCCCAGCGGGGACAGAAATCCTGTACTCATCCTTGATACCCTCTGCGAGTGCCTTCTGGTACGCCTTTATCTTCGGAACCCACTCCTTCTCGTATCTCTCAGGGTCGCTGACATCATCCGTGAACTTATGCAGGAACGACTCCACGTCCTCCTGTGACAACATCTCTGTAGAACTGCTGACAAGAAAATAACTCTGCAAAGAAGTCTTCCTGCAGACACGCCTCTATAAATACTGGCCGCGGTGAATGAGCGAAATACACAGGTGTCGCTTCTCACTGTGGTTCACGGATGTCAGAGGAGAATCGAGATCGGAGATTTCCCAATTTGGAATCTTCTGGCGGCTGCGCGATAGCAAGTTACGTAAGCGATTCTGAAATTCCACAGAAATCAGTGTGCCACTCAAAAGACGGCGGAATGAGATCTGATTCGCTGAAAAAGGGAAGAGGAGATCTGGAGTAAGACGTAGATTACTCCCGTGACGCCAAAATAACAAGAGAGAGGCCTGCAGACAGACAAGACCGTCTGAGAGCTATAGATCTAGCACAGTAGTAGAGATACATAAGAAAGAGAACACTGGCACATTGCACTGAAGCCATTAAAACGGAATACCCGGCCTGCCGCATGAAGTTTAACCGCCTACAAAAAAATACCCACTTTGATAAGAGAGATTCGTTAATGAATACCACTGATTCAAATAATGAATTCCTGTCAACTTATTGCTCAAGTGCCAAAAGCAAAAATAAACCCAAAAAGTCTAAACTTTCAAATCATCAAGAGTCCTCCGATTTTGATCCAAACTGAGAAGGCGTACTCCGCCGAGAGCTCAAGGAAGCGGGTGATCAAGGTCGAGGAGGAGGACGACGACGACGACGAAAGCGAGGATAAGAAAAAGAGTTGCTTGAGCAGTGAGAGTGACAGGAAGAAATTCAAGCCGGGCAAGACACGTACCAAGACGGGCTGCTTCACTTGCAGGAAGAGAAAGAAGAAGTGCGATGAGTCGAGAGATGTCTGCAGGGGCTGCGCTACGAATTTTTGGAAATGTGTGTGGCCCTCTTATGACGATGAAACGCTGCCCAAGGATTTTACAATAGAGGCACAGGAGGTTGTGCGATCTTCCGGTGATGAGTCTGCAGGAAGCGGTGGGGAACAACTGTGTTGTGTGTCGGGAGCAGATGAAGCAGTTTCAGACATTCCAGCGATTATGACCAGCGTTGTGTTCAAGGTGGAGAACTTCCAGAGTCAGCTTGCGAACCCCAACTGCCCCGTTGTCGCCACAGAACAGGTTTTCGATCTCCGCGATAACTTCAACAGTATTGACATCACGAAGGGCTTACGTGATGAATTTGAGACGAGAGACGGTGGATGCAGTGCGGAAGATGTCTTTGACACCCCGCTGACGTCGATAATCAGTCTCTCTGAGCTGGAGGACAACGACAACGACGAGTTCGCCGTGTCTGAGTTAATGGATGCGCAGAGTGCCTCGCAGATGAGCGTTTACCCAGATCCAAGCACTGTTCTCGCTCTTGGCTCTTATAGGTACTCGTGGATCCCAAACGTGGAGCTCTCGCACGAAAATGCGCTCTTCTTCCACCACTTCTGCTATGAATTTGCTCCATCCGTGTCTCCGTCGCACGCGTACCCCTTGATTGCGCCTGGACGGATCTTCATTGAGTTTTCCACAAAGTCGCACATTCTCAGGGAGGTGTACTATGCGTGTGGTGCGTCATTCCTGGCGTTCCACAACCCGAACTACGCGAGTGTGGCAAGCGACATGTACTCAAAGAGTATCAAGCTGTTTCAGAAAGAGATCAATTCGAATAACGTACGTGGTGACGAGGACTGGCTGTTCATGGCGATACAGGCTCTCTGTCTCAGAGACCGCGCCATGGGATTGGGTCCGAGCAGGTGTGCAAGTCATCTGAACGCCGCTTACAACGTGATCAAACTGAGAATCGTGGACAAAATTGAAAAATTTAACAGATCAGTTCTCACGAGGAACGGAGAAGACTTAGCGCAGTACATCACTCCGGCGGAGAAGATGCTGGTGGAGAGCTTTTTGTTCAACCAGGGAATCATCATCTACCTGTGCGATCTGAAAGAGCTGAAAAAGCTTCCGTCTCCGTTCAAAATTTTCAAGGAGTTCAGGCAGTGGCTGAGGTTCCCTTTGTACAAGGGGTCGAGCACCCACTGGATGAATAACCCAGTGTTTGGAGCGTGCCTGGAGCCCTTTGAGATTATTGCTAAGCTATCGTGGCTGAGCCGGTTCCACTTCCAGTGCGCAGCGGACGACGAGTTCTACATAAACGACGGCGAGTTCGGCAGACTTATTGACGGGTGCGAGATGGGCACAGAGTACTGCCAGATGTTACTCCTGTCGCGTGCGCGTGAGCTGGAGGAGAAGAAGGAGCTCATTGGAGACGATGCGCAGTTCGGAAGTCTGTGCAGTAACCTAGCGCTCTCGCGCTGTCTGCTGAACGCGTGCATAATTTTCCTCGAAAAGCTGAAAGACCGCAGTCTCCGCTCAGACTGCAAGGTTATCCAGGAGAGACTCGAGATGACAATCCAGGAGTTTGAAAAGAATATACCGGCTAACGAACAGTCTTACTGTCTGATTCTCTTCCCGATCTTCATTCTCGGGTGCGCCAGCATAGCAGACACCCAGAGGTTTTACTTCACCTCAAAACTGGACTTTCTGGCCAGTGTTATGCACTCGAGGTCCCCGCTGCTTCTGAGAGATGCTCTGAAAAACGCGTGGAGTATAGAGTCTGAGGGGCACTCGCCGTTCGACTTACTCTTTGACTGGAACACTCTCAAGGGACTCACGTTCTAGAGAAATGCGCTTTTTATTTTACCATCAACGGGGGATCTGGTTTGCGATTTTATTTTTATATACAGTATTTTTAGTACGGGGGAAGTCACAGGGTTTGGTTCCCGGGTGAGAATTTTGATACACCTTTTGTTTACACAATAGCGACTATCTGTAGTGAGACTGTCAGAACGCGAAACCGAGGCGCGATCACCGGGAGAACATGGAGGTGGCACAAGCGCTACGCGCTAACTTAGTGTCGCAGAAGCTGAGCAAATCTCTTCTGCTTTCTATATGCCGCAATTGCGGTATTCGTGAGTATCTCTGCGGAGTATGCGCGCCCGTGAGCTGACACCGTAGAACAACCCAGGCACAACATCAAAGACGCGCTCCTGGACACAATGTCCGAGACGCTACCAGAGCAGCTTCTCCTGGGCAGTCCACACGGACAGCGACGAGTTATGTCCATAGACATAGGACTCAAGAACTTCTCCGTGTGTAGGTTCACGGTCGACACCGCGGCAGCTAGAGACCCTACGACGGGTCTGCCTACAGCTATCCTGGAGCAGTGGTACAAAGTGAACCTCGACAATCTGATACCTGGTGGCGCAGACTTTCACCCGCTTGTGTTCTCCCAGATAGTCAACCGGCTGATATTCAATCTCGTGTTCAAGCACGATCAGCCAAATCGTGATCCTGACATAGTACTCGTGGAGAGACAGCGCTTTCGAACCGGCAGTAGGCCGCAGGTCTTCGAGCACATTCTCAAGTCAAATGTTCTGGAGAACATGCTCATAGGGAGTCTGTCGGCCATAGGTCA
The DNA here is from genome assembly GCA_030567535.1 of Kuraishia floccosa. Lineage (NCBI taxonomy): Eukaryota > Fungi > Ascomycota > Pichiomycetes > Pichiales > Pichiaceae > Kuraishia > Kuraishia floccosa. The sequence continues at coordinate 869,749 of JAJLSK010000003.1, forward strand.
TCTGGACAAGCGCTACGAGAAGCCGATCATCTCGTGTAGCCCAACGTCGATGACGCAGTACTGGACCGACTACACAGTGGGAGAATCACGCAACAAGAAGGAGCCAGAGAAGAATACGAAGATGAAGAAAATAGTGATTGCCGAGCGGACCGCAGCCGCGCTGTTCACGGGTAGCCAGCCCAGCGCACTCAACGTGGAGCTGAGCAAGGACGTCGCCAGTGCAGTTGCCCCGCTCAGGACTGAGCTAGCAGCCACCGGTATCACAAAGAGAACAAGCGCCGGAACAAGACTCTACAAGATGGTGCGGTACATGAACACACACTATGCTGGCAGCGATGTGCACGGTCTCTCTCTGGATCATAAAGCTGACACCCCCGGAAGCGTAGCCATAGATGAACTCAAAGACACCGTCAAGGGCGACGATCTTGCAGACTGTTTCCTGCACGGGATGACGTTTCTGCGACACCAGATTAACCGCGAGCTGATCTCCGGCAGTATTCTCGGGAAAGAAAGTCTGGCCGCTGTAATTAGCGGTGTCGAGCACCGACATCTCATAGAATTGTAGTTGAGACACGAAAAGTTCCCGAGCACAAACACGTAGGCCCCCACTCCATTTTGATTATCACGGCGAAGGATGAATCTGAGGGCGCAGCTGGTTCAGCTGCTGAACGTGTCGATGGTGCTGACCACGGCATACATGATGTGGAAGACTCTGGCAGTGGTCTCTAACTCGAACTCGCCGATAGTTGTGGTGCTCTCAGGATCTATGGAGCCTGCCTTCCAGCGTGGAGATCTGCTATTTCTGTGGAATAGGGAAAAGCAGGTGGATATAGGGGACATTGTTGTATATCAGATAAAGGGCAAAGAGATTCCTATAGTCCACAGAGTGCTGAGAGAGCACAATGTCGTTGACAATGCTACCGGGGAAAAGAGACAGCTCCTTTTGACAAAAGGTGATAATAATCCTGTGGATGACCTATCACTGTACTCTCATAAACAGCTGTACTTGGACAGAGAGCGAGATATAGTTGGGAGTGTGAAGGGGTATATCCCTAAAGTAGGATATATCACAATCCTGATAACTGAGAATCAGTACTTCAAGTATGCTCTGCTTGGTCTGATAGGTTTATCTACACTGTTTCAAAAAGAGTGAAATAAAAACTAATAATACACACAGACTTTTCACTTCTTGAGAGAGCTGTACCCAAGCGTTTGTAGCTGTATCTTTTTTCTTGGCGGTTGTGTTGATACGGGTGTACTCTTGACGGCGCTCGCTGGTGCGGCTGGTGCCGCTGGTGTCGCTCGGGGCGCTGCTGGTGCCTCGACCTCTCTCTCCGCTTTGCGCTTGCGCTCGCGCTGCATGAGCTCGTACAACTGCTTGTTCTTGTGAATGTTATCAGAGCCTGGGAAGAGCTGACCCTCAGCTATCAGCTCGCTGAACTTCTCGAAGTCGATGTCGGATAGCGAAACCTTCAGGTCTATCAGCTTGCTCGACACAATGTTACGCTTCAGGTTGATCATCTGTGCCTCCTCGTCCGCGATATCCCAGAAAAAATCAATAGCCGACGAACCATTTCGACCACACAGGTTCAGAAAGCGCTCGTCTGCCGATATCTGGTTCACAAACTGGAACCACGTCAGGTTTGTACTTTCCTTCTCATGTCGGGCAAGAACTTCCGCTACCAGTGTTCTGAATGCGTCTCTCGCCTTTCTGTCTTGCCTGTAGTTCTTCGCCTTCTCTTGCTTGATAATCTCATCGAGTTCCGCCTCTTTCTCCTTTATGTGCGTCTCGTACGCCTTCAGCAAGTCGAGTTTGTTCAAGTGCTGGAAGTTGAACTTGCCCTTATTGGACTGGAAGAACTTCAGAAAGTCCTCCCAGTTAGATTCCGTTGCGTTTATCTTGTACTCCTCGCTGATAAACTGATCCAGCGTCTGTAGAGATTTCTCCTTCTCTTCTTTTGTTTTTGCTTCATGTATCTCTCTCAGCGCACCCACGTACTCATTGAATATCTTCTCTTTGAATGTCTCGCTGACAAGAGAGTACGTGGGCTCGTCGCGTATCTGCTTCCTGACTGTCCTCCACCGACTGTAGTACATCAGGTGGTAGTTATCGAGCATCTTCGTGAAATTGCGCTTGTACTCGTCTTTAGACTCTAGAATCTTCTCATACTGTGAGTTTTTCTCGTTGAGCTGGTAGTACTCGTATATCTCTCTTTTCGTCAGCACATTCGGTATCTCCCAGTATCGTGGGTCCTTGATGATAAGCTTTATAACCTGGTTGAACGACAGCGTGTAGTCCACGTTGTACTCTCTGAGTAATTCGGTGAAGAACCGCCGCTGTTCCTCCTCTGTGCCTATGAACTGCTCTGCGGACACAAGCTGGGACGTCGGTGGGTGCTTCTGAACGAGAAGCTCCAGCTCCGGATCAGCCGTTGCGGCCAGTTCAGCGCCCTTAGACTGCGAGTCCGCTAAGGGTGCTACGTAGCCTGCCGGTACCTCCCAGCTGCTCTCTTTTGTCACGTTGTTGTAGTAGTACGTCTGCCCTTCCTCTGTCTTGTACTCCACCCAACTGTCAGATCCTGCTGCAGCGGCACCAGGAGCGTCAGCATCCGCGGGCAGCTCCCAGCTGGTCTCATTTGTGAGTGTGTTGTAGTAGTATGTCCGCCCTTGGTCATCTACGACCGGTTCCCAGGACATCCTTGCTCTCCCGCTGCCTCCGTCTCCTCGATGTCTTCTCTTCAGTCTCGTTTCTCTCTCGTAGAGAAATTATCAAACACCGCACGACCTTTATCGAGGTCTGTTCACCTGCGACACTTCCGCCCTCTAGGGACACATACGGCAGCTACAGGACGGGGGACACACACAGAGCGGAAGCCAATCAAACGGATATGGTGAGTCTGATTTTGCGAGCCATTTATTTCAATGTGCTATCAGTAGTAGCGGACTGTGGATTACTAACGTCTAGTCACAATCGCTGCGCCTCTACCTCACGGCCGTGAGGTCCTCGCTGGATGCCGCCCTGTGTCTAGAGAACTTCAATTCACAGATAGTTGAGAGGCACAACTACCCAGAGATTGAGAACGGAAAGACAAAAGAGATTCTGCTGAACCAGATGGTGGTTGCGAGAAACGAAAACGAGTACATCCTGATAGAGCCCAGTATTAACTCGGTGAGGGTGTCAATTAGAATCAAACAGTCGGATGAGATCGAGACTATTCTCGTGGATAAGTTTACGAGGTTTTTAATGAAGAGAGCAGAGAACTTTTTTATTCTGAGAAGGGAGCCCATCAGAGGATACGATATCAGTTTCCTGATCACCAACTACCACAACGAGATAATGATCAAGAAGAAGCTGATCGATTTTGTGATTGAGTTTATGGAGGACGTGGACAAGGAGATCAGCGAGATGAAGCTTTTTCTGAACTCCAGAGCCCGCTTTGTCGCCGAAGCGTATCTCACTGTCTTTGACTGAGCGCTACTACGTACTTCATAGTAAATACTCCGGGCCGGGTAACTTGGTTTATGTAGGTGAATCGCTGGAACCATAGGACGAGGCGATAGTAGATAAGTCGCTATTGGTCGACCACCAGGAGGAACTGCTGGCTCGAACAATTGAAGGGCAGCACGCATTCCCGGAATTCTCCTGTCTTAAAAAGCGTCACTATTGGGGCAGCTGAAAAATAGTTGCAGATTGCAACAATAGGCCGAACTTTCATCGCGTGGAAGCAGTGTTCCGTGCCATACGAATAGAGAGCATCTGTTTGAAAAGAGTATACCGGAACTGAGATATGTCAGGCAATGCACCTGGCAGCACAGAAACTGGTGGCGACGATGGATCTTTGTCACTGAATACAATACACCCGATAGGCGTTCAGCAACAGTCCCAGCCGACACCACAGCAGCAGCAGCCTGAATTCGAGTACGGTGGGTGGGGCGAGAACGATTCAGATTTCACATTTCTTAATGATGCTGGGTTTTCACAGACTGCAGACTTTCCCAGATTCCCCGCTCAGGTTGGAAGCAAGGCAAATAGTGTCAGTGATAAAACTCATGAGAATGCGAACAGCATCGACCTCGATACGATTGGGGCCACGCGCGGTCCAGATTCTGCGAATGCCATCAGCACAGTGAGTCCACTCAACGAGATCAACAGTGGACAGCCTTTGTCTAGCACTGGCGGGCTGACGGGTCCTCATATGTCGGACCCCAACTCACCGGCTGATTACATACTACAGCAGCATTATCAGAATCTGCTTCTTGAGCGGAATAGATTTCAGCCGATGGGCGCTGGCAGCGCGAAAGAGGGTGTATCGCTCTCACCACAGCAACCGCAGTACGGTCAGATGCAAAGGGGAAAGATGGGGTACACGCAGGTGTCTCCGCAAATACGGAACGCAGAGATGAACCTGGTTGGACAGCCATCAGCAGGAGCGGCGCCTGTAGGGCCCGGAGCAGAGATTTCTGGAATAGTACCGCAGCAGTTTATGCAGACACAGGACCGCCGAGCGCGCATACAGGGTATCGGCGGTGCAAGCTTGCAACAACAGACCCAGACACAAAGCACACTTACATCACTGCAGAATACGGCAAACACGGCAAAGACACAACCAAGGACGAAAATGAGACCTTGCGATCACTGCCGAAGAAAACGAACCAGATGCGTGATGAATCCAGAGACGAAGACCTGCGATCACTGCGATCTCAAGGGAATAAAGTGTACCTTCACTGAGAATAACACCACTCTCAAGAGGAATATGAAGATGATTGAAGAACATAATAAAAGAATGAAGTACGGGGGAGCGGATTCATTGATACCGCCTAATGCGGCGATTAGGGAGACACAGCCAACGGTAGACTACTCGACCATCCCGGGACACTCACTGTTGAAGAGAACTCTGGGACTTCAGTACCCGAGGTCGAGTTTCTATGTTGGCCCTACGTCAGTCTACGACCCTATACTCCTGGGCAAGATAAAGCTGGACAAGATTGACCAGTTCCAGTTGAACTTGACTACGTCTCTGAGAAAAGTCGCTCCAAATGTGCAGTTCACTCTTCGAGACGACTACACTGAGGATTTATTCGAACGCACTGAGAAAGATGTTGATTCGGTGGAGAGGTTTGTATCCCCTCACGGGCAAACGCTGATTGACTTATATTTTCGAATTGTTCATCCTTCGTTCCCCATTCTCCATAAGCGAGTGTTTTTGGAAAAATACTCTAGGACGCATAGAGAGTTTAGTGCGCCGCTTCTGGCGGCTGTGTACTCGCTCGCGATACAGTGGTGGGATTACGATCCGCAGTTATCGCAGCATCCTAAACCAAATGTGAGAGCTCTCAACGCACTAGCTATCCGCACGTTCTCGGATGTCATTGAGAGGCCCAAGTTGAGCGCCGTACAGGCTGGGCTTTTACTTTTGCAGTGCAGACCGGACAACGGCAGAAACTGGGTTCTGTGCTCTCAGGTGGTTGCGTTAGCCGAAGAGCTTGGTCTCGGGCTAGACTGTTCGCATTGGAGACTTCCTAAATGGGAGAGAGGGCTCAGGAGGAGACTGGCGTGGGCTGTTTATCTTCAGGATAAATGGCTTTCCCTGATAGAAAGTCGGCCATCCCACATCACTGAGGGAAAAAACTGGCTTGTGGGGAGAGTAACAGACGAGGACTTCCCAGAAAAGGGAACCGATATTGAGAACACCAAGGAGGGCTCGTCAGATATAGAGATTGGCAAACACCTTTTCAAGGAGATGGTTTCGCTTAGCGAAATCGTCAGTGAGATTCTAGACTCTCTCTTCACTATGAAGGACATTGAAACTATTACCACGATAGATGAAGTTCTCAGAATGGCAAAGCCTCTGCAGCTGAGACTGAGAAACTGGTATCATTCGCTTCCCAAGGATCTGCAAATGAGCTACCTGAAACCACGGAAGCTCAACTCGAGCGGATATCTGCAGTTGGCGTACTTCGCCGCAGAGATAACTCTCCACAGGAAAATCATATCCACGCTGAACGCAGAGACCCCGGCAGAAGTTGTCAAGGTATGCCGGACTGCTGCGAAGACCAGGCTGATTGCAGCCGTTGAATTTGTGAGAGACCTGAAACCTGAACACATTCACTCGTTTTGGCATTCTTCTGCGACTTCAAACTTTGCTTTGATAGGAACATTTGCAGCAATTCTTTATGTCACATCCGAGTCTAAGGAGGAGGCCAGCTTGTACAGAGACCAGGTTTACAATTATAGGTGGATTTTAAGGGTCAGCGCTAAAGGGTTTGAGCAGGCTAATAACGCACTGGAAAGGTTAGACACCGTTCTAAACTATATACCCGGCTTGTTGGAGAATTCCGTTCCTGTAAGCTCTTCTCAGCAACAGCAACAGCAGCAGCCACAACAACAACAACAACAACATCAACAACAACAACAACAACAACATCAACAACAACAACAACAACAACAACAACAACAACAACAGCAGCAGCAACAACAGCAGCAGCAACAACAGCAGCAACAACAGGAACAACAACAGCAACAACAACAGCAGAATGTGCGAAGCGCGACACACTCTCCTTCAACAGGGACCAGTCAGGGTCGATATTTTGCCGGATCTAGAGGAGGTGAGGGATATCCTCCGAGTGGGAATAACACGGTCTTACACAAAGGCAACCAGCCCCTGTCTACGTCATCGGTCCCGTCTCCTAATTACAACTACTTCAACATGTCTGGAGGATCTCCTGGGTCTAGTTCCGGGAATAACAACAGGGGTAATAATGGTAACAGTGATGGCATCAATGGAAACAGCGTCTGGTTTAACGGGTTGACTCCTCCGGATATGGCGAATAACCGCACTCCCAAGGTGTCCTCGCCGCTGGCCCAGTCCTCGACGTCTAGTTTCATGAAGAAAGAGGGAAACAGCAAGCCAAACTCCCCGCTCCCGAACACCCATTCGCCTCAGCAGATGAAAAGGCCGCAGTCGAACGGCGAAAGAGAGATCTTGGACACTGGCTCGGTGATTGAGACGAAAGATGGAAATGGCACGAACGCCGACGGGTTTATGAGCGAGAGCCCCAGTGAAAATGACACCAGCTAGGCGGCGCCTGTAGAACATGGGTAATGCGTGTAGTAAATTATATAAACTTTGATAGCTTTTTATTTTCTTGTATGATCTCGTTGTCTCTCTCTGTTCTCACTGCTTCTTTGTAGTTGACAATCTCTACAGGCTTTGGCTTGCCCTCTTTTTCCCGGGAAGCAGGTTGGCTCGGGTCAGACAGTGAAATCCACTCGTCAACTTCGTCCTCGGAATTAATCCCCTCAAAGTAGCTTCCCCGCAGTCTCAGGTTCTGGGAGCCCTTGTTGCTGATGTTGAGTTTCTGCTTAATGCTCTCTATGAATCTCTCTTTTTTAATTTCGCCCCCGTAGCTGTACTTCTCGAGGTCCGCGATCACCTCCTCCAAAGTCGCCTGTCTCACTTTAAACTGCTTCTTGAGACTGTCGTTCAGTTTGTGGCCCTTTGTGACGTTAATGGTAACAGATCCCAGAACAAGCGCAAGCAGCATGGGGTATGCAAGACGTTTGAGGTTATCGATTATGCCAAGGCCCCGCTGCCGCTGCCGCTTCTCGTTCTCTTGCTGTCTTCCGCGTGCGTCTTTCTCCCCTGTCTTTTTCTCCGGCTGGTACTGCGGTTCTTCCGGTTTCTCAGCTACTGCCGCCAGGAACTCATTCGAGGCCCCTGGAGAATCCTTCTCCATTTCTTCGGCGGTCAGCACCTCCAGCTCTCCGTTTTCGTCCTTGTCTCGCAATCTGCTTTCTTCTTTTCTCACCCAGCGCCGTTTTTTCTGCGAAAAGCTAGCATGCCTGACCGCCGCTGTCCTCACAGATGTCGCGAGAAGCGGCCTGTGCACCCCGAGAACCCTGAGCATAATAGCTTTATGCTCCGACCGCGCAGCACGTTCCCGTCAAGGGCAGCAGCAGCAGCTCCTGTCGTCGCGCACCAAATCTGTCATGAGTGGTGCACGCCCCAGAGGTCAACCTCCTCGCGGTCCGTTCAAGCCGTCTGCCGCAACGGACGGCACACTGGCGTTCCGCACAAGCTACCAGCCACAGACGGCACGGCAAGAACACAAGAAAATCCTTCTAATATTTTTTTTTATCTATAGTACAAAAAGCAGCATTTACTTCTGCATCCGCTTCACGATTTCCTGAATTCTGACAAGACAGGGTATATAGCCTCGAAAGCCTGGTATATCTCCTCTCTCTGCTTCGCTCCTGTCAGCACGATCTTGCCCGAAACAAATATAAGAAGAACAATCTTCGGTTTAACCATTCTATAGATCAAACCCGGAAACAGCTCAGGCTCATATGAACTGAAATGTCCGTGCGAAAACGCTAAGCCTTCTAACCTAATAGGAAACTTAACATCACACGATCCCACGATATTCTGTATTTTGAAATCCGTGAACTTGGCGTTGAACCCCAGCTTTTGAATGATTCTGGCATACTTCCTCGACGCCAGTTTTGAGTCATCTTCTGACTTGGCTCCTGTAACCACCATCTTTCCCGAGGCAAAGATGAGCGCCGTTGTCTTCGGTTCTCTTATCCTCATGATAACGGCGGCAAATCTCTTCGGGTTGTACTCTGCATTTCTGGCATGAAGGGCAATAGTCTTCAAGTCCAAGCGGCAGTCTAAGTTAACAGTTGCCACTATATTCTGCAGTGTGGGTACTATACCAGAAACAGTGCTGTCTCCCTCTTCCTCCACCTCTGCCACACCACCCATCGATTCGTGAAACTCGGGCTCCTTTTTCAAAATGCCAGAAGCCCCGCCTATCAGCGAGTCCTCATTTGTATCCTGTTTCACCATTTCGTTTGTGTTCATCGGGAAAGCGAGCGACCCTTGCGCCGTGAAAGCCTTCGCCTGAGCGGCAGTTGTGGGTAGCTTCAACGAATCCATCGCTCCTGTGTGTGCTCTGCAATACGCTCTAGATGCCCGTACGGAGAATACAGATAATCAGATAAACCGACCCCACCTTTCCTGGTGTATGAATGTGCCACAGGCCTCTGTGATGTGGTGTTCTCTGACAGAAAAAGTGTTGTGGCTGGGAACGACTTAATAAAGTGCACTACCTTTTTGAGTGCCTGGGAGAGAGAGAAGCGGGAGGACCCCACTCCTCGGATAGAGCGTGGTTGGTACATCGATGATGAGTTATGGAGGGCTCATATAGCGGGACGCTAGGGTCAGACGACCAAGAGCACGGGTACCATCCAGAGGTTGCTGTGATGCTGAAGAGCAGTCAGAATATTCTGGCGTATGCCCACAGAGTGGTTTCGCGCCAGATTCACGGGAAGAAAGGACGCGACAGGCTCGTCGAGTACTACCGACTCGTCACTGCTAGCGCGTCCGTTCTGCTTTCCATAGTGAAGCACTGTCGCTCATTAATTGGTGCTGAGCTGGAGGCGCTCATATACTATAGAATCTCGCGACTGCTGTACTCTGAAACAGAGTCTCTGGATCAGTCCATTCTGATGATCAACAAGGCCGTTGCCATAACCGGCCACTCTCCGTCGCTCGTGGCTCTGAATTTCAAGTGCAGAGTGTTTTCGTTCAAGGCTCTGCACATGCTCGACCTGAAGCAGAACAACAATAAACTCACGCAGAACTACTTTAGCGAGCTCGCTAGAGAATTGCAGGAGAAGGAGCTCAACGCTTTTTGGTGCTATTTCATGCTGCTTAAGGTGACACATCTCAGTATTCCCAAGTCAGACATAGAGGAATTGCTCTTCTTGCTGAAGGAGACATGCAGTGAAGTTACCAAACTGCCTGTGAATGAGGACCTCAAACAGATTGCGCTCATCCTGCGCTTCAACATGGAGCTGGTATTCGGGAGAGATCCCTCAGCGTCGCATGTGATCATAGAAGAGCTGTGGGAGCTCAATGGAGACTCCTCGCCAGTACAGCTCAAAGGGATAATACTTCTGAGTGACCTGCTCCACTCCATTGTGTGCGATACCGACGATGTGAAACAGAAGATGAACAAAATCAACGCGTTTGTGAAGTCGTCAAATAGTCCGCCAAATGCATGGGGGAGGAAATTCAAGTTTGATGTTGTCGAGCAGGACTCTGGTGCTTCTGTGCCTGTGGAGGTGACCTGGTTAACATTTGGTCAATTCAGAGTGCTCTGCTATTTTTATATTGGACTGTACTACAGGGTGAGGTCCCCAGAGCGCGCACAGAAGTTGTTTGAGTCGTGTCTCAGTATGATAGAGAAAGAAAAGGAGCAAGTGGAGGCTGGTTCCTGCTCATTGTGTGAGTTTGAGAAACAGTTGGTATGGCTGAACTATATGCGTTTGAATATCGATGTCTACATGTATCTTGTCCGAGGTGGCGAGATCAGCCAGAGCTTGCAGAGTTTCATAACCGATTACAGTACCAGCAAGTTTTCATCGCGAGAACTGGTGTACTACCATGCGCTGGTTCCAAAGATCTTGTTCGTACATGCGCTGAACTCCCACGCTATAGGCAACTTGCCGCTTGCCAAGTACTACTATAATAAAGTGAGGAGCCTATTCCAAAGGGGCTCGGGGTCGTCGTATGAGGGATTTTTTTTACTCAAGTCCGTCGGGTCTGCCTCGTTCGCCATGTCTCTCTTGGGTACATCGTGCTTGATGTTCTACGATGAGGCGTTTAGGCTGAACAGTGAGCTGTACGTGATATGCACCATGGGCCTCGCGCTGATCAGCTCAAAAGACTTGGCTGCCGTCAAGACGGGAAACTGCAGTGTGGATGATGAAAGTGCCGTTTACGAGCTGGAGAAACAACTCAAAAGTGAAATGGCGGTCCTCGCCGAAGGGAAGTGGACGCATAGCAGGTGTATGTCTGTCTGCATCAGTTTTGTCTGCATGGTTCTACAGGGAAACGCGGCACCGGATGTTTGCCTGTACAGAGAAGTTGCGGAGGAGCTCGGTTCGTCTGCCCCACAACTGGTGGCCATTCTTTTCAGTCTCGTGGGCCTCCTAGCTAAAGATATGTCAGGGAAAGAGAGGATTGGCTACATTGACAGGGCTCTTCACGTCTGCATCTCAGCCAAGTTTTCTTCTTTCCTGAACGTACAGAGGCTCAGACTCATGGAAGACACGCCGGCTGACTTCAGCCACGGACAGATAGAGATCCAGAGAGACAACGTCAACGGTAGAAATTAGGTGGGAGGTTTCCGACGGGCTTGTAGTCGTGTTTTAATCAACGCATTAATCCGTTCACGAGGACAGAAAGGTAGAGAGAGTTTCTTTGCGCCGCTGTGACTCTGTCGTCTGACCAACAGGCCTGTGCAAATTAATAGCCGTATGAGATGTCGAATGACAAGTTGTTTGCGGACTTTGACGAGGACCAGTTAATGGAGGAGGGTGATGCTGTTCCTGCGAGCGAGCAAAAGGAGGGAACTGCCTCAGCAGAAGGAGAGGCAGACCCCAACACAGAGGAGAACATCGAAGCACAGGAGAAGAAACAGCCGAGTGCGGTCATGCCCATACTTCCCGAGTACACGAGAAAGGACAAGACTCTGGAGGAAATACTGGAGATGATGGATGACGAGGAGTCCACCCCTATCATACCAGACCCAGTGACAGACTACTATCTGGCGAAAAATGGGTTTGAGACGTCAGATGTGAGAATCAAGAGGATACTGGCGCTAGCCACGCAGAAATTCATAAACGACATAGCCACAGATGCATACGAGTATAGCAGGATCAGATCGCAGAGTTCAGTGTATAACAGCAGTAACCCACAGGCCAGAGCCAGACAGCTAGTTGCAGGACAGCAGGGCGTGGCCAGTGGTGCGGGGTCTACTTCGAGTGTGGGGGTCACCGGAGGGGCGGTACCGGCTGGGTCAGCGGCCTCGGGTACCGGCGCGGGAGCCGGCACTGGAGGGTCTGGGGGAGCCGGAAGCTCCACTGGAAGCCAGGGGAAAGTGGTGCTTACGATGGATGATCTGTCTTCTGCTCTCAGCGAGTACGGACTCAACGTTAAGAGACCGGATTTCTACAGGTGAGTGTTCGTAGGAAAAAAAAAGTATCGCATTTGTCATTATTCGTTCAAACAGAAAACTAGAAAGAGAGAAAATTCAAAGTCAGCTCTAATGCTAAAAGTCTTAATCCGCGTTCTTCCCCATAACCTGTTTCACGGGTTCGGAGTCATTAATGTAGAGTTTATGCTCCTGAATATATCGAATAACACTGTTGGGTAGGAGATACTGAACACTCATGCCTCTCCGGAGAAACAGTCGCACCTTTGTCGATGAGATATCATTGTAGATCAGCTGCGTTATCACCAGGATGTTCTTCCTGTGCTCGTACATCACGTCGTGAGAAAGTAGGAAACTGCGCACATCCGACCCTGTTCTCTCCACTATGAGACACCCATACTTCCCAAGGATGTGGTGCAGGTCTATATCGTCCCACACGTTGGGCTCGCCCATTGACTCGATAAGGTCCCCTCCCGCTAGCAGCATGATCTTACAGGCCCTGCGTTTGCCGTCCGCAGTGAGTACTCCCCCTCCCTTAATGTTGATCTCCTCGTTGAAGTGGTCGAGCACTAGGGCTGTTCTGGTGTACTTCGGCTGTAGGGACTCCCATGCATCCACCATGAGCCATGAGCTCGTACGCTCGCATGCAAGCTCGCACATTCTCACTCTGTGGTGAGAAGGAGCCAGTCCCTGTTTGTTGTAGTTATCGCTCACGGGCGAGTAGTACCCGCCGACAACCTCAAACCGGGTGTTCTCCCTGACAGAGTCAATGGCCATCTCGAACATCCGCAGGTGCAAGAATGTGACCGGCGAGAATGAACCACACGCCACAATAACCAGTGGGAACTTAGACGAGTCATGCAAGCGTGTCGCAAGCCTATGGCGCGGGAACTCGTACTTCTCTATGGTCTTTGACTGTCTTTGGATACCGTGCGGAACTTCCTCCAAATCGGCAATCTGGAAAGAGTGGACCCTAGGAATATTTATAGACCCGTGTCTCATCATTCCATTGCCCTCAAAGAAGCTAGATTTTCTTGTGGCGTTGTGGCTGTTGGGGCCGCTGTTGTGGCCGCTGTTCGGACCGCTGCTGTTGTTCGTGTTTGAGCCTCCCGCACCCCCATTGCGGCCGCTAGCGGCCACACTAAGACTGGCACCCTCTGTGCCGGCTCCACTCAACACTGTCGCAGTCATACTCAACTGCTGATCGTCATCAGCATCGCTCTCTTCGCTTGAGCTGAAAGGCTGTAGCTCCGTAGGTAACCTGGGAATCTTGTGATGTGTGATATGAGGGGTACCGATATAACCACCGCCACCAGTAGTACCTTGATCGCAGTCTGAATCTGGGAAGACAGACCCCCTACAGTTAGCAGTATTGGCAGGGTGCGGTTGCGGAGCATCTATCGGATCCATATAGTCCGCCAACACATAGGGCTGTATCGGCTGACTCTTTGGAATTATGGACGACGGAGCTGGCGGTTGTATCTGCGGATTGGCAGAAGGTGGAATGAAATTTGGGTCATTTGAAGGATCCATTTCTTCTCTGGTCGGCAATTAAGCTTCGGAAAAGAACGTCGGGCAGTTGAGTATTCTGCCCTTCGTTCTCTTCTTCCGTTTCACAAAACTCACGTAAAGCGGAGAAGCTGGAAAAGCGGTTAAAGGGATGCCCGTGACTGAAAATGGTTACAAATTGTGTGCATTCTGCAGATACAAAAAGTCGGAGTCCTCACTCTGTTTATTAGATCGTTGTCAACTTAAGGAAAACAGACAACTGCGGTGTCTGTTTTAATATTATCGACAGTTCCGTGAGTGATACGTTATTACAATACAATCTTGTGTCATTTGAGGCTGCAGTGGCTGATGCCTCTACCAGTAGTTTCTGGCGGATCATGTTTCGCCATGAGTCAGACACCACATTTCTGTTGTCAGACATAGTGGGTGCCACCACTGTACCTGTCCCAGACTGGAAGTTTGTCATCTGGGACACCATGCTGCTTCTGCGCTGTTTCCCGAGCTGAACGTACTCGTCGAATGCGAGGTTGAAGTTGATCGACTCTAGCGAGTGAGCTGCAGTGACACGGGCAGCAGCGATGAGGAGCTGTAAATCCGTATGCGAGAGGTTGAGAACGATGTCTCTTATGGTCATGCTCTGAGAAATGTCGCGGTAGCGCAGCAGTGTATCCGTACTGGGGAGCGGCGACGTCGCTGTTATCGATGATATGAACGGCACGAGATCCTGCTTTATCTTCCGCAGATCCCTCACCGTGTGGTAGTTCGTCACAATCAGCCGCCTGAGCTCATGACAGCCTTTGATAGCTGATTCAATGTGCCTGTTGTACTCCGTGGCGTACTCCTTAAACGGGACGGCCTTCGCATCCACCATCAAATTGACAGCAACCATCTGCGTGAAATGATTCAAGCTTCTGGGCTTGTTCAATTGCACTATTCTCTGCGAGAACCTACTTTTCACTCGCTTCTCCAGTAGTTCTCTCGCGGTCAGCTTGCTGGAAATGCCAATAATGGAGATCGGAGTCTGTGAATTCTGCGATATCTCAAAGATGTTGTACAACAGAGTCTGGCGCGGCGTGTTTGTAAATATCTCAAAGTTCTCAATCACCAGAATCACAGGATAGTTCACCTTGTCAGACCTGTGATCATCCAGTACAGAAAGGATCGACATCAGCGTGGAGTTCACAGAGCTCTTTTCAAAGGTGCCTGCGGTATGGTCTTCGAGGATTTTCTCGTAAACGTTATCAAAGCCTTCCATCTTACTCAGCGTTTCATCCAGCTGTCTTGCGAGCTCTCGGATCGCCGTATTGTCCTCAGGCTCAAATAACCCATCGATCCTCAGTGTGATGAACTCGTGCGGGTACTTTTCCTGGAGAGATTTCACAACTTTCTTCACAATAGTGCTCTTTCCGGTTGCACTGGGCCCAAGCACCAGCAGTGAGTGGCTCTCATGGTCTATCACGGTGTGCTCGCATGCGCTGAAAATCTGCTTAAACTCGTCCTCAACTCCGTGCAACTGTTGAAGCTCGTTCCTCCCGTACAGGTTCTTCAGCACCGTTGTTCGCAAAGACTGTACGGTCTCTATATCACGAAATGCAGTGCCATTTTCATCTAGACTCTGAACATCTGTCGGTTCGTCCTCCTCGATGATTTCGGGCCCCTCATTAATGACAGCTCTATCCACAAGCTCATCGCCAGTTGATGCGGCACCATTGCTTTTATGATGCGCGTCTGGACTCACGGTCGCAGCTCCTGACCGCTCTTCGCCTGATATGCTCCCGCTCATATCACTCGTATTAGCCTTATCCTTCTCTTTTTCAACAACCTCTTTGTATTTGTTGGTCCCTTTGGCTGTGGACTCGTGCTTGCCGCTATCATCTAATGTCTCCTTGTCACTGGTTTTAGAAAAATTCCAGTTTGGCGCAATGGAGAACCTTCTCCAGAAGCTGCTTTTCGCGGTTGAGCCTTTCTGTGCACCACTCTCTGCTGGCGCCTCTAAGGCCGTTGTCTCTTTGTCTCTGTTATCATTCGTGGTCTCATTTTCTTCTGCAACGGCGATATCCTCATCCTTTTTTGGAACAGCGATATTCGCATTCTCCTCTACAACGACAATATCTTTATTCTCCTGTACGACGGCGATGTCTTCATTCTCCTCTTCGTCATCTATCTTTATCACCTCTGACGTAGGTTTTTCCTCCACTTTATCGGGTATGATCCCACCTGCAGCTCGCTCATCGCTCCTTCCTGTCTGACTGTTCGGGCTATCGGCCTGCCCACCAGTAGCTCCCTTCACTGATGAATCAAAGAGAGTCAGCTTTGAGATGTCCAAGCGGGGCACGGGCCTTTTGTACGCGCCATTCAACTGTTCCAGTCTGGCTTTCTTGAAATCCCTAGCGTCAACCCTTTTGAACGCGTCTCGCTTCAGCCGCAATCTCTTCTTCTGCTGCTTCAGTTCTTTGAAAACAGCCGCATTATCATCCTTAACTACCCGAGGAGAGTCAAACTCACCGCTGAAGTCTCCCCTGGCCTGTGTCCAACCGCTCCCGACGCGTGGTGTCAGCGTAGCATCACTGGCACTCGTGCCCTTCTTGGTTCTCTCGGAACTTGTAGATATTTTCAGCAGCCGAATTGGAGGTCGCCGGCTCCCATGCCCATGCTCAGAACTCATGCTTTCCCTCTGCAGCCCTGTTGAATATCGCAGTTGTGTCTTGGGCTCCCTGGAAGAGCGTGTTCTCCGCGCAGCGCTGGCCTTACTTACCCTACGGCTGTGTCCCCATGATCGCGGGCTAAACTGTGAGGGCAGAAAGGTCACACATCAGAAATACTGAGGACCACCGCCACTCGAAATATTCTACAGACTAAATATGAGCAGTGAAGGCCCTTTCCCTGATAGCGTGTTAACGCTGCTGAAGAATGGACGTTTTGTGCATCTGGGAACGAGCTACAAGGATATTCCCCATGTGTCGCTTATGAATTACACTTTCATACCCCAGGGGGAGGGTTTCCACAAGGAGAGCAGTGCTTACATTATTCTGGCAACCGACAGGAATACCACCAAGTACGATAACATCCATAACAATCCTAATGTATCGTTGCTGATTCACGACTGGGTTAGCGCAAATAGCATATGCTCAGCCAATGACCCCAACGGGACAGCAGATGACGCTACAGGAGGCCACTCTGCGCTTTTCCAGATACTACAGAACCTGAACCAGACACAGATGAGCCGCGTCAGTGCTACGCTCAGTGCCACAGCTAAGATTTTAACAGACTCTGCTGAGATCTCTCACTACACGGCTAAGCTTCTCGCAAGTAACCCAGGGGCGAAGGTTTTCATTGACGGAGAAGACGTTGCTATAATACTGGTTGAAATTAAGAGCTCTAGAGTGACAGATTCGGACAACAACATCTCAGAGTATAACTGAACAAAATAAAATCGTCAAGATAAATATATGAGTAGAGCAACTTAATTACCTTCTGAACCGAAATCACTGGTGAACTTTTCAAACTTCTCCAAGTCTGCCTGATTAACAGTGGGTCTATTGTTTTTGACAGCCTTTATAAAGTCTTTTATCGTGAGCTCGGGCTCCTTCAACTCGTCGCTTTCTAGATTCATCCAGTTCATCTCTCTCGCCTCCTCATCCCCAGGAGAGCACGGCGTATACTGCGTCTTTGTCTCTCCGTCCTCACCAGTAGTGGTCACAGGCTTGAAGTGTGTTGCACTCTGTATCTTACGTATCGGCTGCATAAGTGCATCCCTCACCACTATAGCCACATCGTGTCCGGAGTACCCGTCCGTCATCTCCGCGAGTACCTTGTAGTCATGCTGGTCCAGGTCGCATGGAGTATTCCCTATGTTGAGCTTAAACATCTCCGTTCTCGCATCAACGTCCGGAAGAGCGATGTATATTCTCTTCTCGAATCTCCTCCTGATAGCAGCGTCTAATTGCCAGGGGATATTGGTTGCACCGAGCACAAGTACCCCTTGAGAGTCGTTACCAACGCCGTTCATCTGCACAAGCAACTCGGTCTTGATCCTCCGGGAGGCCTCACTCTCTCCCTCTCCTCGCGGTCCACACAGGGCATCGACCTCGTCTATGAATATGATGGAGGGCTTGTTCTCCCTAGCCATTGTGAACAGCTGCTTCACCAATCTCTCAGACTCACCCATCCACTTCGACACAAGGTCTGAAGAGGAAACAGAGAAAAAAGTCGAGTTCGCCTCTGTCGCCACTGCCTTCGCGAGGTAAGACTTACCAGTACCGGGCGGTCCGTATAACAGAATTCCGCTCAGAGGCTTTCTCTTCCCAGTGAACAAGTGGGGGAACTTGACAGGTAGTATTACCGCCTCCTTTAAGGAATCCTTCGCCAGCTCAAGTCCCGCTATGTCCTCCCATTTCACGTTCGGCTTCTCTGAGAGGATAGAACTGGAAAGAGCGCCTCTCAGTTTCTTGGTATCTGCGTCGTCGTCGTCGTTATTGCTGTTGCTGCCGTCAGCCTTTTTGGCCTTAACACTGCCACTCGTTGAGGACTGCTCACCAGTCTGCGACTGCTGTTGCTTTTTGTCCAGGTGGTCCTTCAGCTGTTCCGCTCTTGCAAGGTACTCCGTGAATTTGGACCGTATCAGCTCTTTGGACTTTGCGTTCTTCTCGTACTTTATCGCTAGCATGAGATAGTCGAGCCCGTTATAGTACATTTTATAGGCATCATCGTACCTAGTGGCCGTGTCTGCCTCAATGGCCTTTTGCACGAGGTCGATTCCCTTCGATAGAAAGTCGCCCGTGGACATCACGATCTCATACAGGCAAGCTCCCTCCTGTTAGAGCTTTGGGTGCCTTTGGCCTCCCTCCCTGTAAACGTCCCATGCACGACCAGGGGGCACGGTGAGAACTACAGCACTACGCCACTTTCTGCTTAATGGGGTGTGATTCTTCTTATATACTCCAGTCGACAGCCTCTGTCGCATCAGAACTCTTTATGAAGGGGTCCTCTACGGCATTGATTCTTATGTCGCTGCAGAGGCAGCACTTTGTCGTGAGAGCGCTGTCGATCTCGTCCTTCAGCTCGCTCTCAACTTCTTTGTTCAGCTTAGTGAAGCTAGATCTCGCTGCGACGAGCTTCTTCTGTAGGATGTATATCGTATTCTTGAGTTTATAGTCATTCGATTCCAGCACACTCTTCACGAGACAATCCTGGTGGAACGAGTGGTTGCAGGGGAAAATCAGAAACTTTCGCGTAATCAAAACCTTGTCGCAGATGGGACATGATTCTGATGGCTCTATTATCTGGAAGCGACTGTCCACAAAGGTCTTGAGATCCAGCTTCACCCTCTCACTTGTTGCCATTGACTCTCCCATCTCTGTGTTCAGCTGGTTCATCTCATATGAGTACTGCTCCAGAGAGCTAACGATTTCCTCTTTAAAATCGTCGATGATTATGAAATCCGGGAACAGAGGAATCAGATCCTTAATTGTGAGCAAGTCGCATCTATCAAGAAGAAACTTCAGCACCGTCTTGATCTTGCTGCGTTGCTTGTCGCCTGCTTCTAAATTCAGTGTGCTCTTATACTGCTTGAGGAACTTGTCATTAGAAATGATCTTGTTTATCATCTTCACAGACACTTTCAGCCACAGCTTCTTCCTGGTCTTGTGATCATTAATGGGCTTGTCGGAGACATATAGCGCAGCCTCAAGAAGATCATTATCTAGTGCCAACTGAACGGCATCTTCGTACTGCTCCAACATTGTGTATATGAAAATAATTGTTTGATACTTCTTATAGCGGAAACAGAGTCTTAATATTAGATCTGTATCAAACCTGATTTCCTTCCCGTTGAATGAAACCACCCCTCTACTCCCACCTGTGTTATTTTCGAGGTACCTCAGAATCAGGTTCTCGTTTGGTGAGTTCGGGTACGTAATGAGAATTGAGAGCAGAGTATTAGGCACGATCTTCTGGCTCTCATTTTCCGAGTGTTTGATGCAGTGGTTCAGAAATCGCAAGCCCTGATGGTTTTCTGCAGGTATTCGCTTGCGAACAGAATCATTGTAAGTCAATATCGACGGCAGGAGCTTGACAACGTCCAGGTCATCTATCAGTCGTATCCACGTATCGACAGTCTTCTCCGAATGGTTTATGAGAAGAACCGTAGCATACTTGTATACGAACTGTGGGTCCTCTTGCAAAGTCAAGGTCTTCAGTGCGTCATCCCACTTCTTTAGGTTGATGTAAAACCGCAGTACGAAGTCGTGGTCATGAATGAGATTCGAGTAGAAAAGAAGTTCGCTTTTCCTGTTGTGCGAGAGAATGACTTGATATATTGTTTGCTTGTCAAGAGAGTCCTTGTGGTTCTTCAAGAAGGACTGCAAGTCACCCTCCACTTTGCTCTTTTCTTGCATCATCGACTGTAGTCTGGCACTATTCTTTCCCGTTCTGGTCACCTCTGAGTCCCGTTCGAGAATATTGTTGTTCTGGTTTGCATTACTCTGTGTGGCTATTTCGTTATCCAGTTCGTTTAGACGCTCGATGAACAGCTCAACTACCCAGCTACTAATCATAACTCTCTGCATGAATAAGCTCTTGGGCAGGTTATCCAACTTAGCTGTGAGATACGTCCGCAAACATTGGAACTCTTTCAAATTGAGGAACCTCAGCGAAATAGACTCCAGCGGTTCTGTGGTTTTCCCCAGGACCCTTGCAGCCTCAAGATACTCCTTCTCCTCAAGCAGGTGTTTCCCCTGGGCAATCATAACAACATCGCGGTTTAGGTAATCGTCTTTCGGCAAAATTCTCAGTGCCTCATCGAACTTGTGCTGTTCCAACATTATGCGCCATATGTTCGATGATTCGTCACTAATCAGGATCTCGTATATAGACTCCTCCGTGTACAGCCAGTATGTTCCAGCAATCACGTCCCTTGTCAGTCCCTTGAGAACTTCATTTCCAGGAAGCGATATCTGGTTAACGAGCTTGGAGTTTAGTCTATTAACCATCAGCAGCTGCGACCCTACCAGTACCAATGCGTGGTACTGTGTCAGAAGCAGTGCCTTCACGTCTTCATCCTGGTCTTTCTTGAACAAGAACTTGGGCAGCCGCACTGTGCACTCATTTGTAAGCTGTGGAGTGTACAGTATCAGCTCGAGCCCCTTCTTGTCGTCGTGCTCATTGGTGCTCACAAGAGCTATGCAGTCTTTAGCCGCAGTAAAATGGGACACGACTGGAGATAGCACCACAGTTCTCGGTTCCTTCTTAAAAACAGGCGCAAAGTTAGGGCTCGACGGGTGCATGTTTGGAATTCTGAATGAAAACTGAGCGATGGTCTCGCCTGTATAGACCAGTATACTTCCTGCGTTATTCTTGTAGTACGTCGATATGCCGTCAATCCGTGCCCGGCTTGTCCACACTTTCTTGAAATACTTCTCCACTTTGGAGAAGTACTCACCGTTGGTGGAATCTAGACATGACTCGTACAGCGACCCATCGCTACCGCCGATGATGATTGCTCCGGTGTTGAGGTCTGTGACGAGATCATCAAAAAACGCAACCGCTGTCACATCCAGCCCTTTGAACCTGTTGAGAGGCTTCACGATTGGCGAAGATGAGTTTATGTAAAAGTACTGCAGGTTATACGATTTCACAATGAGATGCGATCCGTGCTCATCTAAGAAACTGTCAGAGATGTGACTTGTCGCGCTGCCCAATACATTGAAAGTGTCGACTTTCTCAGGGTTATTCAAGTCAATGCGATACACCGTTCCGTTGACTAATATGAGATACAGCAAATTGTTTGCCACTTTCAGACTAGAGATGGTGTTTGTTATCTGGAACTGAAGTTGCACCTGCTCAACGGCCAGTCCTGTGACGGGCAGTCCGCTGCCACCAACATCCTGAACATCCATTGCCACTCTCTCCTCAGTCCAGCCAGAATTCGGAGTTGTAGGACGGCGGCTGAGTGCAGAGGTCTTCCGCTCTCTATGTGAGATATCTCCCCAATGTGCTCGCTCTCTCGCTTCCTCTACTCGAGAGTCCCGCGAGCACTATCAGTTTTTAGGTCCTGGTACACGACTATCGATAACGCTGGCTGGCACTTTTCTGGAGAGATCGGCGCCAAGAGTGCGCTAGATAGAATCTTGGGAGCGGAGCGTCTTACTGCAGTAGCTACAGAGAGGTGGGTCAATCTGAGACCTGGGAGTTTGGCTCAGCAGGAGTGAGTCTCTATGTGAATCACGGGTTTGAGCTCACTCATTCTTCCAGCAAACGCTCGTCATCCCCTCTATTGGGAAAGACTTTGTCTCTTTGTCTAAGGCAACCCAATGAGCGCGGAGCGGCCCTGCGGGCCATTCTGCGCGCCGCAGTCCACCACTCCACACTCTCGTCATCTCTCGCTCGTGGTGGAAAGAAACTGACTGATATCCGGAAACCATGGCTACCGACCCCCACCGTTCACACGTGACCTGCGGGAAAAAGATTTGGCGCAGTGGCTCTTGTCTCTAGCAAGTAGCTTACCCCTTAGTCAGTCAGTCACCTCAACCCTCAGTCGTGGATATTCTTTGCAACAGGCTTTTGCATTTGAACCTGCGCTCAGAGACATGGTGAAAGCAAAGACCTCGGGGGATAGTGAGTCGGAGCGGCCGTTCCTAGCTCAACCAGAAGATGACGCTCCGAAAGACTCATTTGAGATAGATGATGAGTCGTACAGTCCCAGTAGTACCACTGCGGAGGAGAGCAAGCTCTGGAGAGCGGACACACATAGCTTCTACCAGAAGTACATAGAATCAAACATAGGGCTGATGCTGCTGGTGTTGAGCCAGATTTTCAACTCAGTTATGGTGGTTACCTGTAAACTGCTGGTGATGGACGATGAGTTTGACGAGCCGCTGAACCCGCTCCAGATCCTATTTGTCAGGATGTCGATTACATGTGTATGCTGCTTTTCCTACATGTACGCAATGGGAGTCAAGGACGCACCCTTTGGGCCCCCGGAACTGAGGTGGTTGCTCGTCCTGAGAGGAACGTTTGGCTTCTGCGGTGTGTATGGGCTGTACTACTCTCTGCAGTATCTCAGTGTGTCGCAGGGAACTATGTTCACGTTCCTGTCGCCTACATTTGTCGCTATATTTGCCAGAATATTCCTGCACGAGCGCTATACCATTGTGGAATTTATTGGGTGCATAGCCTCTTTTGTTGCGGTCATTATGATCGCGAGACCGGCCTTCATTTTTGGAGACTCGCTCACTGATATAGACGATACTGTCGAGTCAGCAGACCCCACCAAGCGACTTTTGGCCAGTATCGTGGGTATGGCAGGCGCCTGCGGTGCGTCGATGGTTACAATTATCATCAAGTACATAGGCACTCGTGCGCACGCTCTTGTGTCGGTGACCTACTTCTCTATGACGGTGTGCATAATTACATTTACCTGTATATCACTTTCCCCGTCGCTCAAGTTCCAGATACCGAGGACAAGCTACCAGTGGATGCTTTTCATGTTCATCGGTTTAAGCGGGTTCGTTATGCAATTTCTTCTCACGGAGGGCATCCAGCGGGAAAGGAAAGCTACACGATCCGGGCTCATCACATACACACAACTTGTGTTTGCCCTTTACTGGGACTATCTCATCTGGCACCACGTCCCAGAGATGTGGAGCTGGGTGGGGATGGTGATCATCATCGCGAGTGCGCTTGCAGTTATTTACAACAAACAGAAAGACACAGGCACGGAAAATAAAGACATTGAGCATGCTGTTTCAAGCGAGGAAATAAGTCTTGAAACATACCCAGAGAGAGGACTCGGGATTCCACAGACACAAAAGTAATGTTTAATAGATATGATACAGGGACTCGCTTCTCTATGTAACGTACACTCAATCGCTTAGCTCTTCGTCCACTGGCACATAAGGCGGCGGCTTGAAATGCTCCTGGTCCTCGACGACCGCGAGCCTGTATTTCTCCTTGTCGTCAGTGTACTCGTACAGGTACCCCAACTCGAGATCGTGCACCTGCCTTCCGAGAACAATGAGCGAGTGGAGTGGTTCGCCAGCGTCGTACTCGGAGAGCTCTCCAAGGGTCCCGGCTTTTATTGTCTGTGTAGGGGCGCCTAGTCTTGAAACAGCCACGCATGGCGTGCCCGCGGTGTAGGCATTATCGCCCCTGGTGTGCTCAACCTCAAGCATCTGCTTCGCAGCAGTAGCAATGTCCATGTACCTCGGCGGTTCATATATCAGTCTCCCTCTTGCCATGTTTTCGAAGCTCTGCTCTTTCACCTTGATATCGAGCAGCACAAGTGTGTGGAGCCCTATCTTTCTGTTTTCGAGCACTTTGTTGTAAAAGCTGTCCGGTCTCCAGGTCTCTGTGAAAAAAACCATCGACACAGTCTGGCCAAAGGAGTACAGCTGCAGGCCGCACACCCCGACTGCGTTCATCACAGACGCATTGTGGACTGCCTCTACCCTGATCTTCAGCTCTCTCGCTCTGATCACAAGATCCGTGTGTGTCGTGGCGCCGAAGGGATCCCCTACAACTAGGAACGCCACGTCGTCCTCCTGTGCGTTATTCAGTATCTGGTCCGACCCTGTTTCCACTAGCTCCCTGTCGGCGAGGATCACCTCTCTGCCATAGAACTTCTCCAGTGACGCCTGGTCGGCGGCCATCAGGATAGACGTGTACGCCTCCAGGTACACCCTTTTGCATCTTCTGACAATCTCCAGTCCTCTCACCGTGATATCTGTCTCATACGACAAGCCCAGTCCTATTAAGTACAACATCCCGAGCCCGGTGAAGCTATTTCTCTAGGGAGCCTCCATCGCCTTGATTTTTTTTTTTGCTTTTTGAGATGATAGTCGTGTGGTCGACAACGGTTTGGTCCTTTTTTAGCAGCAGCCGATACAGACTCCAGAAAGGCTAGAGTGTCAAAAGGACGCGCAACATGGTACCGGATGAGCAGCAGCAGTTGCTCCCCCGCAGGAGGGTAAAGATAGTGAGAAGACCACGTCACACGTTTATCAGCTGTTTTCTACTGTTTTTGGTGTATGTTTCTGTGGTGACAGTCGTTATAGGCGCTGGTGTGGGATTCATAGTGATTCCCAGGGTGCAGAAGGACGTTGACAAAGGTGTTCAGTTCCAGGCAACCGGTGTCAAGTTTGCCGGTGTGAATCCACATGATGGAGTTGTCAATTTGGTTGTGGACGGGCGCACCGAGGTTGATTACCGCAAGATCCCGGACGAGCTGGTGGCCAAAGTGCTGCGCATCGGCGGCAACGCTCTGAAGGAGATAACAGTGAAGCTGGACTCTGTAGACTTGCTGGCCGGTTCGTCTTCTCTTAACCTGACCAAGCTGGGCACGGCGTCAATCAAGGCTTTCAATGTTAAGGTTTCCAGCGGCGCCAGGGATAAAGTGCAGCTCTTTGTGAGTGTGAAGCCGGATGCCGACGGGGTGTACAAGGCCATTAAGAAATTCATCGAGGAACCCGATTCCATCTTCAAGTTATTTGGGGATGCTGCGCTAAGGCTGTCTGTGCTTGACGGGTGGCTGCCGCTCCCTGCCAAGCTGAAGATAAGCCTGGACATGGATATCCCCCACCACCTGTTCCAGTTCGGACCGGGCGACGTTAGCGTTGAGAAGCTCAACGTCAGCCAGTCGGATAATGGGACTGTGTCTGTGGGTGTGGATGCGGTCTTTGACAACCCGCTGAGATCTGCGCGGTTTCCGGCTAACTTTGACGTTCCTGCCATGAGCTGGGCTCTGGATGTGGCGGACTGCGATAACGGGACTACCGACGTGCTTGTCGCTGATACAGACAAGTTCCACTTCTCTGCGAGAGACAAGGTGAAGTTGCATTTTGGAGCTTCCCTCGACAGCATGCCTGAGTCGCTGGCAACTATCTGCGCGGATACGAATAAAACTCTGCTGTCGCGCCTTATCTCAGACGCTGTGAGCACAAAGAAGATCCCCGTGCACATCAAGGGCCTTGGCGGCAGCACGCTTCCGGCAGCGGTCAATGCGTCGCTGCAGAGGCTGAGCATCCCTTTTGCACTCGACCTGTCGAAGGTGTCGGACAAACTGGGCTCGAAGCTTGTGAAAAACTCCACGCTCGACAACTCAGAGCTCGGGCTCGGCTCCGGGTCTCCGACCATCTCGGGCACTCTGCGGCTCTTTCTCTCTGTTCCCAAGACCATTGAACTCAGCCAGGTGAAGGTAACGCAGATAAAGGGTGCGTCGGACCTGGTGTACCACGGACACGGTAAGTTCGGAGAGGTGACCATTGACGAGTGGCGCAGCGCGACAACCACAAAGCACAAGGAGGACGAGGACAACTCACGCAACTATCTCATCGAGATAGCCGCGGACATCGCTGAGGTCCCCGTCACAGTCACGAACCAGGACGTGTTCAACGCGGTGGGCACCGATCTGATCACGCACGGGTTTGTGATCGTGGATGCTGATGCGCTCGTTGACGCGTGGGTGGAGGCGGGCTTTGCCGCTTTCGAGGTGGATGGCCTCCACGGAACCGGATCCACAAAGATCGTGAGACCTTACTAGAGAATATATTTATTGGCCGCGGTGGGCCTTTTTTTGATTCCTTCCTCTTTTTATATATTTTTTTATTCTGTTCATTACTAAATAATAATTAATACTATATATCCTTTTCGTGCAAGTTATCTATAGTGTTTCTCTAACCTGGTGGCAGCTGCGACGCGTCCACAACCTCGGAGGGGTCTCTTGTCGGAGTTTCATCCTCGGTGGTCTCCAGAGGAGTCCTCGGCAGAGCCATCATGCCCGATCTGGCGATCTCCAGTACGCCGAACGGCTGTACCAGCTGGATGAACGACGTGATGCGCGACGGCTTCGCGCTCACCTCGACAATGCAGTTCCTGTCGGAGATGTCCACGACACGCCCGCCAAACTGCGTAACGAGGTTCGTGATCGCGTCGAGGTGCACGTGTTTCTGTCTCAGTGCCTCCGACGGCTGCAGGTTGCTCGGGTGGTACCTGAAGTTCTCGCCCGCGTGCTCTGGCGCGTCCGCAGTCTGGTCGTTGTGGTGTGCAATGAGCTGCTGGAAGTACTCTGGCCCCAGCAGCGAGATCCTCGCGAGAAGCAGCTCCCTCCTGATGATCTCCGAGCTGGTGTAGTCCAGCACGGCGTACACAGGCACGAGGTCCTCAATCTGTCTTCTCGCCTGCTCGATGACAGCGTCCTGTCCGGAGAGCACAACTGTCATTCTCGACAGCTCTTTCACCTCTGTGTTGCACACAACCAGCGAGTCAATGTTGAAGCCTCTCGCCGCCAGCGTTCCAGAAACGAGCGACAGCACACCGCTCTCGTTCTGCACGAGACAGTTCAGCACGTGCTGCTTCTTAGGAGCGCGCGACGGCGCAGGCGTCTCGTACAGGATCGACGAGACAGCGGCGTTGGCAGACCACGTAGGAGTGTCGAGCGTCGGCAGCGGCGGTCTCTTCTTATTACGGTGCAAGTTCTTGTACGCAAGCGCCGAAGTAGACGAAGACGAGTACCTGAGAGACAGCCTGCCCGCCGCAACGCGGGCAGCTCCCCTCGAGCCCACTTTAGCAACAGCCTGCATCCTGAGTAGCCGTGTCTCTGTTCTGGTCGAGCAGTTCGCTCGCGTTTTTTTCTTGACTCACTCGGAGACCAGGGTAACTAACCTACGGGAGAGACACCACAGACGGGCGCTACACAGACCACACAGACTACACAGACTACACGGCTACGCGGGCTACGCGGGCGACAGCGTGTGTTTTCCCAGTATCCAGCTGGGTAGTTTCCGCTATACGCACTGCTCTAAAACTCGTCCATCCACGCGAGGTTCTCCTTACACCTGTGCACGGAGGCGCTGAGCGTCTCGTTCCGCGCGCCCAGCCGCCTGCTGAGCTCTGCGGACTTCTCCAGCACACCGTCTTTGCTGCTCAGCAGGTTCGCGTAGACGACCCTGTCCTTCTCAGAAAACTTCGCAATCGCGTGGGCGACCGCGTCCTGCGTCCTCTGCGACGGCGTCGCCCGCACACTCTTGAGCCAGTCAGCGGGCGGGCCGCCAGCCTCCGCGGGCGCAGCACTGCCGCCCGCGCCGCTACCACCGCCACCTCCGCCTGAATTAGCGCCCGCGCTGTTCCCGTTCATGCTCGCTGCCTCCCCTCCCACGCCAGAGGTGCTCCGCTGTCTCCTCGCGCGCACCTCTGGCGGGGGGTCGTGTCTGTTGTGAATCACTCCGCAGCGCCGAGCGCGCAAATCTCCGAGCAGAGCGAATATATTGACTACTAATTACATGGAAGTCCGACGCGCAGAAAAGATTATGCGCCGAGCTCTTTAGTCAAACGGTCGGCAACGCCCTGGATGAACTCCTCGGTGGTGACGTACGATGATCTCGCGGTCTCGCCTCTGGCGAGTGCGAGGTCCTTCGTCATGATGCCGTCGAGCCTCACCGTGTCGATCGTGGCTGTCTCCAGCGTGTCTGCAAACTTCACCACCGCAGGCGTGTTGTCGAGCTTCCCTCTCTGGATGAGCCCCCTGGTCCACGCAAAGATTGACGCGATCGAGTTCGTCGACGTCTCGAGCCCCTTCTGGTGCTGTCTGTAGTGTCTCGTGACAGTTCCGTGCGCAGCCTCGCTCTCGAACGCCTTCCCGTCTGGCGTCACCAGCACAGACGTCATCAGTCCGAGCGACCCGAACCCTTGCGCGACAATGTCGGACTCGACGTCGCCGTCGTAGTTCTTCATCGCGATTATGTAGCCGCCCTTCGACTTGAGCATCTGCGCCACCATGTCGTCAATCAGACGGTGCTCGTACCAGATGCCGGCAGCCTCGAACTGCGGCTTGTAGACGGTGTCGTACAGCTCCTGGAAGATGTCCTTGAACCTGCCGTCGTACTTCTTCAGAATGGTGTTCTTCGTCGACAAAAACAGGTTCTGTTTCTTCTCCAAAGCCAGCTTGAACGAAGAGATCGCAAACCCGTGGATGGAGTCGTCCAGGTTGTACATGGTGAGCGCGATACCGGCACCCGGGTAGTTGAACACAGGCGTGACAACCTCGGCCGAGCCGTCCTTGGGCTTGAACACGAGCGACAGCTCGCCAGCCTGCGGGATGAGGATGTCGGTGGCCTTGTACTGGTCGCCGAACGCGTGTCTGCCGATGATGATCGGCTTCTCCCACTGCGGAACGATCCTCGGGATGTTCTCGATCACGATCGGCTCTCTGAACACGGTGCCGCCGAGGATGTTCCTGATGGTGCCGTTCGGCGAGAGCCACATCTTCTTGAGGCCAAACTCCTCCACACGCGCCTCGTCGGGCGTGATAGTCGCGCACTTGACCGCGACACCGTACTTCAGCGTCGCCTCGGCCGAGTCTGTGGTGACCTTGTCGTCGGTCTGGTCTCTGTACTCGATACCGAGGTCGTAGTACTTCAGGTCAATGTCCAAAAAGGGCAGAATCAGCTTGTCCTTGATCAGCTGCCAGATGATCCTCGTCATTTCATCTCCGTCCATCTCCACAACGGGAGTCTCTACTTTAACCTTGGAGAAAGCCATTCTTCTATATCAGATGTATAAATAAGTAACACTGTAGGGGTTCTATGTTGTGTTTTTTTTTTCAGCGTTGAAGAGAAATGCGCAAACACGCAACGGAGTATGCATCCCTTTATATATATTACGGAAATCCAGCTGCGGCCTGGAGATAATCGGGACGGTGCTCGAGCGTTGCAGCGTGTGCCGCTGCGAAAGTACAATGGTGGGGGGATGTGGGATGTCGGGTGCCGCACTCGCTATTTGTCATCTCCGTAGTCCGAAGAGGAGGTTTCTGCGTTTTGCCGGAGTCGCGCTGGGAGCTGTGTTCTGCACGTTGCTGCTCCTGTGTGCGGTGAGGTGTGTCTGTGTGTGTGTGGGTGGCCTCTGTTTGAGCTCTGTGTTCCCGTCTGCGACCGCGCAGAGGTCCACTGCGCGCGCTGCTTGCGGGATTCCCCGAGTCTCGGGCGAGGTCCGGGGACGACTGTTTTCGACTCTGCCCCTCGCCGCGTTTTCCTTATCGGAGTCAGCTCCACCGGAGAGCGCGGGCGGGTGCTTCTTTGGTCTACGCGCACGGCTTATGCCAGACTTGATCTCTCCGAACTTGGCGCTCATGTGCTCCGACTGCTCGATGATCGAGTGCAGCTGGCGGATGGACGACGAGCGCGGCACGGCGGCGCTGCTGGCGGGAGCGCCAGCGTCTCCCAGCGGCGGCGTCGCGAACCGCGACACGCGCTGCGGGCCGCGTATCGTTGTGTTTTCCCTGAAAGTGCTGATCTCCCTGTGCAGCTCTGCGATCTTGCTGTTGAGCTGCGCGATCGTGTGCTCGTTGTTGAGCCTGTTCATGTTCTCCGCCGCGAGCAGCTCGCTCTTGTGCGCGAGCTCGCTTTCCAGCAGCGCGTTCGCCTCGAGCGCGTCGCTGTACCGCTCCTCCAAGTTGCCCAGCAGCGACCGCGCGATGCGCTGGCTCTGCTCAAAGTCGTCGTTCGCCACCTCCACCTGCGTGAGCCTGCTCCTGTTCTCCTCCAGCTGCCTCCTGAACCGCTCAGCCGCGGCGTGGTTCTTCTCCGTTATCGACGACAGCTCCCCTTCGAGACGCCCCGCTTTGGCGCGCCACTGCGCTATGAGCGTGTCCTTCTCCTGCAGCTGCCGCGCGAGCGCCTCTTTCTCCGCGCCCGCCTCCTCGAGCTCTGTCTCGAGCGCGTCCTCGAGCTCCTTGCTGGACCGCTGAAACTCGCCCAGCTCGGCCTCAAGCTCAGACACCTTCGCCATCAGGCGCTGGTAGCTGTGCCCTCCTGGCGTTCCCGGCGACCCTGCCCCAGACGACGCAGGGCTCGCGGAGCCAGCGCCGTCAGCTCTCCGCGCTAGCGGCGTGAGCGGCGCGCCTAAAGCGAGCGACTCTCGGCTTCCCTCTGACATCCTACCCGGAACAAACCTGCTCAGACGAGTGTCCCTCCGGCCGCTCTCCTCCTCGCGCTCTTTTGTTTACTTTCCGCTACAAGAGATGGGTCGTGCTCCCGCTAAATCGTTAATTGATAAATACACTCCGCGTCTTGTGGAGGAGCCGCTTCACCACCATGGCGATGTCGAACGCCCACAGCTGGCTGCACCGGCCGTAGTACTTCCAGTATGCGCGGATCTCCCCCGAGAGCCACGGGAGCGACCCCCTGGTGTGTTCCTTCGCGTTGGTCTCCACGTCTTCGGAGAAAACCGTCTGCGCGCAGTACGTCGCCATGATGAGAAACGTGCGCTCCTGGCCGAGCGGGTTGTGCAGCGACTCGTCGAGGTACCGCGTCAGGTCGTTCGTCTTCAGGATCAGCAGCACCACGCGCGGCAGCTGCGCGAGCAGTGCCATCAGGTCGAGGATCAGCCCGTCGCTCATGAGCGCGCTGTGCATCACGTCGAGCTCCGCGTCCGAGCGCTCCGCTATGATGTCTGCCGACGTGGAGTGCTGGAAGTCGCGCCCCGTGACTGCCGCCGCGAGAATCGGGAACTGCTCGTCGGAGATCCCCGCGAACGCCTTGGCGTACCGCTTCATCGACGCGGTGTCGCTGTCGAGCATCGCCAGCCAGAACTTGGCGTAGTCTCGCCTCATCTGCTGGTCAATGTCCCGGTACAGCCCGTGGTCGTACAGCACTATCTCAAAGTTGTGGCCGCGCAGCGACCGCTTCTCGACCGCGCGTATCGCGAGGTTGCCGCCGTGCGGGTCGCAGTGCACTCCGACGCCCGGCGTGAATATCATGTTGTTGAATATGTGCGACAGACAGCTCGACACCTCCGAGCGCGATATCCTGTGGCTGTCTAGGTACTCGAGGTCGTCCAGCCGCGCGCCTCCGATGTACTCCATGATGAGTATCCGCTCGCTCGCCTCAAACACCTGCGGTATCCTCAGCGCAGTCTGTCTCGTGTAGTTTTTGAAGTACGACGCGGTCTTGCGCGCATTCTCGGCCTCCTTGGTGAAGTCCAACTCCACGTAGATTGACTCCTGCAGCTCATCGCCGAGCCACGTCAGCGGGTACTCGGGGAACACCTTGATCATCAGCCCGAACACCGCCTTCGTCATCAGCACGTCCGCCGGCACAAACTCCTTCAGCGACGGGTGCTGGAACTTCACAGCCACTTTCTCGCCGGACTCCCGCAGCCGCCCAGTGTGCACCTGTGCCAGCGACGCGACGCCTATGGGCGTCGGGTCGAGCTCCGAGAAGTACTCGTAGAATTTCTTGCCTGTGTCGCTTTCAAACATCTCGATTATATCCTCGAGCGACGAGCGCGGACACCGCGACTGCAGCGGTATCATGGTCTCGGTCCACTCGGGCGGCAGCAGGTACGTCATCGCGCTGATGTGCTGTCCAAACTTGATGTATATGCCGCCGTTGGTCTCGAGCGCCTTCAGCGTGACCGCGGCCGCGGTCCTGTGCGTCTCTCTGAGAGCACTCTGTCTTTCCTCCTCGGTGTCGTAGTCCTTGTACAGCGTCAGCAGATACAGGTTGAAGCACTTCATCGTCGCGACCGTCACCACAGTCACCCGCTCGGACAGGAGCACGGCGTGGTCCACGTTCTCCTTGATGCTGCTGTCGGCCGAGAGGAAAGACACCGCGCCCACAGACGCCAGCGACAGCGTCGTCGCGAGCTTCCTGTTCCCACGCGCAAACCTCAACTTTGACCCTCGAGACGGAGACGAGCCGAGGCGCCCCGGAGATGGCTTCCCCAGGTTCAGACTGCCGCGCCATCTCCTGAAACCGGATGCAAGACCACTCGCGTACGCCCTGAATGGGGCCCTCATAGAAGCACGCCACATTCTTCTGCCACGAGCGTTTGTGCTTGCTGTCGCTGCCCTAGGCTTTGTAAAAGCCTCTACACGCGCTTCGCTCTGCTGTCGGGTCAAGAAAAAAACGAAGAATGGCAGTGTGCATTTACTGATTTACTTGGTCATGTTGAACTCCAGCACCAGGTCGCCGAATATGTCCAACGGCACATTCTCCTCCAGGAAAAGCTGATCCAGCTCCGAGTCTCTCAAGCGCAGTGAGCTTCCCTGGCCTGAGCCGATGAGGCCGTAGCTGTTTTCGGTATAGCCACTGTAGTCATTTGCAGACGCCTGGTTCTCGGAGATAATCTTCATCCACAAACTATCAACTTCGGGGTTAACGCCGAGGTCGATAATGCCTGTGCCTTTCGACTGGCACTTCTCCATACACGAGGACGACCAGTCCGCCTTCGGCTGCTGCGCACCGCCGTTGCAGATCTCTTTGATCTCAACGAGGTGGCTGCTTGAGAACTGCTGGACTATGTTGATCGGCGGCATCTCGATTGGCTCGTCCACATAGTCGGTGCGCAGTTGGATCTTGTTGTCTTTGCACTCGAAGAACTGGCCAGACTGCGTCTTCAGGATGTTGATCACAAACCTCTGCAGCTTGCTCATTCTCCACGAGTAGTAGTACTTGTCGTTAATCACATTCAGCCCTTGGAGATACTTCTCAATGTTCTGCAGCAGCGTGTGGCCGACAGAGTCTATCAGCTCGTCTAGCGCCGGTGTGAGCTTGTTGGTCATCTTCAGAGTGCATTTATAGTGCTGCAGCCTGATGAGCACACCCAGCTGCATGTGGACCGTTCTGTGCATGGCCACCTCGATTGCGGGCGTGATAATCACATCAAAGCCAATCCCAAACACCTTATCGCTGTTTTCCAGAAGCGCAAGAAAATAGCGCACAACCTCCGCGATGCTCGTGAGCGCTTTCTTCAGAATCCACCACGACACCTCCGCGTCGCCCCTCTCCTCGTAGTGCAAAAAGACATGATAGTACGACACATGAATCATAGACTTGGTCTCGAGATACTGCACCAGTCGCTGAACTTTTGACACAGTTTCTGTGTGGTTCCCCGTGTACTGCGTGAGGATCTGGCGGAGATCCCCGTGGTTCTTTTGCAGGTAGTCCTCGAGTTTCAGCAGCAGCTCCATCAGGTGCGCGATCTTCGGGTGCGACTTCATGTTCAACGCGAGCGAGGTCACCTCTTTCACCATGCCGTCTAGGGTAATCTTCTTCTGCAGCTCCTCAATAACACACTTCTCAAGTGCCACGTCCTCTATGTTCGAGTTCTTGCATCCGTCAAATTCCGGAACAGCCGTATCGTACAGGTCGTCCTGAATAGAGGTAGGATTACCAAACGTGGATCCCTGGTGCGAGTCCAATGTAACCAGCCCGTACCACAGTTTCCGCCACACATTAGCGAGCTTAGCGTCTTTCATGAATATCGCAAAGTGCTCCGGGTCTCTGCTCCACATGAGCCTGTCAAACTTGCGGACAAACTCAAAGTTATGGGGGTCTCTGTTCAGCCCGATGGACGTCCCCATTTGAACAAGCATGCCCGTGAATATCTGGCTGTCACCACCGTCTCCATCACCATCCTCTGGTGCAAAGCTGTGGTATAGACGGGTGTATAAAGTGCACTGGAAGATGAGCAACGTACACTTCCTCAGGAGTCTGAACTGATTGAGACACATCTGCGCTGCAACCGTAACATCCAGACCTATTGGGTGCTTCAGCAAATAAGCCTCCGTCTCATCTCTGACCGCAGAGCTTTCACTTTCGCCATTCTGAACAAGCGAAAGATATCCAAACCGCAGAAACAGTAGAAGCAAGCCAATGTTGGCAAAATCAAGCCTCTTTTCAACAGAAATAGACTCGATTGGCTCATCCACAAGAGACCGGGGGCCAATTATCTTGGAGATATCCTTGGTGAAAACACTCTCGTCGATATACGGCATAAACGGGTAAATGAATCTGAAGAACCTGTCCAGCAACAACCACGTACACTTGCTGCTTGGAAGTAATTTTTCAATGGCATCAACAATTTTCAGCTCCGAGTCCTTCTTGGCGTCCACTCTGCCCAGAGGAAGCGTCTCTTTTCTTGCTTCTCGCCTGACACCTTCACGCGTGTAAGGCTCGGCGTCTGTTATCCCTTCATTTTCCATCAGCCTGTCGGTAAACTCTGCTTCAGAGCGTTTATTGTCCGCCGGTAGCGATTCGGCAATTTCCTCATGCAGGAGAATTCTCTCCCGGAAGCTGCTCACACGTTGCGTGCTATCCTTAGGGAACTGCGCACACGCACGCTCTTCAGCGGCCCTCCTGTGAGGGCAATAGATATCAGCGGTATCTTTGGGCATCCTTTCCCTCGGCTGCTTCGCCTCCAGGATTTTGATCCACAACACTTTCAGGTATGGGTCCTTTTTCAGTAGCGCAAGCGAAGACTGTGGGCCGTGATTGATAACCCTCGACACTCTGAAACTCATAGACACATATCCACTGTAGAAATTCATCGTCTCATTTGGATCGATATGAGCAAACGGCGACTCCAGGAAACTCGCAGAGAGCGGCGGCTTCGCCTCTGTAGACATGGGCGATGAACTATCAGCCGGGGATATTCCTGCTGGCATAAATCCTCGCTGCAGTGGATCTCTAGCCTGCACAAATCCGTTGGGCGATGAAGACTGCACAGAGCTGGGTGTCTTCACCAAAGAATGTGTCCTGCTTTCTGTGGTTCCAGCCAGCGACGGAATTGAAGCCGGTTGGGAGTAATTTCCAAAACTGCTGGTCGTGTTATTCGGGCTCTCGCCAGCGGTCTCGCTCCACTGGCTCACTCTCCTGATCGGCGGAAGCTGTTGGGATTTGCTCTCAGCAAACATCTTGCTCGAGTTAGAGAAGTCTGCGACAGCGATAGAGGCCTCTATCTGTTTGATCCTGTCCTTCAGTCTCTCCAGCTCGCTGTGGATAATGCCGTCTGAGTCTGTCACGCTATGCCCGCCAGTGCATGTGGAGAACAAATTCGGAAGCGTTGCTACCGGTGGGGACTCCACAGGCTTTGATGCTCTCGATATTAGGCTTCCGACTTGGGCGACCTGGTGGTCGAACCTAGGTAGTGGCGCCATCTTCGCAGGGCCGAGCGTGGTCGAGCTGCGCGCAGAAGGATTAACATATGATCTCTCATTTGATCCCACAGGGCTCACAGCAGCAAAGCTAGATATCCCCGGCCGTTCCGACGCTCCGTAGAGCAGCTTTGCACCGCTGAAGTCGGAGTGCGAATCAACCCTCGCTGAGCTACGAGCATCAGCGGCCGCAGGCACCACAAAGCTCACAGGCTGGGCAGCGGCCTTCACATAGGGCACTGCCCTGACATCTCTTTGGGAGCTGGCAGTGTGATCTCCTGCGTTTGCCCACGAGGGCTCCTGGTACTCGCACAGGTGATGAACATTATACCTCTCGCACACCTGGCAGTGCGGTCTTCCTCTGTCACACTATTTGGAGAAGTTAGTAAGAGCATACCACATGCTGCAAGGCAGCCTACGCAAACATCCGCTTGAGCTTGACGTACCCGTACTTTCCGCTTCCGGCAGACAGTGCAAGACAAAGGCATTCTATTTCTCTTTCTCATGGGCGCTGACCCCTGCCCGGGTGGCGCCGCTGTCGGGCCTTCTCCAGTATGAACAACCGATGCCATCCTCGACTCTCTTCAGTTATTTGTAAGTATCTCCGTATACTTAAGCAAGGATTGGCGTGGCTGGACCCTGTTCTGCGCTTGTGTCGAACGTTGCGATCGTGTCCGATAAAGACGAGTTCGGAGTTACCGTCCGGTAGTGAGTTTACTAGTGGACTTAACCGTCGTGGACAGAAAAAAGGAGCACTACCCCTCAGCCACTGGAGCTCGGCCTCTGGAGATGTGATACATCACAGAGGAGATATATTTGATTACTATTGTTCGTCACGCGTAAATATTTGTATATAACATCAGGAAGGGGAGCATTAGCATTACTGTCTGATTCCGTTTGGAGGCAGGTTGAAGATTCCTGCAAGTGTGCGCTCCGCGGGGGGTTCCACTCCAGCGGCATATCCGAAACTGTTAAGCTCCATTAAGAAATCGTCATTGAATACGTTCATATTGGACGTGAAGTCGTCGAAGAATGTTGTACCATCGTCGTTGTAGATAACCTCGCCCGATGGTCCAATGTTGAAGCCTGCGTTTGTAACGTTCAGCGTACTAATAGCTTCGTTCTCGAGACTGCCGACATCAGACAATGTTGATGGCAGCTCGATCGACAGCGGTTTCTTCACTGGGGGTCTTGTGATGGTGGTCTTTGGAAGTGTCCTCGGAACAGGCACACTCTTGAGCACGGGACACTTAGACTCGTCTGGCCTCTTGCCCAGCAAATCCTTTCTCGTGAGGCCGGCCAGACTTGCGTTGAGAGTAGTGTAGTTGATGCTGAACAACTTGGAAGAGTTAAGCAAGACATTGTAGAAGAACTTTATCAACTTTCTCAGTCTCCAGGCGTAGTAATAGTGCTTCGTCAGCTTGTCAAGCTTTTCAAGGAAAGTCCCCAGATACTGGAAGAGTCGAATCAGCAACTCCTGGCATTTTACCCCGTTCCTCTCCAAGACAGACGTAGCGATTTCCGATCCCTGCTGAAGTCTCAGAATAAGCGAAATCAGAAACTGCTTCGATCTGTGATTGAGAATCATCAAATACGGAAACAGAACCAGCTCTGCGCCGAGATCGGGAAAGATATTCTCTGAGTTGTCGAAAAAGTGGATGAAGACGTTGTAATTGTCAATAGAGAGCAGTAGCGTCTTCTCGAAGTAATAGTCCAGTGACGCCCTGCATTTATCAACATCACTCTCCTCCACCCCAACTTTTGTTGATAGCGCCTCGAACTTTATTTCATAGTGTAGGAACATCACATAGTTCAGCGTGAACAGCATGATTTTGATCATGATGAACAAGCGCAACTGAAATATCTTTGTAAAAACCGCCAGTCTGTCTTCCACAGCACCAGCTCTGTATGGGGAAAGAAGACGTGACACCCTGATGCTGCAGCTGGAATAACCGGAGCTTGTGTTCTCCGTTATTATTCCCTCCAGCTTGTTTATAAGGCCGTCTATGTGCACTTTCATCGGCCTTGGTCTCACGTTGCTTAGAACCTTCATTGACTCCAGCAGAAGGTAGTTTACCTCGTACTCGTTTCGAATATTGGTTATCACCTTCAGCTCCCTCACTAGTAACTCTCCCGTGAAATACTGACTCAGGCACTCCTTTTCCACGCTTCCAGGTAGCTCGC
Organism: Kuraishia floccosa; assembly: GCA_030567535.1. Taxonomy (NCBI): domain Eukaryota; kingdom Fungi; phylum Ascomycota; class Pichiomycetes; order Pichiales; family Pichiaceae; genus Kuraishia; species Kuraishia floccosa. Next base: position 907,370 of record JAJLSK010000003.1, read on the forward strand.
AGTCCCACAGACTGTTCGCAGTGCCAAACTGCGGATCCTGGTCTATTGTAATGGATGAGTGTTTGCAGTGGTCGCTCAAGCTCAGATTAGTGAGGACGTTCAGGCTCACAAGACAGTACCACAGCTTCCTCGCCAGATGTCTGGATCTAAAAGGAATGGCCGGCTCGCTGTCGTCGTTACCACTCTGCTTGTAGAAGGTCTTGTAAGATAGCGGGTCTCTGTTGATCCCCATTGTTTTAGCCGATGATACCAAAAGCCCAAGGAATGACGAGCTGTTCAAATTCAGAGGCTCTGTCGAGAGATCCTTCGTGTCATCATTCATGTTAGTCGACGAGTTATCAGGATCATCGAGATCGAAGCCATCCTCCGGTGCCAGGATACTGTAGTGTTTCAAAAACACTCCAACCTGCAGGATTATTACCGAGGGTTTACTGAGAACTTTGACACTAGTGAAAATCTCCTTTATGAGATCGATGAGCACCATGGGTATCATATTTTCTGGTTTCGTCAAGAACTTCTCCTCCGTGGACAGCGGCAGCTCGGGCCGTTTCGGGGTATTGATCGGCAGAGAGAGCCAGCTCAACCTCAGTACGATCAATAGCAGCAGCAGCGTGAAGAACTCGTCGTTGAATTTGAAGCCGTTGTTGGAGAGCTTTATCTTCTGGATATTTGGCAGTTCCGCAGATCCAATAAGCTTTGCCACCGACTCCTTGAAAGACTCTTCGTCGATATACGGAAGCTGGATGTATAGCCTATCAAAGAATCTCTCAATCAATAGCCATATCACTCTCCGTGATGGAAGGTTCTTTTCTATCACCGCCAGGGCCTGTTTCGTGCTTGAATACTTCAGATTCTGGACCGACGTTGCGGCAAAAGACTTGATTTTCTTGGGCACGATTTTCCTCTTCTTATTCGTTTGCTGGTTCGAGTCGCACCCTATGACGGGACAGTTGTTCAACTGAGGAGCGAAGAAGTCTTCAGGAATGCGTTTCAACTGTGTCTCCTCGGTCGTTGCGTTGATAACTCCCAGGTCTCTCTTATTCAAGTCCGGCGTTATCTGGATCCGTTCTCGAAAAAGGGACCTCGCATCGCCAATCATGAGAGGGCACACTTTTTCATCTCTGTCCTCCTCTTGGAGTCCCGTCAGTCGGAAGTCTCTTCCAAACACGGGGCATTTCCCTCCTTGCTGGGGCGCATCGGCAGGAGGGACAACATCGTCACTCTCCGATGCATCGTGTTTTACTGGGCACTCTCCTGTTTTCCCACTAACAGGGCAGACTGGCGTTTCATCAGGCTTTCCGCCTTCCTTCGTCCCCTCCCCAGTGTTGTCAAGGAGGTTCACCTCCTGCTTCTCTGTGGGTTCGTCACTCCGCGTGAACTGGCCCTGCAGCGCCATCTGTAGACTACTGGTGCTTTTCTCCGGCGTGGCGCTGAAATCAAAATTTGTGAAGTCAACTTCGTACTTGCTCGTGTCGTCAGTATCTCCTTCTCCGGCTAAACGGAGAGTGTTTTCGGTGTTCGCCAGCGTGGACTTCATGTTATAGTAGCTTTCAAAGTGCCTTCTCAGTTCAAAAATCTTTATCCATAGATTGTTCAAGTATCTGTCATTCTTGGTAAAGAACAGCCACGACAGCTTGTTGATCTGATACACTAACGAGAAATTATGCTTTGCTTCCCGTTTAGTTGTGTGCAAGAACTGCGAGTCGACTAGAAGCTCAACAACCTCATCACCTCTGTTACCCCCTGGCTGTTCAGAGCTCTTCTGTATCATAGCCTCTAGCTCTCGGATCTTCCTCTTTAGCCTTATCACTTCCTCGTCTCTGTTTATAGAATCTGTGTCGCTCGTATCTCTGGCAGATGAGGAGTACTGTCCCGGCAAGCCCTCTCCCTTCTCCGCTTTCGCCCACACGGGTTCCAGATAGTGGCACAGGTGCGAAACACCATTCTTGCGGCAGTTCTCGCACTGGGGCTTCTCCTTACCACACTATCGCATGTGTTAGTATATCTGTTCCATTTAGCGCCTGTGCTTAACCTCTTGGGCTCTGCAAACTCACCTTAACCTTTCTCCTTCTGCAAATTGTGCACGATATGGGCACTCTATTCCTCTTTCTCTGCCTCACGTCTTTTTTCAAAGACATTCGCTGTCGGGAGGACATAGTTCGCTTCCTGTATAGTCTCTACGCAAAAGCTCTATAACGGATAGACGCCTTTTGGAAAGAGCGATTTTTTATCTTTTTGATCAGTTCACCCTGGTGTGTCGTGCGCTGCCATATGCGTATATTTTCTTGTGCGTTGTAGTCGCCGAGGAAAACAGCCACTCATAGCCAGGGTGCGAACTTTTTGGGAATTATTCCCGGTCATTCATTGCGTCCGTCCTTCGCCGAAAGCACATTTCCCGCGCGCTCGGTCGGCTGGGAGGTCCGACTCACCATGCGCTCTCCTTCAACACCAGACAATGGGTGGGAGTGCGGATGGCCTTTGTGGGCCTCCCTGACGGATGCCATTGTAGCTGTGCCATGCTGACTAGTGTAGTTCGTGCGACCTGGTAGCCTTTCTCCGAGCGAGAAATTGCTCAACACTCTCACTGCGCATTAAAATGCGAGACTCGCACTTGAACTCGCCGCGAAGTTGACATCACTCGCCCACATTTGCAGTTGCAAAATTTTATCTTTTTAATCTAAGGATGTTCCCCCGTGAATAGACCCGGTCCACCCGGTACCACCAACTTTCACCCACGCGCGGCGCCTACAAAATGTTTCCAATGTTCACTTATAGAGTAAACTGAATATTAAAAATACAAAGCCCCTACCAGTCACCTACCTATCTCCACATGTGGTAGTCTTCGTTCACTGCTGCGGCTGCCACCGCTGCCAATTGCTTTGAGTTTTCCGCGCCGTCTTCCTGCTCAGCCTCCTGTTTAGTTTGCCTGATGTGTTGGATTAAACTGTGTCCCAAGTCTCCAGTGACGTCCTGCAACAGAATATCAACAATCTCCTTCAGGTTCTTCTTTTTGAAGTCTCTGATGCTGGAGCGCATTTTCTCAAAACATATCTTAAAGTCCTGGCCTGTCCAGTTGCCTCTGGGTTGAAGTCCAGCGAGGGCCTCCCAGTCAACGGACTCCACCTCTTCAACCCCGGAGTCCTTCAGTCTGGACAGCAGCCAAACGCGGTCGGCAGAGTCGATGGTCTTGGCCCTAGCGGTTGCCTCTCTCTTGAGCAGCTTGTTCCACTTATAACGGCACTGGATGCGGGACCTCTGGCCGCCCATTTTCTCACTGACCACCGTCCAGTTTATCACTCCGCTGGAGTTCTCGTCACTCACTAGTTCACCAATCACAATCTTAAGTCTGTCCTCCTCCTGGATAGACCACTTATTAGAAGCTCTCTGGTCTCCACACTTGACATAGTTTCTCCATCTGTCTCTGCAGTCCTCCGGCATGCGGCCCATGGCAATCCCGATATTTTTCCACTGTCCGTCCTTCTCTGCAGCGAGCCTGCCGAGCTCCTCGTCCTCCTCCGGAGTCCATTTACCGCGAACCTGGAAAACATGGTACGCTCTCCTGACGTGCTTATAGACAGACGCTCTGGATCTGTGCGGGAGCACTTTCTGCAGAGACTCCCAGAAGTCGTCCTTTTTTCTCTCATTCGACCAGATGCGGTGACAGATATCGTCCCTTGTCATTCCGTGTATTTTGCAGTAGTCCTTGATGAACGCGTCTATGGCCTCTATCTCATCGCGGCTGAACGCCTTCCCGTGGCTCTGCGCGGTGAGCCAGCTGGACGCCTTTGCCGCAGCAGCAGCCACAAGCGCAGCCGCCTCTGAGTTGGGCGGCTTCATCTCGATGTCGCGCCCGTTTCTTCTGAGGTGGGGAATGGCCTGCGCGGTCGCCTGCGTTATGTGGTGGCCCTTGCGGGCCTGCTCGTCGCTCTCGCCGTGCTTCTGCTGCGCGTCACCGCTGTCATGGTGCTCTCCAACGTGCTCGTGCTCGTGCACGCCGTCGGCGGCCAGCTGGTTTCTCAGGTAGTCCTGCTCGATGGGGCCGAGCTGCGAGAGAGTGCGGGCATCCATCAGCACGTTCTGCACGTACTGCTCGTGCTCTGTGGACTCCGTGTCCAACTGAGCAAGCTCAGGATCAACATTGACGTTCTTGCTACCGTTGGTCGTTGCCGCAGACGTCTTCTTCCCGCCTTTCTTGGCGCGCTTAGATGCCGCCGTGGAGACAGGCGGCTGAAAGTTGAAGTCCTCGTCCAGAAAGCCCGTCCACTGCTGCAGCTCACTGATGTTGGACATGTCAACAGAAAACCCGCGTTTCTTCCCGTTTGACGTAGAGCCCTGCTGACCGGCGTCTAAGTTACCGCCCACTATTCTCATCACAGCTGCCTCCACCGCTTCATTTGCGAGTTGTTGTTGTTGTTCTTTATCATCGGGCTCCTTCTTCGCTTCTAAACTATCATCTTTGTTTTCTCCTTTATTTTTGTTACCTAACTGTAGAAGAGCCTGTGCTCCACCCAGCTCCTGTGTCTCCTGCTGAGTACTGCCCTCTGCCATATTTGGATTTGTTGATAGGGTAATTCCACAGCTTGTTACCCTCTTATGTTTTGCAGGTGGCGACGGCTGTTTGTTTTGCTTCTTCAAGTTCACTGTGTGTGTTGGTTGGTGCACGTAAAGACGCACTTTCTCTCGGCTGGCAGCCTCTACTGGCGAGATCAGTGTGGATTAGCTTTAGATTATTCTAAATATCTTTATGGAGTTATACAATCTGCGTCTGTCTTGTAAGCTCAGCACCGTCGCGTCAGCACAGACGCAAATTGCGAAAGCACAAGCTGAACACAAAAGAGAAATCATCCACAGACACGCCGGCTAAACTAACAAGCCATCTCCGTTCACGCATCCTGTAATACCACTCCTCTTCGTTTCCATTTCAACAATGATTTTGCTTAAAATTTGTTAAACTTCTTGCTCTTACCGGCAGCGGCAGAAACTTTTAGGACGTTGAATCTGACAGTCTTCGAGATTGGTCTGCACTGTCCAACAGTGACAAGGTCACCCTCAGCAACACGGAAAGCTGGAGAAACGTGCGCAGCCAGGTTCTTGTGGCGCTTCTCGTATCTGTTATATTTGGGAATGTAGTGCAGGTAGTCTCTTCTGATGATGATGGTACGGTGCATCTTGGTGGAGACGACTGTTCCAGATAAGATCTTTCCGCGGATGGAAACTGAACCGGTGAATGGACACTTCTTGTCGATGTATGAGCCCTCAATCGCGGCCTTTGGGGTCTTGAAACCCAGACCAACTTCCTTATACCATCTCTTGGTACGACGGCTCACCTTCGCCTTTGGGTTGTTGAAGATATGCGGTTGCTGGATAAAAGTTAGTAAAATGCACCCGACTCTGAAGGTCTCTCTCTGGTTGAAGGTGAAGGTCTCTCCGGTGGAGCTGTGGAATGCTAGAATTGGTGAAATTCAAATAAACGACGATCTCTCATAGCTGCGGCACTCGATAGCTGGTATCTCCTCATGTAGCTTCTTCCAGTCATAGATGCGACAGCCACACGGTACGCGGAGTCGAGGAAGCTATAACAGCCTCAGCCTTAATCTCTGGCTCTCACTTCTTACGCACGTTTCACGTTTTTCATCAGCTATCATCTTCTTCTGCTCACCCTCCCAGCGGCTGCAGTGGCGCTCAACAGAAAACCAATGAAATGTGACCATTTAGAGGACCTGTTGTCTATTTCTACACTTGTCAAGTCCTTCGCTCTCTGGATCTCCGCAAACATTTCACGAACTCCACCTTGCTAACCTTCGAGATTCATCCACCTCCAGAAACCTCACTGTCTCTATCATGCTATACTCACCTTTTGGAAAGCTCTCTCCGATTGCACAGTCAATTCAGTGGCCATCTTTGCTGATTTCAGTACTGTATACCTCTAGAGTATTGTGACCTTGTTCACTGTCTGAAATTGAAGTTTTTTCGAGACTTCTGAGTACTGCACGGAGCTCAAGAAGAGCAAGTCACATGATCACTTAATACAGCCTAGGAGGTAGTGCGCTCACTGGACAGGAGAAGCCCCCTAAATGTGTGACTGTTGTTTCTCCTTGATGGCCTTGCTTGCTCTGTATATTCTTGCCCTATTCATTATCACATGACAAGGTGAAAATGGTGTAGAGATGCGCCCATATCACTGAGTTGGCCTGTGGTGCCCATCTCCCTCTTGTCGTAAGGTTTCTGCAGAGCTCTCATGTGGTCGATGCTTATCGCTTGCTTCTGGGTTGTAGGTCTTGTGTTGAGCCTCTGTGAGTGGCAGGCAACAGACAAGGTGCTCTCTCTAGTGCCAATTTCCCAAACAGGAAATAGCTACAACAGTGTCGTTGTTGTGTCGGTGAATCATCCTAATACTTACAACAGGAGAGATACGCCAAATCAACGGGCCTCTGCTGCTTTATCTGAGTAGACTTGCTACGTTTCTTGGGAGAGTGAAATCTACTTCTTTTCTTTTATGAACTTAAGTGCTCGGAGACTTCCCTTTATTTTGCCTGTTTCTGTGGCAAAATTTCTATTTGAGCTGGGAAAAGCTAAAACCACTCTATGAATTTAGTCAATCGCTAACAAAGACCAAGCGGAAACGCCACCGAATTTATGGGATCACCAGTATCAGTTGCTTCACGGGCCATACCGCTGTTACGAAGCGGTGCATACCGGAAGTACAGTCCTCTTCGGGATACGCCAAAACTTTCATTCTGTACTTAGGCCAATATCTAGTTGCACACCAGGCAATCGCTCAGTGACTGTTTCTCGATAAACTACTCACCCGCGAACCCACTGTAGCCCACCGCCGATAATTTCATCAAACACATCATAACGTCTCTCCTCTATCAGCTATTTGAGGGCGCGTTAACCTTCCCAACTTTGACAGTCTTCCCACCCCACAGCTCCAAGCTTTGAAGTAATTCTCCGGCTCTGTGTAGATCGTGCATATCATCCGAACCGCCCCTCGATATACCGTTAATAAATAAATTGGGCACAGTAGTTCTCCCGCTCTTCTCCCCAATATATGCCTGCAGCTCTTTGCCGTTTTTGTGTTTGTCCAGCTCCACCACCGTCGGCTGTGGAGTAATTTCGTAGTTATTCTTCAGCAGCTCCTTCAGCGCCTTGGAGAAAGGGCAATAGCTCTTAGAGAATATGACCACAGGCGACATGCTCAGTATTTCTGCAAACTCTTTGGCAGGATCGAAAGTGGTTCCATCGCCAGCTTTGGTCAGTCCATCATTCGTGACGGCGCCAGGCGTCTTCTTGCTGCCTTCCTCAACCTCTTTGATCTTGCTCTCGTCAATACGACCGTGCTTATCAGTCACGACAGGCTTAGGCTTAACAGAGTCCGAGTCGAGCAAGGCCAACTCAGGCTTCTTGATAACCGGCGGGCTCTGTACGCTCTCCTCAATTGTTTTCGAGTCACGCGCGCTCAGCGAGATCAAAAGAATCAGGGTCAGCATCAGAGCTGCTAGCCCTAGCAGTCTCGTCTTTCTGTCGACCTTGATCATAACGCCCAGTTTAAACAGTCGATCGACACTCTTGCATAAAAGTGTGAGGGCTGATGCTCTGTGTGTGACAGATCTGTCAGCTCCCAGGAGCGCTCCAGGTGCGAAATACGCGAGAGGCGAGGACGTGTGAAGAACAAAATCGAGACGCGCTCAGGTGGGGCACGCCCCGATAGCGTAGCACTGAAGCAGGACAACAAGCAGGGGCAAGCCCGCAGGAAGTCAGAGGCGAAGACTTTCTGGGATTCTCTCAGCAGCGCTGCAGTAGCTGTGTGTGCGTGCTCTTCCGCGGTTGAATGGCCTGTCGGTTCCTCTCCGCGGGCTACTGGCAAGGATCACGGTCGTGTTGGAGGTCGCAGACGCTATAACATCGCCCTCTCAGTGACGCACTTAGCGAAACTGCTTTGAGGTACCTAACAGGAGTGTTTCACGGACAAGCGCAGTAAGTCTACCGGTAAGCTCGAGGCTACATAAAAGCAATGGGAGAAACCTGTTATCCACCTTGGGCTTCTAGCCGACTCTGATACCAGCTCTAGAAATCCAGAGAATTCGTAAAGGCTCAAGATTTTATGTTTTTGAGGAGCGACCCCAGGGTTAGTTTCAGGGCGTCGAAAGCCAGAAAGTGGTCTTCGTCCTGTCTCAATCCGCTCACAACTATAACAGCGACCGGGCCCCCTTCGAGTGCCCTAACCCTAATTGGGAATGCGCCTCCGTACACTGTATACACCTGATCGTCAAGGCCCTTATCGGCTAAAGTCCTGCTCTGACCCTTCAGTTTCAGTCCAAACGCAAAACTGCTGGTGTTGAATCTGCGGACGGTGTTGAACTTCAAGTCGCACCACGAATCATTGTCAGGCGACGTACTGTTACCCACAACCGTCTTGAAGATCTGCTGGCCAGAAATGAGTCTGATATCAATCACCAGAGAGCTTCCCGTGTGCTCTCTCTTCGCCAAGTCGCGGGCAAACGTCCCGAGGGTGTACGCCACGTCGGAGTTGAAGAACGGCAGAATCACCTCGTTCTCCTGACTGGCAATATCTTCGAGGAGAACCATTATCGTAGCTGCTCTTAGACTGGTATGATCGTCAGGGCTTTTACCAGCTGAGGTTCTTCTCTGATCCTTCGGTTTCACCCGAAACGCGCGTCCCGCCTCTGTTCTTGTGCTCCAGCCATCGCACGTTTCTCCCCTGAGTTTTACACGTCAGCGAAATATCGTCATAGGCTTACAATCTTACGATCTCTGCAGATAGACGTTGCCGTCACTCAGCCGGACGCCACTGGTGTGTAGTACTGGCAGCACAGACGACCGACCGAGGGGAACTGATAAGATATCGAGAGGGGGTGTCTCTCGATATCTATCTGCTCAGCCTTGCCGTGTTATCTGGTGTGGCTAGAGAGCTGTATTTTCCCGAGAACAGAAAAGGGTTCCTACTGGTTCAGGTAAAACCCGGGAGAGAGAATCTGGTAGCCTACTCCTCACCAAGTCTCCTCGTGCCAAGCTTATTACATGCTGCGCGTATAGCACACGAGATTTCCTCTATTGTTCAGGTACTGTAGCTCCGGCTGCAATCGCAGCAACCACAGTCGGATGCGCCACACCGCCCGTTATCAGAAATCTTGATACCCTTTTCAGTAAGCCGGGACCCTCGTTCACAGCAGATTATCGCAGCATACTATGTATTCGACTTATCTCGTCGGCTCGTATATCCGAGATCCGATATCCGAGAGCCGAGTTATATCAGAGGAGCTCTGCTCTATATATGGGCGTAGAGCGTTCACAGACTGCGCGCAGACCCAATACACTACGAACAATGACGTGGGAAGAGACTGTGAAGACTAAGCAGGAGGCGCTGAAGCAGAAGATCCCAGCAAAATGGAAGCTGGAGAGTGTTCCAACTGCAGAAGAAGCGCCAAATGCGTCTGAGTACCTAGACAGCATTCTGTCCGCCGAGGAAAACAAGATCACAGGCACATCAGCCGCTCAGCTGAGCAAAGACATTGCCAGCGGTGTGCTGACGGCCGAGGAAGTTGCGGAGGCCTTTTGTCACAGAGCAGCTTTTGCGCATCAGGTGGTGAACTGCTGCTCGGAGATCTTCTTTGAGCGTGCGCTTGCCAGGGCCAAAGAGCTAGATGAGCACTTGGCCAAAACGGGCAAAGTAGTTGGTCCCCTGCACGGAGTGCCGATCTCTTTGAAAGACCAGCTCAATATCGAAGGTCTTGAAACGGCGATTGGGTATGTCCACCGTGCTGGCTCATTCGTGAAGCCCGATGAGGTGTCAAACCTGGTGAAAATCCTCACCGACGCAGGTGCCGTGATCTATGTGAAAACCACAGTACCCACAGCGATGCTAGCGCCTGTGACCGAGTCGAACATTTGTGGGTTAACCACCAACAGCTTGAACAGACTGCTCACGTGCGGCGGAAGCTCGGGTGGTGAAGGATCGATCATCGGTGCGAAAGGTTCTCCGCTGGGCGTGGGAACTGACATTGGGGGTAGTATTCGTATCCCCGCAACCTTCCAAGGGCTATATGGTCTGAGACCGTCGCATGGAAGAATTCCCTACTGCAAGGTGTCCAACTCGTATACTGGCCAAGAGCTCATGCCCTCTGTGATCGGGCCTCTTTCCCGGTCCTTAGAGGATATCGAGCTGTTTACCAAAACTGTTCTCAGCAGCGAGCCGTGGCTCACAGACCCGAAAGTCATCCCCATCCCCTGGAGGGATCAGAGCGGTCTGAAGAAAGAAAGCCTGACATTTGGGGTCTATACGTCTGACGGCACCCTTACCCCACACCCACCGGTGATAAGAGCCGTTGAGGAGGCTGCCGCTGCACTGAAAGCTGCAGGACACGAGGTTATCGAGTGGAATCCACCTTCCCACGAGGAGGTTCTCAAAAGTGCATTCAACATCTACGGCGCTGACGCTGGTGTTGAAATATTGAGGGAGGCTGCGAAGAGCGGAGAACCAATAGTGGAGTCTGTAACGCGGTTCATGGATCCGGAAAGGAAAGTACTAGATGTCAATGAGTTTTGGGCTGTCGCTGATGAGAGATACGTGGTCCAGCAGAAGTACTTTGAGTACTGGAACAGTACTGCAGCGCTGACAAAGTCCGGACGTCCAGTTGATGCTTTGATCATGCCGCCGTGGCCCTCTGCATCGTTCCCCATCGGAAACGAGTATGGCGAGTGCGTCACGTACACCGCTCCTTTCAATCTGCTTGACTGCTCCGTGGTGATATGCCCAGTGACAAAAGTAGACGCGGCAGTGGACAAGGTGGCCGAGGACTTTACTCCAGCCAATGATAACGACAAGAACATCCAGGATTACTACGACCCAAAGCTGTTCGACAAAATGCCGGTTTGCGTACAACTCATCACCAGGCGTCTGGAGGAGGAGAAGGCGATATTCTTGGCGGGTGTTCTTGCCGAAGCCCTGGCATGATGAGACAGCAGAGGAAGTGAGCAGGAGAGAGCACGTTTTTATTGCGCCCGGGGGCTGTCATCGTATCAGGCATTCCACACTCGGGGACGATTTACCATTATAATACAGTTCACTCCGAGAAGTTTACTCAGGCATATACACAGGGCTGATTGATCCATAGACAGCACCGCGACAAAGGAGTTGATCAGTAGCATTTAATGTAGCGCTTCAAGGATTCGTACTTATAGCTTTTTGCCTTCGAAGCTTCCCGTACTACTCCTCGGGCTGATTGCGTTATAGGGTCTTATTCGGCCTTCTGCTATAACTTGGCTGAGATGTACATTATTCACCAGACTTGTGGAGACACACCTCATCTCCAGTCTGCGTAGACGTTACGTTCGCGAAACTCACCCACGCAAAAACCGATAACGGTTTCTCAAGATCTGCGTTTGCCCCACGCAAGGTGATATAAACTGGCTTCGTTTCCCAATTTTCTTCAGGGTTTTCTTTCCAACTCTCGCTCCTTGTACTAATTAACTAAGGACAACAAGTATGCCAGCACTACCAGAAGAAGCCTCCATTATGTTTGAGCCATTCAAGCTTGGTAGCACCTCGCTTTCGCATAGAATTGGCTTAGCGCCATGCACCAGATTGAGAGCAGAGAAAGTAAAAGACTTCTATGTTCCAGGTGATCTGATGGTTGAGTACTACAAGCAGAGGGCCAGCAAGGGGGGATTCATGCTTACTGAGGCTTGCCCAATCTCCTATACTGCGTGTGGATACCCGGGATCGGCTGGAATATTCACGGCAGAACAGGTGAAGGGATGGAAGCGTGTTACTGACGCTGTCCACGAGAAGGGCGGACTTATATACTGCCAGCTGTGGCACGTTGGGAGGGGCACAGTGGCACAGCTATTGAGGGGGATTCAGCCCCTCTCGAGTGTTTCCACTCCTCTGAAGGGCGCCTCGTTCTTTCCTGGAGTGGATTTCAAAGACGCACCGCCGAGGGCTATGATCAAAGAGGACTTTGAAGTGGTTACTGCTGATTTTGTGAGAGCGGCAAAAGTAGCAGTAGGCGAAGCAGGCTTTGACGGTGTGGAGATCCATGGTGCGAATGGCTATTTGCTAGACCAGTTTCACCATGATAATGTGAACACGAGAACAGACGAATACGGAAACTCTCTCAAGGGCAGATCCAAGTTCACACTAGATGTTATCAAAGCTGTTGCAGCTGAAGTTGGTGCTGGCAAGACTGGAATTCGCCTTTCCCCATACAACTATTACCAGGACACGAAGGACTCAAATCCGAACGTGATGTGGTCATATCTCTGCGAGGAGATCGCTGCTTTGGAGAATCCGATTGCCTATGTTCACATGGTTGAGCCGAGGTTCGATGAGGTGCTCAGTGAGGAAGATAAGTTCAAATCTCTCGAGGAACAATGTGCTCTCAAGGATGAATTCACACTGAACATATTCAGAGCTATATTGAAGAAGAAGGGAATTGCTTTTATCGCTGCCGGGGGATTCAACAAAGACTTGGCGACCGCAAAGCTGGAGGCGGGAGAAGCAGACATCATTGCATTTGGCAGACATTTCATCGCAAACCCAGATTTGGTGAAAAGGTTCAAAGCCTCTGCTGCATTGAATAAATATGATAGATCAACGTTCTACGGGGCGTCTCCTCCAGAGCAAGGATACACCACTTATACAGCTTTATAAACCGATCTCTCTTTCTTAAACAGTTGCTGTACTGCTTCGAACTGAACTACTTCGAATTGAAGGTAGCCTAATTGGAGCAAAGCTACCTACCTAGTACCAAAATAATTCGATTACTCAAATATCTAGAAACTTAGCAAAATAGCCATTCACAAACTCCACAGCTCCTGGGACACTATCTTCGGAAGTCTCAAACTTCGAGACTGTGCCAACATAGCCGTCAGGGCGAATAACTAAGATACCGACCTCACTCTCTTGCATACCTGGGAACCACTTCTGGAATGGGCCGTTGGTGGTCTTCGTGTCGAGGTAGACAGACCATTTGTACGGAGCAAAAAACTCTGGAAGATCTTGCAATTCAAACTGATATTTCTCACTCTCTGTGATGAGTGAGACAGTGAACAGCTCTGAAACAGGAGTGTATCTCTTATGGTCTATTAGGTCCTTCTCCAGCTCGTACGAGTCCAGGGATACGGGGAATTTTCTCATCGCACTCATGATAACAGAGCCATCTCCTTGTATCCTCTCACTGAAACGCTCCAGAAAGCCCTCAGCAGAACTGTAGTTTTTGACTAAGAAATATAATCTGAACTGCCCCAGAATCGGAATGTCAATCTCCAGCTCAATCGGATTAGAGTCAATGAATCTTTCAGCATCTGCAGGACCTGGCAATTCTCCTGGTGTTAAAGAGGAAGCGCCACGAGTCACTGGCGAGTTCACGATATTTGGCGCATAAACGGCACCCACACCAGATATAAACCTGCAGTTTTGCTTGAAATTTTCGGCAAGGGCAGCTTGGTCTCCAACGTCAAAGGAGTGTGCGTGGATCTGGTCGAAATCAATGAGATCCTGGCCTATTTTTCTTCTTTCATCTTGATATGTGGTCAAAAGCTCACTCTTCGCATAGCCTTTCAAGACCGAGGCCAGTTTCCAACCCAAGTTCCAGCTGTCATGCATAGACACGTTCATCCCTTGCGCGGCCTTGGGGGAGTGTGTGTGTGAAGCGTCACCAACAATGAACACCCTTTGTTGGTCTTCGAAACAGCTAGCCACTCTTTGGCCCACTCTATAGATTCCAAACCACTCAACAGTATTCCACTTTATGTTGAAAGGTTTCACAATTTCATTGGCCTTGTCCTGAACAAGTTTCTTGTTTTCTTCCGTCAAGCTGTTATCCACGTTCTGCAGCAGCTCAATGTACAACCTCGTCATATTTCTCTCCCTGGGAATGCCCAAAACTGAACCGTGGTCCTTAGATTTGATGACTGTCTTAGTCCAGAAATCAGGGAAATCAGTCTCGAGCTCACCGTCAATCACACCCCAGCTGGTATCCTGAGAGTCACCCACCATCCTGGAGTCTGGCATGCTTTTGCGAACTTTAGAGTGCGCCCCATCTGCACCCACAAGAATCTTCGAGCAAACAACAATCTCTGAACCGTCTTCTTTATTGAGAATGGTTGAAGTGACGGGGTACTCATTTTCACTGTCAATTGTATAGTTAACAAATTCACTGCTTCTGTCCACTGCCACACCTCTCCGTGCAATGTCGTCAATAAACACAGTCTCGACCATGCCTTGGTGGAGTAGTAGAATGTATGGGTCTCTCAGTTCAACATCACCGGGAAAATGCACCTCCCTGCCTGATCTGAAAAGAGTGTTTCCATCTTCTGTAGCCTTCCAGAAAGTGATATCGTAGACTCGCACACCCAGGGGTCTTAGCTGATCCAGCAGCTGCAGCTGCTTGAACGTTTCTAAGGTTTTGGGTTGAACACCGTCCGCTTTACCCAACGATGTCTTTGTTGTTCTGTCATCTATGATCTTAACCTTAACCCCAAATCGAGAGAGAACACATCTGTTCAACTGTTAGCGGCCCACACGAAATCTCAGTTGTTTTTATTTACTCACGCAAGAATCAGCCCTGACGGCCCTGCGCCAACGACCAGAACATCAACATTCTCTGTTTTCATTTTCGAAACACTCTTTGCCAAAAGTGTCCTGGTACCTAGAAGCTGGTACGCACAACCTCATTATATCCTGATGTCTGCCGTCCATGATGCAGTGGCCCGACTTTCACGCATTCGGTACATCCCTCCTTTTCCGCCACGTTGCGTCGCCACGTAAGATAAGCTCTCGTATGTTTTGAGTTCTCGCACACGCCCCGCAATAACGGTCTCGTCTCGAGCAGAGATCATCATCTAGTAACTAACTCACGTACATATACACACACATATACACATATATTCACTTTCTGTCAACTGCTGTCAATTATATGGTGCAGGACTTTCACAGCCTCATAAATGATCTCCCATCTGATAGTGCGGAAATGGTTGGCAATTTCATTCAGCATTCCTGTTGTATCGCAATCCGGATGCTTCGCAATTTCTCTGTATTTGTCCTGGGTCACATTTGAGACGAGAGAGATAAACTTCCTCATCGACGAGCGGTGTTCATTAAGTAGGGGCTCCTCACTTAAGCCATGGCTGTACCCTAAAGAGTTTAGAAACGCACCTGACGCTACTAAAGTCTTGCTTTCACTCGTTACAGGATCCTCTCCTCTTCTCTCGTCATCTTCATCCCTGAAGAACGCCCAGCATGTCAATGCTGCTAGGTACAAGCACCACGGGTAGTGAAATGTGCCATCAACTTCCCAATCATCTAGGTTGGTCAGTCCTTCTCTCAGAAACTCCGCTGCGTGGTTGACAGCCCTTTCTGACCTGCCGACAGCATCTCGCCATGCGATCATTGACCTCTTAGCCACCTCGTAGTTATTATCATTAACAGGCCTTCCTAGTATATCCTTAGCACCAGCGTATATCTGCATGTCAATTATATTCGTCCACAGCAAGATGTGGGCACAGTGGTACATCGCGCTGTTCGTGGTGATGTATTTGACCAGGAATCTGTGGCTCGAGGAGCTCCTAAACATGTCGTTTCCGCCCAAAAGCGCCCTCCGGCTGAATCGCTCAAATTCATCTTTCCAGCAATCATACGCTTTTGAGATCTTTGTTTTCCATGCGTGTGGGTCTATTTGAAATCCCAGCGACGTCTGGTCCCGTCGCTGCATGTCCCACGCAATCCCCATTAGTCCATGCAATATCAAGACCCTCGACCACGGGTTGACGGCTGGCAGATGACTAGAGCAATTGACGTATTTTTTCAGTGCCGTCAAAAAAAACTGCGGCTGCACCTCTGTGCGTCTGTGCTTCAGCCACTCCTCGCCATCGCTCGCGTTCCACAAGTTCAGGTCAGACGGAAGCTGCAGTCTCATCTCAAAAGCAGACATGCACAGTGTCTGGCTGAAAAGACACGCGTTCTGAACGTCCCAAAGAAATGTCAAAAAGGCAAGTCGCTTCTTCGACTCAAACCGGATCCACTCCTTCCAGGCCTCATCTGGATTGGCTTCGTCGGCTTCAGAATACGGGGGCGCAATGGCGGACTCGCATCCACTTCTTCGCACCAAATTGATCAAAAGCCCATGGAATAAGTTAGACATTTCATGCTGCTTCATTCCGGCCTTGTTCTTTCCAAAAACTTCTATCAGTAGTATGGCCTGGATGACCCACAGTTCCGGGGTAGCCTCAAAACAGCTTGCACTAAACAGAACTCCTCTGAGGACATCGTGAATCGTAACAGCAGCTTGATGAAGTGACTTGGAACCGTAGCTAGCTCCTAATACCAAAACAGATGTCAGTAGTAGATCTTCCACCTCACTCGCATTGAAGCTAGAGGTATGTATTAAAGGGTAAGTGATGTTGAAGTTTGTGAAAAAAAGATCCAGAGAGTTCTGCATTGACTCCATAGTGAAAAACTCGTGATCGGCATCTAATGGACTATGAGAACTGGCATTGGACATAGACTGCTGGATAAACTGGATAGTCCTGAGCCTTGTTACCTCATCTATCCGCGGCAGCTCGGGCTCTGAGGCGTAAAACGAATCAAAATTGTAAGAATTGGCTATCTTAGAGGACAAGGTTCTCCTGAATTGCTTCTTCTTCTTGGCCCGTACTCCGTCACTGGGGCCGGGAGAGATTCCTAGTGTGGCTACTTCGCCAAGTTCAACTGAATTGCCGCCAGCACCTCCCGCGGGAATGCCCGGAAGAGAAGATTCCTGCAGATTCTCGAATATCCACGAATAATCTCTGAGCGTCGTAAAGGGCATGTTGAACGAAAAGGAGGCATCTGAGACGAGAGCACTCATAGAAGCGTCTTCAGGTGCTGTATGAGACTCAGAGCTCGATACGGACATAACGTTATCATGTTCATCGTAGGATTCTGCTACAGAAGAAGCATTTCCGTCTCCAGCGTGTTGCATCTGGGCCTCGGTAGCATTATCGGGGAACCTTTCGTTGTCGGGAGTGCCAGTTTCATCTTCCAGAGAGCCACGTTGCAGTTCGGAGTCCTGCTCTTCCCGGTGCTCAATGTGCTCAGTAGTATCATACTCTCCAGAATCGCTCGCAGAGAAGTCTTGAAAACTCACAAAACTCCCTTCTCTCTTCCGCCTTACCTTGTGTACGTTGAGATAACCAGAATCAGGAGTCCACAACTTGCGCCGTTTCGACAGCCTACCCATGCCTTCTCCTCCCGCCTTGTTATCTTTCTCTTTGTGTCGCTTCATATGGCGATCTTCCGTGTCAGTAATCCCAAATCCCGCCACTCACAGTACAACACACTTACCCAGCAGATCTCTCCTCGAGAACTCCGCACCACATCTTAAGCATCTTTCCCTCTCGCGGTTATGATTCAACTGGTGGCGATCCAGATGGTACTTCCTTTCAAAAGACCTCCCACACTCTTTAAAACTACACATGAACTTCCTCGTCTGCTCCCCCATCCTTCCTTTGCTCAGCTACTGCTGGCCCTCTGCGTCCCGGTGGAGGAGTCCTACTTGGCTCTCGTGGGCTATCGTCTCGCGCGACCGATACGTACACGTACAGGAAATGACAGACTGTTCAACCTAAATTCGGCGATAGCGTCGTCCCACGATATCGTCCATATATGCGACTCATATTTAGGGCATGGTCGTTGAATCTATATATGGAGCGGTAGATAGAAGGTATGTCGGCCTGCTCAAATAGGAAAGTGCGGAGCTGTTAAATATACAGGGCGAACCACCTCCCTGGTGCTGGTGATCGGTAGGCCCTAAGGTCCTACATCCAATTCGACATCACGCCAATGTATCTGAACTTTGGGCAGGACTCTACCACTTGGTGACACCGGCGTCGACGACAATATCCTCGCCGCTCATGTAGCTGCTTGCATCGCTAGCGAGGAACACACAGGCGCCCTGCATATCTTCCGGCGTCGCAACAGTGTCGTTCATGCAGAGTCCCTTCCAGCTCTCTATAAGTTCTGGGAAGGGCTCCGTCATGGCAGTTTTAACATAGCCCGGGCTCAAAGAGTTCGCTCTGATTCCGTATTTCTGTAACTCTGCGGAAATAGGGGCCACCATTGAGCGGACACCTCCTTTAGTACCGCAGTAAGCAGAACTACGCTGCGACCTTATGGCAATGTAGCTGCCCATGCTGCAAATAAAGACAATGCTACCTTTCTGGGTTTTGTTCTTTATCATTTGTTTTGCTGCCAGCTGGGCAGTGAAGTAGGAGCCTCGGAAGTTTATATCGCTCAGCTGGTCGAACTGCTCGTACGTGGTCTCCAGAAACGCTAAATTCTTATTGATCCCAGCGCAAGGCACGCATATGTCGAGCTTGCCGCCAAAGTCTTCCACAAATTTTCCAAATGCAGACTCCAGGCTCTTTGGATCCGAGACGTCCGCTCTGGTAGTTGTTTGTCAGTATGGTCGCACACTCATATGGACGGTACTTACAAGTAGTGAACTGCTTTCACGTTGTACTCCTCCTGTAGTTTTTCCAGGTCAGCCGTCGACTCAATAACATCGAAAATGCCAACATTGCAGCCAGACTCTATCAATGCCTCTGCACACGCAAGCCCAATGCCTCTTCCTCCCCCAGTTACCAGAGCTGTTCTCCCTGATATGTCAAACTGAAACTCCGTTAGTCTCTCACTCTCTGTCTGATATCCTAAAGCTCACCTGCTTTCTTGAAAACCATGTTTGTGCGACGTGAGACAGGAGATTCAGCTTCACGATGGAGCTTGAAGGCCTGTATTAACCTCTCTTCGAGGTACTTTTACGTGGGGCAGTATGCACTGGGTTACCCAATCCGGAACTGATAAGGCGCGCGCGCGCTTAAGTTCTTTTATGGAGATCCAGCTGTTTGACCCCCGTGGGTTGCGCTACAGAGAGGTATATCTCGACATATATTGATTGGTGGGGCGACCTAGATATTTAACATTTTTTTCACCTCCTCGAGAGACGCTGGCATCAGTGCTCCAGGTGGCGGAGGGTTTTTGGACTTGAAATCCGCGGCCATCTCGCCCATAGTAACCCACTCTACACCTTCATGTTTGTTGATGTGCTCAATCAACCTCTCGTGCATCAGGAGCACGTGTGGTCTCCCGGACACGTCTGGGTGGCAGGTGATGGGAAATATGAAATCGTCGTACTCCCGATAGAAATAGTCAAAGTGGTCCCTCCATATATCCTCAATGTCCCGAGGGTTGGCCCATCCGTTTGAGTCTGGGTTGTTTTTGATAAACATCATCGGAGGCAGATCGTCGATGTACCAGTTACCTGGAATCTCAACTAGTCCGATTTCTGTTCCTCTGACCAGTGGTTTCATCCAGTCCTTGGCCTTTTTAGTATAGTCAATCTTAGTCCAGGTGTCTCCCGTGCGCAGATAGTACGCCTGACAGTCATGGTGCGACATTGAGTGATCATACTCGATGCCATAGTTTAAGAGCATCTCGGTTCCCTCCGCCGAAGTCTCCCACCACGGTGCCACAGAACCCTTTGGTGGCTTCCCGCAAAATTTTGTAATCAATCTGAAAGTCTTGTCGAGCACGTCCCTCTGCTGCTCCAAAGTCATGTCGGATGGGTTCTCGTGCGAGTACCCATGGAGCCCACTTCAATGTGTTAGAAACTTTCCAAAATGGCATGGTAATATGAGAACTTACAATTCGTGTCCCTGATCTCTGATCATCGCACATTCGTCAGGGAAGGTCTCCAGAGAATGTCCCGGAACAAACCAAGTCGCCTTGATGTCATACTTGTCAAACATCCTGAGCATTCTGGGAATGCCAACGTGCCCAGCAAATAGACCTGTTCTGTCAGTTTTTACTCTCTTGAGCAGAGCTTGAAATGCGCACCTCTAGATATGTCATTCACGGAGTCTTCGCCTCCATAAGACCCCAGCCAGCCAGCGACGGCATCAATGTCAACCCCGTAACAACACAAAACTCCTATTACCGTTAGCTACAGATCTGAGTTGCACACCCGTTTCACGTACTTTTTTTCCCCATAATAGCTGGCGGCTCTCAGCGATGTTTCTCGTACCGTTTTGCTCTTTATACGGAAGCGTGAGCGACGTATTCGCTTATCTGTGAGCGTTTTTCCGAATCGGGTAATTTGGATTCGTGTCATACGTGGGGCATCCACGTTAAATTGTGGACTATGAGATGGGCCCTTAAGTAGGGCAAGTGAGGTGAGTACGAAATACTGATGCACGCTTGTGGATATGCAAGTCAGGATAACATAATATTTATATACCTCTCCCTCTGACTTCGGCGGGAGAGAGACATAACACGCAGACATGGATGTTTTAGTGGTTGGAGCAGGACTCGGGGGACTGAGCGCTGCCATATCCGTCCTCCTCGCCGGACACAACGTCACGGTGCTTGAAGGAGCCCACGAGATATCCGAAGTCGGTGCAGGTATTCAGACACTCCCAAATGCAAGCAGGATTCTGTCTGAGTACGGGATCAAGGAAGAGCTGCTGAAGCATGCCACCCTCCCGCAGATGGTTTACCTGAACGGCTGGAAAGGTAATCGTCTGGCTGGGATGGACTTCCACGAACAGGGAGATAGATACGGAGCTCCCTTCTGGGATTTCCACAGAGCTGACTTGCAGCAGGTCATGCTGGCTAGGGCTAGGGAGCTCGGAGCGAAGATTTTCGTCGACTGCAGGGTCATCGACATCGAGTTTGACGAGCGTAAGGCAAGGGCAACCGCGCTCACGCATTCCGGCAGAAGGTTTGAGGCGGATCTAATTGTGGGGGCTGACGGGATCAACTCTAGGCTTCGAGACATTCTAGTTGGAAAACACGATCCCCCAACAGCCACGGGGGACCTGGCATACAGAGTTCTGATCGACTCTGGAAAGCTCCTGGCAGACCCGGAGCTGGCCGAGTTCATTAAGACTCCCCAGGTAAACTACTGGCTGGGACCTAATTGCCACTGTGTCAACTATGTCGTGAAAAAAGGCGAGTGCTTCAACTTTGTGCTGCTGTGTCCTGATACGGTGCCTGAAAACATGAGCACGTGTCCCGGAACCGTCAAGGAAATGAGAGACATATTTGAACAGTGGGACCATAAACTGGTGAGGCTGATCGACCTAGTTGACGCGAGAACGATCGACAAGTGGAAGCTCTGTTTCCGCAGTGGTATCGACCATTGGTACCACAGCAGCGGAATGCTCTGTCTGCTGGGAGATGCAGTTCACGCAACACTCCCCTATCTTGCGGCAGGTGCCGGTATGGCAATTGAGGACGGCGCAGTGCTGGGCCACCTCCTGAAGAAGGTTCCTTCCAAGGCCGATCTGAAGAAGAGCATGAAAGTGTACGAGACATGTAGGAAACAACGCACGGAAAGAATTGTCGCCAGAGGAAACAGACAGCAGACACTGTACCACCTTCACGACGGACCGGAGCAAATTGAGAGAGACGGCATTCTCGCCGCAGAGAACCCTCCAGCAGGGGAAGCTTTTGTCTGGAGAGACCGCGAAATGGCACCATGGCTGCTAGGCTACAACGCATTTGCTGACGCTGAGCACCATCTTGAGATGGCTTCTCTGATTACCAGCAGGCTATAGAGGACACATATGCTCCACGACAAATAAAATTTCGCTGGGCCGCAACTATATAACCGACCTTTTCGTAGTCTTCGCGAGCCAGAGAGATGCCCCCTGATGATGAGAAGGGCGGTGCTCATGACCAGATCAACTGCCCTGATTCACCACGAAACAGACCACAGGTGGTGTGATAACAACCATTCCGGCTAGTGACAAAACTGTGCTCCGTTTATTAGAGGGCATTCTATAGAAAGAGAGCTTAAAGAATAGCAAGTCCAAATATGAAAGACAGGGAAGCAGTCGTAGTTGGTGCAGGAGTGATTGGCCTGTCGTGTGCCTTGACGCTGTCGGAACAGGGGTACAGCGTGACCGTCGTATCTGCAAACCTGCCAACGGATGCGCTAACGCCAGAATACACTTCTCCTTGGGCTGGCGCCCATTTTCGGCCGTTCCCGAGCAAGTCAGTGCAGGAGCTGCGCGAGAGCAAACTGACGCGCGAAACCGAGAAGTACTTCAGAAAGCTTGCGCGGGCGTCTCCCGAGTCTTCAATAAAGTATGTCAAGGGGATTGACTACCTGGAGTTCCCAGACGAGCTTTATCGCTCTGTCGGGAAAGGCTACCGCGAGGGTATGAAGTCCTTCAAGGTCATCCGTCCTTCAAAACTGCCGGAAGGCGTCAACTTCGGAGCCGAGTACGAGACCTGGACCCTCAATGCCCCGCTGTATCTCCAGTTTCTGTACAGGAAGCTGCAGATGTACTACGGGGTCAAGTTCGTCAGAGCTAGGCTGGCCTCACTACAGGAAGTTGCTTCCAAGCACCCTGGCGTGCCGATCGTCAACGCTTCGGGACTGGGCCTTCAGTTCAACGGCGGATACGACCCCAAGTGCTACACGATAAGAGGACAGACTTTGCTGGTGAGGCCGCCCAAGCGCCACAGGTACCAGAATTTGACTGTCACGCGCCAGGGCGCAGACGGCGCGTGGACATTCGTCATATGCAGACCCCTCGACGGAGGGTGCATTCTTGGGGGAACAAAACAGCTCAATGATACACTAAGTACCCCAAGGGAGGCCGACACTGCCGCCTTGTTGGCGAGAGGCGAGAGGATGTATCCCGATCTCATGGTGGAAGTGGACGGCGAAAGGAAGTTTGACGTCAGGAACGTGAACGTCGGGTTCAGACCAGCCAGAGAAGGCGGTCTGAGACTCGAGCACGAAGTTGTGGGAGCCACACTTGTGGTGCACTGCTATGGCGGGGGAGGAATGGGCTACGAGTTGTCGTATGGTGCCGCAGTGGAGGCTGCTCGTCTTGTATCTCTGTATGCCTCGTCTTCTCCAAAATTATGAGGGCTCTAAATTATGTGCTACAACTCCTCTTTCGAGCTTCCGCTCTGTCCCCCCAGTGGGGCCAGGCGACTCAGCTCGTTCGCCGACTCGTCCACAGCTCGCTCGTCCACACATAATTTCGGCGTCGCCCACTGATAACTGAAGCTCGTGTGCCAACCGCTCGGGTTTTCTTATCTTATCGCGCCAGATCAGCGTCGCGCTCAGCGGCTGTAGTATTAGCCCATATATTCCGAAAAAAATCATCTAACTAGTCATTACAGCGTACGCCGGGTACTCCAAACCGTAACATCATAGCCCCTATTCGTGATGGGGAGTGTTCGAGAAGATGTGAAATCACAAGGTTGCAACGAAGCGCTACAGTCATCGCCGGGCACTGGCGTGCACGGAGACGAGACTCCGGCTGGCACTCCTCAAATGTTCACCAGCGGTCTCCACTTCCTGTTGCAGCAGTAGTATCTTGAGATATAGTAGAAACAAGTCGCGAGCACAGAACAGCAGCCTATGAATATTACCAGATTTCTGTAACCGGTGAGCGACTTATCTCCTATGATAGCACCTGCAACTGGGATGCAGACAAGATCGCCGATGGACGCAAAAAAGAAGCAGGTACCGAGCTTCTTACCAAAATCATTTGTTCCCGCAACTGAGCCGGTGCACACCGGCGTCATACAGATTGTCGAGGCGCAGCCAGCACCATAGAGTACGGCGAGAACGTACATGGCGGCTACGTGGTCGCCGAAGGGGAGCCACACCACAAGAGAGCTTATAGCCATGAGCGAGCTGGCGAGCACCATCACATTAAACCGCCCATATCTGTTCGCAATCAGCCCGGCACAGAACCTCCCTGGGATACCAACACAGTTGGAAACAGTCACCAGGATGAACGACGTTGCCTGAGAATTACCCTGCGCTATGGAGTAGGAGGAGATGTACGTCAGGTACATCAGCAGAGCAATCTCATTCAGGAAAGACCCGATCACGAGATACAGGTACCTCCGGTCCTTGAGCCCCTTCACGTCTAGTGAGTTCCGCGCCATCTTCCAAACGGACGTCTTCTCGCCTTCCTCGATCTTGTGGGCATTCACAATCTCCCTCCTGTCCTCAACCAGGAAGTAGGACATGACAAGGAGCGCCAGGAAGATAAAGGCGAGTATTCTGATTGCCCACGTATAGCCAACTTTCTGAAACAGGGACTTCAAGATGATAGGGCAGATCGCCCCACCGATTGAACCGCCGCTCATGGCCAGTCCTATAGCTCCGGCTCTTCTTCTGAAGAACCAGTGAGAGACAGCCCCCACGAGGGGCGACAGCATCAAAGCGCAACCGACACCACAACAGATGCTGAAGCTCAGAATGAACTGGTACAGCTCCACAGAGTTAGCCACAGCAAACAGACCCCCAACGAGGAGGATAGTCCCGGCTATGTGCAGCTTGCGGTAGCCGTAGTTATCGAAAAGGGGACCCACTATGACTCCTCCTCCAAAGGACAGAAACGCAAAAATTGAAAAGACCCAGGACACACTCGAAACTGAGTAGCTCGACAGCTGGTTGTCCTGGATCTGTGACTGAAAGATACCGATCGAGTTGATAATCCCCAGATCCGCAATGAGCCCGAGGCACGAGCCCAGTACCACTAGATTCGCGCGTAGACCACCATCGGGGAAGTCAGACTCGATGTCATCTGTCTCTAGATACTTTCCCTCCTTCTGGTCCTCCAGCTCCTCGCGCGGATACTCCCGCTCGATGTAGCTGACTTTGTCCATCCCTCTCTCCATCTCAAAGCGCCCGACACAAGAAAAGTACAAGGGGGAACAGAGGTCTCCTTTTCCTGACTAATGGTCGAAATACTTTGCCAAATTAGGCCGTTCACTAAAAAAAAACCGTTTTAGCCTCTCGGATCTCGCTGAGCACCACCCCGATCGCGGGGCTCGCTCCTATCTCTACTTATGGAGTTACAGTTGCAGTTCTCAGCACTACATTTTTATTTTCCAGTGCTGCTCGTGTCCGACCATCACCCGAAGCACCGCCAAGGACGCGCTGCTGCACATCAGCAGGACCCCCGTGTAGATGATGGCCATCTTGAAGTCCTCGGGCCGCGCGCTGGAGCTAACGAATAACCCAGCAATGGGAGAGCCGAGCAGCGATCCCACGCCTCGGCTGAAGTACATCAGCCCGCTCAGAGACTGGTACGCGGGCATGCCAACAAGGTCGACCAGGTAGGCTGGGAGAAGTGAGATTATCGCTCCGGAGTACACACCGTACAGCACGACAAACGCAAAGAACGTGCTCCGCACAGGCACCAGCCAGAGCGAGAATATCGTGATGGCGCTGAGCACGTTGCAGAACACGATCATGTTGAGCTTGCCCGCCCTGTCTGCGCCGTACCCGAGAACGACTTTGAAAACCGCGTTCACGCCGTTGTTTATGCCGATCAGCGCAGCGCCCGTGCTAGAGCTGAGCCCGAGCGAAGTTGCATACGAGGACATGAAGATCAGTGGGATGAGGTAGCCGGCAGACTGTAGCATGCTGCCCAAGAGCTGCAGCGCAACCTTCTTAGACATGACCGTGCTGAATGTCACGAGCGAATTGGCCGCAGAGATCTGCATCCGCGGATGCACAGAAACAAGAAAGCTCGCGGTGAGCCCAAAAACCAGGGTGAGCAAAGAGAGGATGCGCATAGATGACTTCCACCCAACCCTTGTGATCATGAACCTCATGAGCGGTGCCATCGACAGCCCGCCAAATCCCGTTCCTGAGAAGATGACGCCCATGGCTATCCCTCTGTTTCTGGAAAAGAAAGGCGGCGCGCACACCACCGGGGTCAAGTAAAGTAGACCCGCTCCAAAACCGTACATTATACCTTGTGATAGAATAAACTGGTAAACGTCTCTATCGAAACTTGTTAGGAGAAGCCCCAGCGACATCACGGCCGTACCAATCAGCATCACCATCTTGGGACTCTTCGTATACGCAAGCAGAGGTTTGTTCAATATTCCGCACAGGTATGTCACTGCAGTAGACAGCGCTCCTATCAGCGAGACTACCGAGTTAGAGGAGTGGTTCAGCGGGCCCTTGTCAGACAGATAGAACTCCTGTAAAACACCGAACGAGAAAGCTATTCCAAATACAAAGAAGTTACAGATGAAACCAGATGCGACTATCTTGATGCCGTCCCGCGTCCACTCAGACGGCAGACTCTCTTCTTCTGGCTCACCTTCCTGTATCGTTACACCCGACAAAACCACATTACCGTTCCCTTCCATATCGCCGGCAACACTTCCCCATCGACCTACGTGAGAATAAGCAAGTGCAGTTAAGGGTGCGGAGAAAAAGATGGCCCAGACCCTCTGACTCAGACGTCATTCGAAAGGGCACTACAGGATAAGCGATCATCACATATTTCGTTTCTAGCGACAAAATTACACCCCCCAGATCTTGACGGTATTGTCGTCTCCCGCGCTGGCGAACATCTTTCCGTAGGCCCCAGAGCCGTGCTTGTTCCAGTCCACACAGTTCACCAGCCCAGAGTGTGCGTCGAGAGCCATGATCAGGTTCCCGAACTTCCTGTTCCATATGTATATCCTTCCGTCCTCCGATCCGCTCAGCACAAAGCTCTCGTCCCAGTTTCCAAAGCAGGACCTGATGACATACCTCGGCTGCTGCTGTCCGTAGTACTTCTGTGTGAGCGTGAACGTCTCGAGGTTCCACAGTTGCACTTCCTCCGGGGCCACATTGATGAGACAGTACTTTGAGTCCTCCGTGACCGTGACTGACGTGAGCTTCTTCCCTATTTTAACATTCTTGATCACCTGTTTTGTTCGCAGTGACCACACATACATATGCGTGTCATGGTTTACCGTTATCAGTCTTGTGCCATCCGGTGTTATCGCTAGGTCGTTTATCCTGTGGTCTATCGGCCAGTTGTATAGCTCCTCGCACTTGGAGTCCAGCCACTCCAGCCGCCTGTCTGGAGACCCCGTGATGAATCCCGACGAGTCGGGAAGCCACTCGCACGTCCAGATTCTGAGCGGTTCCCGAAAGCTCTTCGTCTCAAGCACCTCTCCCGTCGCCACATCCCAGATCCTAATTTTCAGATCAAGCCCGCACGTGAGCAGCTTCGTGTCATCTGGAGACCACGACGCGTACATCACCGCCTTGTTGGAGGAGTCAAGAGTCTGGAAGATCTTGAAGTCGTTCTCGACATCGTAGATGAACACCATCGAGTCCAGCGACGTGGAGCACAGATACTTCCCGTTGTTGCTGAATCTCACATACCACACCTCGCTCGTGTGGCTCGACAGCGTCTTCACTGCTCTCTGTGGAAACATCGATATGTCGCTCTGAATATCCTGCAGCAGAGAGTTCTTGGCTGTCGGAGTGACTGTCGACGCGTGGCTAGGGTTCTCGGCAAGGTAGTACGGGTCTATCGACTCCTGGTACAGCTTGGCCTGTTCTAAGAGAGTGCACAGTCTGTGCTGCGGCAGCATGAGCTTCGGCGATATAAACCTGCCCACTTCTGTGATCAGATTAGCTCTGGACGTTGAGTAGTTGTCAACCCAGCCCAGCTTCTTCTGGAGGCCAGTGTCTGAGGAATTGAGCATCAGCGAAGACATCATGCGTATCTGATCAGAGTACACGTTCAGCTCTGTAATCTCGCTCCGCAGCGTCTTTATGGCCTTAGAGTTCTCCATGTGGAGAAGCAGGAACTCTAGGAACTTCTGCCGTCTCAGTAGAAATCGGATTCGCTTGACAGTAGTGTCGTCAGGGTTAACCAGCTCGAGGTCCTTGACCATATCCTCGGCCTGCTGGAACTGGCCCTCGCTGACGAGCCGCACAAACGCCTCCACAGAGGGGTCGTTCGAGCCCACTCCACTCTCCAGTATGAGGTCTCTGGACAAATCCTTGAACCCGAGGTCCGACAGAGACTGCGCGAGCAGTCTCACCAGCTCGACCCTGTCAAAGCTGTCATATGCAGACGTATCGTCACTAGTGGCTAGAGCCATGCCTCGTGGGGGTACGCCGTCCCCATCGACAGGTAACATAGTCGCTCTCTCACAATATCTTTGTGTGAGTGTGTGACTTCTCCACTACGCAAAAAGCTCTGCCTATTCCTCACTCGACTGTGGCTGTTCCCGCAGGCTCACTCTCCCCAGGCTCCCTCCCTCCCGCGCGCTCTCCCGCGCTCTGAGAGGCAGAGAGTGTCAGGTGGTCACACTACCTTTTTCCTTCGGAGGTCGTGTTCGTGAGATTACTAATTATTATCGAGAACACGTAGCCGATTTACCAGTGAGTTAGTTCCACATCACCTGCCCTTCTCTGTCTCAGCCAAGTGTACGGGTATACCAATAGAGCGACATGAGGTTTGAATGGTCTGTTAAAACGCTGGCCGCCGTTTTGGCGTGCGTCTCTCTCGCGACGGCCGAGGATAATGCTGCTACCGCGCCAGACGACTCTGCCGTTGTCAAACTCACGTCAGAGAACTTTGAGTCCTTCCTGAGCAGCAACCCGCTCGTGCTCGCTGAATTTTTTGCGCCATGGTGTGGCCATTGCAAGAAGCTGGGCCCAGAGCTTGTCAGCGCTGCGGACACCCTCATAGACAAAGACATCAAGCTGGCGCAGATTGACTGCACCGAAGAGCGGGACCTGTGCCAGAACTACGGCATCAAGGGCTACCCGAGCTTGAAAGTGTTCAGGGGCGCCGAGGCCGAGCCGTCGGACTACCAAGGAGCGAGGAGCGCTGACAGTATTGTGTCGTATCTGATCAAGCAGTCTTTGCCACCTGTCCAGACCATCAACGACTCGACCGACCTCAAAGACACCATTGACGAGATCGCCGAGCCGCTGGTGCTGGCGGTGATTTCCAAGGAGCTGAAGGAGTCCGAGGGCAATACGTCGTTCAACGAGGCGGCTGCGATCTTGAGAGAAAAATACACGTTTGTCTCCACTAACGCCGAGGACTATGTGCAGAAGTACGTGAAGGACGCGTCCAAGCCTGCGTTTGTCATATTTAGACCGAGCGCGGGCGAGCCCGAGTTTTCTCTCTACACCGACAAAGAGCAGGACGAGAGCCACCTGATCCACTGGATCGACATCGAGTCGAAGCCGTTCTTTGGCGAGATTGACGGCTCTGTGTTCCAGTCGTACGTTGACGCCGACTTGCCGCTGGCGTACTACTTCTACCAGGAGCCAGAGGAGAGAGAGGCTGTCGCTAAGCTGATCACCACGCTGGCGAAGACCCACAGGGGCAAGCTCAACTTTGTTGGGCTGGACGCCAAGAAGTACGGTATGCACAGCAAGAACCTGAACATGGAGGAGAAGTTCCCCCTGTTTGCCATTCACGATATTGGTAAGAACTTGAAGTACGGGTCTCCGAAGTACGAGAAAGACCTGAAGGAGAAGGACATCAAGAAGCTGGTGAAGGACTTTATCGACGGCAAGGCCGAGGCGATTATCAAGTCCGAGGCGATCCCAGACGTGCAGGAGGAGAAGGTGTTCAAGCTTGTCGGCAAGAACCACGACGCTGTCATCAACGACAAGACCAAGGACGTTTTGGTCAAGTACTACGCGCCGTGGTGCAGCCACTGTAAGAGACTGGCGCCCGTGTACGAGGAGCTTGCGGCCTTGTATGACTTTGACGACGAGGCGAAGGACAAAGTTGTGATTGCCAAGCTCGACCACACTCTGAACGACGTTGCAGTTGAGATTGCTGGCTACCCTACGCTGATCCTATACCCTGCCAACGACAAGGAACACCCTGTTTCGTTTGACCTAGCGAGAGACCTGGAGCACCTGAGCAAGTTCATCAAGGAGAACGGCTCAAACGGACTGGACGCGCTCGAGATCCTGAAGAGGAAAGTTGAGGCTCAGGCCGAGGCTGAAGAGACCCCGGCAGCCGACGCCGACGCCGACGCCGGTGCAGACGCCGCGGAGTCTGAGGAAGAGGCGCACGATGAGCTATAGTTACGAAACTTCCCTGTAAATTGCAATTTATCTGTCTGTGTTGTGGTTGTAGATGCGAGTAGAGTGGTCAATCTGCACACTACTTATTTTTTTCTCTGTGTGCGAAGAGACACGCAGGGCAACACGCGGTGCGCGGTCAGTGGAGAGCAGGTGGATGTTTGCGTTTGCGAAGAAGATTGTCAATACCATAGAGCAGTCTGCGGGCCAGCTGTCCAACGGCGCGCTCTCGTCGTCGGGCGACGCGTACTTCAAGTCGTCTGGGTCCGCGGGCGTCGGGCTCAGGGTGCTCAGCGTCGACAAGGACTCGCTCGCACAGCGCTACGGCTTCGAGAGCTGGTTCGACTACGTCGTGCGTGTGGCTGACTACGAGATACCGCTGCTTGTTGGCGGCCCCGAGGGCGGCGACACGACGCCCGACGAGCGGCACGACGGGGCCGTCGACTACTCGCGGCTGGCGTCGCTGCTCGCGGGCCTCGTTGAGAAAAAACAGCCAATCTGCTTCCACGTGTGGAGCGCGAAGGGCGGCATAACGCGGAAGATCACGCTGCCTGCGAGCGAGTTTGAGAAGCGCGAGGGCGAGCTCGACGACATCAGTCTGAGCGCGGAGCCGGGCGTTGCGAGCGTGGTCGAGGACGGCCGGAGCTTCGCCGTCGCGAGCAGCAGCATCAAGCGGCTCGGGCTCGCTGTGCAGCTGACGCCGCTCTCTACGGCCGCTTACGTGTGGCACGTGCTGAGCGTGACGCCCGACTCGCCTGGCTACCAGGCGGGTCTCCTCCCGGGCCCGGACTACATCATCGGCTCGCAGGACGGCCTGCTCGCGACGGGCGGCGAGGACCTGCTCTCGCGCGTGATCGCGTCGCTCTACCATAGGTACACGCAGAGGCGCGAACGGTGCTCGATGATCCTGTACGTGTACAACCACGACTTTGACATTGTGCGGCCCGTCACGATATACCCCAACAGCGAGTGGAACGGCAGCGGGCTGCTCGGCTGCGACGTCGGGTACGGATTCCTGCACCGGATCCCAGAGGTTATCGGGAAGTTTGAGAGCGTGGACGACGAGGGCGGTGACGGTGCAGGCGCGGGCACCGGCGCGGGCACCGGCGCGGGAGCGGGCGGACAGCTGGATATGTCGCCCGGCTCGACGCTTTTCGCGGTGCCGAACACGAGCACGTTTGTCCCCGCAGTGGCGGGCACAGGAGCGGCGGAGGTGCCGGGCGACGACGGCGCGCTGCTCGGGCTCGAGCAGAGCCTGCCGCCGAAACACGCGGCACGAACGCACAAGAAAACGAACAAGTACCAGCCGCCGGACCTGTCGTCGTACTTCCAGGAGGAGACGGCGAAATCGAGGGAGATAGACGGCACGGTGCACGCGAGCGGCGACCCTGTACCGCCGCCGCCGAAGCCTTTCAAGCCGTCGGAGGCGTGATGCGATGTACAGACAAGAGTATCGATTTAGCCAAGTTTTCTATTGCATACATTCATATATCATACACGTCTCCCCGTGAGGAGGAGGCTGTTGTAGTCGCCGCACGCGACGTAGTCGTTCACGTACCCTACGACTATCTTGCACTGCTGCTGCGCGCCGAGTATCTGCCGCGCCTTCTGCTCTATGCTCTGCAGCTCGCCGGCCCTGTCTGCGCCGTGCCGCACAACAGCGAGCTCAAACACCTCAAGGCTGTATCCCAGCGCGCCGTCGCCGAACAGCTTTTCGAGCTCGCTCGGGTGCTGCACCTGCCAGCCGACGAGCTTCAGCCGCCGCAGGTTGCTTATGATCGACTGTTTCGGCTCGTCCGCGTCGAGCAGGTTAATCTTGAACTCCTGTGTGAGGTCGATGCAGTTGAGCTGTCCGTAGTAGCAGCGCTCCTCTTTCTCGAGGTAGTCGCTGTCGTTCACGATCGTGATCTCGAGCTCGCGCAGCGCGGCAAAGAAGCGCCGCTGGAACATGAACCGCGGCTGCGACGCCGAGCTCGTGTTGATGAGCGCGTGGAAGCGCTCGCTCAGCACGAACGACGTGTGGTCGTTCGAGTAGGTGAGCACGAGCGTCTCGGGCGCCGCCTGCAGCCCCGGCACGTCGCCGACAGGCAGTCTGTAGCTCGGCGAGAAGATGTCGTGCAGGCTCAGCGGGAACTCCCAGTAGCAGTTCTCGAGATGCAGCACGCGCAGGCGCGGGAGGGTCCCGTCGTTGAGGCGCTCGGCGAGATCGGCGAGGTCGTCTCTCACCTGCGGGACAAAGTACTCGTCCTTCCCGATCGAGAACCCCTTCAGGCGCAGCTCCTCGATGTTGTGGAACCTGTGCAGCTTCGACAGGTCAAAGAACGAGTTCGCGATCTCGCGGCTGTGGCTCACGAGCGTGAGCGCGCGGATGCCGCTGGTGACAAGCGGGTCGATGTCCTTCTGGTACTTGAGACAGCTCGACGACGAGAGCACCTCGACAGTGAGGCTCTGCAGCTGCACGCACGCGTCGAAGAGCGGCCGCAGCGAGATGTTCCACTCGCCGTACTTGGTCTCGTCGAGGTGCGCAAAGTCAGAGAAGACGCGCACGCTCCGCACGAGGTGCTTGTGCTTGAACGCGAGCTCAAACTCCCGCAGCCGCGACCACGTCAGTCTCACCGCCGTCAGCGCGAGCGGGTGGAACTTTGCGTAGTGCGCCGTAGACAGCTGCGCCAGCACGATCACGTCGCGCCGCGAGAGCCTCGCGAGGATGATGTTCGCAACGTCGTCCGGTATGTCCAGCAGCAGCCCCGCGTACGCGGCGGCCGCAGAGCGCAACTTTCGCTTCTTCAGCGGCGCGCCCGCCACGTCCGGGTCGTCCTCTGTGTCAGACATACGAGCAGCGGCGGTGTGCGACTCTCGGCGGACCAGCCCCACAGACACCGCGACCGTCGCCCTCTGAGTCACCACCACGCACCCACCGGAGCGAGCGCGCGCCGGCTGAAGACTCCATCACGTGACTTTATTTCTACCGCAGCCCGCCAAGAGGCGAGCGCGCCGCCCGCCGCTGCCAGAGTCTCGCTGCCAGAGTCTCGCCCGTTGCCACGTGCACTATAGGAGGCTTAGCAGCAGCTCGGGGCTCAGCGGCGCGCGCTTTTCCTGCGGCGCGCCCAGGGGCAGAGCGCTGCAGCGCGCTCTTCCCACTCCGGCACAGCCTCTAAAACACGGCTATTCGCACCTGTCACGACGCAGCCGGGTGACGCAGGAACAGAACAGCGCGCTAGAGCTGGGGTGGCTACAGGGTTGTGGTTGCAGGGTTGTGGCTACAGGGTGGTGGAAGCCAATATATATATGTATATTATGTATTCACGTGTGCTCTCCTGGTGGCTGTGTGTGGCACAGTTCCAGCGGGAGCGCTGTAGTGGGTTGTAAGCGAGTGTGTGGGCGTAGCAGAGAGCGAGCGGGTGGTGCGGTGTAGCCGGATTACCTTCTAGCCAAACAGGCAGAGCCAGCGGTAGAAGGGCGCGCTCAGCGCCAGATGGGAAGGCCCATAAATAAATATCACGAAAATCTTGTAGACGGATTCACCGAAATGAGAAATGAAAAATGAAAATGCAGTTTGTGTGTGTGTGTGTGTGTGGAAGCCGACTAACGGCAGTGTAGAGAAGTGAAGGGTCACAAAGTGGTTTGCTCTGATCAGCACTAGAGCCAGAGCAGGGGACGTGTGGGACAGCAGATGAGGGGTGCGTAGCCGTGGGGGGGGCGCTCGGCGGCTGCCGCCGCCAGCGCATTTCTGTGTCAAACAAGCGCCGAATCTCCGAATAGCTGTTGTCCTTTTATTATGTTATCGCGTGGGTTGTCGTTGATGTAGTACTTTATGTTGATCAGCTTTCTGTCAGCGTCCTGGTCCAGGATCATCTTTTCGTTCATGTTGTAAGGAGACGAGTCAGCCGACGACACCACCGACGTGGGCGAGTGCACCAGCGACGGCACGCCAGACTCCAGGTCCTCTTCTTCGTGCCGCCGTGCGTCCTTCCTCGCCACTTCAATGCCGGATCTGGAGAGCGAAACACGTAGTTTTATTTTCGTGAGCGCTGACAGCGACAGCACAGCCAGCACGAGGAGCGCGACCCCCGTGTAGCTGAACCTCGCCGCGTGCTGCGCGGGCGCAAACTGGTAGTCAAACACACCCAGCCCAACCTCAGCGCTGGGCGCAAACCCGCGTATGTGCTCGTGCGGGATGACCAGCTCCCTCACGCCCGTGTCATAGTAGAGGTGCTCTCTCAGCAGCACTGCGTCGTAGATTGGAGGCGGAATAGTCATTCTCTCTCTATCGCGCACAGATCACCGCCTAGTGCATACCAGTGTATAGACGTGAGTCGTTATAACAAGCAGCGTTATAGCAGCGAGAGAGTACAGAGAAAATGACAACTTCTATTTTCGTCGCTGGTCGCTGGTGGGTCAGATTTTTTGAAAGGGATTTCAGGAGGAGAAGAAGGCCAAATGCGGAAATTTACCATTTCGAAATCACTCTGGACTACGGAGGGCTAAAAATAACAGGCACTTAGGGGGGGGGGGAACAGTGGATACACTCAGAGTACTACTATATAAACACGCCACACACACAAACACTCCCACAGAGACGTATCTGGCGAGTGCTGCGGTGGCTGTCAGATCTCTTAGCCCAGGCCTCGCTTCTGCCCAGATCTCGTTGACACCTGAAGACGTCATCAGATTTTTTAGTCCTAAAAGAGAAATTAATAAATACAGTGGTGTGTGATCGCTCATCCCTCGCGGCTGTCAGTGTGCTTCTGTGTTTCTGTGTCTGTGTGTGTGTCCGTGTCTGGCAGCTCTGCGGTCTCCGCTGCGGTGGTGTCGGTGAGGTCATCCGGCGTGGCCTTCTCCGCGTCCTGCTGTTTCTTTCCTCTCCTGAGAAACCCGAAGCGCGGTTTCGCGTTTGCCGGCTTCTCCTTCCTGTGCTTCTTCACGTCCACCTTTGTGTTGTAGCACGCGAGGCTGCACATGAAGGCGCACACGCCGATGCCCACGACCATGTAGAACGTGTTGCGGAGCCCCCTCTCCAGCGCAGCCTGCAGGTCTTCCCGCTCGCCGCCAGTGAACGAGTGCAGTGAGCGCCCGTTCAGCAGCGTGTTCACGTTGCTCCCGGGAGCGAAGAAGGCGCTCTTCTGCAGCTCATTGTTCGCTGTTGTCGTGTACACCGTTGTCGCGAGGATCGCGCCGAAGGAGGACCCGATCGAGCGTGCGAACGTCGTGAACGCCGTCACGATGAGCCCAACGTCCTTCTCGGACTCGCCCACCGACAGCTGTGCGGCGATCATCGACGGCTGGTTGAAGAGGCCGTAGCCGAACCCGAGCAGCAGCAGGAACCCGACCCTGTTGGCGGTGCTCGTGTGCACGCTGAGCGTCGAGAGCAGCCCGGCGTCGATGGTTATCAGCACGCTCGCGAACACGAGCACGGGCTTCACTATGCCCAGTCTCGTGCAGACGACAGCTGCCGCCATGGTTGAGAAGATCGCGGGCATTATCGCCGGGATCAGGTGTATGCCCGACTGCCACGGCGACATGTCGAGAAAGACCTCAAAGTACACCGAGCAGTACATCAGTGCCGCGTAGAAGAACAGCGACGAGCAGAGCATGCACCCTGACGGCGCGAGCACCTGTCGCTTCATGATGTACGCGCGCGGCATCAGCGGCAGGAACATGATGCCGTCGGAGCGGAACCAGTACGTCTCGTACGCAATAAACAGCACAAACGAGACCCCGCCGAGCACGAGCATCACGATGACCGCGGCAGAGTCCCAGCGGTACTCGTTGCCGCCGAACGAGAGCGCGATGAGCGTCAGCGTCATAGACACGGCCATAAACGCGACACCCGCAAGATCAAACATCTTGGCGTAGCCGAGCAGCCCGCGCTTGGTGGTGAAGTTGAGGTACGCCAGTCGGCCGAGCACCGGCGGCGACCTGTAGACGAGCGCAAGCACAGCCACCGCAATGCCGCCAAAGGGCAGGTTTATGTAGAAGCACCACCGCCACGTGAGCTTCTTCGAGTGGCTGAACGCGCCGCCCATGAGCGGGCCCAGCACGCTTGTCGGCACCATCATGAGCGTGATCATCGCGATCAGCTTCCCGCGGCGGTGCATGGGCGTGATCTCCGACACAATGATAAACACGTTCGTCATTATGCCGCCCGCACCAACGCCAGTGATGACCCTGCCACCGATAAGCATGTCCATCGACTGCGAGAGCGCCGAGATAAGCGAGCCGATCTCGAAAATGACGATCGCCCCGATGATGGCCTTCTTCCGCCCAACAACCATGCTCAGCCGCGCCCACGAGAGCGACAGAATCGCCATCGGCAGCACGTACCCCGACGTGGTCCACCCGATCTGCGAGAACGAGTCGAACGTTGTCTCGATCGACGAGATGGCTGTCACCACGATCGTCTGGTCGATAGAGCACACGAACGCCGTGAACACGAGCGCCATGACACACAGCCACAGCCTCGAGCCTTCCAAATAGTAGTGCTCGGCAATCTCAGCCTTCTGCGCGGCGAGATCAGCCGCCCTCGCGTCGGCGCTGTCGTCGACGCGCGGCGTACCGCTGCTGACAGACTTTGTGGAGCCAGACATGCTTACTCTTTCCACAGAGCACTCCTCCTCGTCACTCATTGCCCACACAGCTCACAGCATGGAATAGCACCCCAAGCAGCACGCGCTGCCCGCGCAGTATATATATAGCGCCGCCAGCGAGACCAAAGCTGCTCATCTCCTCTCAGGCCCGAACAACTCGCCGCGCTGCACCGAGGAGCGAGCCGCTGCGGACCGAGGTCCGCGCCGACCAACACCGAACTTCTGCATGGAGCGGCGCTTGCGCTTTTTTATTCTCCCGCACACGCAGCGCTTATTTGGCACTGGCTTCACCGCCGAGCTCGACCGAGCTTATGCTGTAGATCACCACCGGCCACCTCCTTAGATGCAGAGCCCTTTCCGCGGACACAGTGCAGGATGACGCAGATAAAGCGGGTGACGCTCTCGTGTGTCAACTGCAGAAAGCGTAAAGTGAAGTGCGACCGCGCACAGGGGATATGCTCCAACTGCCGGCGCAACAGGATACCGGCTCACCTGTGTGTGTACGAGAGCTCGCCGTTCGCGACGGCGGCGACGCGCGAGGAGGATATGCGGAGCGAGATACGGCGGCTCAGGACTGAGATCGACAGGCTGAGGAACCCGCTGCAGTACGCGCCAAAGGGCGAGTACTATGACCTGGAGGACATGGCGTACATGAAGTCCAAGCGCGGACACTATTTCGGCCCCACTTGTTGGAAGTCGGTGCTGAAGTACGGGCTGCAGAGGTTCCCGATAATGGTGCGACTGTCAGAGTACACGCACAGAGATAAAGCGCAGTTCCCGCACAGTTTCCTGCGGAAGAAGATCAGGGTCCCCGCGGCGGACATACCCGCGACTGTCGCGGCAATCGTCCCGTCGTACAAGATGATGATCACCATCCTCAACGACTTCTTCAACCTGGACTACCTGATCGTTGACTGCATAGACCACGAGTCGGTGATGTGCTACGTTGCCGAGGTGTTTGAGCCGGGCGCGCAGCACTCGTCCGGGATCACGGTCAAGGTTGGCTACGACCCCTCGCAGCTGGCGGTTATTCTGCTGCTGCTGCGGCACTGTCTCAAGCGCGACGCAGACTACACGGGGTTCGCCGACGACGATGAGAAACTGCTGAGCATGGCGTCTGCGCTGGTGTGCGACGGGGAGTTCCCCGAGGAGAGCGACATACCAACTTTGCAGGCGCTGCTGCTCATCCGCAGCCTGAGGACGCAGGACCTCAACGTTGACGACAGAGACTCTGTGACAGAGTGCCCGTTCCTGCTGTCGCACATCCAGCGGATGTGCAAGGGGCTGGGTCTGCACAGGAACATCGATAACGTGTACGCCGGGTGTCCCGAGGGGCTTCGGAAGTCGCTCAAGTGCATCTGGCAGAATGTCGTGTACGAGGACACCATACAGAGCTTCCAGCTGGGCGTCCCGCTGGACATCACAGACGACTTTTTCGAACAGGGCGCGGTGGTGGCGAAGGGCTACGACAACATCAGCCCTGACGAGCTGGTCAAGCTGCGGGACCTGATGAACAGACTGACGAACGCGAACGCGATGAAGGTGAACCTGATCCAGGAAGTCCGCGTCTTCCAGCTGCTGGAGAACACGCACGCACCCTACGCGCGGTGCGAGCCGCTCAACCACGCGGCCGTGATCGCCCACATTCAGAAAACGTCCGCGCTGCTGCAGATCCAGACGGTGATACAGACGCTGTACATGGTGCTGTACCTCAAGGCAAAGACAAGCGAGGTAAGGGTGCGCGCGCTCAGGTACTCGCTGCTGCTCCTCCTCACGATCGACGACGTGTTTCAGCACGTCGTGCGCCTGATCCAGGCGGACCCGCAGGCGTTCCGGCAGTTTCGCTTCGTCGTACTGAAGGAGGCCGCGATGCGCGGTGTGTTTGGGCTTCTCCTGTTCACCATGGAGAGCCTCAGTGACGGCCGCGCTGCGGCGGTGTCGCCGCCGCCGCCGCCGTCGGGGAAGCTGTCCGCGCTCACGTGCGAGAGCCTCCCGGCAGTGTCCGACGCGGCGCTCGTGGAGATGCTCAGCGACGTCCGCGGGCTTGTGGAGTTTTTGAGCGCGCAGCTCAAGGGGATATTCGGACGGTCGCTGAAGTACTACAGCTTCACGTTCTTCTCTGGGTTCACCTTCGCCGAGCACTTTACGCGCTACGCCGAGGACGAGATCAGGCGCAAGGACGAGCGTGAAACTACCGAGCAGACCGACTACATGGGGCGGCTCGACCAGGTCATGGACGAGCTCCCGACCTCCGACGTGTTCGCAGGGGACTTTAGTCTCCAGGCGAGCTACCTCGACATCCTCTTCCAGTAGTGTTGTTTAGTAAACGCACGCCACATAATTTTCGCTGTTCGCTCTTAAACCCGTCGTCGGGGATCTCGCTATTCTGTTGCTCTACCCCAGTGTATGAGCAGGAGGATAATATGATGTCACAGAGGCTCTGCCCTTTGGTGTGGCGCTCTGCCGTGCGGTCTGTAACGCCTGCAGGGAGTGCGCCGGCGCGTGTTGTACGCCAGAGACCTAGGGGCCTGTGCTCTGTGGCCGCTCAGATCACAGAGCTGCGCTCGCAGACGCGCACCGGCGCCGCGATTGCGGCCGCGCTGCGGCCAGTGCTGAGACCGCGGACGCCCTTCGTGACTGCTGCCGCGGTATTTCAGACGCGGTGCCAGGCTACAGAGTCCGGCGGGCGGTTCAGGCCGCGCGGCCCAAACAACCCCACCGATCCGGCCGACGACACAAACACCGCGGTGCCGGCGAAGCCGGTGTTCCACGAGATCGTGCGACTGATTAAACTGGCGAAGCCGGAGTTCAGGCTCATGGGCGGCGCGATATTTCTTCTGTTTGTCTCGTCAGCGGTGAGCATGCTGCTGCCGTCTGTGGTGGGCAAGATCATCGACGCCTGCAAAGAGGGCGAGAGCAACGACGTGATTGCGCTGTTTGGCGTTAACTTCACGCGAACGCAGTTCTTTGCGTCGCTGATAGGCGTTTTCCTGATTGGCGCCACCGCCAACTACGGCAGGATCGTGATCCTGCGAATGGTGGGCGAGAACCTCGTGGCCCGGCTGAGACTGCGCATTCTGAAGAAGCTGTTCTACCGGGACGCAACGTTCTGGGATAAGAACAAGACCGGAGACCTGATCTCGCGGATGATCAACGACTCGACGATAATTGCGAGGTCGATAACGCAGAACCTGAGCGACGGCCTCAGGTCGTCGATCTCTGGCGCGGTAGGCTTAGTAATGATGCTTTTCATATCCAGTAAGCTGACCGGCTTCATGCTGTTGGTGATGCCGCCACTCGCGTTTGTGGCGCTCGTGTTCGGCAAGCGCATCAAGAACCTGTCGAAGCTGATCCAGCAGCAGCTGGGGTCGCTGACGAAAGTGTCGGAGGAGCAGTTTAACTTCATCAAAACGATACAGGCCTTCAACAGAGAGGCGAAGGAGCTGCGCCGGTTCAAGTTCGAGGTGAAGGAGCTGTTTGATCTCTCGGTGAAGGAGGCAAAGATCTCGGGCCTGTTTTACGGGAGTACCGGGTTCGTCGGGAACACCACCATTGTGGGTCTGCTGGCGATCGGAACGAGCATGGTGGCAAACGGCGAAATGACCATGGGTGACCTGTCGAGCTTCCTCATGTATGCCATCTACACGGGGAGCAGCATATTCTCGCTTTCGAACTTCTACACCGAGCTGATGAAGGGCGTGGGCGCGTCGGAGAGAGTGTTTGAGCTGACAGACATCGAGCCCGAGATCTTCCCAACGCTGGGTGAGAAACTGCCGGATCTGAACGGCGACGTGGAGATGAGGAACATCAGCTTCCACTACCCGACACGCGAGAGCCACCAGGTGTTTGACAACTTCAACCTCACAATCAAAAAGGGGACGCACGTCTGTCTCGTGGGGCCGAGCGGGTGTGGCAAGTCGACCGTGGTGCAGCTACTGCTGAGGTACTACGACCCGCAGCAGGGCGAGGTGCTAATTAACGGACACGACGTGAAGACGCTGAACCTGATGAGCGTGAAATCGCGAGTCGGGATAGTGTCACAGGAGCCGATGCTCTTCTCTGGGACGCTGAGAGACAATCTCCTCTACGGCAACGAGAAGGCGACGCAGGACGAGATAGACTACTACTGCAAACTGAGCAACTCGTACCAGTTCATCCAGAACTTCCCAGACAAGTACATGACAGTGCTGGGCTCAAAGGGAGCGCAGCTGTCGGGTGGACAGAAGCAGCGGATCGCGCTCGCGCGTACGCTGCTGTCGAACCCAGACATCCTGATCCTCGACGAGGCCACGTCTGCGCTCGACAGAAAGTCGGAGATGGCGATCCACGAGACGCTATTGAAGCGGAACGAGGTCGGGAAGACCACCATAAGTATAGCGCACAGGATATCGACTATTCGCATGAGCGAGCGCATCGTGGTGTTCAACAACAAAGGCCAGGTGGTGGAGACCGGGAACTACGAGGAGCTGATCCGGGACCCGAAGAGCGAGCTGAACGCGCTGCTGAGACGCAGCGAGAACCAGGACGCCACGGAGGACGACGAGGCCGTCGCAGGCAACGAGATCGCGCACTAGGCGTCGCAGTAGCGAGAAACGGCGCAGCGACTGCTGTCGGCGTCGAGCTTTATGTATATATAAATGACCCGTGATTCTGCCAACTGTGGAGCGGGAGCACACTTTTTGTTGCAATCAGAAAAATTACCCGTTTGAAATTTTAGCTCGCAGTTGACGAGTGGGCTTCTTTTCGTGTGGGAACGCTGTCTGGTGTAGTTGTCTCCTACTACACGGGCTACTCTGATACGCGGTGTCTGGCAGGAAGTCAAAGAACGATGGTGGTGTACAAAGAGGTGAGCCAGCCCGAGAACCCGTTCGCGAGGCTAGTGAGTCATCAGACGATAGTGGCCGTTCCGCAGTTCCAGCTGGAGAGCGGAGACGTGCTGTATAGCGTGCCTGTCGCGTACAAGACGTGGGGGAAGCTGAACGAGCGCGGCGACAACTGTATGGTGATATGCCATGCGCTCACTGGGTCCGCGGACGTGGCAGACTGGTGGGGACCGCTACTGGGGAAAGGCAGGGCCTTTGACCCGACCAAGTTCTTCATCATCTGTCTCGACTCCATGGGCTCCCCGTACGGCACGGCGTCGCCTGTGACGAGGGACCCGGAGGTGGACGAGCTGTACGGGCCCGAGTTCCCGCTGTGTAGTGTGAGGGACGACGTGCGCCTGCACAGGCTTGTGCTCGACTCGCTCGGCGTGAAGCAGATAGCCATAGTGATCGGCGGGTCAATGGGCGGCATGCTCGCGCTGGAGTGGCTGTTTTTTGGAACGGAGTACGTGAAGAACTGTGTCGCGCTGGCAACGTCTGCGAAACACTCTGCGTGGTGCATATCGTGGGGGGAGGCCCAGCGCCAGTGTATATACTCAGACCCGAAATACCGCGACGGGTACTACTCGCTCGACGACCCGCCGATGAACGGGCTCGGCGCCGCGCGCATGGCCGCGCTGCTCACATACAGGTCCAGAAACTCGTTTGAGGCGCGTTTCGGAAGAGCGACGCCGACGCCCACCCTGCGGGCGAAGTCGCTACACGCACCGCAGGGAAGCGAACACAGAAACAGCGATGCGGATACCGACTCGCCGGTGCCTGGGTCGCCGAGAGAGCCACAGACCCCACAGGAGGAGAACTGGGCCGTGCACAATGACGGTCTGCTGCACAGTAACAGAGTGGAAAACGAGGGACTGAGGTCGAGCAGGAGAGACTCGTCGGACTCGCTGGCCAGCGACTCGTCGGTGTCTCTGAAAAGCGCCAGCGCAGGAAAAGTGCGTCAGCGCACGCGTCCGCAAACGTACTTCTCAGCGCAGAGCTATCTGCGGTACCAGGGACAGAAGTTTGTGTCGCGGTTTGACGCAAACTGCTATATATCCATAACGAGGAAGCTAGACACACACGATGTGGGGAGAAACAGACCAGAGTTTGAGAACTCGACGAAAAAGGCGCTGGAGTCGCTGAAGCAGCCGACCCTGGTGGTTGGGATCCAGTCCGATGGTCTG
This sequence comes from Kuraishia floccosa, assembly GCA_030567535.1. NCBI lineage: Eukaryota > Fungi > Ascomycota > Pichiomycetes > Pichiales > Pichiaceae > Kuraishia > Kuraishia floccosa. The sequence continues at coordinate 949,903 of JAJLSK010000003.1, forward strand.
TTCACATACAGCGAGCAGATTTTCATAGCCCAGCACATGCCGAACAGCAAGCTACAGAAAATAAACTCTCCAGAGGGTCACGATGCATTCCTGCTGGAGTTCGCAGCTGTCAACAAGCTGATCATGGACTTTGAGGCGGAACACATGAAGGATATCATAGAGGTGGAGGGAAACAACGAGGAATGGGTCAGGCAGGAAGCAGAAGACACGGGGAAGACGGAAAGCGTGTTTGGGGAAGCTGAGGATATCACAAGCTGGTGAAATCGCATAGAATTACGCATAGCCGTGAAACGGCGTTCTGTATTTACCGTTGGAAGCTCCGTTCCACACAATACGGTTGTTAAAGCTAATACAACCGAACTGGAAAAATAGAAAAAAAAACATAATGAATAGAAAACCGTAGTGCTCCCATAACCTTGCTTCATTGAAAAGACAGTGCCAAATAGAAAAGAAAAATAATACCTCCCCGGCCCATCTCCACGGGCGGTGGCATCTCGCGAGCATCTGCTTCAAACTAAAAGCCATGACTCTGATATATCTTCGTCGTCATCATCGCTGACATCTCCCGTAGCATCTCTTTTGCTAAGTGTCAACTTCTTGGCGTACTCCATGTCGTTGTATATTGTCTCGATAGCCTTCGAAACTCCTTTCTCGCTCTGTATTCCCTTCCCGATGAGTCTGGCTTTCTCGATAATTCTTGTGTTTGTGGTGACATCCCGCAGCGCTTTGGCCAGTGACTTGCTGTTAAGCTTCCTCAGTCCAACGCCGGCTCCGATGTCCTCAACTCTTTGAGCATAGAAGAACTGGTCCCCAAAAAATGGCTTGATAATCGTAGGAAGCCCAAAACGCAGTGAGGCCCCAGTCGTACCCGAGCCACCATGGTGAACAGCGGCATCTAACTGTGGAAATAGCCAGTCATGAGGAATAGCCCCGGCGTTGTAGATCTCGGGAGGGAAATCAGTCTTGACCTCAGTCTTAGACCCCAGCCTGTCTGCCCATCCCTTGTTCAGGATGCACCTCACATCAGCCTCGAGAACCGCCTTAACCACTGCATTAGTCAATTCCCGCGAATCAGACACAACAATAGAGCCAAAGCCTATGTAGACCAGCTTCTTATTATCATCTCTCGCTTTCTTCATGAACGCTGTGAGCTCTGCAGGAGGCTCGTAGATCATCGCCTCGTTCAGAAACCAGTACCCAGTGACTGTGATCCAGTCAGAGAAGTCCACCGAAGCGGGGAAAACAGTGGGTGAGATGTTGTACAAGAACGGGACCTTTCCTTGCTGCATGTGGTGCAGATTAGTCTTGGGCAGCCCCAGGGTCTGCGTTCTCCACTTATTCACTTGCCCAGATATGCCTTTCCAGAAAACAGTCTCAAACATCACATGCGTTAGGTAATTGTACGAGCCGCCTCTCTTCTGGTCCGGAACGATAAAAGCATGTGGGTATGCCCTGGTTTTTGTCCAAGGCATCGTAAATGCTCTGAAATAAGGAATTCCCAACTTCTCAGCAATATGGATTCCGGCCATGGCCGAAGGAGACTCAATCAGAATATCGCTGTCCTCGCAGGCTTTCCACGAAGAAGTGAGCAGCTCCTCGATCCAGCTCCTAAAGTGGGTGCTAGCTTCCTTCAAAAAGCTCACGCTTATTGTAGAGTGTGTGACCATCAGCGCCATCAGCTCAGCAGGGTTTCCAGCTATCTCGGCAAAGTCTATGCCGTGCGATCTGATCCACGGCTCAAACTCGGCGTGCGTCGCTATCTTCACAAGGTGGCCTTCTTCCAGCAGGCCCTTTCCTAGGGCAATGTAGGGCTGCACGTCGCCTCTTGATCCTATGGTAAGAAGCGTAAATTTGTACTGCTTCTTCGGCCTCACATTTGTTTTGATGTACGGGTTGTCCTCTATGATTATCGGAACATCAAGGCCTATCTCAGTCTTGATTCTATTCTCAAATAGTCGAACACGTGCAGCCGCTATGTCGTCCACCGATTCTGAAAGTTTGACACTATCAGATGTCACGGACGACTGGAGTTTCGAGTCTGGGGCTTCCTTGGGTTTCTCGTCCTTCCAAAAATCCAGCTGTTTCAGCAGCAGATACTCACAGTCATCTCTCGCCTCTGCCGAGCCAAACTCGAAGAAAAGTTCCTCGTGCCCATGGATCACAATAACAAGGCCAGAGTAGCCAAACCTGAACCCTCTCTGCTTGTAGACATTCTCCACATCCTTATACGGGAGGATCATGAGAGTATTTGTCCCAGGAAGGAGAGACCGATAGCATACCTCGCTCGAGCCCAGGTAGATCTTCCCGTATATGGGAATATTCTTCTGGAAATGTGCAAAGTACGCCGCTATTAGATTCACCGTGTCAGGGAGTGAGAAAAACTTGCGGAACCTTTCACCGGCTTCTCTGCGCTCGTCCGCACTCTTCACAAAATACTCATCCTCGGTTCCTCTCTCCAGAGAATTCTTTTCTTCGTAGTGAGCAGGGGCTGCGGCCCATATGGTGTGGGTCAGACTACTGGTTGTGTTGACAAGGCCCTGCACTAAAGATCCCCAGCCCTTTTTGTCGCTACTAGGATAAACTTCCTTTGGAGTCTCGCCGTCGTGAAACTCCGTATCAGGAACCTTCTTTTCCACCCTCTCTGAGTTGTCATCGAACATAGCTTCCACCACGGGTTCGTACTTCACTGATTTGCCAAACTTAGGGAGATACGGCCTGGTGTAAGACATCAGTGGCCTGTGGTAATCCGCAATTGTTCTGGACAACGATTTACTTGCCATCCCAATTGCCCTCGGTGTCTGTGAAAGCACTCTGGGCCCCATGCGTAATGACGACTCACGACTGCGTCCCTGTACGGTCTTTCTAGACGCCGTAATTGACTCAATTGACGGTAACGAGCTTTCCAGGTGCCCCTTCTCTGTAGAGGCGTCATCGGTCGGCGACTCGATAGCCTCCTGAATATCCCTGAGGGCATCTGCCCCATGCATGAAAAACATGAAGAAGTAGTCATCAGCGACATAAGACTCGTCCTGATCAAGGACCTGCAGTCTCAGATTATGAGTGCTCTCAAGTATATTGTTAAGCTCCAAATTGTAGACATTCTGTAACGGAATTTTGATGGTAGCATGCCCACCTTTGTTGCGCGCCGTAAAGATGTGCTTCTTCAGAATGGCGACCCACGAGCTCGCCGCATCCATTGAGTCTGCCTGAAAGTTGTATGTCTGCGCCTCAGTTAGTATTTTGAACCAGGTCGGCTTATTACTGGTCTCAGACGCCCTTCGATTTACAACCTCCACGCGAACGGCGTACCTCAGATCTAGCGTCATAGACGGGAAGTACAGGTCTGCAGAATTGTTGTACACAGCAAACGTATTGTCCCTCAATATCGCCCACTTCCGTACTAGTCGAGTAGACGTGTAGGTACGGATAGATAGAGATCCACTCATGGCAATGGATCCCTGTTTCTTAGGCAAGTAAGCAAAGAAGAGGATGTGTGCTCTCGTGACGTACAGGTGGCCTTGCAAGAACACGTCTCTCAGCAGCCAACAAGGGTAGTCGCTTATGAACTCCTCGTCAGGAGACAAGCCAAACGTTTTCTCCAGCTTCGCTCCAAGTGCGAGCGCCCTCCTTGTGTTGTTCTTCGCCCTAGACGAGGACGCAGTCGACTTGTTCGTCCACTTCCGCACGAGCGATATCTCGAATAGCGTTGGCTTCCTGGTTAGTTTGTGCCCTTTCACACTGCTGCCAGTCGCTGTCCGTATGGACTCGCCATCAGATACTATTGTATCTATGTCTTCGCTGTCGTCGTTTGCTATTTCCTCAATCTCTCTATCTGACACGATGTTGCCTGTTGCTTCATCGCTATCGCTACGGGTGGGACTCACAGTGCCATCTCCCTCTTCTTCTTCTTCTTCTTCTTCTTCCGTCTCGTCCGTTTCTTTCTCCTCTTCCTGTGTCTCTAGATCATTGAACCCGGCATACATACTGGCAGCAGTAAGCATGGTCACAATCGATTTGGCCATCCCGTCAGCCGGTTTCGCGCAGTCCCTATTCACAGGGTCAGTGGCGTCTGGGTCGTCCTGATCGGTGGACAGAAGATTGTGAGCCATGCCTCTCGCCATATCTGCAATCCCCAAGTTCCTGACGTCCCTCGGCAAGCTTGAGGGGCTCGGACTTGTTGTTCTGCGAATTGAGGTCAGTCTAGTGGGACTCAGACTACTTCCCAGACGTCTGGTCAGACTCGATGAGGTGCTCAGCGTTCTGGACAGCGCCCGAGAAGGGCTCATAGCGCTGGAGTGTTTCAACCTATCAGATGTGCTTGCATCTGTGGCATCTCTTCCCCTGCAGATCAATTCTCTCGCAGGATCACGCGGCCCTTTCCCATCAGCGCCCCTTGGGGTACCTTTTTTACTCTCCTCCATTTTCTCGGAATAGTATTGCAAGCCGCGCAAACTCTAGTGCCACCAATGTCAGAATCTACCGTGTGGAGCCACCGGACCTGTACAGCAGTGGTACACAGAGCGAATATCCTGGATCTGTCTAGACTAGCAATTCAGCGGCAGCACGCGGAAGGGTCTCTGATAAGAAGGTGATGCTGCCGCAAACGAAACGCTGCCTGGGTCTGCACGACCGTCTTTCTCATTTGAGTCGAAACCGCCCATATCATTATTACCAGCACCAGAGATGCACTGGCTGTTTATGTATCTACAGAAGAGAGTATGTGACGCTGCTGCTCGAGCACCTCCTGCCTGACTTCCTCAAGCGCCCTTTTCTCAGACGGGCAAAACAGCAGCACGATGAACAGGTTCCCGCACGCCAAGACTGCCAGCACAATGGCAAAGAAAAGAATAATTACCGATGACCAGGGAGCAACAATCGCAGCAAATGTCGACCCCACGAGGAGGCCAATGAGGACGGCAATAGTCGCCAGTACGTGGAGTGTTCTCCATCTCTTCTGCCACTTCATGGGTCCCTTGTACTCCTCCAACGTGGTGAGAATCTGGTCGTATACTTCGTACTTGTCCTGGTCACTCCTGGCAGCGGCTCCGTTTCTCAGCGGCGGTATTTCGCTCGCCGGCTCGACCAGGAATTCTAGGCTGTACGCAAAATGGTCAGAGTACGAGCCGACGCCTGGAATCCGCTCAGTGAACCTGACGGACGCCTTGACGGGCGAGATCACTCGAGAGTCCACAAAAGCATAGTCTAACCGGCACGCCTGCTCGAGTCTCCTTGATTCTGTCCACGAGTTCAGTGTTGAGTCGCAGGTCACGCCAGCAACTGCGACCTGCTTCTGCGCATCCCACGTTTTGACATCTTCCAGGGACTGCTGTCCGTTGACAATCTCCCAGCTATCCGATAACCCTGAGATGTGTCTGAAGATGTTGTGGGGGGTGGATGCCGGTCGCGAGTTCAGGTCGCCAACGACGATCACGGCGTAGTTCGCTTCCCTCAGCATATTCGAGAGCTTAGCGAAATCCCAGGCCTGGCACGTTCGGTGGCACGTATACGCCGCGTCGCCGGTCAGCGAGTAAGGCGCGTGCATGTGCGAGTTCATTATGGCTATTGGAGCGGCGCCTGGATAGTGTGGCGCCAGTTTTGTGATGGATATGCTCTTGCCGACATACCAGTCGCCGCGGAAAAACGCCGACGGTCTTCCATTGATCGGGAAACGATAGAGAAACGTCGAGCTTATCGGAATCTTCGACAGAATCGCGAGTCCCGGGCCCGTTATTATGCCAGAGTAGAAGCACCTGCTGTAAGGGTAGGCCGCAGAGCACCTCTCCTTTATGTAGTCCCAGTCCGCTGCGCACCAAACCTCTTGTAAAGCGACTATGTCGTATACATCGTTGTCCTCCGCGCGCGCTAGACGATCTGCCAGTGCGCAGAGTCTCTTGCGTCTGTTTTTCGACACGTATTTCAGCCCCCATGTGTTCAGCGTCAGAAGTCTGAGAGGCCTGGCTGTGCCTGGGCCCTCTGCCCCATCTACGGTATCCAGCATAACCGATACACCCGAAGTAACCTTCGCAATAGATCCTGTAGACACAGATGAACTACCTCGCCCGCTCCCCATTTGAACCTCTGCCTGCTCTCTGTGGTGGCCGGTGTTGCGTCTGTCTGCTCTTCTGCAAACAAACAGACACTATACCGGAATATAGACTCTCTCACGTGATCTTGTTCACGACATCCGGTCTTATTTCTCTCCTCTCAGTCGTGTAGAGACGGTTCGCCTTGTCACGACTCAGGGGTGCCACTCCAGCCAGCGTCAGGTATAAGTTGGCCAATTTTTTAACTCCACGTGGATGCAAGCAACATGTGAGGCGTATTGGTGATTTGTTAGTGGATCTAATCGAAACCGATTTTGCTGAAAGTGGCCATGGAGCCCAGAAAATAGTATTTTATATTTGGCGGACCCTACCGCGAGCGGCGCGGTACGCTTGGTAGTGGGCTTGCAGATAAGGTACCTGGTGTTCGCACGTAAGAACTGAATGTAAACAAAGAAGCCAAAACAGAGGAGGTTGATCTGAAGAGGAAGGGAGACACTAGAACATGGCGAGCAGCGACGCAATAGGTGCTGAGAACTCAGCGATACAGAGGTTTCAGCCTCTGCTCCACCGGATGGACTCGTTCCAGTCCAGGTTTAACGCAACGATGGCGGCAGACAGATCAAACCTGATAAAACTCAGAGAGGACTACCAGCTGAACATCAGTGATATAAGACAGGAGCAGGAGAAACTGGCCGCTGAATTGAGCGAACTCAAGAATAAAGAGAAAGAGATAAATGAACTTTCAAGCAAGGAGATCCAAAGCTATGAGTCTTCGAAGGCGAAGGTATCGGAACTGGAGTCGCAGCAGAAGAGTATGCAGGAGGCACGCACGGCCCTGAACGACAAGATATCGGCGCTCAGCGAGAAGTTGTCCGAGAAGGCGCAGAGTTTGAACAAGAAAAAACAGAATCTGAAGTCGCAGACGAATCTGAATCTGACAGAATTAGATAAATACGAGCAGTATCTGGGACTGAAGATCGAGGGCCTGCAGGATGATGTGCTGCAGTTTGTGTTTACCAACGTGGACCCCGACGACTACAACAGGGAAGCATCCTTTGTGCTTGATCTGTCGAGCGATTACAAAATAACAGAAACAAAGCCGGCACTGGAGAAAGAGAAACTACGCGCTATGGAGCGCCAGTTCAACGAGAAGAAGGACTTTGCTTCTTTCCTGAAGACAGTTAGGTCCCAGCTCAAGGACTCTCTGCTAGGATGAGCAATGACGATAAATAATGATTTTAGATACCCCAAGTGAACGTACATTTCAGTAGACTGATGCCACAACGCGCTAAGCGATAGAACAATCGCCAACCCGGAACCCGTACATAATGTTATCGATCTCCTTCTTAACGGCTATCCAGTCTGCTCTCCTTGTGACAAACTCGTAAACCTCCTCCTGGTTAAAAATCCCGTTTTCGTTGCCGATCTTGATAATGAGCTTACCCATGTCTTTCGAATCGGATCCGTCGATGAGGTATATCTGCGATATGTTTTTCAGCGCTATAAAATACCTGAGCGTCGCTTTGAGCTTCAGCTTAACGAAGAAGTCGTAGAAGTAGTTCAGATCTGAGATAAGGACCATAGCGCCAGTGGTGGATATCGTCAGCTTTTTTGTGATGAGCTTGACAATCAGCGAGACAAAACGCTCACCGATCTCCTGCCGGAAAACGTCGATAATGGACTTATCAATGGATCCGGTGAGCAAGTCAACGTGTATGTTCAGGACCTCCACCACCTTCACTGCGAAGCCCGAGGGGCGGCTGAAATCAACTTTCCGAGAAACCATTTCCGCCTCTGAGATGGAGTACATAGACTCGTCTACCTCCGTGATTATGATATAGCTGATCTCGCTCATCAACACCTCTATTCCTATGTTCAGCCCTTCCGCGACATAGTTGTCGAGCAAAAATTCGAGCTTGGACATGCTTTTCTCACACTTGTTAGCCATGAGAAAATCCCGCTTTTGCTTCTCTTTCAGCTTGACTATTCCGGTATTCACGAGCTCCTCGTGGTAGAATATCCCCAGCATCTGGTTGACCAGATCCGCAACATTCACGAGCTCAATAAACCGCTGCAGCGGCTCAACTGTGAGCGACGTACGCTCCTGCTCCTCCTTGGACTGCCCATTGCCTGCTACCGGAGAGGACTGGCCTTTCTTCAGATCGGTGGGGTTATAGTTTCTCAGTCTCGCGATGGCCTCGTCAAACCCTATCTTTATGTGTTTCTCCATCACCACCCGAAGCATGTCATCAAATACCTCTTGGCATGCGTTATTTATCTTCTTGTCCATCTCAGTATCCGTGAATCCGCCTGCCCCTTTACTCTGTGTTCCTCTCAGGCTTGTCAGCAGAGTGAAGTTGTCTTTCACATTCTGTAAGACCACCACCACCAGATCCATGCTGACGAGCGAATTCATATTGTTGAGATTGTTGGTCAAGATCTGCAACTTGGCTGCGAGCCTAGTTAGTGTCTTTGACTCCTTTTCCAGAGTAGAGGCGGTCTTCGTCGAGCTCGCCTCTAGTTTGTCTGTTCCTGCGGAGCTTCCCGCCTTGAATATGTTCGTGAATCCGGTGAATATATCTTTCCCTCCTCCCAGCAAATCAAGTTTCAAGAAATTCTTGCTCTTCTTCCCGTTTGAGTCCTTGTCATCGACAAGATTCAGGATCTTCATTTCTGCCTGCCTCTCGAGAACACTCTGGTCCTCGACCCACGCTGCCACGACTGCCATCAGAGTCGAGTGCGACTGTCTGGGGAGCAGTTCAACAAACTCCATGAGGCTCTGCTCAAAGTAAAAATTGATCAGTTCCATTGAGAGTTTCGAGTAGTCGACTTCATCATTAGCCGCCACCAGCTGGCCCTCTGCGACAACAGCATTATTCACAATACCGGTCGGAAATTTGAGACTGCGAAACGTGTTCATCATATGCGTGTACAGGTAGGGAATTATCTGGAAGTACAACGGGGAGCTTTTCATCAGTTCCAAGGTATCCTGTTGTTCCTCTTTGCTCTGCTCGACTTTCTTCTCCTGAGCGCTCTCCTCCTGGGCGCTCTCCTCACGCCTCCCGTCTTCCTCCACAGCTACATCCTCCCACTGGTTTTCCTCGTAAGGTATTTCCTCGCCTTCCTCTGTACGCCCAGGCTCCTCACTTGCCTCATGTTTCCATTCTTCCACGTCTGACGCATCAGAGCCCTCGTCTGTAAGTCCAACCTCGTCCAGCTCCTTTGCTTTGTTTATGAGCTCTTCAATGAACCCCCCAATTAAATAATTATTCAAGAAAGTCTCGACTATCTTCAAAATAACAGGCACTTCGTTGATATCCGTTGTCTTCGCGCGTCCACCTGAACGAAATATCTCGTCGATCTCCGAGAACTGCTCGTTTAGAATCCCGGTTATCCTTCCAAAGACTTTGTTCAAGTTTTCGAATTGGATCTTGTACCGCTGTTTGTCCACTTCCTCTGGAAGGCTGTTCTTCTTGTGCTTCCTCTTGGCAAAGATATCGCCTATCAGCTCACCCGAGGTTAAAAACGTGTAACTTTCAGTGTACTTATTGATGAAGAACTCCAGAATCACCTCCAGAGAGTTGAAGTTGAGATCGCTGCCTAGCTGCGTCCCGTCATGGTACTCCACAGACAGCGTGTTCAGCACTTGTATCATCTGGTAGCAGCTCTGGTATTGCTTTTTTGAAAAATTGACATCTATCTCTTTGACAATAGAGTTCATGAATATCTCTATGATCGAGTTCAGTCGTATGGTCATACTGTTATACTTCGAGTCATACCTGAAGAGCCTGACAAACCGACACAGATTGTTAAACAGCAGAGACTGCGACTCGGGGGTGTTATATCGTGCAAACACTTTCGAGTTTTGAAAATTCTGGTAATTCACCACCACAAGCTCCCGCAGCACAGGCCACAGATTCGCGTAAACGATCTGAAACTGCACCCTCGCCAGCGCAGGGTCCTGGACGATCGACTCCATGCAGTTCACGGGAGAGGTCTTCCCATCTTGGAACCTCTGCCAAAGCTCCTTCTCGGAGACGTCTCCAGCAGGCTGTACACTGCGGCGCCTTCGCCGTGCCCATAGCTGCACCCGCCTCATGTACTGTACCCATATCTGCGAGTCATTCTGTGTTACCGCATGGCACTGCTTGTTCGTGAGGCCAAAGCTCAGCAGATCTGCAGGAGACTCAATGCTCCTCGCAATCGCAACAGCCACGCCCTGCGGAAAGAAGCCAGGTCGCACCTCGCCATCGTCTATCGGAATCTCGGTGAGAGTGTCTCCCATTGCCATACCCCGGTGCACCCTCCGCACCGTCTGTCTCGCTGTTCGCTCCGACCACTCGAGATTGAGGCTGCAACCGGTTACACGGGGAAACGTAGCCATGAATCCCAGTTGTCGCGGGCTGTTTAGTGGTAGTGTTGTTACGAAGCAGGGAGACACGCGTTGGCGAGCAGCGCTGCCGTGTTGCCGGACAGAGGAGCCAGTTTTTTCCTGTCAGTTGGCAGGTGTGCGAGCCGTTGGGAGACTTGGGGACTGCTCGCCCTGGTTTTCTGTTTTCTGTCGTCTAAGTTCGCTGTAGAGCGAGCCTCTCAGGTGGTCTTCTCCTTTTTGCGCCGCACGACACGTGAACCACAACAAATAAGAAAACATCACCACCGGCAGCGGTTCTCGGTTACACTGCTCCGCAACGCTTGCCCGAATGGATCCAGTAGTATTAGCTAACGCAGGAAATTGACGAGAGGGGCTGGGACGATTTAGCAGTGAGAGAAACAAAAATGGGCCACGCGATTGACTTCAACAGAATTCTGTTCAAGTCGAGGGCCAGGGACCAGCGTGAGAACCTCCCCATATACATCTTCGACACCGCGCTTTTGCCCGAAGACTACTTTGGATTGTTTTCCTGGATAACAAGTGGAAGTGACAATGAGCTCTCGGTTACCAACGATGAGATAGCGAAGAGCCTGATATCCCGTCTGCCAGACGAGAACTGCGCAATGGTGTTCTTCTCGTCCGGACTATCCGGGTGGTCCAAGAAGGCCGAGTACGATAGCGAAGCAAGGATGCAGGTGTCTGGGACCAGCCGAGTGATTCCCAACCTTAACTTGTCTGTGAAACTCCTCCGGCTATTCAGAATGGTGCCCACGGAAAAGAAAACGAAGCTTCATAAGATATACTTCGTACATGAAAGTGGATGGATAACGAAGTCTATAATCGACATTCTCGGGACCTTGTGGAGCAAGACAGCAAAGCGGGAAAACGGTTCTCTATCACCGCTCAAGATTCAACACTTGGATAGCATATCGAAGCTCTCTCAGTTTGTGGACATTACAAAAATACCAATTTCGCTGCCGAACTACGTAGCAGACAAGGTCTACTACGGAAATTCGAGAGTAGTAGTACCAATTGAACAGCGAGAGGTTTTTGGGGTTCCCTTGAGACCTACAAATTCACTGACGCTGACGCATTTTGCAAAGATATTCAACAATCTGATCGCGTTCCTCACTACACCGGAGATTTCGACCAGCTTCGGTGAAGAGGACTGGAGACAGATTATTCAGTTCAACAACCTGTCTCAGGATACGTCTCTTGCTGTGGAGATCCTGAAAGACTGCATAAGGAGAAACCAGCGAGTTGATCTCAGGGATTGGTCATTTATCGAGCATTACGCTGCCCTGATACATTTTCTGACCACCCTCAATGATAGTTCACGCGGTATTCTTCCTCTTGGAATTCTCGTGGATGCTGATGAGACCCATTTCAGGGATATTGACTGCGTTAACCGTAAACTAAACGAGATTGCATCGTACGAGCATAAAGACGACGCAGTGGCTTCGCCCGCTGACAGTCCGCGCCCTGTACCTACAGAAGGAGAAAAGTACAATAACATGTACATTCTCATCAAGATACTCAAGTTGTACCGTGCTCTGATTTTGAAACTGGAGGAGGGATCCCAAGTGATAGAACCCGAAGCCCCTGCTGAGAGGAACTCACAAAAGAGACAAAAGTTGAGGCTCCTGCTTTCTATCACCAAGGTATTTTACAATGAAATGGAGTGCAACGGTGAGGAAGATATTGACGTTGGGTTTGATAACTTGTTCAAATTCATCAACGCAATTTTCGAGAATTGGGACCAGCTGGAGATAAGTATGGGTGGTGGAGTGCATCTCATCGACGAGTTTCCTGATGTGATTGAGTTCCGCCAGTTTGAGGCTTTCAATGCATCCGCTCACGGATTGCCACCAGTCAGGAAACGGTCTGACAAACTGAGGACTGAGAGCCTCCAGAAGAAAACGAAGAATCGGTTGCCACCAACACCGCCTCTTCCTAGAAACTCAAGGAGAGTTGAGACTGCTTCACGGAAATCTGTTCTGAACCCAGGCATTGGAGCACCTGCCGGCCCAGTCGCTGTCTCGCGGGTTCAGTCCGAGATTGAGATAGTTGCAGGCACGCTCAAGAAAGCAACGCAACCTCGAAGACACTACACGTCTTCTCCAGTAGACGACCACTTCGATCCGAGGGACCAAATGAACTCCAATCTAGTTAGGTACACTGAGAGAGATAGAGCCGTGCTGCAGGAAAGGCGCAACGCAAATAGCGTCCTTCTCAAAACAGAGAAAGCCAAACCGGTGAAAAGCAGAAAGATATCCAAACTGATAGAGAACTACGAGAAGAAGTACATGGAACTAATGGGCGCCGAAGCAGACTAGACATATATACTATATACAAACATTAACAGAGGGACACGCGCATATACATACTCTTCATATAGGCACCGAAGTTCATTTCCTGCCGCTTGCTTAATCGTACAAAAGATCAGCTATCATGGAGATGTTTTTATGCTCCTCAGAATAAAGACTGGATATCCTGTCGCCCACGCGCTCTCCTTCTCTGACCCAAGCTCTGAACGCCTCTGAGGGATCAATCATAGAGGTGAACGTCGAGCTGTCCTGCCTTGACATCCTTGCCATAAACATAAGCACCTCTTCCTTAGATCTCCCTTGTTTCATCAGCTCATTTATGCACCAATTCCCAACTTCCTCCAACTCCATCATTCGCAGCCCCACATTCTCGTGTAGAAAACAATTCTTCGTGACGGTCTTGCCGTCGTTCAGTTTAGTCATGCACTGATCAAGGATCAACTCGAGAACAACATTCCTGATCGCCTGGTCAGGCAAATACAGCTGTACATGCTCCAGTCTCAGAGAAAACGGGTTGCTGAGTGCGTTAAACCTAAACCGCCTGCTACTGTTAGTGTAAATATACTTCAGGTACGCCAATGGGAAGCGTCGAGCAGCGTATCTGACGTAAGCTGCACTCCAGTGCTTCCATGTAGGATCCTGGCTCGAGATGTTCTCTATCAAACGCTGGTAGATTTCTTCTAATTTCTTAAAATCGAGTGGCCTTTCTCCCGAATTGTTCAAAATCATGTAGTTAATAAGTGATATATAGCCTGATTTCGAAACCAGTGGGGATACCTTGTCACACATATCCAAGCCAGTCTCCAGGCCATCATCGTCTTCGAGGATCCTCGATATGATATGATAGAAATCAGCGTGGGAAAGACCATTGAACCTTTCAAAGAGAGTATTCATGGTTTTCTCGGCTTCTTCTGAATCACTGCGCATCAGATGCAGAGACATGAGAGCAGATATAGCCCCCTTCGAAGCCTCTTCGTCTTCACCGGGAGGCTGTTCTGGTGCCTGGGCAAACAAAAGTTCACACAGCTCAAGGTTCCGCGTTCTCGTAGCGTGAAATGCTAGAGCCTCGAATAGAGTCGGGCTGTGTTTGCACGAACTAAGCGGTAGATCTTTGACGAGATCATCAACCAGCATGCGATACGCCCTCTTTCTCGAGAAAAACGTAATCAGCTTTGCAAGAACTCTGTAGTAGTAAAATTTGCTGGCTCTGTTGTTGATGCTTGAGGTGATTGGGCTGTGTTGAAAATTGGGCAAGGCCCTGACACAACACCATGCAATATATACCCCCTCGGAGTTCTCAAGCTTTATTTCCTGCTCTATAAACATGTATGCAAGGCGTAGAATGGGCTCCAAGTCACCCGGTTTCAGAGACCGCGATACGTCGCCGCCGGTCCCTGATATTATTCTCTGAAGAACAAAACTGAACACAATAGTCTTCACTCTTGTCGCACCGCGGATATCGCTTGATATATCAAGAGCGTTTGTCAAGAGCTGTGAGTAACTTCCATTATCCAAGGGAGATAAAAATCCTGAGATGGGAACTTCGCTTCCGTTGTCCCTAAGTGTTTGTTCAAATCCGTCCTGGATTTCAACCAGATTGACTAAGCTGTGGCAGTTGGTGACGTCGGCGTACGGATCTCTCACCAGCAGCGCTCTCGCGACTTTCTGTATCAATGAGTGGTCAGTAGCCAGTTTTTTCGCAACTTTTTTGGCTTTGTCTGACCGCTTGGCCATGCGCAAAAGGGCGGTGTAAATCGCTGAAGCCAGAGAAGGCGAGTTCAGTACGACCGCCATATCTATCAATATCTGGATCACATGGTAAGAATGGTCCTTGTTTGCTGTGTCTATGTATTTCACCGCTCGCATGAGCTCCGGCTTGAGGTGCCTCTGCACGTAGTGATTGTTTCTGAATATCTGCCGAAAGTAGTAGCACCGGATATCGTTGATTTTATCTCGCTCCTCCCGGGTGAGATTGTCTTCCCCTTCGAGAAATTCCAAATGGAAAAGATTCCACAAGTGGATCGGTTGCGCGATGAGCTGAGGCAGCCTATGGTTCTGACACAAAATCCGCACAAACACCCGTGCTTCCGCAAGATATCCAGACCGCACAAGATCAGAGACAATGTTCTGGCCGCTGTTTTTCTGCTTTTTAGCCAAGCTTATTAAAAGCGGTCCTTTGCGAGTTATATTATCAGACGATAGGTAGGCAAGTAAGCGCGACATCGGTAGTCTATCATGATCTGCAGTTGCCTCCGTCGTTCCTGTCGCCGCTGGCTCGCCATTACGCGCGCCTTTGTGACTCTGTTCCATCTTATGAGTAGCTCCCCCATCTGAATTCTCTGCGGGGGCCCCAGGCGGCCTTGCAAAGTCTGTTGCAAAGCCTCGTGTGCGCACAGACCGCCCACAGTTCAAGCATACGCAAGCAGCGAAGGGATGTCGTATGCGGGCTCGCCTAAACCCGCCAGCAAGTATCCGTAAGCTGAACGCCACGCTCATAGCGGGCTATGCCTGGTAGTTGTTTTCCTTCGAAGCAAGTACACCTTGACAGCTCTTATCACTCTCTTCTCTCTCCGTCTGTCACCTCCTCCAGAGCGGGCATGCACAAACAGTCGCTCCACAGAAAAATAACGGGAGAGTTAAAACAAAATCAGATGTAGCACCATGTGCATAGCGCGGAGTCTGTGTTATCCGCCGTGCCTAAGCTTCAAACCACGCTTGGCCTGTAGTGCAGTCTGAAAAGCTTGACTCTTGAAGATGGTAGTGTGATTATCGATATCGTCACCAAAAAAAAAGATCTCTCGAAGGGCCCGTTTTAAACTCTCTCTAGTGTTGGCGACTGCATAACTCGGTTCCGCCATTGAGTCGCTGTGACGATGTTTGATTTTCTATTTGGAAAGAGCCCTACCAAGGCCGAGGAGAGGGCTTCCGCTGGGGCTCTGTCACGGGCTCGCGCACCGCCTGTTCCATCGGTCCCAGGCGCGACCCCATCCGTGCCATCGCTGGTCACTCCCAGTGACTTCTTCAACTATGGTTTCCCGGGACCGATCCACGACATTGAGAGGAGACAGGAGTTCATTTCCGTGTATAACAGACAGACGCGTAACCCGTACTACGTTGTCGAACACATAACGGCAGCCTCGATAGCGAAAAACGGTCAGAACGGAGATCGTAAGAACTCTGTTTTCAAGGAAGACGAGCAGATCCCCACCAAGTTTAGGGCTAGACTACGTGACTATTTTAGATCTGGATACGACAGGGGCCATCAGGCGCCCGCTGCTGACGCTAAATTTTCGCAATTGGCCATGGATGAGACTTTCTACTTGACCAACATGTCGCCGCAGGTTGGCGAGGGCTTCAACAGAGACTATTGGGCGCATTTGGAGGACTTTTGCCGGAGACTGGTCAACAGGTACAGCTCGGTGAGGATTGTGACGGGGCCCCTGTTCCTTCCCAAACGCGATCCTGTAGATGGCAAGTTCAGAGTCACATACGAGGTTATAGGCAACCCACCGACGATAGCTGTGCCTACGCATTTCTTCAAGCTTGTTGTTGCCGAGGCACCGGTCTCGAGCCCGTCGAGCGGCAACGTCTCTATTGCTGCGTTTGTGCTCCCTAACGACCGGATCTCCAATGACGTGGCTCTACAGTCTTTTGAGATACCGCTGGAGGCACTGGAGTCCTCAAGCGGGTTGGAGTTTCTGAAGAGCTTGCCTGACAGTCGAAAGAAGGCTCTCTGTGAAGAAATAGAGTGCAAGATCATCGTTAGAGACTTCAGTAATGCCATTAAGAGCCTGCCTGCCGGCGAGCAGCGACTGGCTCTTCCTGCACCTAAAAAATAAGCATGTGTACATAAGATATATCCGTTGACGCATTTATTCAATTTCACACATAACATCATTTTTCCTTTACCCTTTGTTCAATGATAAATAAAAGGGAGAGCAATAAATAAAACAAGAAAAGAACATAAAACAAAAGAAACAAATTTGTAAATGCAACGCATGAAAGCATCTATAGTGTACAATTCTCTTTAAAAGACATTCATATCCAGGCCGCAGCGAGTGATTCCTTTCAGGATGTTGTCTAGTGCGGTCAGGTTCTCCTCTTCCGTGTGGTCCACGAGGCTTATCATATCGCCATTGAGCAGGCTGTCTATGGTGACCTCCAGAATCTTATCGTGCTGTGGACTGGGCCACTCCACTATTGTCTTGGTAGCGGACAGCCCCCTCAGCTCCCTCAGGAGACCTGACGTTTTTGTCTTGGCATCGTTAACATTGAGCAGTAGATATTCCTCGCGCGACATCAGCAGCGGCTTCGGGTGAATCAGATGTGAGATGAGCTCTGCGTCTTGGGTGATTCTCCAATCAAGGCCGTAGTACTTTTTGAACCATCGATGAGCGTCTTCCGTTCCGGTGGTTACTGGTTCTGTGAAAGGTACAGGCAATCTCATAATCGATGACAGCATGTCATACAGCATTGATCCACACCATTTCTCCAGAGGTTTATGCACAAAGTGTGCTCTCTTGTACGCTGCCTCTGGACTCGATATGAACGCCAGCTCCGCGTACTTTAGGATCTCTGCAGCCACACCACTCTCGGTCTCCTCGGACACATCCTGTCCATCAGCAAGCACACTGTGCAGAAACTTCAAGCTCAGGCGCACATCTGCCAGCCGCCCTGGTCTCAGGAGTGGCGACGTCTGCGCAGTAAACAGGCAGAACGCTGCTAGCTCGACACAGTGGCTCACGTATATAGGGTAATCTCTTACTGCCGTAGTGATCAGCTCTCTCACTATGCCTGCCGTCTCAAGACACACACTAACTGCACTGTCCAGGTGCACCGACTGAGCGCTGATATCGCCCGCGCCCGCAGAAAGTACCAGAGACTGGAGAAAAAGCTTGCAGAAATTAACACGTAGCCTCGTGAACAACAGCAGACCGCCCGCAGGCATGCCGTCAAGCAGCCTCGTCTCCACCTTGCTGATTTCGTACTCCCATATGCATACATTTGTGTCAAGCGACTTCGAATCAACGTCGCCCACGCACACCTGGCTCAGCTGGTCATAGATGTTCGAGCACAGCACACTGGTGTCAAATAAAACCTGCAAGTGGTCAACTTTCCTGCCGGTACAGCTTTCTTTATAGCTCTGGACACCGGCCGTAATCACGGGTCCATCAGGTAGCCCATTGAAGCAGCTCCATTGCGTCAGGTTCACGTATATGAGTGCCCATATTTTGTGACTCAGTAGCTCTTCTTCGTCATTCCCCTTTTTCCTCTTGTCATCCAGTTGGTACATCAGCTTGGCAGCAAGCTCGGTATACTCCAGGGACCCTGCACCGAGAAACTTGTTGTCAGGTAGACCCCATGACGAAATCAACAGCAGAGCCTTAATCACGCCCACCGGGTTCGGTATGTCCTTCGACATCCAACAGCGCAGTCGTGACGTCTCTCTTATGTACAAGGACAGTTTCCTGAGCATCTCTGCGGACTCGGTGTCGGACTCCGTTGCCAGTGCAGCCAGCATTATGCACCAGAACTTGAATTTTGATCTGCGGTGTAGAGCTGCGCCCGACCTCACCTTCTTGAAGATGGGGATGAGCATCGATATTCTCTCATTGAAGATGCCGATAAGCCTTTCCACTTTAGCAGCTGACAAACACAGTCCGATGTCGTCTACTTTAAAACTCTCGGAAGAGCCGGTATCGCTATCCGAGGTACCCATAGAAGAGATCGGACTATCGCCAACAGCGCCGAGCTCAACGCTGGCGGTGCTATCATCTTCGTCATCGTCTGACACCAGCGAGCTGCTCGCTGGAGAAGGCAGCATGAGGCCCTGGGCCGCAGCCCCCTCGATATCAACGAGGCCGGCCACTCTGAACCCTTGTTTCTTGCACATACTTCTCAGCATTCTGTCCTTCTCTATGAGACCATCCACCAGTCTCTTCAGCTCCTCAATGTTATCGCTCAGGTTTCTGATGATGCTCGAGCGCTTGACCGGTATCACTATCTCCATCTGGCACTGTAGTCCCCTCTTGGAGCACGACGAACACCCGTTTGGTTGGGTATCCACGTAGTCGCATTTCGTCTTGTGTTTTCTACATCTCGAGCATGACTTTAATTTTCTGGGTTTCGGTTGATCCGGGTCTGGAGACATGCATCCCTGTGCTTGATCCAAGTTCTTGTTGATAATTTTTGTTGTAACCCCGAAATTACGCTTGAAATCATCGGCAAAGCCAATTTTACCGGTGTCCGTCTTTTGTTTTTTGATCTGATTAGCAGATGGGGAAGGCGATGTGCCGCGCGTGTCTGTGGACCCACAGCAGTCTGACGGGAACTCCGACAATACTGAGCACGCCGGAGAGCTTGAAAACTGTGAGTTGGCCTGCGTTGGTGACGACGGTGACGAAGCAGAGGTGGAAGCCACACTCCTGCTCCGCTTCCTGAGTAGAGTGCTCGGTAGCAGCGGCACTAATCTTTTACTCTCCATCTATGGTTCAGATAATGGCATCCCCCAGCATAGGACGTTCGTTCTCTGTGTCTTACCTACTTATCATAAAAAATTGTCGAGGAACCAGCAGCAGACAGTTATCATAATAAGCAGTGCTGAACCAAATACACACACATCTCGCTCTCCGTGTAATTTCAAAACCGCTCAAATTCCTCAGCTCGGTAATAAAAAACCTCGCATCTCTGACCGGCAGCTCTTTATCCATCTCCAGCGAATCAAAACGCGCTATTTGCTCAGCTCGTGCACGGAAGAAAAATGTGGCCTGGCCCAAAGTCCCTCACCAGCCCGCTGATTTCCTATACGGGTATCAGGGGCAGCGCAGAGCTGCTCAGCCGCACACTAGCCCCATGAAAAAGGCCACACGCCGTGCGGCGATGGCCTTAGGTGTCCTCCTTCCCACCTACACAAGAGAGAGTACGAGCGGGTACTCTATCCGCGCAACTTCCATCAGCAGTCTGTGCAGGTAGAGGCTCTCTCCCTTGAGCGATCTCTCGCTCATAAGGAGCTGGACTGTGCTCACTATGGACGAGTGCGGTTCTTCTGTTCTGTTCGGCTGCTGCTGCTGCTGCTGCTGCTGCCAGAGATACGACTCAACGTACCTCAGGATACCGACTATAGTGCCTATGAGAAATGGCTGCAAAAAGTACTCAAGGCCATTGTTCAGCGAGTCGCTGTCAATGTACCGCCACTCGTGCGCTATCACACACTCTCTGTAGATGACAGGGATTATCCTGAAACAGTCGCGGATGGAGGAGTCTTTGATCAGGTCGTCAGATATGCCCCCTGAGGACGAGGAGTCAAATATCGAGTTGATCCAGTCGTTGATCAGTTTGTCGTAGTGCTCGTCATCCTGTAAGCTGCCATTCTCAAATCCCCCTTCCAGTAGTGTCATTATCAGAGATCCGCCGCTCGCTGCCAAGTCGATCATGCTCAGCCTGTGTCTCGAGTACACCACATGCACAGTGAGCAGTATGCAGTTGAAGTCGACATAGCTCTCCTGCACGTTCAGGTCATCTTCCTCGTCCACGTCCATAGCGTCATCCACCTTATCAGACTTCTGCTCTTCTTCGGCCTGCTGCTGCTGCTGCTGCCCTTGTGGCTGCCCTTGTTGCTGTTGCTGCTGCTGCTGCGGTGTTTGGTCTCCGCCCTGCAGCGTTGGCTGCTTCTCCTTAGGCTGTCCCTTCAGCGAGTCCCACTTACTCAGATACGCCGTGAGAGGCTTGGCAAACTCGAGAGGAGTCACCTCAAATACAAGGTCTTGGAATAGCCTGTCGTTGAGCGTCAGTGATAGCAACAGCCTGTGCAGCCTGGAGCTGTCGTTCTTCTCCACGAAGCTCAACACGACACTGTATATCGTGTGCATAATTTCCAGCTTCAGCTCGACGCAGCCGACAGCGTCCACCTCGTCAATGACCTGCGCTATTCCCGAGTCGTCTAGAGTTGTGAACTCCGGGTTCACGTCAACTGCGAGCTCCTCGACTCTCTTCTTCAGATCATCGCTGTTCACAGATTTCCACTCCTCGTACCACTTGTACAAGCCCTTGTCCTCCACGTCCATAATCGCCTGGAAGTCAGACACTTTCAGTAGCCCCATCCCAATGAGGGCCTTCAGAAAGAAGTGCCGTATGTCTTCGCTTGTGGACGGAAACGCGTTGAACATGTCATCCTCCTCCACGTTGAAAAGCTTGAGGTCTATAGAGTGGAAGCAGTCTTTGATTATTCCCGACAGGCTCTCCTGGTTCACCTTCAAGAACTCTTTGATGAGTATGGGCAGTTTGTACACTATGACAAACTGCCAGTTCCTGGTGCGAATGGTATGGTTTCTGTTTTCCACCACTGACCGCTGGTAACAGTCAAGCAGCGATATCACCAGCTCGTATAGTATATTAGCATTCGAGTTACTCAGATTGATCAGCTCCTTGAACGACTGGATGAACTCCTGTCTCTGCTCAAACGTCACCAGCGGGTGGAAACAGTTGTTCGTTAACCACAGCGACTTCTCTTTCCGCAGGTCCCGCACACTGCCCATCACCACGCTCGCGGGATCCTCAACTTTCAGCGCCAGCTCCAGAGACAGAGGACTGCCGAGCACATCGAGCAATCCGCTGAAGGCGCCCTTGAAGCTCGCGTCTACGGCTAAGCTGTTCTTCTTGTATACCTCTATCAGCACAAGCAAAAAATTGGTGATGGCCTCCTTGAGGAAATCGGCCGAGTCCGAGTCCGAGTGCGCCACTAGCCCCGCGTAAGATGATATATCGCGCACCAGCTCTATCCACTGCGCTTTCGTGAGCGCCAGGTTTCTGAAGTCCTCAAACTTCGATATCTTGCATAATATCAGGAACTGGTCTCTCACAAGCAGCCTCGGGAACACTGCTGTGAACAGTCTCGGCAGTCCAACCGCCGAGTCGTAGTCATTGACAGATAGATCTGCGATGTAGCTGACCTTCAGCGCCTTTTCATCGCAGTTCCTGTACAAGTGCGTGATAATGCTGTCTTGGTCTAGATCATTTTTATGACTGAGCTGTTTGAAAAGAGACCGAAACAAGACAGGCGATACCTGTTTGACCAGACTGATCTGCACTAGATTCTCAAGAGTAACAGACATGCCACGCCGCGCTGACGCTCCCCGAATCCTCCTGCTAGCGATTGTGCAATAGTCTGGACACACGCAGAAGTCGTTCTGATGGTAGTGCGCACTACATCTGTGCACTGGAGCTGGCCTGCGGAGTGGGATGGGAGCTGGTGATAAGGATAGACTTAAGCTCGTCTCACCAAGCAGCTCAGATAGTGGGTCTTCTGTTTCAAGACATGGAGAGCATGGGTGCCTTGCATCAGAGGTGCTGCCGGGCGGGTAGCCTGGATAGATTGTGCTGATATGAACGGTGCTCCGTACGTTCTCAGGGGAAGATCTTAAGGCACGGTGAGGGGAATGCAGAACTATAGGGGAAGCTTAATCGTTTGCTAGATCGGGCACACTCCCTGGAATATCCGGTCTACTTAATTTCTGCGTCCTTCTTGCGAATATGTGAGAGGCTTCACAAGAGAGATGAACTTATTTTCTCCAACAGGTTGCAGTTACCGGACAATTCTTTTTTTTATTTATTTATTTATTTATTTATTGTCCCCACTCTATTAAACATCTCCAGGAGTTACGGTCTGCATATTATTGACTAAGTTGAGTGGTTTGGGTTGAAAAAGCGTATAGCTGAAGATTGCAGACCTCCCAGTTTCCCTTCACGTACCCCGCGCTGCCCTGAATATCTAGGTTGGGAGGCAAGTAAAATCATGATTACGTTCCAGAGGTCAGCAGTAATGACTAGGCTACATTACCTGTGTAAGAAAAATTAGAAGGCGCAAACACGGTACATTTGGCCAAAAACAAGCGCACAACAGCTACAGTGTGCCGTTAGAACACCCATCGTGTTCCGGCAATTTGCCTGCGGCTCAGCTCTTCCGCGAGCAATTTCCGCCTCTGCTCCATATCCGTCGATACCCAGCGACGGAACCAATAGCAGATGTGTTTCGCCCGTTGCTCCGTATCTCAGATCTCCCCATTTAATTGCGTGGACTGGGCAGGCTCGCCTCCTCCTCAGTGCATGTCCCCAGATATGTGACTTCTGCACCGTGAGCTGTTGCAGGCCGGAAACCAGAGCTCGGTCGTGGTCGGGCCTTAAGCAGAGAGGTTGCATTAAGTTGGCCTCCTCGGCACAGACGCTCAATATAGCCGTAGGATACACCTTGTAACACGAATAGGGGTGGAGTCTGCGAGGAGAGCCTACGTCACTACAGCGTAATGGGAAACAGTAAAAAGCCACTGTACATGAAAACCTCTTGCTCTGTTGGAGAGAGAGTTCGGGACTGGGAGATACGAGAAAGAAACCTTAACCATCTCCAACTTTAATAGGCTAAGTTGCTCCAGTGCATTCCGGATGGCAAAGTGTCGGGAGAAGCATTGCGAGCATGATGTCAGTCTCATTTCATTTTTCCCCGGTGGAGAGATATTTCCGACAAGGTTTACGTTACGTGAGGGTGACGCTTGCGTTAAAGTATGCACACCTCTTCCGGAACAACTAATGACCGGAAAACCCATCTGCTGTTTTTCTAACTGAGCGGCGAAATATTCACTTCGTGGTGTGATGAAGCGGCAGGTGGCGGTACAGCGCGGAGAAAACTTGTGGGCAATGTGTGCTTAAACGCACAGGTGACTACAAATGGTCTCCATTCGTGTGGGAATAACGTGCAGAGTGGTCGGAAAAGTCATCTATGGGGAGTGAGGGAATTAAAACGGTAACAGGAACACGTACCTGAAAAGTTGGCCCGCCTGTATCAGCTACCTCGTAAAACATCCATGGGTGCGCTCAGCATCAGGAGGGGAATGAAGCTAATACCGAGTGCGTCTTGGCAATAGCGACGATCACACCTGCAAGCTTGAAATTTCAGTTTGCAGTGCTCGCCGCGAGAAAATCCGATTTCAGAATACAGTGAGTGAGTGACCCCAGACCCCAGACGGAAATATTTTCACCGGATACTTTTTCCGGGGTATCATGCATTTTTGTATTTGCAGTGACGGAAATATTGCCTTACACGGCACTCAGATTTTATTATATAAAGGGACGATAGTTCAGAAGTATATGGGGTTTTCTCCTCAGACTATATTCAATTGGATATACAATATTAAAGAATATAAAGATAATGCTAGGATTCTACGATAGGTTGAGAGCGCTCAACTATCAGGGAACTTTCTACGATAAGTTCCCTAAAATTTATAATGTTTACGTCATCGCTGCTATTGCAACGGTTTCTGGTTTGATGTTTGGTTTCGATATATCTTCTGTTTCCTCCTTTGTTGGTCAGAAACACTATAAGGACTTCTTCAACTATCCAAACTCAATTACTCAAGGTGGTATCACGGCCTCTATGGCTGGTGGTTCGTTCCTGGGTTCGTTGGCCTCGTCTTCGATTTCCGATATTTTCGGACGTCGTTTCACGATGACCTTCTCTGCTACTTTCTGGATTATCGGTGCCATGGTTCAGTCCTCATCACAAAATAGGGCACAGTTGATTTGCGGTAGGTTGATTTCCGGTGTGGGTATCGGTTTTGGTTCGTCTATTGCTCCAGTCTACTGCTCTGAGGTATCGCCTGCACGCATGAGAGGTATGATTGCTGGTATCTTCCAGTTCTCTGTTACCGTTGGTATCATGGTGATGTTCTACATCGGTTACGGTTGCTCGTTTATTGACGGTGTTGGATCGTTCCGTGTGGCTTGGGCTATCCAGATCATTCCAGGTCTGATTTTGCTTATTGGTGTTTTCTTCTTGCCAGAGTCGCCAAGATGGTTGGCTAACCATGGAAGATGGGACGAAGCCGAATTTGTTGTTGCCCAGGTAACTGCTAATGGTGATAAGAACGATAAGGATGTTTTGATTCAGTTAGAGGAGATCAAGGAACAGGTGTTGATAGATCAGGATGCAAAGTCCTTCGGCTACATCGATCTTTTCAAGCACGGAAACTTAAACCGTACTATGGTTGGTATCTGGGCCCAGATCTGGCAGCAGTTGTGTGGTATGAATGTGATGATGTACTACATCGTCTATGTTTTCGATATGGCTGGTTACACGGGAAACACTAATCTTGTGTCTTCGTCTATTCAGTATGTTATCAACGTGGTCATGACCATTCCTGCTCTGTTCTTGATGGATAGGGTTGGTAGAAGACCACTATTGTTGATCGGTGGTGTCTTAATGATGACCTGGTTGTTTGCACAGGCTGGTTTACTTGCTGTCTACTCGGTACCTACTGATGGTTTCGACGGAGACTCGACCGTGAGAATCACTATTCCAAAGGCCAACAAGCCTGCAGCCAAAGCTGTTATTGCCTGCTCGTATCTGTTTGTTGCTTCCTTTGCTCCTACATGGGGTATTGGTATTTGGGTGTACTGTGCAGAGATTTTCCCAAACACCCAGAGGGCCAAGGGTTCTGCTTTGTCAGCTGCCTTTAACTGGATATTCAACTTTGCGTTGGCTATGTTTGTGCCTACTGCATTCAAGAACATTACGTGGAAGACGTATATAATTTTCGGTGTCTTCTGTGTTGTGCTGACGATTCATGTCTACTTCTTATTCCCAGAGACTAAGGGTAAGACCCTGGAGGAGATTGACAAGATGTGGGCCGATAAGGTACCTGCCTGGAGATCTTCTAGCTGGGTTCCAGAACTTCCAGTCTTGGGCGAGAAGAAGGAGTTGGAAACTGAGCACCACGAGGATGGTGCTTCGGTGACGCCTGTAACTTCTGCTGAAGCTACTGCTTAAGCTCAAATGATTATGACCCTGTTTTCTATATGAGAGGGTTCTGGGAGCCAATTACGATTAACGATCTTAATAATGAATGATATTCGTTAGGAAACTTGCCTGTAGAAAACGCAGAACGGTAGTGAAATAAATACTCTGGGAACTTCTTCTTTGTAGATAGTGCACGAGGAGAGAGATGTCGGAAAATACAACACCGAACACGGGAGATCTACAGTTTGATTTTCCGGGAGACGGCGTTCGCCACAGACGTTGCGCAGGTCGCAACAATACCTACCGACTACCTTCATTAGGGCCTCCATAGATGTGCTCTAGGACTATCTTAAGTAGCCAATTAATAAAGCGCTCTGGACTTATTTCAAGTAGCAAATTTATGAATCTATAAAGCACTATAGTGTACATCCGGCAGGGCTCTGAGTCTCTCCGCGGCCTGCTCTGGCGTCAGATCCCTCTGAGGCTCTCCAAGCATCTCGAATCCGACAAGGAACTTCCGCACAGTAGCGCTTCTCAGCAGCGGCGGGTAGAAGTGAACATGCAGATACGAGTCTGCTTTTGTCTGCTCGTCCGCGTGCAGCGGAGCCTGGTGTATACCCATCGAGTAAGGGAACGACGTCTCAAACAGGTTATCGTACTTCACAGTCACCGCCTTAAGGATCGCCGCAAAATCAGTCCTCTGCTTCTGCGACATCTCCTTCAGAGACGGCACGCGCTCTCTGGGGAGTACCATCAGCTCGAATGGCCACACCGCCCAGTAGGGCACCACAGCAATGAACGAGTCGTTTTCGGTCACGATCCTCACTTTCTCCGAGCGCTCCAGCTCTGCGTAGTCTCCGAGCAAGCTCGCGCCGTGGTGCTTCTCTCTGTACGCGGCGGTGTTTCTCAGCTCGTGCTCCATCTCCGTGGGGACGGTGTCCAGGCACCACGCCTGTCCGTGCGGGTGCAAGTTCGAACAGCCCATCACCGTTCCCTTGTTCTCAAATATCTGCACGTACTGGTACGGCGCGCCCGCCTCGCTCTGCAGGTCCGTGTACAGTTTCGTCCACGTCTCCACAACCTTCTCAATCTGCTGTGCGCTCATCCGCGGCAGCGTGAGATTGTGCTGCGGAGCAAAGCAAATCACAAAGCACTTCCCCTTGACACCGCTCGTCCTGAACAGCCGCATCTGTAGGCTGTCGCCCGCGGCAGACTCGTCCGGGTGGTACTCCGGCTGCACGAGCTTCACAGCAGGGAAGTCGTTCGGAAACACATACGTCTCAGTGTACTTCGGGTTAACAGGGCCCGTTGCCCTCTGGTTGCCCGGGCACAGGTAGCACTTCGGGTCAAACTCAGGAGCCTCGGTCGCAGCAAGCTTCTCCTGCTGTCCCAGCCACGGCCGCTTCGCTCTGTGTGGGGACACAAGCACCCAGCTATCGGTGAGCGGGTTGTATCTTCTGTGGCTATGGTCTGTAAAGTCAAATTTCTCTTCAGACATTTTCGGTCTTCTCTAGCATTCTCTTCTCAAATTGTGTAAAATAGTTGCGAATCCCGTCTGCCCTCGCAGAGCACACCCAGCAGTTTTAACTCGGGCCTCTCCGAGGATGTCACCAGGTTGCAGTCTAACGGTGTGGATCATGCACGTCTTTTTTTCGGATTTATTAGCTGTGACCGGATATGCAGGTGATCACGAAAAGAAGGAAACCAACCCTTGCTGGAGGGTC
The DNA here is from genome assembly GCA_030567535.1 of Kuraishia floccosa. Taxonomy (NCBI): domain Eukaryota; kingdom Fungi; phylum Ascomycota; class Pichiomycetes; order Pichiales; family Pichiaceae; genus Kuraishia; species Kuraishia floccosa. The sequence goes on from JAJLSK010000003.1 coordinate 977,154, forward strand.
TCCACGAGCCGGAATTGGAAGCGGGTTTCCGCGAGAACCTTCTCTTCCCGTCTTCCGCACCCGCACAGTGTGCCCTTTTCGCGCAGTGCAACATTCATACGTAGTGCTAGCGCTGGAGAGCTGAGATACGGCGCGGTAGAACAGAGAGCGGTGTAGAGAGCAGAACAGCGGCCCATGGGCTTTGAGAACCATGTGCTGGTCACTGGGGGAGCCGGGTTCATGTATGTAGCCGTTTGGTGGTTGTTTACCGCGCTGTCGGCGACCACAGCACGCGGTCGGAGATTGCTACTAACCGACTAAACCTTTTACAGAGGATCGTGGATGTGCGAGTACCTGGTGAGCGAGTACCCGTCCTCGCTGATTGTGTGTTTCGATAAATTGACGTACTGCGGGAGTTTGAGGAACGTGGAGCACTTGGAGGGGCGGGAGAACTTTGTGTTTGTCCGCGGCGATATCACCAACCTGTCGGCGGTGCAGGCTGCGGTGTCGCTGTACGAGATTGACGCGATAATCAACTTTGCAGCGGAGTCCGACGTGGATAGGTCGTTTGCCGATCCTCTGGCCTTCTCGAAGAACAACATCATCGGTGCGCATGTGCTGCTCGAGTGCTGGCGGCTGTCGCGAGGGGCGATCGCGAAGTTTGTGCACATCTCCACGGACGAGGTGTACGGCGAGCAGGACGACGGCGCCAGTGTCGACGAGTCGTCCGCGCTGCGACCGACAAACCCGTACGCTGCGTCTAAGGCGTCCGTGGACATGATAGTGCGTTCCTACTGGCACAGCTACGGCGCGCCTGTGACGGTGATACGAAGCAATAACGTCTACGGCCCGAGGCAGTACCCGGAGAAGATTGTCTCGCGGTTCTGCTACAACCTCACGAAGGGTGAGAAGCTGCCGCTGCACGGAGACGGCTCAAACAGGCGGAAGTACCTGTACATCACCGACTGCATCAGGGCGATGGACGTCATATACAGAACGGGCGAGGCGGGCGAAATATACAATATCGGGCGGGGCCACGAGGTGAGCAACGCCGAAATGGCGGCGCAGATCGTTGGCCTGTTCCACGGAGCAGAGACAGGTAACCACATAGAGCACGTTGCGGACCGGCTGTACAACGACTCCAGGTACAGCATATCGTGCGAGAAGCTCGAGCAGCTCGGATGGAGAGACGAGGTGGGTTTCAGCGAAGGACTACAGAAAACCGTACAGTGGTACAGAGATAACGCCAGCTCCTGGTGGCATAATGTAATGTAGTTTAAGAACATAGATATACACAGCTTCCGCACGCTGGTTTAGACGCTATAATGGCATCCTGCAGCTGCTGTTCCGTGATGTCAGGGAACTGCTTCTTGTAGTACTGGTCGATGAGCGCGCGCTTGACAGCCTCCACCTTATCGCTGGGCACCAGGTGCACGGTGGAGCCGCCCCAGCCAGCGCCAGTCAGACGCGAGCCGAATGAGCCGTTCGCCCTCGCGATCTCGCACACCGCCTTGATCTCTGGACACGAGCACTCGTACAGCTCGCTGCATGACTTCTGCGACTCGTCCATGAGGCCCCCAAACTTCTCGAAGAAGTCGCCGCCCGCCTTTGATCTCAGGATTGTCAGCGCCTCCAGCACACGCAGCGCCTCGGAGTAGACGTGCTTTGCCCTGTTGTACACCTTCAGGTGTGTGAACCTGACTCTGAACTTCGTGAGGTACACTTTTGTGAACTCCTCCACGCTGACCCCCAGCGCCTCTGCCGCCTCCTCTGTGGTGTACTCGCTCTTCGAGAACGCCGTCTCGAGCACCTGCAGCACCGCCTTCAGCTTCTTCTTCTGCTCGTCGATATCACCGCCGGCCGCATAGCCAAGCTTCTCGGCGCAATACACCTCCATGAAGCCTCTCAGCGTGCCCGTGGCGAGGTTCCCGTCCGGCGCGAGCGTCAGGCCAAACTTCTTCGCGAGCAGCGACGCAGCCACCGACACCTCCACGACCCTCAGGTTGTAGTTAGTCGGCGCGGTCTCGTACTTGTTTGAGGTGACCAGCGTGTTCGCCACGAGGAACGTGAGCGGCGGGTTCGTCTCCGGGAAGGGGAACGGCGTCGCCACCAGCTTCGGCTTGAACTGCACGTACAGCGCGTGGTTCACCATGCCGCACACAGACGCCGCCTGGTCCATGCCGCCGTTGTTCACGCCGAGATAGTGCTCGGCGTCAACGGTGATGGCGGTGAGCTGCTGCTTGTCGACCTCTATGCCGTTGCACCGCAGCACAGCCAGCGACGTTGCGCACACGAACCCCGCCGACGAGCTCAGACCGCCGCCCGTCGGGATGTTTCCGTGCGCCACCACCTCCATGCCCTTCAGCGGCTTCCCGGCAAACGCAGGGTAGTTCTTCTGGATGTATATCTGCGCAACGAGGTACGCGCACTTGAAGTAGTTGGACCAGTCCGACACCGAGCTGTCGATCTCGAGGAGACTGCCGTCTGTAGGCACCGCTATGTCCCTCGGCGCGAACCTGGCGTCCAGGTTCTGCAGCCTGACGAGCGGCTCTGCCGTCGGCCTCACGGCCATGATGAAGTCAACGTCGATCGCGAGCGGGAGCACGGAGAAGTAGCAGTAGTCTATGTGCTCGCCAATCAGATTGACGCGACCGGGAGACCGCGTCACAAAGTCTGGCTTCGCGCCATACGCCTCTGTGAACTTCGCAACCAGCGCCCTGTACCTCTCCTCCTGCTGCTGTGGAGACGGGTAGAATGATAAATCTCTGTATTCTGGGATACTCATATTGATAGTTAAGTTATTGATAAATTTCTTTCTTCTTATTCACTAAACACGGACCTGCACCTATCCTCCAAGTTGTAATATAGAAAACGAAAAAAACACACTCGGCTCTGACCACTTTCCCAGGTTTAATGACTCTCGAGCGTCAACCCACCGAGCACTTACTTCTCCAGGTTTCCGTGACACAGACTCTCGGAAGGACCCCGGATAAAAAAAAATGGCCCGCTCGCCAGCTGTGCGAGTGACGGAAAACCCGCATCCGCCTGCAGACGCCCACTCCCGCACCCGCACGCGCGTGGAGACCGGCCACCCCGATGGAGTTAGCGGCAGAATTTGCCTTTTTTCTGTCGGAAACGTTTGGTGGTGGCGAGATAATTTTTCCGTTTTGGACTGCGGCTCTGCGCCAGTCACGTGTGGGTTACTTTGGGTCGCTTTCGATTACGCAGTGATCAGGTCTCGGGGACACCCGCTGTTCGGAGTATTCGCTGGGGTCACGGAACGGTGGTGCCGGCTGGGGAATTTCATTCTGGGTATATCATAGATGGTGCACTGCTAGAAACAGAGTTAGGGAGTAATTAATACTATTAGAAATGGGGTATATACTAGTGACAGGAGGAGCTGGGTACATAGGGTCCCACACGGTGGTGGAGCTTGTGTCCAGCGGGTACGACGTTGTTGTTGTGGACAACCTAGTGAACTCGTCGTACGAGTCGATTGCGAGGATCGAGGTGCTGGTGAAGAAGCGCGTGCCGTTCTTCAAGGTGGATCTGCGGGACAAGGCGAAGCTCGACGCCGTGTTCCGCGAGTTTCAGATAGACGCGGTGCTACACTTTGCCGCGCTGAAGGCTGTCGGGGAGTCGACAAAGATCCCGCTCGAGTACTACGATAACAACGTGGTCGGGACTATCACGCTGCTAGAGGTTATGAAGGCGAACAGCGTGAAGAGCATAGTGTTCTCGTCTAGCGCCACGGTGTACGGCGACGCCACAAGGTTCCCGGACATGATTCCGATTCCCGAGCACTGCCCGACAGGCCCGACAAACCCATACGGCATGACGAAGATCACCATAGAGAGCATAATCAGAGACCTGTACGCGAGCGACGGCGCGTGGAAGTGCGCGATTCTGCGGTACTTCAACCCGATCGGCGCGCACCCTTCGGGACTGATTGGCGAAGACCCGCAGGGCATACCGAACAACCTGCTCCCTTTCCTCGCGCAGGTGGCGATAGGGCGCCGCGAGAAGCTGTTTGTGTTTGGCAACGACTACGACTCGAAGGACGGCACGCCCATCCGCGACTACATCCACGTGGTGGACCTCGCGAAGGGCCACATCGCTGCGCTGCACTATCTGAGCAAGAGCGACGGCGGGCTCTGCAGAGAGTGGAACCTGGGCACGGGCAACGGCTCGACAGTGCTCGAGGTGTTTGACGCATTCTGCAAAGCTGTCGGACGGCAGCTGCCGTACGAGATTGTCGGGAGGAGAGACGGCGACGTGCTGAACCTGACGGCAAACCCGGCGAGAGCAAACAAGGAGCTCGCGTGGCACACAACCCTCAGCATCGACGACGCGTGCAGGGACCTGTGGCACTGGACGACGCGGAACCCGCTAGGTTTCAACCTGCAGGGCTACGAGTGGAGCTTTTTTGGCAACGACGGCGACTACTCGGACAGACTGCACACCATCAAGACCGCGGGGCTGCAGTGCTCGTTCGCGAACCTGGGCGCAACGGTGGTGGACATTACGGTGAACGGAGTGAAGGTGCAGAACGGCCTGAAAACAGAGAAGGAGTACCTCGACGAGCGCAACCCTTACTTTGGCGCGACCGTGGGTCGCGTGGCGAACCGCATAGGCGGCGGCAAGTTCGAGCTCGGCGGCAAGGCGTACTCGCTGCCGATGAACACGACGGCGGCAACTCTGCACGGCGGCGCGGACGGCTACAACAAGCAGCGGTTCCTCGGCCCCACGGTGAGAGCGAGCGACGGCGACGGCGACGCGTACGAGCTGGACTTCCTGCTAGTCGACGAAGGGAAGCTGTTCCCCGGCGACATCGAGCTGCATGTGCTGTACACCGTGAAGCCAGACGCGCTCGGCATCCAGTATAAGGCAGTGCTGACCAAGGGCGAGCAGACCGTGGTGAACTTAGCAAACCACACGTACTGGAACCTGTCGCGCGGCGCCACGGTCGACGGCACGGAGGTCACGCTGAGCTCGGACAGGTACCTCGCGGTGGATGAGAATCTCATCCCCACGGGCGACGTGGTGGCGAGCAAAGCGATCCGCGCGGGGGTGCCAGTGACGGTGACTCCCGCCGTGGTGTTTGACAACTGCTTCGTCGTGAGAGAGCAGTCGCCGATCGACACCTCGGACCTGCCACTGCAGGTGGTTGCCTCTGCGCACAGCGGTGAGACGGGTATCACCCTCGAGGTTGCGTCGACGGAGCCGTCGTTCCAGTTCTACACCGGCGACTACGTTCCCGAGTTTGGCGGGTACCGCGCGAGATCTGGGCTGTGTTTCGAAGCCTCGCGCTTCGTGGACGCCATCAACCACCCCGAGTGGAGACAGCAGGTGGTGCTCTCGCGGGGGCAGACCTACGGAAGCAAGACCGAGTTCAGGTTTTCAGTTAGTAAGTAGACATAGATATGACAAATAATTTAGGCTATAGTCTCTGTGTGGGGCCGGACCCAGAAGCTTAGTAAAGTGACACATGGCGCAATGACAGACGGAGACGGGCGCGATTACAAATTGTGGCGATTTGCATATAAAGACAGTAGATGACGCCGGAGAACCTGTTCTACGCTCTCTTAGCATTTTACCTACTGTACAAGGTGTCGTTTATAGTACGCCGGTTTATCCACTCGTCGAGAATGGTTTCGCAAGAGTCGGTTTCCAAAGTGAACGCGCTGATCAGAGACCACCCGGTATTTATTGCGTCGAAGAGCTACTGCCCGTACTGCGCTGCAACCAAGAAGCTGTTCAAAACCCTGAACGTGGACGCGTACATACTGGAGCTGGACCAGATAGCAGACGGAGCTGAGATCCAGGACGCCCTCGAGTCGCTGACAGGACAGAGAACCGTGCCAAACGTGTACATCAACGGCCAGCACATTGGCGGAAACTCTGATGTGCAGGGCAAAAACAACGACGGCTCGCTGAAGAAGCTACTGGCCGCTGTGTAGGTCGCCAGCTATGAATAGATGAAAGTTGGATAATATTATCGTAGATTTGCTGTCCCGTAGAGCGTGCCGCTGCATGGCCGTGCTGCCCGCCGGCGCGAAAGTCGAGCGCGCGCGTGGGGGGAGCGAGGGAGAGGGCTCCATCCTGAAACCGTTACCAGACACTGGCAGGTAACAGCAGCGAGGTCACAGAGCCGCCAGCGAGCTGAAGCAGGTGCACACTACACAGCATCCCCTGTCTGTCTGAGAACTCTGCGCCGTATCGCGATGGGTGTCTTCTCGCCTGACCACCCTTACACCGCTGTGACAGCAACGATCGACCAGATCATACAGGACAGCGTCTATGAGGAGACCGAGGACAGCATTGACTCTGAGCTGTCTGCACTGCTGGAGTCTATACGGCTCCAGGGATCGGGTCCGACGGAGGCTGCGAGAGCGATCAGGAAGAAGCTGAAGTATGGAACCCCTGAAGAGCAGTACCAGGCGCTCAACCTGCTGGAGCTGATAGTTGCCAACGGCGGCGCCAAGCTGAGACCGCTGTACAACGACGAGAAACTGCTTGAGAGACTGAGACTGAACGTGACGGCGGCGTCGTCCCCAAAAGTGAAGAAGAAGACGGTGGAGCTCATCGTGGGCTGGAGCAGCGAGTACAGCGACGCCAGGGGCTACGAGGGGCTCGTGAGGCTTAAGGCGCAGGTGCCGCTTAAGAAAAAGTCGAGAAAGAGGTCGGCAGTCAACTTCATGGACGACGAGGCGGACCAGTCTACGCCGTTTGAGGAGATCGAGGAGGAGAGCGACTGGGGCGGCAGCAGCAGAAGCACCACCCGGCAGAGCTCGCGGTCCACTCCATCTCAGCTGAGGTCTCCGAGACAGAGAGATCACCCTCGCTACCGCGGCGACAGCGACAGCGACGACAGCGGCTACGTCCAGCCGTCGGTGCCAAAGAGGTCCTCCAAGCCCAGGCACATCGGTGAGGTCGGGTCTCCTACCTCTAACAGAGAGCTGGACAAGAGATTTCGCATTCCCAAGATCAACTACGAGAAGGAGGCCCCCAGAATGTACGCGCTCATAGCAGAGAGCAGCGCTTCGTCAATAGTGCTGAAGAACTCGCTCGTCACCATCGACAGGTCGGCGGGAGAACTCTCGGTGGAGAACGACAAGGCCACCATTGAGTTTAACAAGTGCAGACAGATAAGGAGGAAAGTCCTGAGGTACCTGCAGCTGGTGGACTCTGAGGAGTTCTTGGGACCGCTGCTGCACGCGAACGAGGAACTGGTCGAGGCTTTGCAGAAGTACCACGACTTGAGCAAAGCGCCTGGCGAAACGTCAGAATCTGAGACCGAGTCCAACTACGAGGAGGACGACGAGGACGAGGACGAGGAGGATAACGACGATGACAGCCGCGATGAGGAATCGATTGCGGCTCCGGTCGACGAGCCCACAGTCAGGCAGTCACTACAGAAAGTGAGCATCTCCAAGAAGCCACCACCTCCGATCCCAGCAAAGCCAAAGTTTTTGGCAAGTAAAGCCCCGTCGTCACCCCCGCCAGTGAAAGCTGCCGAAAAACAGGAGGACTATGACCCTTTCGACGATGGCAATAAGGTGTATGTTCCAGCCCATTGGAGCTGATTACAAGGCGGCCATGCCTCTCTTATAGATTATGTAACTCTTAATTTCTCGCTGAGCTGTAGACTCTGTTACTGTTTCCCGCCTGTGTCGCGTCAGCCGGTCTGGAGAGTGTTGGTAGTGGGGCCCCTCGACCCCTCGAATCGTGCGAGAAGCGCGGGTTACCTTTCCTCGTCGAGCCGACACCAAGCCGTTTTTAAGGGCACGAGGGGAGAACTGGAGCGTACACTGTTATAGTTACTACCTAGACTGACGAAAATGGTTACAGTCGACTCTTCATTCAAGTCTAACCACACCTGCCTCCATGTGGCGGATGCTGAAAAGTCTGTCAAGTTCTACACGGAGAACTTTGGCATGTCTTTGATCCTACAGAAGGATCTGCCCGAGCTCAACGCGAGACTGTGGATACTTGCGTTTGACGCGCCGGGTTCGGAGAACGCTGGCAGGCGCTTTGGCGACCGTACTGGAGTGCTGGAGCTCACTCAGGACCTGAGTCTGCCGAAGGACTACAAGTACGTGAACGGTAACACTGATCCGTACAGAGGGTTCGGGCACATTTGCGTCTCTGTCGACAACATCACAGAGTGCTCTGAGAAGCTTGAGAATAACGGTGTCGAGTTCAAGAAGAAGCTGACAGACGGAAGACAGAAGGACATTGCGTTTGTGCTGGACCCGGACGGATACTGGATCGAGCTGATTGAGCACAAGATTAACAAGCGAGACGGGGAAACCGACCCAAAGACGTACCGCCTCAACCACTCTATGATCAGAGTGAAGGACCCCAAGGCGTCGCTTGACTTTTACAGGAACGTGCTGGGCATGAAGCTGTACTCCTCGAGACAGTTCCCGGACGCCAAGTTCACGCTTTACTTTCTCGGGTACGACCACCGCGCCGACTACGTGGAGGACCAAGAGGACAAGACCGTCCAGGCCGGCAGAGAGAGCATCATAGAGCTGACCCACAACTGGGGGACTGAAGACGACGGCTCGTTCAAGGGCTACCACACCGGTGTCGACGAGCCGTTCGGGTTCGGACACATTTCCGTTTCCTGCAATGACGTCAAGAAACTGGTAGGCGAGCTCTCTCAGATCGAGAGCGTCAAGTGGAACCTCAAGCTCGGCGATGGTCCGGGCGAGGTGAAGCAGGTTGCCTTCGTCTTAGACCCGGACGGGTACCTGGTCGAGCTGCTGCCAAGTTCTTTGTTTTCAACGTAAGTCCTTTGACTCTGTGAGAGAGAAGAAACTAACGCTCTCAGGCACGATAAGGTGAAGCTGTAGCGCCACTGTCCTATCCTACATATATACGAGCCTACACTAAGCCATCTGTAAGGACATTTCATATTTCGTTAACACATCAGCCACGCTCAGGCCTTAGCGTCACCCCCATCGCCGTGGAACTTCAGAGACACGCTGTTCACGCAGTGTCTAGCGTTCGTGGGCGTGTCGTATCCCTCGCCCTTGAAGATGTGTCCAAGGTGGGACCCACACTTGCTGCACATCATCTCTATCCTCTCCATGCCAAAGCTGGTATCCGTTTTCGTGACTATGGACCCAGGAATCGCGTCGTAGAACGCCGGCCACCCGCAGTGTGCGTCAAACTTGGTCGACGACTTGTACAGCGGCTGCTGGCATGCCACGCACGTGTATATCCCGCTGCCGTTGAAGTTGTTGTACTCGCCCGTCCCAGGCCGCTCCGTATCCTTCTGTCTGAGCACGCGGAACTGCTGCGGAGACAGCTGCGCGCGCCACTCAGACTCCGCCTTGGCAACGGGGAACTTGAAACCACTCGTAATCTCCTGAGAACCCATTTTCACTGTGCTTCCACTGAAGAATCTCCTGAGCATCGTCCCCCCTCCGCCACCGAGCTTGCTCTCCTTTTATATGCTGCTGGGTGGGTAAGGCTAAACCCCGTTTGTGGGTGGCCACTACCTCGCAGTGCACCGCCGCCAGCATGCGAGAAAACCGGAAGAAAAGAGCCGGCGAAGCACAGCCCCGCTACTTCGCCTGCATACTAGCGCTTTGAGATGGGTTCCAGCAGCCCAAAGGATGCGAAGGACGCGAAGGACGCGCCGAAGGACGGCGGTCTCCGCGAGGTGCTGTCGATCTTCCAGGAGGCCTCCAACGAGCCGGTCACACAGGAGCCGGCTGCAGCGACTGAGACTAAAAGAGAGAGCAGGGCTTCGCAGATCGAGGCCCTGTCGCTGTCGAAGTTTCCCGTGAGTATTTTGCCTGACGGTGTGTGCTGCTGCAGCTACTAATTAGCAATAGACTGAGATGTCATGCGTCACTGCTCTCGACGAGCTGTTTCAGTGTTTTTCCGCCGGCGGCCAGGTGCGCAACTACTACAGATATGGAGAGTTCACCCTGTGCGAACGACAGTACGAGAAATTCAAGTTTTGCATTTTCAACATGGCTGGCTCGGAGCACGAGAGGCGCACTCAGGAGTTTTACAGGAATAGACTCGCCGAGGATAAGCGCAGGGGAAGCAGCGAGGACATATGGGATGAGAGGTGAACGAACACACATATAGAGAGAATGTCATGTATATATATAATGGAGTCAACTGGCACAGTTGCACTGTAGCATGGACCTGTCCTCCTCAACAGGCTTCAGCCACTTGTCTTCGAGATCCTTGAGTTCGTCCCCCCACTTGGACCTGTCGTACGGGTTACTGGCCATGTCCAGCAGCTTCTTCAGGTAAGAGAGGTCATCGCACTTGCTCTGTTCAGTGCGCTCGATGACCTCATCGAACATCCAGTTTCTCGGCGTGAAGAGAGGATTCACGGCTGACGCCGTCGCGTACCGCTGCTCGTCCGAGATGTCCTGCGACGCCAGCCTCTCGGCATAAGTCTTGAGCCACGGCCGCAGCTCTCTCGCGATCTCTTCTCTCGTGCCCATCGGAGCAACCGGGTCCTCTTTGAAACTTTCGGGGATGAACGTGAAGGCCCACTTCTTGTAGTCCACATCTGCGGAGGCAATCTTCGAGTCCTGCAAGGTTAAGAAAAAATCGTTGTAGTCGAGCTTCGTTTTTGTGAGGACTGTTCTCAGCGACGGGATAATCTTTGTCTGGTCGTCCTTGGTTCGGTTGGCAATACCCAGTCTCCGAGTAAACAGCTCGTTGTGTGCTTCCCGGTGCGTTGATTTGAAGGCAGCTGCCGCATGGTTTATCAGCTTGACTGCGCGCTCAGTGATGTCAGGGATCCACGCCTCTCTGAGCTCGTCCTTGAAGGCCGCATCTGCCAGCAATCCTGGGCCCGCGCCAATAAGCTCATACAGGTCCTCGCCCAGTCTCTGGAGATTCCAGAGTATGGCGTCGGGCGTGTTGCGTAAGCTATACCGCAGCTCGTGGTCCTCGCTGTTCGGCGTGTAGTCAAAGTCGAACTTATCCATGAACGCAGACGGCCCAAAGTCCATCGCCAGCCCGAGGACCGAGGTGTTGTCTGTGTTCATCACGCCATTAAGAAACCCGTACACCTGCCAGGTTGCGGCCGACTCGGCGTTGCGCCGCACAATGTCGAGGTACATCTTGTCGTACACCGTCAACTCTCCGACCTCGGCGCTCGCACTGCTGAGAGCACCCTCTCCCAGCGATGAAGAAATGCTCTTCTCCCCGCCCAAGACGTCTTCTATGACGTAGTCGGCCAGCACTCTCATTTCAGCTCTGCTATTTCTGTGCCGCAACAAATCAAAGCTGCCGATTCTCACCCACGACTCAGCCATTCTGCACACAATCGCACACGTCTCTGCCCTATATCTCTGCGCATACGTCTTGGGCAGGTATGTGAGCGCGAGCCCTCTGGTTGTGGCTATCCCTATCCCCGCCAGCGCCTCGGAGAGAATGAACTCTCTGATGCTCGACCTCAGCACCGCCTTCCCGTCTGCGAATCGCGAGTACGGCGTCTTCCCTGAGCCCTTTAGCTGCAGCTCGTACTTTTTTCCGCTCTCAGTGTACACGTCAAACAGGTTCGTCACGCGCCCGTCGCCGAGCTGCCCCGCAAACACCCCAAACTGCCAGCCCGCGTACGCCAGGCTGTAAGGCTGTGGGTACGCTGGGTCTTGCTCCAGCGCCTTCTGCCCGCTGACTATCGTCTGGAACTCCGGGTTCTCGGCCTCAGACGCCGGCAGCCCCAGCTCGCTCAGGGCGTTGTCGCTTGCTATGACGAACTCGTACTCCTTGCGCTCCTCCGGTATGGTGCGGGTGTAGAAGCCAGAGGACACATATCTCGCTGTGTGCACCCTCTGCTTCCGCTCTGCCGGGTCGTCCGGAATGCTCTCCACGGCGGGATCGTGGTCCAGCCTGCTCGCGAAGGCCTGGCTCCTGGCCATCGCCGCGAGCGTCTTTGGCTCTGCCATCTGCAAGTGTGCTGCCGTGCTTATAAGTCTTCTGTTTCCCGCCAGCTGCACCGCACAGCGCTTCATACTCTTCCAAAAGTACCCTCGTCCCTGGCTCTGCAGACTGGAATGCGCTCGCTCTCCTCCACAGACAGGCAGGCCTCCTCTTCGTCTCGCCCTCTACAGATCGTCCTAGCAGTACGTGTATTACCTAAAGTGGGGAAGAGCCACCGCTCAGCCTCTGAGCCTCAGTGCACCCGGTCGCCAAACTTGCCGTACCGCTGTTCCCAGTACAGGAGCTTCCGGGTGAGCTCGTCCATCACGCTCAGAGTGGTGGTGTATCCCTCCAGAAGCTCCTTCTGGATCTTGTCTTTGTCGATGCCCTCCTCCTGGCCGTTGGAGCTGCTGCCGTCCTCGATGTACTTTATCAGTCCGGACCGCTCCTCCTGCTCGTCCGCCATCTCCACCTGTGTGCGTGCTATGAACTCGAGAATGCCAGCTATTCTCTTTCTCATCTCACCAATACTCGACCGCTGCTGCGGGACGCGTGGCTTGAACGGCTTGTTCGCGTCCACCTCGTCGTCCTTCCGCGACTTGCTCTGCGGCTTCTTATCGGCGGCGCCGTCGCTCTTAGCCAGCGACGACGACGACGACTTCGACGTCTTCTTCACGCGCTTCGGCGTCGACCGCGCGCGCTTCGCGGCGGCGTTCGTGTCGTACCCGTCGTCCGTGCCCGTGCCAGACTGCTCTGCCGCGGTGCCCGCGCCGCCCGAGCGCGCACTGCTCCTCGGTTTGTCGCTGCCGCGGTCGCCCACAGCGAGCAACGACGTGTTCGGCGTTGACGTGCTCACGTTCCCCGAGTGCTGGTCGTTGTCGCTCGCGCCCGAGTCCGCGCCGCGCCGGCCCTTCACGCGCGAGCTCGCACCGCCGCCGTGCACCGCAGGGTGCGGCGACTCCCTCTTCACGCGCTTGCTGCCGTTGTACTCCGCGCCTTCGTCATTGGCCCCTCCCTCGCCGCCGGACCCGGCCCTGTCGGCGCCGGTCTCCGCGTCGCCCGCGCCGTCGTGCTCGCTCGCGCTCTCGTTCCCAGACCCGCCGTCGCGGCTGTGTCTCCGCCTCCTATACGCCTCCTCCTGCTCCGCAGAGCGCCGCGTCCGCAGTCTCGCTTCCCTCGTGGGCTCGACCGACGACAGCTCGGCCTCGTCGGGCTGCACACCGCTCTCCTTCGCGCTCTCCTCGAGCGCCTTCCGCAGCATGATCTCGTACTCGGCGTCCCTCGAGTTCAGCGTCGCGCGCGTTCTCTCCCGCTTGATCTGCGGGCCCTCTGCTGCTGCTCCCGCCACCGCCCCTGCCGCCGCCCCTGCCGCCGGCCTCACACCGCCCTTCCTGTCTTTCTCCCGCCTGCCAACGAGCCCGCTGCTCGTGGCGGGGTCCGTCGTCTTCCACTCCTCCACCTTCTCGTCCTTCGGGCCGCCGCCTCGGCTGCCCGTCCGGCTGTGTGCCTTGGCGCCGTTTCTCTTTCTGTACTTCTCCATGACCGGGTTATACAGACTCCGGATCTCGTCGCCCTTCTTCACCAGCGTGTGCAGGTCTGGTCTGCACCGCTCGCACCAGTACTTTTCAGGCGCGTCCTCGGTGTCTCTGATCCCGACACAGTAGCCGTGCTGCCACGACGAGCACTCCTCGCACTGGATGAAAAACCCGGCGTCGACGTCCTTGTAGTCTGGGTCCTCCGGCAACACCTGCAGCTCCTCGTGGCCGCAGATGCACCTGGTCAGCTCGAGACCACCAGCGTCGTCGTCGTCATCGAGCTCGCCCGGCACGTCCTCCTCGAGGTCAGGCACGTCCTGGGTCTTTATGTAGTCGTCCGGAAGCGGCGCAGCGTGGTGCGCGCGTGTTGAGCGCCGCGACGACATCATGGATTGCTCTGTCTTTGTTTCACCGGCGCCAATCACTCAGCGCTCGCGAGACTGCTGTCGGAGCTATTCTCGTGCTGTAAGATTAGTAGCGTCCAGCCGTGCCACTCCCTGTGTAGCACACCTCTGTCGCGGTGTAAAATGATAAGCGCTAGCCAGCTCGTGTCCACAGCGTCACAACTGCGAGTCCTGTAGGTGGCCCCGGTGGGAGTTCGCTCTGCTCTCTGCGTGTTTACCTCAGAAGAGCGGGTAACCCTTTTTCAACAGACTATCATCCAGAACACGACTATCTTATTCACCTCGCGGGAGGGCACCGGCGGAGAGAGCTGTATCGCCCTCGGGGAGAATGGGTGGTGTGCTTGTGCCGGCGGGGAGTATTGCCGGGGTGGAGGACGCTGCGGCGTATGAGGCGTGGCTGCGCGAGCAGGGCGTCGTCTGGCGCACGGGTGTGACGGTCGGGCCGTCCGAGCTTGGCGGGGTCGGGATCTTCTACGACGCGGGCGCAGACACCGACAGCATTGGGGAGGTGTCTGAAGAGGCAGACGAGTACTTCGGGGCCTTCGAGCTTTTGCGGGTCCCGCGGTCGCTCACGCTGTCGATGCCGAGGTTCGCGGAGCTGCGCGCCGCGCTCGGCGCGGGCGGCGGGCCCGTGCCCGAGGGAGAGCTCATGAAGGTGGTGATGCTGCAGCTGCTCTCGCACAACATCACCGAGGGGCGGTGTCTCATTGCACAGGTGCTCGCACTTGTTGTGCTGAAGCGGCTGCGCGGGAGCGCGCCCTCCAGCCTGGCGCGGTTCGACCCGTACGTCGAGGTGCTGCTGCACACACACGTCGAGTCTCTGTACGCGACCGAGCTCGACGCCAGCGCGGTGGCGTCGCACGTCATGCTGCGCGCGATGGATGCCGAGCGCCGCAGCGGCGAGTACGAGGCGCTGGTGGTGCGGCTGTGCGAGGAGTTCCCCGGCGTGCCGTTCCGCACCGTGCTGCCGGAGCGCGACTTCTTCCAGGTGGTTGCGGCGACGCGCTCGCGCGGGCTCGAGCTGCCTACCGTGTCTGCAGACGGGTCGACCGCCGAGTGCGACTGGTTCCAGACGGACGTGACGCTGGTGCCGCTCGTGGACTTTGCGAACCACGCGTGCGGTGGGCCGCAGCGGAACGCGCGCTACGAGGTTGACCCCGCGACGGGCGACGTGACACTGCTGTACTTTATCGGGGAAAGAAACAGGTACGCCACGGAAGCGCGCGAGGTGCTCATCTCGTACCATGCCGGCGACGACGTGGCGCAGTTTCTGTTCACATACGGGTTCTTCCCGTCCTCCACCGGCGAGTACAGAGTGACTGTGCCGCTCAACGTGACCGGCGCCGGCTGGAACCGCGCGTTCCTCGACGAGTTCTGCGAGGTGCCGGAGGTGCAGTTTGCCGTTGTACTCACGCAGGGCGAGGCCACGAGCGCGTGCGTGAATCTCGACGACAACTACATCTATCTCGCGCGCGTGCCCAGCGCCGAGCTGCAGCGCGCCGCGAGCGGCATGCTCGTCCACACCGACTGCTCCGCGCGGGAGCCCGTGCGTGTGCCCGTGCGCGCGCCGCAGGACTTGCTCGAGCACATCTCCGACACAGCGCTCACCGCGTGTCTGAGAGACTTCCTCGAGGCCGTGCCTGGAGCGGTGCCCGTACTGGCAGACCCGCCGCAGACGGGCCCGCTCGCCGAGTGGGCCGCGTTCGAGCGCGAGTTTCTGCGCGTCTTTTCCTGGCGCCTCAAGACTTCTTCGCCCGATGAGTTGATCGACCGGCTCGTAGAATCGACCGGGCACTAGTGAAGCTACGTCGCTCTTTCATCGTGGTTCTCTTTAATTAACATACACAAAAGAAAAGGAATATAAAAAAACAACCAACCAACCGACCCATATATCACTTTTTCTTGAGCTCTGCCGGCTTGAGCAGCTCGAACGAGCACATCAGGTTCTTGCTCACGTTCATCACCGCGCCCCAGTTGTCGAACTCGCCGCAGTAGTTTGGCGCCGAGAAGATCGTCACCAGTTTCCGCTTTGCGAAAAACTCGTAGCCGTCCTGCACCACCATGTGGCCGCGGATCACAAGGTCAAACTGGAAGCGCTCGCAGAACTTGAGCAGTATGCGCTTTCCGAAGCAGTACGACACGCCCCTGTCGTTTTCGGACCACTCCGCGATGTTCGCGTCGGGATCCGACCAGAGCACGTCCGAGAGCAGCCCGGACTCGGGGATGTCAGTCGGGCGCTGGATCGACTTGATCTGGTTCAGGTCCGTCAGGTACGGCGAGAGCCCGCCGTGCACGCAAAAGATCTTGTTCGAGATCGTGGCTGCGACGGGCAGCGTGTTGAACACGTCGACAAACGCCTTCCACGTCTTGAGGTTCACCCTCCGCTTGCACTCGTCGTAGAACCCGTACACCCGCGTCACGCTCGCGCACTCGTGGTTGCCGCGCAGCATGAAAAAGTTCTCCGGGTACTTGATCTTGAAACAGAGCAGCAGCAGCAGTGTCTCGAGCGACTGCTTGCCGCGGTCGACGTAGTCGCCGAGAAAGAGGTAGTTTGCGTGTGGCGGGAACCCGCACATCTTGAACACGCGCAGCAGGTCGTGGAACTGGCCGTGCACGTCGCCGACAACTTTCACCGGCGACGCGAGCTCGAGCAGCATCGGCTGCTGCAGGAAAACGTCGCGCGACTTCGAGCAGATGTACCGCACCTCGTCGCCCGAGATCGCGAGCTTGCGGCGGTACGACCGCGACAGCCCCGTCTCGATCAGCATCTCTATCACCGCGTCAATGTCCACCGCGGGCGCCGCCGCTGCCGCCGCCCCGCTCGGCTTGCGCGTCTTCCTCGTCGTGACCGACAGCCGCTCGGCGTCACTCTTCTCTCTGATCGGGTCTAGCGACGCGCCCGTGTACGACGAGCCGAGCGTGACCGCGCCGCTGTTGTTCGCCGTCGACGACGCTGACGACGTCACCGACGAGCTGAAAAACGACCCGTCGGCCGAGCTGGTGGGCGACGACGACACCTCGAGCCGCGTGGCAGCAGCGCGCGGCGACGACGGCGGCCCCGCTGCCGTCGCTGCTCGCGACGATGCACTGTCCAGCGCGCCCGCTGCCGGCGGCGAGAGCGCTATCACCATTTTGGCGTCTATCTCAACCCCGAACGGCAGACTGCCGAACCCGTCCTCCGGAGACGGGTTTTTCCTGTTGCTGTTGTGTTTCCTGTTTGTAGTTTTGTGAGTCGCCACACCTGGGAGTCTTCCGGAGCCCAAGTGTGACGACAACGGTAACGGCGGTTTATCATCTACATCTGCTGGTGCAGACGCAGACGAGCTGCCAGAGTCTGGCGAGGCCGGGCTATTATCGTTTGTCGATGAGTCATTCTTAGACGGGCTGTTCCCCATTGGGTGCTGTATACTTTGCAGACAGTAAAGTCAGAGACAGTCAGTCGTTGGAGCGGGTGGGGTTCTGTTCTCTTTCCGGTGTCAATTTGTAATTCTGACCACACTTTTGCCATTTCGTAAAGGGTCGTGTTACCCGGATGAAGGTGAGAACTAGAACACTGAAAGAGAGACAGAGACAAAGAGAGAGAGAGAGCAACGGACACACAGAATGGCGGGCAACACAGACCTCAAGGAGTTTGATCTGCCAAACTTCAGGAACACCGGGTTCCGGCTGGACAAGCCGTCGAACTACCTGTTGTCCAACGCGAGGCGGAAGCACGACGGGTACGAGACACTCAAGAAGACCGTCACGTCTGCGACGATATACGTCGGGAAGCTGTCGACCGACACGATGGAGGAGCAGCTGTACGAGCTCTTCAGCAAGTGCGGTGAGATCCAGTCGATCATCATGGGGCTCGACAGGTTCAAGATGATGCCGACCGGGTTCTGTTTCGTCATCTTCAAAGACCCGCAGAGCGCGCTCGCGTCTGTCAAGTACCTGAACAGGACGAAGATCAACGACGGCGTGATGGAGATCGACCTCGACCCCGGGTTTGTCGAGGGCCGCCAGTTTGGGAGGGGCGAGGACGGCGGACAGAAGGTGTACACGCCGCGGTTCAAGCGCGAGCGGTGGGAGAGCGGCAGCGGCGGCGGCAGAGGGCGCTTCAACGAGCGCAGACACTTCAGCAGAGGAAACGGCAGGGGCTACGCGCCGCGCGGGAGAGAGCAGAGACAGCAGAACTACCGCCGCGAGGGCGAGTACGGCGAGACAGCGCCGGAGGGCACTGGGATCAGCGCGACACACGAGTTTGAGTTTGAAAAGCCACTACCTCCGCACATGAGCGGGACACGCCCCTCTGAGTGAAGTGCACCAAAATAAAAAGAGGGACAGGAGCGGGGCTCTGAGTGCGACACGGTGAGACACAGAGTGGCGCGCGGGCGTGGCCCGCCGTCTGCGTGGGGTAACAGCAGGAAGGTGACGTAACCGCGAGAGAGAGCTCGGCCGAGACGCCAGGTTGGGCGCAGGAGCGGGCGATGTTTTGCGCGAGAGGTGCGGGCGTAGAGAGAGAGAGTAAGTACATGCTCTGAGTAAAATTAACGGCTCTCTATGTGGTATGTAGAGCGGGCCCAGCGGCAGGTGCGGCGAGAGAAGTGCGTTTCGCGTCGCGACGGCGGTTGGCTATCTTGTAGGCGACGGGTGCGCTTGCCTCTAGAGTGCCTCGGTGGTTTGCCTCTGGCTGGGCCTACACTGGGGTAAGTAAATAAGTTTAATCACATACAGCGGTCCCAGCACAGCTGGGACACCCAACTATTTCCAAATGTTCTTTTCCCCGAAATGAAGTAATGTACACGGAGCGCGCGCGGCCTCTTCCAGGTCCAGCTGGGGGCGAGAAACCGTCGTCGTGGTGGTGGTGGTGGTGGTGGTGGTGGACACGGGCGTCACGCCGCCGCTCACACCGGCTCCGCTATGTTACTGTGGATCTCTCTCAGCAGGCTGATCTTGCGTCTGCGTGCGTTGATGAACCAGTTGCTCAGCTGCTGGTTCGTGAGCCCCGTCTTTCTGATCAGCTCCAGCTTCTGTTTCGAGTTCGGGTACGGGTGGTTCAGGTGCTCGCTCAGCCAGTTCAGCAGGATGTTTGTCGTCTTTTTCGGCAGGTTGGAGCGCTTCTTGCGTAGGAGCAGCTCGCTGCCGCTGCCCGTGTGCGGCGAGCGCGCGCTGCTGTCGCTGTCGCCGTCGCTGTCGCCGCCGCGCTCGTCTCTGCCGTACGACGACAGCGAGCTGTACGAGTGCACAGACGACCGCGACGACTGCGACGAGAGCGAGTCAGACCTGTTTTCCTCCGCGAGCAGCTTCGTGTGGCTCGGCCGCTGTGCGAGCAGCGGCCGCTGCTGCTGCTGCTGCTGCTGCTGGCTGCCGTACTGGTAGTGTGGCTGTGTCTGTGGGGGCTCGTTGTAGTTGTAGTTCCCGCTCTGCGGCGACGCAAACGTGAGAATGTTGTGGATCGACGGCAGTGTCACATCCGATCTCTTCAGCGGCAGCTGTGGCGAGACAGCTGCCGTGGTGGCGAGCGGCACCGACGCGCGCGCGGCAAAGTGGTATGCTGGCAGAGCGCCGAACGCGTGCACTCGCTGCTGCTGCTGCTGCTGCTGCTGCGGTGGTGCTGCTGCTGCCAGCTCTGGCGACGCGCACACGGAGAGCGCGCTCTGCTGTGCAACGACAAGCACGCCCGGGTACGGCGACTGAGGCGGTGTAGGGAAGGTGGGCCCGCGCTGGACGTGGCGAACGTCCAGCGAGCCAGCGTGCACAGGGTATCTTGGATCGTGCGGGTGCTCTGCACTGGCAGAGTTCACCAGGTTTGCCAGCTTCATGGTGATGTGTTTATTTTTTGAGGTTTTTACGGGAAATGGCACGGAGTGCCCTTTATACGGGCATATATATATATATATACAATACACCTCTTTCTCTCCTGCTCCGGCTGGGTCAAATCAGCTATCACGACAAAAGAGGACGCATACTGTATGTCAACTTATAATATGCAGAGCTGGCACATGCGCATGCACACCACCACGTCTCGTACATATCCTCAGGAGACTTGGCGACCGGGGACGGGGTTCCAAATTTTCTGGTTCTTCCTTCTCTCTCGAGCGCTCGCTGCGCGCGGGCACAGCGCGCTAGCACAGCACGCACCAGATAGAGTTCAGCTGGTTGCCGGCACAGACGCCCGGCGTGCCAGCGCGAGTCGCTCTGTTTCTCCGCCACTACAGCGCACCGCCGCGGCCGCCCGCTCTGACTCACTCCTCCCACGCGAGCGATCGGATATACGTCTCTCCTAGACTGTAGACAAATTATTAATTAGGCAGTAGCCTGACACGGGGGTGCCCACAGGTAAAATTGGGGGGGCGATTCCGCTGCTGCTATGAGACCCGCGGGTCCGGCAGAGTCCCAACGGTTATCTGCACGCGGCGGCAGGTCTCCAGCGAGCTGCACACGGGGAGAGAGAAAAAGAGAGGGAGAGAGGTGCGGCTCAAGAGAAAAGAAAGAAAAATAGCAGGACGTGTGCCAACCGATCCCAGAGATTGGGGGCTCGGCCGCTGCGGGCGAGAAACGGGCGCTGGGTGTGGCTGGCTGGCTGGACTGGCTGGCTGGACCGCCAGGACCGGCAGGACTGAGCCCGCTGGACTGCGCCAGCTTTAGCGGAGGTGCGGCAGGGCAACTCTACGCTGTCGCTCGCTGGCTTAAGGTTGCGGCGTCAGTGGCGGCTGATGGGGTGGCTGCGGGGTTTTTCCCTCTGATTGTCCCAAATCGTCGCGCGCACTAGCTCCCAATGGGGCAAAAACAGTGAATAGCCTATTGCGGTAAGAAGATGTTTTTGCAGTTTTCGGGTAGAGAGGGGGGGAGAGAAGTACAGGGGGTGGTTAATCCATTTTCCGCTTAGTGTCAGTCCGGTGATCTCCAATCAGGTGGGTGTGAGCTATCGATTGCCCGTTTGAGAAAATATGTCAAAACGCTATTATTATTACTGGGTCTGTCTGTGCGTGTGTGGGTGGGTTAGTGGGAGATTTTATTTATTATTATTACACACTCCCACACCGATCGGTGCGTCTGGCTGTGAAATACGAACACCACGAGAGGGCTGTCGTAGTGCAGCTAGAGCTGCACTACGACATTCTGTCACTGCGAGCGACGCACTACGACATCTGCCAGAGTACCCAGTACAACATCCCGGCCTCTGATGCAACCAGCCTCATGGCCCGCTGAGCAGCTTTTCGACTTCACTTAAGCTTTCGTTGAAACTGTTCTCCGGCGTCACACCCAGACTTATCACTTTTAGCTTTTTTTCATAGAATATCCAGTGGGATCTCTTAATTCTCGCACCCTCTTTCAGGCCGCCCAGCTGCGCGAGCAGAGTTTTGTGCGGGTCGCTCAGCAGGTGGTACCGCAGGTGCTGTTTCTGCTGGAAGTTCAGCTGCGCCTTGACGCTGTCTGCAGAGAGCCCGTACACAGCGAGCTTGCCGTCCGCCTGGAGCGCCGCCACTTTACTGTTGAAGCCACACGCCTGGCGCGTGCACCCGGGAGTCGACGCCTTCGGGTACGCGAATATCACCACTATTTTCGTTTCGCCCGCCTTCTCCGCCAGGTCCACCGAGGCGCCGTGCTCGTCCAGCAGCGTCACCGCGGGGATCTCGTCGCCCAGCTGGATCTGCCTCGCCTTCGGCTCCGTCTTCGGCTCCTCTTTGGGCTCCGTCTTCGGCTCGTTCTTCTCCTTCTTTACGCGTTTCGCCGGCACCGGAGCGCTCTCGCTCGCTGTCTTCTTCTCGCCCGCCTTCTCGCCCGCCGCCTCGGCGGCGTCCTCGTCGTAGTCAATTCCGTGCTTGGACGCGAGTCTCGCCGATCTCCTGCTCATCGTGTGCTCCTCTGTGCTCTCGCCGCTGACACTCACCACCACTTCTGTCCTGGTCCTCCTCGTCATCCCCCCGCTGGCGACCCCGACACCGGCACCAGTGCACGCACCCGAAAGTCCGGTGGAGAGCACGTGAATCTCTCTGCGTCTCTGTGTCTCTGCCTCGTGCAGCAGAATATGTGAATATGTGGATATGTGGAGTCCTGGCTGTGGAGGAAGTACCTGCCCGAGCACACATCCGATGGAAACACACTGGTTGCCGAAACACCTTACATCTTAAACTTTCTGTGTTTGGCCGTGGCTGTCGGGCGTGCTCGCGCTTGGGCCAAGCACATGGCACAGATATCTATCTGCTCGCGGCAGGTGTACCCGCTCGCTGTGAGCACTGCCCTGAGCGTGCCGTGCCGTCCCATCCCATCCCGCTCGTCTGCTAGTCTGGAACACCGCTGACACACGCGCCTGCTGTCAGTCACGGTGTTCGCCACAGACAGGCAGATAGACAGGTAGATAGACAGACACACAGACAGACAGACACACCTGCCCACGCAGACGCTCCTTCTTATCAGATATTCTGCACGGTGCGCGCTGGTGGAGAGGTATTTTATTTCTTTCTTTTTTGTCTTACTTAATTAATAAAAGCTACCCAATGGTGGGTTTCTGACTGAAATCCATACGGTAACTTCCTCTTTCGGATAAGTCTTTCTTGACAGAGCGCCCTCCTGACACATAATATTATATATATTATTCATTTTATTCCGTGTAAAAAATAAATTCCCACTGCTCATCCCCATTCAGCGTGCTGAGATCCACTCAGCCATTATTGAACAGGGGCTCGAAAAAGTTGTCCATGTAGGACTCATCCGCAAAGTTTGCAAACACATCGTCGGGCGTCTCTTTTGGTATCAGCAGAGACGGCGACGGCACCGCGAGCGCAAAGTCGGGGCGAGCGCCAGCGCCAGCGCCACTGCCGGAGCCAGACCCGGAGCTCGAGCCGCTCACTGAGTAACTGTCGAGCGAGCTGACTGTCGTTGGCGGCGGCGACGCGCTGCCCGTGGAGTTCTTCACCGACTCGTCCGAGCTGTCGCCCGCTGCCGCCATCGCCGCCACGCGCAGCCGCGTCTTGCCCAGCGAGTCAAACACGAACGGGTACTCCGCGTTCAGCGGGTCCTGCAGCTCGCGCTGCTGGAAGCTCACCTGGATCGCGATCTGGCCCCCGCAGGTCCTCGCGTTATTCTTGTTTATCTCGCCGCCGCACGGTAAGCTCGTCTGCGCCGTGGCAAACTGCGACACGCCCTCGCCCGTTGGCGTGTACGTCTCGTGGAAGCGGTCGTACTGCTCGTACAGCTTGTCAATGTAGTCGAACAGCTTCACGAGGTTCAGCTCCCAGTAGCTCAGATCGTGCGCACGCACCGAGCGCACCTTCTTGAAGATGAGCTCGAGCTTCATGTGGTAGTTGGCGAGGAAGCGGTAGTCGAGGTGCAGCACGCTGAAGAAAATGAGGTAGATCTCGAACGAAAAGTGGTACACGAACGGGAACGCGCTCTTCATGCACCGCTTCTGCTTCGCCTGCAGCAGCGCGAGCAGCTCGCTGCAGAAGTTGAGCCCGGCGATGACCGACTCGAGCATCATAACCATCGGCTTGTTGCACAGCCCCATGTACGGCGCGAGCAGCTTCGCCTTGACGGCGTGGCCCGTGATGAGCACACACAGCAGCTCGCAGTTGCCGTCGAGAATCAGGTGCTCGCTGCTCTCGATCGAGTCGTACGTCCTGTTGTACGCCGCCTCCTCGATGAGCCCGTCCTTGTTCAGGCTCTTGAGCTTCTCAAAGTTCGCCTTGCGCCGCTTCATGTTGTTAGACAGCTCGTTCTCGTAGATCCGCAGCTCGTTGCTCCAGTTCTGCTCGAGCGCCACGAGCTGCTCAAAGTCCGGCAGCTCGTTGCTGATCCCGATCATCAGGTCGCAGCTCTCGTGCAGATACTCGGCAATGCCGATCTTGTACGCGATGCGGATGTCGTCGTCCTGGAAGTAGTCGGAGTAGTTCTGCGACATGAAGAATATCTTGAGCGAGCGGCCAATCACGCACGACTGCAGGCTCGCCATGAAGTAGATAGACAGCCACGTCGATATCCGGCAGTCGTCGCTGATCGCGCGCAGCTTCTCGTCCTTGTCCATAGTGTGCAGCCGGCGCATCAGCGCCTCGTTCTTGTACAGGTGCAGGTCCATCGAGTACGAGTCGGAGATGATCTCAAACATCATCGACCAGCTCATCTCGATGTTCCGCTGGAAGTAGTAGTCCTCGCACGCGAGCAGCTTCGCCTGCAGCTTCGGGAGCGTGTTCTTCAGCGAGACGCGCTTCAAAAAGAAAAAATTCTCGTACAAGGTGTTTTTCAGCGCGTGGTAGTTCAGCTTATACTTGACATGCAAGGGGTGCCCGCTCGGGATGAACCTGATCACAGAGAGCAGCACCGCGTTTAGCAGCATCAGCATATCGCTGTTCTCGTTCTTCAGCGACTCGGTGTCGTAGTTGTCGAGAAACCAGAATAAGCGCTTCCGCCCCACATACCGGGTGTACGACGTTCGCGTGTTGAAGAACAGCTCCACAAACGTGCGCATGGCCTCCATGTTGAGCTCCTTGCTGTCCCGCACCACCACGGGCAGTCCGATCTTGTTGTGGTGCTGCACGCCCAGCGTGATGTAGGTGCGCAGCGACCCGTCCGTCGAGAACGACGGCCCCGCCGTGAGAATGTCCGCGTACGTGCCGTTGTAGCCCTGGTTGATCTCTGAGATGAGCGAGTCGCTCGTCTGCTGCTTTGCGGGTCGCGACACACTGCGGCCTGCCGCGCCCGAGGGCAGCGACGCCGTGGAGAAGCCCGCGCTCACCGAGATGAGTCTGTTCTCAAGTTGTCTGCTCTTCAGCTGCAGCGCTTCCACCTGCGCTCTCAGCTTCGCGTTCTCGCTCAGAAGCGTGTCCGGGTCGCGCAGCGCCTCCATAGGCGCGCACGCAGCCGTGCTACACTCGTCGGCCACAGCGAGCATCGTGTCCAGCTCGCGCGACCTGAACTTCTCAGGGTACTGGCATTCGCCATTCTTCTTCAGGCACGGCTCGCAGGGCAGTCGCCTGTTACACTTCACTTTCCGTCTCCGGCACTCGAGACAGGACGCAGGATACGTGACCTCGTCCGGCCGCTCCAGCTCAGAGCTCTCGCTCTTCACTCCAGACATGTCCAGCTCCGAGCTCTCGCGCTTCACTCCAGACATCGCCAGTCACTAGCTGCAAAAACAATCACCCAGTTCAGACACTCCTCGACGAACTCCGAGATATAACCTGCCAGATATACCTCCCACCAGCTCTGAAATCCTGCCGTAACCTCTTGGACGGCGATGGCAAATGATGAAAGGTTGTGAACCGGAGAATTTGTAATCAAGCCGTCGTGCCCCGTGCCATTGCGGTAGTTTCAGCGTTGTTGTTGCTTTCTTCTTTCCCCCCACAGCAGGGAGTGCCAGCGCGGAGGGAGACAGAGGGGCAGGTAAGAGCCGCCGAGCGCTCGCTCGCGCCGTGGCTGCCAGTGCAGCACCAATCCAGAGGGCGACCTGCCGGCTTGGCGCGCGCCCGCTCAGGGCTTATTCTGGCCGACACACTACTTCATGGTCCCGTATATTTGTATCACGTGACTATGTGGGGCTGTTTGGCGCCTTATTTTGGCGGCGCGAGAGCAAGCGAGCCACGGTCCTGGGAGGAAGCCATTCCATGACTTATCTCCGGCCCAGGATATGCCGCTTCTGCTGAAACGCGTCCTCTCCCGTCCCGTGTGGGCTCCATCCAACAGCGGAGAGGTTATCTGAGAGGTCGTGTATCTTACCGTGTTTCTGAAACAAAAGTCTACCGCGAAGCGAAGGTGTCAGACAGACTGGGTAGCCAGGACGCGGAGCATCTGGGTTTCCCGCTGTTATCGCACAAGGCACGTAAGGTGGAACGACTGTGGAGCTCTACAGGTGCTCTTTGCGCGGTGCTTCAGGGTTTAGACAGACATTTTTCACGTTGTTGGGATCTGGGACTCTGCGCGCGTGCCTGGATCAGGTGAGCGACAAGGAAATAAACCGGCTCGCGTCACGGAGAGACCTACGGCGCGATGTCGTCAAAGCATCCGGGTATGGGAGGAATACAGGAGGGCAAAAACAGGGTTCTGAAACCGACTGGAAAAGATTTTAGGTTTTCAAAACAGCGGGCATACTCCTTGCCAAAGAGTAAGAGGAACGCAGGCTCCCCACTGAGAATAAACCACTCGCGGCTCAGCGCCGCGGTGCCACCAGTGCCGACACAAGTGGAGGTGATCAACTTGAGCAGGAAACGCGCACGCGATGCGGCGGAGACATCGAAACAGCCAGCGGGGCCCGCGTCTGAAGCGCGCCCACGCCCGCGCTCACACCCACGCCCCGCAGACCCTGAGAGCAAGCGCCCGGTGCTGCACCTGAGTCACGACCACTGGGAGCCGAGTCCGGCCCCGCTGCGCGCTACAAGCGACCCATCGGGGCAGATGCCGCGCATGCAGTTCAGTAAGAAAATTCAGCGGACGAGCAGCGAGAAACGGGCGGCCGCGCCTGCGCCGCAACCGCAGCCGCAGCAGCCCGCGCCTTCTGATGTATATTTCAACGGATCCGTGGGAAGCCCAATGGCTAACTCAATGGCTAACGAGCTCTTTGGCCAGATTAACAAGCATTTCGTGGCTGACATCAAGAGGACACCACGTCCTCCGTCTGACACTACGTCAGACCGCCGAGAGAAGAACACCACAGGAACGGCTGGGCCCAGGCACAGAACGCCGCAACCTGAAACACGAGCCACGAAGGAGAGAGATACGACGACGCACACGACTGCGACCGCACAGAGATCTGCCAACCCAGAGAGACACGAATCTGCAGCACGCAGCGAAGCGCCCTTGCGTGCTGCAGATGTGAGGCAGAGAAACGATCAGATCCACACTGCCACTGATACACCCACTAGTGGTCAGGGGCCGAGAATTGAGCCAGGCCGCGCTCACCAGCCTCTCGCGAGCGGCCCGATCACAGAAAAAAGCAACGACAGCCCACCGGCGCACAACGAAGCGATCATCGTAGATAGAGATTCACAACAATTCACCACCAGCTCGAAAAATGAGCAAGCCGCGAGTGGCAAAGAGCCTACGGGCCACGAGGAGGAGTCGAGACTGCCAGGCGCCCGGGTTGCAGAGATCGTGACCGGAGATGTGTCGCAGGAGATAGTTGTCTCAACTGGCAACGAGGTGATGGAGACTACCACCGGAGATGAGCCGGATGTGGAGACCGAGCCATCAGGCCCTCGCTTGTCCAATAACACTACAAGTGAGCACCCCAAGAAGGTGCCAGAAATTTCCCGGGCAACTGAAAACTCGAAGGAGGACGCACCGATCGCTGCCTCGCATATTTTTAAAGACCCACCGATGGTAGAGCGGCTGGGACTCACACAGACAGTCACACAACCTACAGAAGAGACCCGCTCTACTCCGACAAGGGTTCAGTTTACCAGTAGTACTGGGCACGAAACACAGGCCCAAACTCCTCGACATTCGAGCAGAGGGCCGACCCCTCCGAAATCGATATTGAAATCTAAACCGGCGGCGGCGGAACCAGAATCCGCGCACCGTGATCCCCCATTAGCTAACAGCAAAAACCCAGCTCCTTCAGGTGGGGAGTATACGTGGACATCGGGAGAGATAAAGCAGTTCAGAACCGGCTCTGATGATATATTTCCGTATATCCGCAGTTGTGTGCGAGAACTGTCTCAGCATGACTTCAAGTTTACGTTTGAGGTCTATGCATCAATCAACAACATCATAAGGACAAACGAACACGATCACATACGCCACATTTTCTCCAGGCATGGCCCATTTTTTCTTCAGTGCATACTGAGAGACCTTTTGCATCGCGAGAGAGACTTATTTACAGATGCCCCTAATGACCCCTTTTTAGTGAGGACGAGCGTTCAAGCTGTGAAACTGGCTTCATTTTTCTTTTCCAGAAAAATGTCGGGCACTTATGTGCTTCCCGATCAGCTCGTCACGAGATTTGTAACCCACGCGTGTGACGCTCTCAGGAATCCCCGCGTACCAAAGTCTCTCGCAGCTGCCTATCTTCAACTTCTCAAAGAGCAGACTGGATCTTGTAATGACAGTGCCGCACTCACCGAGGACAAATTTTCTGCCATCATGAATATGAGATTCTTTCAAAGCCCAACCATGACTATTGAGCAATTGAACTTGCTTGGAATGCTCTTCAAAAACTCTGCTGGAGTGATCTCCAGTAAGGTTATTGTCTGGTTCGGATTCATATTCGCGAGCCTAACTGACTTGTCGTCGTCATGCTGCGTGAAAGTTGTGGAGAGTGCTGCTTCTGCACTCAAGGAAGCGAGCAGGCAGTATCTCGTAGATCCCAGAGTTACTGTCGCAGTCCTCCACCTCCTGAACCAGAAATTACCGCAGTCTTTCCACAGTCTGAGATTACTAGAGTCAGTGAAATCGTCTGCGGATTTATTTGGGAAAGATTCAACGTCTGTGGATTTTCTATTGGAGAAACTACGGGAACTCGTGAAACAACAGGAGATCGATACTGTTCTCAGCATATGGACGTCAATGACCGTACTCATTAGTCGAGCGTCATACAACATTGGATTAGAAACCTGGGAAAATATTGACGCGTGGGTATCAATCCCAAGGTCTATGCTCAATAGTCACGACCATGGCACCCGTATTGCCGCGATTAGAGCCTGGAGGGCGATCATATACGGATGTCTATGTAGACTGGACATGCAGAGGGCTTTAGACGAGAGCAGTTTCTTCGCAGAAGGATTAGATTTGCTCTCATTACCTTCGAGAGCTCGCCGAGCTGCTGACTTAACAGATAATGAGATTGAGGAAATGAGTCAGCTACTCATGAACGAATACCAGTTCTTCTGGATTTCTGCGGTAACTACTAGACAGGGACTACTTAATTTCACGATGATGTGGGAACGGTTCTTCTATCCGAATATTGTCAAGCTGTTTTTCGGACCGCACTCTATCGACTATGCTGCCATTCAAGGGCAGAGGTTCTTAAAGTCAATCCTGACACCGAGAGACAGCCCAAGCACCTACAGTTTAACTGATGAACTGCTCGACCAATCCACCTTCCAAATCTCCCGTCTGAAACCCCTGGCGATACATTGGGTTCGCGCTAATAACGCGAGCATTTCAAACATCATTCTGACGGTCATCGACTGCAAGAGACTACCACAAAAAGCAAAGGTGGAGCTCTTTGTTACCTTTTTGAACTTGATGAAATCATCCACCTATCAGGAGCTTCACAATGGCTGTCGACCTAGCAGCCCTACCAGTGTATGCAAATCTCTTAGTTACTTGTTCTACTCGTTGATAAACGGTTATGGCGAGGAGTCTGCCGGGGAATTTTTAACCACTGACGCATTTAAGATTATTTTCCTGAACGTTAAAGACTCCGTTGGACCGGAGTTCTTGGTTTCTTCTCTAGCAGGGAAGCCAGGCGAGAGCTGCTGTGTTGCGGCCGTGAAAAAAACCGTCACTTTAGGAGCAAATGATAGCAGGATAGGTGAGATTGTGAAGTTCATCTCCAATTGCCTAGGACAGAAGTATGGCTTATACTTTTTTTCGCATATATTACGGCTTAACAACCCTGTTATCTCAAAGTATGTGGCTAATAGCATGCAGTTTCGAAGCTACATGAGAACCACCCCGACGGAGATGGCATTGGTATCTGGGATTTTACGCGATATTCCGTTGAAGTCTGCAGAAAGGTGCTTCAGGAATGTTATTTGTGGTAGTATTATTGACCACAAGTTACTGTATACGCTGAGCTTTGATGGCTGGGAACCAGAAAGAGTCCACCTTCTCGTCGGTGCTCTTTTGGAGCGAGCTAAAGCTAAAACAACAGACGCTGATAAGACTTACCTACGCGAACAGATAAAATGGATATGGCCCCTTTCTTTTGGAGAGAACACTTACTCGTTCGGGGAGATGGAGTGTCTTCTGTCTTACTTGGAGATATTTGGCCTTAAACGGAGTGAAAGTGCAATGCTCTTGGAAATACTGAACAAGTCGGTTCGTTTTGAATGCACCAGCTTCCAGGAAAGAGAAGTGCTTGGGAATTTACTCTCGATGTTTATACATGTGCATCGGAATGACCGCGATGTTTTGGAGAAATTGATCTTACCAAACGATGATGAAGTTGTCAAAAGGCTGGAACCCCTCTTGAAGTCTTTGCCGCAATACGAAGAAGTGGTGGAGCTGGTCCCCACAGCGGTGGATGCAGAGGAGCCGACAGAGATCTTCATGGCCTCGACCGGTTCGGCGTCTCTTCCGACTCATAAAATCGAACTCCCAGAAACCGAAGATGAAACCTCACGAGAAGGCATCAACTCAGCAGTAGAGGGCGGAGCTAGCGTTGAGCGTCATTCTCCGAAAATAACGCCGCAGGAAATTGTGTCCACGACACAAGAAGAAACATCAGGCGATATTGCCCAGGATGCAGACGTTTCCCTCTACGAAAGAGTTGTCACCGAGAACGAAATACTGGGTTCATCAACACAGCTGACCAGAGAGGAACAATCAGGTCAGGACGGAGACCATGTCTCGAAAAAGAGGAAACTAGAAGAGGTTTCTGCGATTGAGAGTGAGGATAGATATTCTGGAGATTTTATGTCCAGATTTCTGGAGGCTAGTGAATCAGAGCTGTCAGACGTGGAGTCTGACGTCGGATTTCCTGTTCTACGAGACGATCCAGAAGTGATTGTTATTGAGAGCACAGACGACGAAAAAGCGCAACCGCCGCCAGAAAGAGAGCAGCGGTCTCCAATTGAGCATCATCAGGCAGTAGCCTCCGCAACTTCCGAAGAAGGATCGTTGGCTTCCGTATTTGGAAACGCCTCTCAAGATCTTGTCGCTGCCAAAGTAAGTTTTGGAGGACTGTCTTCACAGGTTGGAACACCGCTTACAGTCTCTAGTGACGTTCATCTCTGCGAGCGTCCTCTCACTCTTGCACATATAGATCTTCTGGAGAAAAGGAGACTCTTTGATCTCCCTAAGCCACTTAGATTGCGAGAATGGTTACGTCTTTTCTTAGAGGAAGACCCACTCTCGTGCATATCTCAGGCAACTTTGTGGCTGACATATGTGGAGTTCAATAATCTGAGAGTGGGGAATTTACGGGGGAGGGAGTTTATTGAAAGCGTTCCCCAGGTTTTCAAAAATGTGCGGTTAGGCGATGTTGTCGATCCGTCGACCTCGGAACGAGTTTTAGTTCTTCACGGGTTAAAACCCAAAAGTGGGTCTTCATTACATACCGATCCCTCGTCTGGGATCCAGTTTTCGTTTTATGATACTGCTTTGGAGATCTGCTCTCCGTCTGAACCTGTGATACAGTCTTCCTCCATTGAAGTTGTTTCCTCGATAGGCCCTCACTACGAGACAGTGGTACAGTCTTCACCTACTGATGCCTTTTCTCCCAACGGTCCTCCTTTTGAAACAGTGATCGAATCTTCATCTGATGATGATAATGTTCCCCTGATTTACCGTCAGGCTGGGCCAGTGATACAATTTTCATCTCATGGAACTGTTTCATCGGTTCGCTCTCACGCGGGAACGGCCATACAATCTTCACCTGCTGATGATGTTTTTCCGGCTCACCCTCAGCCTGAGAGTGTGATTCAGTCTTCTTCGTATGGCAGTGCTTCTTCTGTTCTCCCTCAGTCGGGGACTGTCGCGCCGTCTTCATCTGCTGACGCCGTTTTGCCGATTCTCTGTCAGTCTGAGGCAGTGATCCAGTCTTCAAATATTGACAGCTCTTCTTCACTAGGGCCTCAGTTTCTAAAGGTGGTTCAGTCTAGGTCTGATGACAGTAATCCTCACTCTCGATTCAGGCGGGTCATGTCTCTGTCTGAGATAATGGCTCCCGTGGACAATGCAGAACCTATCGTGGTATATAACGAGAACTCACCTGGCGGCGAAGGTGTGGAAGAGATTCGGGGAGAAGACCGGCAGACGGTGAAGGCCTCATCGAAGGCGACGGAAATGCTCGATGGATCTGTTAAAGCAATTGCTACCAACGAGCAGTCACCGGCCAAGCGCAAGGTAGTTGGTGACACAAGTGACGCTGAGACACCTCTGTCGGGGACGTCTGCGAGGGTTGCAGATCAGCCCACGCAGATGCCTCTTCCTGCTTCTCATTCAGGGGAAAAAGCTTCAGGCCCTCTCCAAGAACATGTGGAACAGCAAGAGTCAAAGGATGGGCGTGCCCTGGTTCACGTGGAACGGCAGGAACCAGACGACTCGCGTGACCTAGTTGATGTGGAACAGCCAAAAGAGGTTGCAGTTATAGCGTCCCCGGTGGATCTGACAGGTTCGCAGGTACTAGACCTTGTGAAAGATATGAAGAGCAGGAAATTCGATGATTTGGATGAGACTGCGAGGGCGCAGCTACAAGACGACCTTCTGCAGCTGCTACTTAACGTTAGAGCTTCAAAATGAGCATTGTACACCAGTTTATTTAATACGTATACGATCAGTCTCCGTTGAAATTAACCATTCCTGCTAGCTGCTCAACGCCGATCTTCACCGAGTCGACAAATCTGACGTTGGGGAAAACGTGCTTGAACTTTACGTCTAGCCCGCTGAGGCCCGCGCACCCTAGCAGTATGACATTTGCACCTTTGTCCACTAGCTTCTGTACTTTGCCCTGTAGCTCAGCAAATTTTTTGGGGTCTCCCAGTTCCAGAACCTCCACATTAGCAGCCAGCGTCGGTAGACAGAAAGATGGCAGTGGCTGTTCGCCAGCGTCCGGCCCATAGAAAAACTTCACCAGCGCCTCGTCCAGAAGCTTCTCCCATGGCTTCGTCGATGTCAAAATCGCAAACTTCGATGTGGGTGTATACGCAAGTCCGTACAGTACCGTGGCCTGGAAGATTCCAAGCACAGGCTTGGTCGTGAGCTTCCTCAGCTCGTATATCAGAGGGTGGTCAGAGTAGCAACATATCAGAAAAGCATCATACTCGTCCACCTTAGCGGCCAGCTCCGGGAGACAGGCTTCGGTTGACTTCTTGGCATCTTCCTCGCCGTTTATGGAGCGGGGCGCACTGGGAGGCCCTGTATAGTATCCTACCTGAAAGCCAGAAGGTGTGCGCACAATCTTCTCCAGGTTGTCAGTCATGCTCTTCGAGGAGTTGGGGTTCGCGACGAGGATTTTCTTAGCAGGCGCCCCTGCAGAGTCACCAAAAAGCCAGCTCATCTCAAGCAGCCTGTTTATTGGAAAGGGTGGTTAGTTACAGAGAGAAGGATTCCCCGCCGCTCTGTGGGGCTCCTTCTAGGGGTCCTGATCAACACGGTTACGAAGCGATGGCGAACATACGTGTCGTGTCTCCTGCGAGATTATGGCGCGAGGACATCTTGTGAAGTGGCAGACAGGTGTGTCTGTTAGCTACCCCTGAAGCGTTCTTGGCCCGCGGGAAGAGCATCTTTGAGAAGATGTCCATTGATATTGCGTACGATGCGACCGCGAAAACGGTTGCGCTTGGTGAAGGACTTCTGAAGTCGAAGAACAGATCTCTGCAGGCTGAAATAGATCAGCTGAACACCCTCTCGCAGGAGCTCATTTCAAATGGCAACGATGTGCCGCCCGTGCCCTCAAAGGAGTCTTATAACAAGCAGCTCTCGCTGCTGGCGAAACGTCTGCATGATTCTGCCGCGGCGGCCATGAAGTCGGGCAAGTACTCTGAGGCGGTGAAGCTGTATACCACTGGAATAGAGATGGCAAATCGCAGACCAAAATTTGAAAGCTTCCAGATGACGCTGAGCGAGCTCACCATTTTCTTCATAGGGCGCTGCGACGCATATCTTTCGAGCGGCGATTTCCTAGGCGCCTACAGCGACGCTGATTTCCTTATCGGTCTGCTGGTTAACATACCGGAAAACTACCTGAGGCGGGGGATAGCTAGTTTCAAGCTGGGAAACTATGAGCAGTCAAAGTCTGATTTTGAGAGAGGGCTCGCCCTGGATGAGACGCACGAGAAGCTGAAGTTTGAGCTTTCCGTGGTGCTTAAGAAGATTGCGGAGGAAAACGGAGAACTATAATTAGAGGCTTAGCACCGGTCGGCAATCAATCAACACGTAGACAGGTCACACCGCGGTTCCAGTAGTCCCTGAGACGTTATACTTCTCTCCCTCTCTGAGACGGCCGGCGGTGTCTCTGCTCCAAAGGGTCGTGCGCGATCGGCTGAATCTGTCGCTGTTTGAAGCTGTTTGGGGTAGTGTCTGCGCTAACTGTCTCACGCATAGTGTTTAATTGATAAGAAGAGTTTGTATCCAAGTAAATAGTAGATGAGATCCTCGGTGACATGGAGGAGTGGGAGGAGCGGTATTTATAGACCGTGAGTCTCATCGGGGTGCCGAGAAATTCGGGGAATCTTACTAGTGGCAGTTAGTAATGTAGTCCGAGCTTCTGCCGTCACTATCTCTAGACGATACTATGAGTAGTTAGGAAGCCCTGGCTTCCAACAGCCG
The DNA here is from genome assembly GCA_030567535.1 of Kuraishia floccosa. NCBI lineage: Eukaryota > Fungi > Ascomycota > Pichiomycetes > Pichiales > Pichiaceae > Kuraishia > Kuraishia floccosa. The sequence continues at coordinate 1,011,394 of JAJLSK010000003.1, forward strand.
CGATTGGAAAGTCACGGAGAACAAAGCGAATGGGCAGAGCATACAACAACAGCGGGTTCTCTTGTGGTATACAGGCTATCGGTCTACCTGTGTGTAGCTTTGTGTGACTTTGGATCATATCACTCACGGGAACGGCAAAAAAAAACAAAAAAGGACATCTGAACACGGAGCAATACTTGTTTGTGGTCTCGTTTTGAAAACCAGAGAGTAACTGAAACTGCTGACAGCAATACATTAAGGCGAGACGCGGAGCATGGAGTCCCCACGGCTTCAGGTGGATGGAAAAGCTGGTGCACATGGTGTTGTTGGCCTGCCGCGTAATGTGGTGCGGTCTGCGATCAGGGCTGATGAAGATGACGATTTCATGAGCGCCTCTTCGCTGTCGCCATCGCCGCCCCAGTCCCCCAATAGCGACGATATCCTGGAGCTGATACTTGGAGGTCTCAGTAACGGGATCGGAGAAGATCGCAAAAGCGTTTCTGAAATCGACGCGGCAGAAAGCATCAGTAGCAATAAGAGACCCAGAGATACCCTCAGTTCAAGAGAGGGAGTGCGACCCGTAGATGACAGTCGCGCATCCAGTTCTGAAAAACTAGACGGCTTGAAAACTTTGGCCCTTGAAGACACGGGCACGCCCTCAGAGGGCGAAGTTGCGGGGAGCAAGACTACGCGGCTGCCCTACTTGAACAACACAGATAAGAGAGCGGAGGCCCGCAGGGGTGAACGGCTGTATTCTTCCCGGAGTGTGTACGAGGCGGCTGAACGCTCCAAGAGAGCGAGAATTGCCGCATCAATCCCCGAGGTTGTTGACCTCACGAGCGACGCTGAGGAAGACTTCAACGAAGGAAGCTCACAGAGCATTGATCTCTCGAGCAAACAACGGAGGAAAGCCACAGGGGACACTGACGTGGTGCGCATACTCAAGGGCGTTCCTATGCTCTATACCCCACCGGATGAAAACTCCAAGGCTGTTGAAGTGGCAGCTGCTGAGACACTAGAAGAGGGCAGCGACAGCGATGATGACATACAAATAATCGCCGCTCACGAGTTGACGCTGGAGCAGAAAGAGGCGTACCGAAGAAACGAAATGAGGGAAACGGGCCGTGAACTAGTGAGGCTTACCGAAGTGAACTCAGGTGGTCGTGGATTAGTGAGACATAACGAGCCGGCCCCTGTCAATCACTTTGCTCCCGACGCCCGCGCCCGTGCTGATCAACTGCTTCAAGTGATCGCTACCACGAAAGCGGAACTGAGGTATACCTCCAAGGCCATTGAAGAGGACAAGTTTACTGTGAATAAGATGAAAGCTGAGATTGCCCGTTTTTATGAGCACGTAAATGGTGGTCGTATTGCTCAAGGCAGTGACGGCTATAACCGTGAATACGCAAGACTGGTTGAGAAGTATCACCTGTTAATCGTAGATGACGATAGACTCATGAGGAAACGCGAAGTTCTACAGAAAGAATTGAATCGCTTGGAGCTTTTACGTGATTCTAGCTACAGAGGTGTGCTCCCGGGGGGCCTTGAAGCGACGGGCGCGGGTATTTTCAGGGACTACGGCCAAGACATGCTCCAACGAGACGCGGACCCGTCGGCGCCGCAGGGCCGCCACGCCGATATCTGGCCTGAACAGGACCTCAACCGACTGGGATACACGAGTAACATATATTCTCAGCGTGAAACACAGGAGGAGAGCGAGAGTATTCAGGAGCTGCTGAAGAATATAGTAATGGAGGAAGAAGGCGAGACTGACGAGAGGATGAGCGCAACGCCGCCAGAGCTTCTGGTTCCACTCTTGAAGCACCAGAAACTGGGGCTGTCGTGGATGTTGAGAATGGAGGAGTCCAGCAGCAAGGGCGGAATCCTGGCTGATGACATGGGACTCGGAAAGACAATACAGGCCATAGCGCTGATGCTGGCGAACAAGTCGCAGGATAGAACCTGCAAGACTGTTCTCATAATCACGCCGGTTGCGCTACTGAGGCAGTGGCGCGCGGAGATCACGTCGAAGGTTAAGAGGTCTGTTGACTGGAGCATATTTGTGTACCACCAGACCAATAAGGTGTACAATTTCAAGCAGCTCAGCCAGTATGACATAGTGCTCACGTCGTATGGCACGCTGGGCTCAGAGATGAAGAAGCACTACGCAGATGCACTATCGAAGGCTAACATTACGAAAGGATCGTCCGTGTTGCCCTCTGAGGACTCGGGAGGCAAGGGCGGATACGTTTCACCGTTTTTTTCTTCCGATGCGCTTTTCTACAGGGTCATTCTTGATGAGTCTCAGTGGATCAAGAACAAGCTCACGCAGGCGTCCAAGGCCGTCTCACTTGTAAAGTCCCAGTACAGGTGGTGTCTGTCTGGTACGCCAATGCAGAACAGCATCGAGGAGCTATACCCGCTGCTGAGGTTTCTGAGAACAAAGCCATACTGCAAAGAGCAGAAATTCCGGTTCGACATTTTGCTCCCCATAAAGAACCAGAACATGGAGCGCTATGACACCGTTGACCTGAAGCACGCGATGAAGAAGCTGCATGCGCTGCTCAAGGCGGTTCTGCTAAGAAGGACGAAGGACTCCCTGATAGACGGCAAGCCGATCCTGGAGCTGCCGCAAAAAATCATCGAGATGGACAAGGTTGCGATGGAGAAGGAGGAGCTCGAGTTCTATAAGTCTCTGGAAGGTAACACCGCGGCACAGGCGAAAAAACTGCTGAACGCAGAGAAAGGAACGCATAACTACAGCAGCATCCTCACGCTGCTGCTGCGGCTGCGCCAGGCGTGCTGCCACAACTACCTGGTGAGGATAGGCGACATGGGCAAAGGAGGCTCGCTCGCGATTGACAACTGGGAGGAGAAGCACCGCTCGGTGTGCCAGTGGGACGAGAGCGTGGTGCGGAGGGTAAACGCGGAGAGGGACAGCGGGTTTGACTGTCCCGTGTGTCTGGACACCGTTGTTGAGGACAATGTCATTCTGCTGGACCCGTGCGGTCACGCGCTGTGCGCGGACTGCTTCAAGGACTACTTCGAGAGGATGCAGAGCGCTCGCGACGATTTCGAGGACAGCCGCGTGGCGAAGTGCATAACGTGCCGCGCGCAGTGCTCTGAGAGCATGTCGGTGCCCTTTGACTTTTTCAACAGAGTGTGCAACAAGAAGGAGAGCGAGGAGCAGATCGCCTTCGAGATTGCCGAGTCGCGCAAGAAGCAGCTCACTGCTGTGGAGAAGAAGAAGATCATTGCCGACATGATCCGCGCAGACGGCGGCACGTTCGTATCGTCGGCGAAGATCGACAGGTGTGTGGAGCTCATCAAGCAGACGTTCACAAAGTACCCGAACGAGAAGGTGATAGTGTTCTCGCAGTTCACCACGCTCTTTGATCTGCTGAAGCTCGTGCTTGACGAGAACGAGATCGCGTGGCTGCGGTACGACGGGTCGATGTCGCCAGAGCAGAGAGACCAGTGCATCTCGCGTTTCTACAACGAGCCGGCGAAGAAGGTGCTGCTCCTCTCGCTCAAGGCCGGAAACGTTGGGCTCACGCTGACGTGCGCGTCGCACGTGATTATCATGGACCCGTTCTGGAACCCGTACGTGGAGGAGCAGGCCATGGACAGGTCGCACAGGATCGGCCAGCAGCGAGAGGTGCACGTGCACCGGATACTCATCAGCAACACGATCGAGGACCGCATCATGGCGCTGCAGGACGAGAAGAGGAAGATGGTCGAGAGCGCCCTCGACAGCGAGGGGTTCAAGTCGATCTCGCGCCTCGGCCGGAGAGAGCTCGGGTTTTTATTTGGCCTCAACGCGCTGTGACGCTCTGTGAGGTTTACTAATTTGATGTGTGATCCCCAAATCCGATAAGATCCGCGGAAGTTAACCGAAGAGCCGTGTGTATAAGAGCGCTGCGCTCGTCCTCCTGGAGTTTTCTGGTAGTGGCGCAGAATGGCGAGTGTGTCGGTGAGAGTGTCTATCCAGTGGCCGCCTGGTCCGCCAAGCGAGCCTACGACGACGATGGCGTTCACGTCGCCGGGCGCGCTCTTCGTGGACGTGCGCCCGCTGGCGGCGCCCAGCGCCGCCGACGCAGCGTTCCCGCACGACTGGGCCATGCTCGGCACCGAGCACGCGCTGGGCGGCGGCGCTGTTGACTTCAGGACGGACGTTGACTCGCGGTGGCTCGCGGAGCGGAACGCGCAGACACGCCGAGGCGGTGCGGCGGACGCAGGCCACGAGGGCAGCGACATCGGCCGGTTCTCGCCGATAGACGGCGGCGACGGCGACCAGCGCGAGGACGGCGAGATGCTGAACCCGGCGACGGGGGAAGTGGAACGCTACGTCGAGGTGTGGCGGCCCGTGGACCCCGAGCTCTCCACGCCGCAGCGGTTCGTGCGCGCGAGCGGGCGCGCCGCCGCCGCCGCGTGCACGGTGCTGCAGGTGCGCGTTGCGCAGTACCACGGCCGCATAATCCAAATCGGAGACTGGGCGCAGGGCGTGCTGTGCCGCGTGGACGACTACGACAGCGCGGTGCCGGTGTCGTGTGTGCGCGCGTGCCGCACCAGCTCCGCCGGCTGGGAGCGTATCGTCGCGACCGGCGCCCACGCGGACAAGTTCCCACTCGACTTCGACATAGAGCTCGCGGCCGAGGTGGCCGTCGCAGGCGTGACGTGGACGTGCGTAGAGAAGAGCTGACGTTGGCGTAGATTAACATAGAGAAGTGCACGCACCAACCCACATCCTTATCTGTAACTCCCGGCGGAACATCGAGACACAACAGCCACCGGCCATGTCCGTCCTCTCGCAGCGTGTTTCCATCCAGTGGCCGCCCGCCGCGGCAGGCGAGCCGACCACGACGATGGTGCTGTCGTCAGCCGGAGCGCTGTTTGTAGACCTGCGCCCGCTCGCGGCACCGAGCGCGGACGAGGCGGCGTTCCCGTACGAGTGGGCCATCACCGGCACCGAGCGCGCGCGCGGCGCGGGAGTGGTGGAGTTCACGCACGATCTAGACTCGCGCTGGGTGGTGTACCGCAACGAGCAGGCGCGCCGCGGGCGCGCGGCCGCGCCCGACGCGAGCAGCGACGTTGGGCGGTTCTCTGCGCTCGCGGACGGCGACCAGCGCGAGGACGGCGAGATGCTGAACCCGGCAACGGGCCGCGTGGCGCCGTACGTCGAGATATGGCGCTCGCTCGACCCGGACGCGTCGGCGCCCGCGGCGCTGGTGCGGGCGGCGCCGGGCGCGCACGGCGCGTGCGTGGTGCTCGACGTGTCCTCGGCCGCCTTCCGCGGCCGCGTCATTCTGCTCGGGCGCTGGGCGCAGGGCATCCTCTGCCGCGTCGACGACTACGAGAGCTACGCGCCGATCTCGTGCGTCCGCGCGTGGCGGACGCCGGCGTCGGGCTGGGAGCGCGTCGTCGCGAGCGGCGCGCACGCGGGCGAGATTCCGCTGGAGTACAGCGGCGCCGTCGGCGGCGAGCTCACCGTCGGCAGCGTCGCGTGGCAGTGTGTAGAGAAGAGCTGAGTGTATGTTACATATTATTATTCACGGCACGAACCCGTAGTCGTCGTTGACGTTCCATATGTCGTCAACGCTGAGCTCGCGGCCGCCGCCGTTCCACGCGGAGATGTTTGAGATCATCGCGCCCGTGTGGCCCGCGAGCTTCACGTCCTGGAACTGCACCGTCTTCGCGAGCACCGGCTTCGCGGGCTGCGCGAGGCGCGGCGGCAGCGCGGGCATGCGCTTCGCGAGCGCGGGCAGCGCCGACGCCGACAGCGCAGAGAGCGCCGACAGAGCGGGCGCGCGCGTGTCCGGGGCCTGCGGCCGCAGCGGCGGCGAGTGGATCAGCAGGTGCGAGAGCCCGCGCGGGATCGCGCACCGCTGGAGGTGGCCCTGCTGGCGCTTGCGCTCAGCCTCCTCCAGCTCCTCCGAGTGTGTCTTCTTCATGTTCAGCTGTGTTATCGCGGTGTAGTGCTGCGGCGGTTTCCGCACCACTGCCGGCGGCATCCCCGGCTCGTTGTTGTATATGATTTCCGACGAGTCGGGCCCGCACCGCAGCACGAGGTTCCCGATCGTCGCGTGCATCAGCTCCTCGAACGTGTCTCTGAAGCTGAGCGCGAACCGCGTGCGCTCCGCCATCACGTACAGGCACACCGAGCACGCGCGGAGGTCGTCGAGCCCGAGAAACAGCGACTCCGACACCGTCGGGCGCGTGTGCTTCGAGTCGTCGCCGAGGAGGTGCCGCCTCATGTCGTCCCTGTTGCGCGCAAGCCACAGGCAGTATATCAGCGTGACGCCCGCGACAAACGCCGTGTATATGTGCACCGTCGAGTGCCCGCTCACGGTTTTCTGGTGAAAGTTTTTCAGCGACTGGCAGATCTGGCCCGCGGCCGCCTGGCACTCCTGGAACAGCCTGTCCTCCGGGTCGAGCAGCTCCAGGAACGGCTGGATCAGCGTGCGCACCGAGCGGTAGTAGTAGACGCTCAGCGTCTCGTTCTCTATGCCGCGGCGGAACCCCTGGCACTCGATGCGCCACTGCTCGAGCTCGCGGAAGTACCGCTCCACCACCGGCAGCTGCTCGCGCGCAGCGCGCGACTGCCCGCCCGTGAGCGACAGCTCCTCGACGAAGCGCGCCTCGATGCGCCGGATCTTTATCGACTGGTTGATGAACGTGGCGTTGTCCGGGTGTGTTGCGTTCGACGGCTCGTAGTCAAACAGCGGGATGTCGTCCATCGCCGACTCGCGCAGCACGTACTCCTTGCTCACGGTGAGCGCGATCACCTTCTCGAGCAGGTATGCGCACCAGAAGACGCGCATCTGTCTGTCGCGCTGCTCCTGCGGCACGCCGTCGTAGCTCGCGCGGCGGTGCAGTTTCAGCGCCATGCATATCTTCACCGCGTCCGAGATCACCACGTACAGCCCGAGCGAGTCCTCGTCGGTGCGTATCAGGTAGAACACGAGCATGATCAGCAGCTCGACCTTGTGCAGCTCCGAGATGCGCGCGCACTGCGACGCGTGGCGCAGCGCCGTGGAGAAGAAGCGGTGCGGGTCCGGCCCGGCGTAGCGGCCCGTGGACGTGTGCAGGAGCGCAGATATCGCAAAGATGAGCCACATCCGCGCGCAGCAAAAGTGCAGGTAGTCGTCGTCGTAGCCCTTGAGGCTGTCGGCGGCGAACGCGCGGTGGAACTCGAGCGCCTCCGGCTCGTTCAGCAGCGGGAACTTGTAGTGGAGCAGCGAGAAGTATATGTCGAGCAGCTGGCCCGACAGCGCCGGGTCGATCTCGCGCACGGGCTCGAACCGCAAAAACTTCTCGAGCCGGTACGTGGCCACGATCGAGTTCTTCCGCGGCGCCGGCGTGTCTGCGAGCTTCGCCGTGAGGTGAGGGGAGTGCGTGGACACGAGGCCGGAGCCCGCCGCGGGCCTCGCCGCCGGCAGCGCCGCCGCCGACGCCAGCGATGCCGCCGACGGCGGCATCGGAATGACGTGCGCGCCCTTCACCTCGCCGCGCTCGCTCCGCTCGCTCCGCTCGCTGCTCTCGCTGCTCTCGTCGCCCGCGATGTACGCGGATATCCGTCTATACTTCCTGATCGCCGAGTCGTTATACCCGTCCAGACACTTCTCCAGATAGTGCAGCTTCTTCTCGAGCATCACCGTGTACTCGTCCTTCGCCGGCTGTTTAACGCCGTACTTGGCGGGCTGGACACACTCTACGTTAGCCTTGATGCACGTAGTACAGGACGGCACGCGGTGGTCGCACTTCTGCTTGCGCCGCTGGCACAGCAGACACGACGTCGACCTGCCTTTAGCGTTACCGTCAGCAGTCATACCGTCTCTCTCTCGCTGACTGCCTCTCTCCCGTCTACACCTCGCTCTCTCTCGCTCTCTCTAATATATAACTTCGCACCCCACACCGGGTGTGATTTGTCGCGTGCACTACAGGCGGTGGGACGGCGGTGGCCGTTTCTCCGGAGAGGGGAGCGCACCGCCAGCGCCGCCACACGAGCGCGCTGGCGGGCGCCTGCGAGGGCTGCTCGGGGCCCGCTCTGCTATGCGCAGCGCTCTGCTGTGCGCAGCGCGCGAGCGCGCGCGAGCCGTGTGGTGTGTGATCCGCCTACCGCGCCACACACCGCAGAACAGCGGCCCGTCCACCGCTGTGGGACTCCGCGCACCCCTTCACCCCGAGATGCTCCGGAGAAGACCGCAGAACCGACCCCCTCGCACGCCGGTGCACGTCCCTGGGACGGAACCGGAAAGGGACAGTCGGGTTGAATCTCCGGAGAGAACCGGAAGTGTCTGTGTGCTTTGTTGTGGTGCACGTCTCTCTTTTTCCTGCTGCTGCTTCCGCTGGAGGGTAAGCGCGAGGGCCAACCACACGACACCAAGGTGGTGTTGATCTCTGGCGGTATGGCGGAGAGCGCGTTTGTAGCCGTGTCTGACGACGACGGTGGGGATGGTGGTGCGGGCGAGCTAGTGCGTGTCGCGACGCGCGACTCGTGGGACGAGGAGCTGGAGGCGGCCGAGCGCGCGCGCGGGCTGGGCGTGGTGGCGGCGCGCCTGTTTGCAGACGCTGGCGGCGGCGCGCCGCTGCGGTTCTACGTGTTTGGCGCTGCCGCGGAGCGCGCAGCTGTCGCGGCGGCGGTGCGCGCCGCTGGCGGCGAGGTGTTCGGCGCGCTCGCCGACGCGGAGGCCGACCCGGCGACGGTTTTCCTCGCGGCGGCGCTCGCGGACGTGCCGCTGGCGCTCGCCGGCGAGGCGTACCGCAGCGAGTACGTGGGTGCGTGTGTCGCGGAGGCGGCGCTGCTGCCGCTCGCGCGGTTCCGGCTCGCGCGCGGGCGGTCGCCGCCGAAGCGCGCGAGCAGCGGCGCGCCGTTCACGCCGGAGGAGGACGCGGCGGTGGTGGAGCACTTCCAGCGGTACGGCGTGGCGCGCAGCGACATGGACATCTTCAAGATGCTGATGGAGAAAGGGCTCGTGCACAGCCGGTCGGAGATGTCGCTGCGCATGCGCTACAAGATATTCCTGAAGCAGAAAGTGGAGTTCTACTACGACTACATAGAGGAGAGCGACTCATGGCGCCGCGACAGCGACGGCGAGCTCGTGCGGCTGCCGCTCTCGGAGAAACGGCCGCCGAAGCGCGCCTTCACCGCGGCCGACGACTTCCACCTCGCGCTCGCGATCGACGCGTTCAGAGACGCAGACGGCGCGCCGGCCGCGGGGCTCACGGTGTTTGACGGGCTCGCGCGCACGTACGCAAACCACACGGTGATGTCGTGGCGCGATAGGTACAGGAAGAACGTGGCGGTGTACGGCGTGGACGAGTACCTGAGGTACTACCGCGAGACCGAGGCGCGCGGCGGGACGCCGCGCTCGAGCCTCGAGCTGCTGAAGGCGGCGCGCGAGACGGGGGCGCTGCCGCCGGCGGCGGCGCCAGCGACACCGGCAAAGCGGCCGCACCTCGACGCGGCCGCGGCGCAGCGCGCGAAGAAGCGCGCGGCAGTGCGCGCCGCCGAGAGCGCCGCCGAGGATGCCGCCGAGAGCGCCGCGTCGGCGGCGCGCGACTACCCGCCGGAGTTTCTCGACGAGTACAGAAGAACGCCGCCGGTGGCGCCGTCGTTCCAGCGCCGCTACACGACCGCGCAGTTCCTCTCGAAGCTGCGCCGGCTGCTCGTGGACATGGCTGCCGCGAAGGACCCTCCAGCGCGCGTCCAGGAGCGCCTGCAGGGCACGCTCGGCATAGAGCAGTACTACTCGGCGTTCGTGCTCGAGCGCACGTGCAACCAGCCGAAACTGTTCGCACAGGTGGTGCGCGCCTACCTCAGCGACGGCGTCGCCGTGAAGCGGATGCCCGGCGTGTGGCTCGAGCACGACGAGGAGCTCCGCCGCCGCGGCGCGGCCGAGGACGTTGCGGCGCTTGTCGAGTTCCACGGCCAGGAGAACGTGGACCTGCGCGCGGCGTTCGTGTAGCACACCAAGTCGTCCGTGTCAGTGTCTCTAGTCCACACTAATCGTCCATGTCAATCTCAGCGAGCGCGTCGCTCTTGCTCCCGAGTATGCCCTTCTGCTCCGCGAGCCGCCTGTACTTCGCAGAGCTCTTGCGCTTCCGCCGCACCTTGAGCATCTTCTCGCGCTCCGCCACCACGCGCACGCGGCTCGTCTCCGGCTGCAGCAGGTCCTGCACCTTCTGCGCGAGGATCGCGCGCGCAATCTTGCGGTTCTGCTCGCGCGAGCGCGTCGCCTGCGACGAGACGACGACCCCTGTCGGGACGTGCTTCAGCTGCACTTTGCTGCACGTTTTGTTGATCTTCTGGCCGCCCGCGCCGGAGCCGCCCTTGATGAACTTCTCCGTCAGCTCGCTCTCCGGCAGCGACGGCCGCGCCGGCAGCTTGTTCGCTTTGGGGATCTTGAACGCCAGCTGCGCGGGGACCGCCGACCGGCTGAACGCCCGCACAGCACCCCGTCCAAAGCGCACACTCCTTCCCAGACACGCCCACATCGTGCGTCCCTGCCGCTTGTCTCTTCTTCTTCTTCTTCTTCCTCGAGGCTTTCAGCTGCTTCTACTTTAATTCACACACGCCCAAACGTTGAACTTTTTCGCAGAATTTCGCCCGAGCGAGCGGCCACGGCGCGGAGGCAGGCATGTGGAGACAGACGAGGGCGCTGAGCAGCTCTGCTGTTGCGCTGAAGCGCGCGAGCGTCACGCGTATCAACCAGCAGGTGAAGCTGCGCGCGCCGATCACGCCGACGATCAACAACATAGTGGTGCCCGCAGACCACCCGCTCTACCAGTTCTTCGCAGACGGGCGCTTCATCCGCGAGCGCCTGGAGGTGCAGCGCCCGCGCAGACAGTGGTCCGTGCAGGAGCTGCGGAGGAAGTCGTACGAGGACCTGCACGCGCTCTGGTTCATCTGTCTGAAGGAGCAGAACATATACGCGCGCGAGCACAGGGCCGCGACGCAGTACTCGGCCACGGTCGCCGCGCCGTACAAGAGCGCGGCGCTGCTGATCGAGCTGTCCATGAACAACATAAGGAGGGTGCTGCAGGAGAGACAGCGGGCGTTCGAGGCCGCGCAGAAGCTGGACGAGGAGCGCGAGCGGTACCTCGCCGAGTTTGCGGGCGGGTACGCGGCCGCGGAGGAGGCCGACACCGAGGAGTGGTTCGACAAGCTCGAGCGGTTCCAGTTCGCGGTGTTCGGGATCCCCGACGTGATAACCGCGGACACAAAGGTGGACGCGCGGTACATAGAGGGGATCAAGTTCATCGCCGCGCTCAAGTTTGACAAGTTCAAGGCGCAGATCTCGCGCGAGGACATTGGCGCGCTGAGAGACATCGCCGAGTGCTACGTGGTGTTCGAGGAGACGGCGACGCCCGCGGGCGTCGAGAGCGCGTGCAAGAAGATCGTGGACTACAGGGCAGACCCGCAGGACATCCCAAAGTCGAGAGAGATACAGGTGGTGCAGAGCCTGCTCGACCAGAGGGTCGAGCAGGCCGGCGGGAACCTCAGCTACTCCGACGACGACTAGTCGCAAAATGTATATATTAAACTGCGAGCGCCTGGAACTCGGCAATCACCCTCTGTAGGTTCCGCGCAACCGCGTCCCACGAGTCGCGCTGCTGGCGGATGCTCACTTTGAGCTCCGCGCACTCGTCGCGCTTCTCCTGGATCAGCCGGTCCAGCTCGCGGCACGTCTTCAGCAGCACTACCCGCTCAAACACGTACACGTCGCGGCGCCGCCGTGCAGACCGCGTGATCGCCGCGATGTCGCACTCCTGCCCGAAGAGCCCGCGGATCTCGCCCTCGCTCAGCTCGATGGTGTGTGTGCTCTGCGCAAACTCCGCCACCAGCCGGTTCAGCTCGCGCCGCTTCTCAATCAGCGTGTCGAGCCGCGACACCTGGCGCGCGAGACGCGCGTTCTCGGCGGTCTTGCCGTCGACGAACGAGTCCTGGCGCTGCGACAGCTCGCGCTCAAACGCGCCAAACTCCCGCAGCAGCGTCGCGTACTCCATCAGCTGGCTCTCGTACTGCAGCCGCAGCACCATCTTGTACTTGTCGAGATCGCTCTTCAGCGTCTCGAGCTCGCTGACGGGGACGCTGTCGAAGCGGCCCAGCTTCACCTGCTGCGAGTACCCCCACAGCCGCCGCCGCAGGTTCACGTAGAAGTCAACGGCGTTGTCCTGTGTGAGATTCGTCTCCCGCAGGATGCCCTCTGCTGGGTTAGTGCTCTGCGATTTCTCACTCCGTCTGTGTGTACTCACCCTCCCGCACCGAGATGCTCATGTTGCTGTTGAGCTTCCAAAAAAAAGAGAGGTGCCAAATTTTCGAGAACAAGGCAGCAAGACACAACTCGGTGACAGGAACAAGGCGAAAATGTTCGAGAACCAGGCGTATCTCTGTGTGGCGCACCTGGCATCGGTCGGGGACGTGGAGACGCTGCAGGCAGCGCTGGAGAGGCTGGTCCCGCACATCGCTGAGGAGTCGAACAGACAGAGCGTGAACAGCGAGCAGGAGACGGACTACCCGTACCAGGACATCCCGTCGCTGTCGCTCTACAACGTGCTCGCGCTGCTGCTGTTCTTCGTGCCGGAGACGGTCCCCGCGGCCGAGTTTGCTTTCGTCCAGCGGTTCATCGCGCGGTACGTGGCGCACAGGCCGCCGGCAGAGGGCGCGGGCGACCTCGAGGAGGCCGTGGTCGCGCTCCAGGCTGCCACGCCGCGGCTGCAGAGCCTCGACGTCGGTGCCGACACCGTCAGCGCGCGCGCGGACGCGGTGTTCGCGGAGGTGTCGCGGCGCGTCAAGACGTACAAGTGGGGGGTCGGCCCGCTCGACGACTGCGCTGCGCTCGCGCGGGACCACGCGCTCGCGCCACGCGTGCTCTTTTGCTTTGCGCGCGCGCTCGTTGTCGCGCACAGCTGCGCGGTGCCGGACCTGCGCTTTGCGCTCGACATATGCGCGGTCTTTGACGGCAAGCTCGCGCGCGAGTGGTATGCCGGGCTTGTCGCTCCGCTGGTGGCGCTCGCGCAGCTCACACAGGTGCCGGACTTTGTCACCTGGGACGCGCTCAGCGGCGTCGACGCGCTGTCGCTGATGCTGGCGCCGCTGCGCAGCGACACCGTCGGCGCGCTTGTGCGCGTGGCGGTGCCGTACCTGGACTACACGGGAGGCTGGGAGTACTTCAACCAGTGGCTGCTGCAGTACGCGAGCGACAACCTCGTGCAGCCGCGCAAGCTCGAGGAAAAGTACGCGGTGCTGGTCGGGCTGGTCGCCGCGGGCGACGGCGTGCTGGTCGGGTCGCTGGCGGCCTCTCCCAGCGGCGAGCTCGCGGAGTTTGTCCGCACGGTGCTCGCGGTGTTCTACATGTGCCCCGTCGCGTCGGCAGAGATATACGTCGACATGAAGCAGGTTCTGTTTGTGCTGGCGCAGCTGGAGCTCCCGGAAGCGCCGGCCGTGCCGTACTCCGACTCGCTGATCGCCGACATCGACGCGTGCGCGACGCTGGTGGAGTTCACGCGGCTCGACCTCGTCGCGCCCACGCGCCAGTCTGTCGCCGCGCTGACGACACTTGTCGAGAGCGGCGAGCGCCTGACGGGGCTCTCTGTGCTGCAGATCTTCCGTCTCGGTCGCGCTCCGAGCGCCGTGCAGCTCGCCGCGCTGCAGCGGCTGCTGACGGCCGAGCTGGACGCCCTGGGCGCGGGCGGCTCGGAGATGGCGTGGCGCGGCGCGCTCAACTCGGCGTACTGGCTCTTCAAGGACACGCGCACGTTCTCGAACGTGGGCGAGGTGGAGTTCAGCTGCGCGGTGCTGCAGCGGGTGCTCGAGCTCAGGCAGTTCGCAGCAGTGGCTGTCATTGAGCAGCACTGCGACATTGCGCAGGCGCCGTACCAGGAGGTGCTGCTCGAGCAGGCGTGGCGGTTCTACCGCGACGCCACGAACGGGAACAAGACCATCGGGCTGCTGAAGAACTGCGACGAGTGTCTGCAGATCCTCGCGCGCACGAGCAGCGGCGGGGCCAGCGCCACGAAGCCCGCGCTGCTGAACGCACAGGGCGTCGACCGCCGCGACCAGCTGCGCGCGCTCGTCGCCGCAAACACCGAGCTGCTCGACTTCCGGCTCTCGTTCACGCCGGGCGTGCCGGTGACGCCGCAGCTGCTGCGCGAGGTTGGCGACCCGCTGGGCGTGGTGTCTAAAGTGCTCGAGCTGAACCCGCAGAGCTACACCCGCAGCGACGCGCTATACCGGATTCTGCGCGAGCTCGTCGTCGGGATGAGCGACGTGCCAGCCGTGGCGCCGCTGCTGCGCGCGCTGGCGGACCCGAGCGCGCCGCTGCTCGCGAAGGTGCAGCTCATGACGATCGAGTTCGCGCTCGCGAGCGGCGACTTTGCGTACGCGTACGCTTGCGCCGTCGGCGTGTTCGCGACGTACGCAGACACGCCCGCGCGCGCTGTGCTGCGCGAGAACTGGCTCACGCTCTACCAGCTCGCAAAGTACACCCCAGCCGACAGCGACACGGTCCCGCTCGACGTGCTCGAGCGCCAGACGAACGTGCTCGGGAAGCTGCTCACAGTGGTGCCGAGCGAGTTCAACAAGAACGTGCTCTCGCAGTGGTGTCTGCTCGAGATGGAGCTCAACGCGCGCTCTGCGTACAGCGCGGGCGCAGCGGGCGCTACGAGCGCACCGGCGAGCGCAGCAGCACCTGTCGAGCGCGCGACGAGCGCGAGCGCAGCCACTCCCGAGAGCCACGCGCAGGAACACATCTCGAACCTGCTCGTGTCCGGGCTCGGCTGGGCCATCGGCGCGAACCAGCGATAACGACCCCCCAATGCATACAGCTAGCTAATGAGAGAATAATCTATGTTCATAGTCCTATATGTACAACCCCGTCACGCCAGCCACACCTCCTCCGCTGGGGCCAGCGCGTCTGCGCCGCCCCACTCCCTGCGCGAGCTGCGCGTGTTGCGAGCGCCACCGCCTCCGCCACCACCACCGCCATCGCCGCCGCGCGCGTGCAGCGGGCTATCCGGGATCTCAAACATCGCGTCGCGGCGGTGCTCCTCGGCAAAGTTGAGCGCGTGCGGGTCTCCGCCAGACACGCGCGCGGTCTCGCCGCGGATGTGTTTCTGCAGCGCGCTCTCCGCGCTCTCCATCGTCTTGTAGAACTCCACCACTTTCTCGTGTGTCATCACCTTGTCGCTGTGGAAGTTCAGCACCTGCAGTCCGCTGCGCGCGGTTGCGCGCGAGAGCGCGACGTACGCCTGGCCCTTCTCAAACACGCGGCGCAGGTCGATCTTCACTTTCGAGATCGTCTGTCCCTGTGCCTTGTGGATCGACAGCGACCACGCGAGGATCAGCGGTAGCTGTGCGCGCGACACGAGCGGCTGCTCGAACTCGTCCTCGATGCTGAACACCTCGGGCTCCACGAGCACGTCGCGCGTCGACCCGTCCATCATCAGAAACCGCACCAGCGGCAGCCGCGCGCCCTTCGCGTTCGCGTACAGCCGCTGCACGAGCTCGCGCTTGCGCGCGAGGTCTGCCAGCACCTCTGGCGCGGGCGCCGTCTGCTCCTCAGCGTCGGTGTAGAAGTCAAACACAGAGTCGTCGAGGTCGGCTGTCTGCTCCGCGTAGTTCTCCACCAGCCGCGTCGCGTTCACCACGCGCTGCTCGTCGTCCTTCCGGTTCTTCTCGATCTTCTCCAAAATCTCCTGCTCGGAAAACGCCTCGCGCTTCTTCAGCTTGTTGTAGTAGGTGTAGGTGTCCGGGTCTATAAAGTCCACCACGCGCCCGAGCGTCCCATTCACGAGCGTGTCGTCCATGTTCTTCACCATCATCACCTGTGCGTCCTTCTTCAGCGTCAGCAGCTCCGGCGCCATCATCATCCCGAGCAGCCGCTTGCCCTCGTCCTCGCCCACCTTCTGTATAGTGTCTGTCGCGCGGTACACCTGTGTCTTGCTCGGCAGCTTCCGCAGCCGCGAGCGGTTCGAGTTCTCCACCTCGGACCGCGTCGGGTACAGCTCTGTCGGCGAGATGCCGTCGTCCGTCGGCAGCGGCCGCGCGAGCTCGCGGAAGCGCGCCACCGTTTCCGGCGACACGCGCCCGCTGCGCACCTCGTTCAGCATCGCGATGAAGTCGTTGTCGCCGCGCTGGCGGAACACCGTCGTCAGCACTATCGTAGACGCGATCGCGCTCTGCCACGCGTACGACTCGAACGCGAACAGCGGGCCTTCTGCGGCGGCCGTGTCGCGCACCACCACCGGCGGCAGCTGGAAGAAGTCCCCCGTCACGATCAGCTGAATCCCGCCGAACGGCGCGTCGTTCTTCCGCAGCTGCTGAGCGACGCGGCTGAGCTTCCCGAACAGCTCTGCCGGGATCATCGACACCTCGTCGATGATCAGCACGCGCAGCCGCTTCCACCGCTTCGCGTGCTTCCTGCTCTTGCGTATGCGCTTCACGAGGTCCTCCGCAGAGCCCTGTCCGAGTCCGATCCCCGTGTACGAGTGCAGTGTCTGTCCGCCGATCGTCGCTGCCGCGAGCCCCGTCGACGCCGTCACCGCCACCGTGCCGTCCTCGTGCTTGCGCCGCAGCCGCTTGATCAGCGCCCGCAGCAGCACCGACTTTCCCGTCCCTGCGGACCCCGTGTAGAACATGCTCGCGCCCTGCATCGCGAGCGACGCCACGTGTTCCTGCTCCTCCGTCAGCGACACCGTCACCACGTGTTTGACGTGCTCCTGCTGCGTGTGCGGGTGCTGCTGCGTGAGCAGCTCTATGCGCGCGTTGCGCGCCTCTGTGTGCATCGCGCGCGTCTCCGGCGGCGCCGCTGTGGCCGTGGCCGTGGCAGTGCGCACCTGCGGGTACAGCCGCGGCCCGCTCTTCTCTTTCTCCTGCGAGTACAGCCGCTCCAGCTCCACCAGCATGCTCTCTCTGTCCTCGCTGCCCGGCACGCGCGGGTACAGCCCGAGCACCGGGTTCGCGTCGCGCGCGCGCTTCGGCGGCGGCGTCGTCGCCTGTACCCGCGCCGGCGACACCGCCGCGCGCTGCTGGACAGTCCGTTTTTTATACAGTGTCTCAGTCTTGTGCCACTCGGGCGATGACACGTAGCTCGACGGCAGCGCGTCGCCCTGCGACGCTGCGGTCCTTGTTGCCGCCGCTGCCACGCGCGCGCGCGTAGCGGCGGCGCGTGTCGGTGACGAGCCCGGCGCGTCCGCGCTCACCGCGCGCACCGCGCGCACGGCACCGTCCGCAGCCGCGCCGCACTCCGCCCACGAGTCGCCGAGCCCGGACGACATCGACGCGTTAAGCGCCTCTATGTCCGCCTGGTCGAGCGCCGCGTCGCTGCTGTTCCACCTCGCGCCCGCGCCGCCCTTCCGCGGCGACACCGCCGTACACGCCACCATACTGCACAAACACGAGACCGCCGGTGTGTTACGCGCCCTCAGCGACATCAGTCCTCCAGCCAGACCCGTGCTTCCGCCTGTCCCCTCTCTCTCGCGCGCTCCCTCTCTCTCTCTCCGTGAAGAGAGTCGTGTCTGCTCTAATACAGTGCACCGCCCAATTTTCACCGAAAAAAGCCGAGCGGCTCTTACTGACACGTCATTCCGCTGACAGCCATCCGCCGCCGAGCGCTGGAGCCGGTGGCAGCGGGCCCGTGGGCAGCAGCAGCGCGAGCCGGGCTACGTTCAGGGGGCGCGGGCGAGTTCACGGGAGCATATGCCCGGAGTGTATATACCGCGCCGGAGAGCGCGCGCTCGCGGTTGAGAGGGAGACACGGTGTGTGTTGGTGTGCGGGGTCACGCCCGCTGGCGTCCCGGAGGTCGCTCCTATGGAGAGGGCTCCGCCGTACACCTCGATCAGTGGCCAGCGAGTGTAGAGCAGAGGAGACCGTAGAGTAGACAGAGCAGACGGAACACGAGAGTGGACCCGTGCTAGCCGAGACACCGTGTGACGTTTCCGGATATCTATGGAAACTGTCAGACCTCGTAATTAGTGTCACGCTCCCGTGGTTAATCCACCACCTGAGGTCCCCCTCCCCCCCGTCGTTTCCGGCGGTGCAACCAGCTGCAGTCACACCAGAATGGACATGACCCGGCCGGCGTGGGCGGATAGTGTGGCGAACCAATTTCTATATATAAAGGCTGCCCCTGCCCCCCTTAGCGGTGGTTGCCTTTTCTTCTCTATCTGTATATATATACACACATATATTCACTCAATCACCTGAAAAAGCAAGCACGCACAATGGCTATCACTGTTGGAATCAATGGATTCGGTCGTATTGGCCGTCTCGTGCTGAGAATTGCGCTCACCAGACCGGACATCAACGTTGTCGCGATCAACGACCCGTTCATTGCTGCCGACTACGCGGCGTACATGTTCAAGTACGACTCGACCCACAAGACGTACAAGGGCGATGTGTCGTCTAAAGACGGCAAGCTCATCATTGACGGCCACGCGATCGACGTGTACCAGGAGAGAGACCCCGTGAACATCCCGTGGGGCAAAGAGGGCATCGACTACGTGATTGACTCGACCGGCGTGTTCACGAAGCTCGAGGGCGCGCAGAAGCACATTGACGCTGGCGCGAAGAAGGTGATCATCACCGCGCCGTCTGCGGACGCGCCGATGTTTGTTGTCGGTGTCAACGAGGACAAGTACACGAAGGACCTCAAGATTGTCTCGAACGCGTCGTGCACCACAAACTGTCTTGCGCCGCTCGCCAAAGTGATAAACGACACCTTTGGCATTGACGGCGGGCTGATGACCACCGTGCACTCGATGACCGCGACACAGAAGACGGTTGACGGACCGTCGCACAAGGACTGGAGAGGCGGCAGAACCGCGTCCGGGAACATCATCCCTTCGTCGACCGGTGCGGCGAAGGCTGTGGGCAAAGTCATCCCCGAGCTCAACGGCAAGCTGACTGGTATGTCGCTGCGTGTTCCGACCGTGGATGTGTCTGTGGTTGACCTCACCGTCAACCTCAAGACGCCCACCACGTACGAGAAGATCTGCGAGGTGGTGAAGGCCAAGTCCGAGGGCGAGCTCAAGGGTGTTCTCGGCTACACCGAGGACGCTGTTGTCTCGTCAGACTTTATCTCTGACCAGCGCTCGTCGATCTTTGACGCCAAGGCCGGTATCCTGCTGACACCCACTTTTGTCAAGCTGGTTGCGTGGTACGACAACGAGTACGGCTACTCCACCAGAGTCGTCGACCTGCTGGAGCACGTGGCTAAAGTGTCTTCTGCGTAATATATTTTTATGTCTGTGATCTCTGTAGCCATGATCTCTGTAGCCATGATCTCTGTAGCCATGATCTCTGTAGCCACCGGGGGCTTCTGCTGCTCTGGAGGCAGGGCCTCTCCCGTGGAGGGTAAGTGAGCCCTTCTCTAACCGGAGAGTAAGTGAACTCTTCTCTACCCGGAGAGTAAGTGAGCTCTTCTCTACCCGGAGTACAGGCCCTTCTCTCTACCAGCAGGGTAAGTCTTAAAGTGGAAAGAGGGTAACTATGTTTACGTAATATATTTGGTAATACAACTACTAAAGTAGTGCGCTTTCCAATATCTTCTCTTTTTTCTAGAAAAGGACGTGTCCCCGCCAAGTCACCTGAGATCTGCAGCTTTTTCCCAATGCGGAAAATTCAGACCTCCGCCTGAGGCCCCGTGGTGCTCGCTGGGCTGCGCTGGCCGCGGTGTGTCTCGCGTCTGCGCCACATCCACTTCGCACCGCTGCCGTAGCGCCGCACCGCTGTGCCGCCGCCGTCTCTTTCCCCTTTGTTTCCCCTGCCCCTGCTGCCCCCGCCTCCACAGAGTGTTATTTAGCCATCTGCACCAGATCGCCTTGCAAAGGCGTGTAGGCGTGGGTCGTGTGTACCCTAAACTGTAGCCCTCCTAGCGTGTCCTTCCTCTGCAAGGATGGTGGTTGGTGTGAGAGCGCACACAGTCACTCTCTCCAGACGGCTCCACTCCACTCGCTAGACTGACAGCTCTGTCGCTATCTGCATCCGAGATGATGCCGCACAACGTCTACCCGAACTACTCCCAGACATACCAGGTGGAACAGCAGTTCCAGCCTCAGACGCCGTTTGACTTTGCATACGGGCAGTCCATGCTCCCGAGACAGCTACTGGTGGGCTCGCCGTTCGTGCAGTCGCCGCTGCCGATCTCGCCGGGAGGAGCAATGGGGCCGCAGGCGTACTACCAGCAGGGACCGCACAGAAACGGGAAGTACCACCAGCAGCAGGCGGCAGCCGCGCACGGACAGGTGGCCGTGCCGAAGATAGGACCGCCGCCAGACAGAGCGCACAGGCGCGCGGCAGCAGCGCAGCGCGCTCAGCGCGCTCAGCGCGCGCCAGGCGCGCCTTCCCAGCGAGCGCCGCGCGCGGAGCGCGAGGCGCTCCCTTACGAGCTGATACCCACAACAGCAGACGGCGAGGTGCCGTCGCGCACGCTCGTGTTCGAGCACCTCCCGCCTCACACAACATACACCGCGTTTCTCGACTGCATACGGTACGGCCCCGTTGAGAACTGCCGCTTCGCTGCGCCGGAGCCCGGCGGCGGCGGCGGCGGCGGCGGCGGCGGGAGCGCACAGCTCGCACGGACGCTGCTCCTCACGTTTGTCGACGGCGTGACCGCGCTCCGCTTCTACACTGACGCCGTTGCCGCGAACCGCCTCGCGGTGCTGCTGGACGCGCCGCATCTGCGTGTCTCGTTTGCGCGCTCGCCGCCGCAGCTGCCCGTGGTGCGCGACGCGATCGAGAACGACGGCGCGACGCGGACGGTGTACGTGGCGGGCGTGCCAGGCCTCGTGAGCGACGACTTCCTCGTCGGCGAGCTCGACAAGTTTGGCGAGATCGAGCACGTCGAGGTGCGCCCGGACAGGCGCGCTGTGTTTGTCAGCTACACGAGCATCGCAGGCGCGCTCAAGGCGGTGGAGCAGCTGCCGCTGGAGTCGGACTTCTGGAGCCAGTGCAAGATCTTCTACGGGAAGGACAGGTGCACGCAGCAGGGGAAGCCGGCGCCGGAGAGCGCGTACGACGAGAGCGAGCTGGGTCTCAGCGACACGTACGCGCCGTACGATGCGCACAACAACGCGGGCAACAGAAACGTATACCTCGGGAACCTGCACGCAGACACAACCGCCGAGGAGGTGTGCAACACGGTGCGCGGCGGCCTGCTCCAGCACGTGCGTGTCATCCCAGAGCGGCACATTGCGTTTCTGACGTTTGTCGAACCGCTCGCGGCCGCGCGCTTCCTCGCGGCAGCGCACGCCGACGGCGTCGTGATCCACCGCAGACGGCTCAAAGTCGGCTGGGGGAAGCACTCCGGCACGCTCCCGAACGCGGTGGCGCTCGCCGTGACCGCCGGCGCGTCGCGAAACGTGTACATCGGCGTGCCCGAGAACTCGGGCGAGCTGCGCGTCCCCGACGAGCACACGCTGCGCGCGGACTTTGCGCACTACGGCGAGATCGAGCAGGTGAACTTCTTCAAAGACGCGCAGTGCGCGTTTGTGAATTTTTGCAACATCACAGCGGCGATGCGCGCGGTCGAGGAGCTGAAGGACGGGTACGGGAGCTTCCGCGTCGCGTTCGGGAAGGACCGGTGCGGGAACCCGCCAAAGAGCAGGGGGAAGAAGAAGCGGCACGCTGAGGCGGCGTCGCAGACGCCGCGCGTGCCGCTGAAAGAGGGGTCGGCGCTGGTGTTTGCGAGCATGGGGATCACATCGCAGTCGTTCCACGAGACGCCGGGCAAGCAGAGCGAACAGAGCGAGTCGGGCGAGCCGACTGCGTCAGGCGAGCAGAGCGAGCGGAGCGAGCTAGCTGAATCAGGCGAACAGAGCGAGCTGGTTGAATCGAGCGAGCTAGCCGAGTCAGGCGAGCCAGGCGAGCCTGGTGTGTCAGTGGACAGCTCAGTCACCCAACCAGCCGGCTCGCCGCGCTCGCGTGCTGGTTCGCCCGTTGGTTCGCCCGCTGGCACGCTGACCAAGAGCGACGCGGACCAGCTGCGCGAGATGCTGCAGGACGACCACTACGACGAGAGCACGAGCGACTCCGGCTCGATCTCGATCATCGTCGACAAACTGAAAACGTCGACGGTCGCGTCGCCGATCTCGCCGGTGTCCGGCGCGAACTCGCCGACACACGCGACAAAACCACGCATGCCGCGGCGGAGGTCGCGCTTCAGCTCGTCGCACTCGAGCTCAACCACGTCGATGAACTACCACCAGCAGGGCTACGACCACCCGCAGCGCGCGCCGTTCTCGCGCAGCTCGTCGCGGATGTACCTGCCGGGATACTTCCCGCGCGTGTCGTCGCAGCCAAACATGTACAGCTACGCAACGTCGGGCTCGCAGGTGATGGCGCAGTACCTCGCGCAGACACAGCACGAAAACCTGCTGTACGCCGCGGCAGTGCTCAACGACGACGAGTGGGACGGCTACTACGAGCACGAGCAGTACGACGCGTACTTCCAGCCGCAGCACAGCGCGTACCCGGTGCGGCAGCAGCGGCACTGAGCAGTGTAATCGAAGACTTTTCCTCTCTCTTGTAGTTGTCGCACGACTTACTTCAACTTATCGACGGCGCGCGCAGGCAGCGACGACAGACAGCCAGCAACATGAGACCGTCTGTGCGTGTGTATCGGGCGCTGCTGCGCGGTGTGTCGCGGCGGGCGCTGCACGCGACGGCGGTGCGCGGCGGGCGCGGTGGGCGCGACGGGCGCGGTTCCCCCGCGCAGCGCTGTGCGACGAACGGCGAGGCGCTTGCGGCGTCGCCGATCCGCAAGGTGTTTGACGACCCGCACTACTGGCGCGAGTTCAGCAGAGAGAGCACGCCGTACCGCGAGGCGCGGCGCGACCCGGCGCGCGCGGTCGGGCTGTTTGAGAACCCGTACCTGACGAGCGAGGACGGGCTGATCGACTTCTACGCCGAGTCGATGGCGCGCGCGCGCGCGCTCGTGGCGGCCATGGTGTCGGACGACTCGCCGCGCGCCCGCGCAACGTTCATCCGCAATCTGGACCGGCTGAGCGACGTGCTGTGTCGGTTCGTCGACATGTGTGCGGTGCTGAACACGGTGGAGGTGGAGCCCGCGCTGAACGCAACCGCGAACGGGCTGCGCGGACGCATGTACGAGTACATGAACGTGCTGAACACGACGCGGCCGCTGTACGAGAGGCTCGCGTCCGTGATGGCGGACCCTGAAGTGCTGTCGCAGCTGTCGGAGGAGGAGGTGGCGGTCGGGAACGTGCTGCTGAGCGACTTTGTCAAGTGCGGGATGGCGCTCGACAAGGACACCGCGCGCGAGTTCGTGGAGCTGAGCAACCGCATCGAGGAGCTCGGCCACCAGCTGATGTTCCCCGAGACGGCCACGCCGCCGCGGCCGCTCGTGTTTGGCGAGCGCGAGGCTGCCGAAGAGTTTGGCGCGGACGTGGCGCGGCTGCTGCCGACGAACGCGCGCGGCGCGCGCACCGTCGGCAGCGGCGCCGACGTGTACGAGCTGCTGCAGCGAAGCCTGTCGGAGAAGACGCGCAAGCGGCTGTGGCGGCTGGTGACGGACGCGACCCCGGAGCAGCTCGCGACTCTCCGGCAGCTGCTGCGCACGCGAGCGCGGCTCGCGCAGCTGATGGGCGCGCGCAGCTTTGCTGCGTACCAGCTCGACGGGAAGATGATGAAGACGCCCGAGCGCGTGCGCGAGCTGCTCGAGGGCGTCGTCGCGCAGTCGCGCGCCGGCGTGCTGCGCGAGATCCGCGCGCTGCTGCCGAACCGCGACGCGCGCGTGTCGAAGGCCGACGCTGACGCGATGTCGGACGCGGAGCTGCTCGCGCACGCGCGCCCGTGGGACCCGTTCAGCACGAGCGCGGGCGCGACGATGAAGGCGCGCGTGACGCTCGACATTTCGGAGTACCTGCCGATGGGCGCGGTCGTGGCCGGGCTGTCGCAGCTGCTCGGGAGCATATACGGGATCACGCTCGAGCCCGTGGCGGCGAAGCCCGGCGAGGTGTGGGACCGCGCCGTGCGCAAGTTCCACGTGGTGTCCGAGCGCGACGGCACAGTGGGCGTGATATACATGGATCTTTTCTTCCGCGACGAGAAGCCGCGCGGCGCCGCCCACCACACCGTGCACTGTTCGCGCAAGATCTACCCGGAGGAGCTCGCGGCCGACGGCTCCGACGTGCTGAATAAAGTGGTGCACACGGCGCGCGCGGCGGACGGCTCGCTGTACCAGCTGCCCGTTGTCGTGCTCGTGTGCAACTTTGACGTTGCGCGCGGCGACACGAAGCTGATGACGCTGTCGCAGGTGGAGGCGGTGTTCCACGAGATGGGCCACGCGATGCACTCGATGCTCGGGCGCACCGGGCTGCACAACGTGAGCGGCACGCGGTGCGCGAGCGACTTTGTCGAGATGCCGTCGGTGCTCATGGAGAGCTTCGCGACAGACGCGCGCGTCGTCGCGTCGCTCACGCGCCACCACATAACAGGACAGCCGCTCGAGCTGCGGTTTGTCGAGCGGTACATGGAGGTGGCGCGCTCGATCGGCGGCGGCGAGTTCGACGCGTTCAACCAGGTGAAGCTCGCGCTGTACGACCAGGAGGTGCACTCGGAGCGCGCGCTGGCGGCGGAGTTTGACCTCGTGGCGGCGTACCACGAGAACGAGCGGCGGCTCGAAATCTGCGCCGACACAGAGTCGACGTGGGCGGGGCGCTTCTCGCACCTCGCGTCGTACGGGAGTACCTACTACGCATACACATTTGACAGGCTGCTCGCGCGCGCCGTCTGGGAGCGGCTCTTCCGCGAGAACCCGTTCAGCCGCGAGAGCGGCGAGAAGTTCCTCGCGGCGGTGCTCAGGCTCGGCGGCTCCAGAGACCCGTGGCACATGCTCGCGGACCTGTTCGAGGAGCCCGCGCTCAGAAAGGGAGACCGCGCCGCCATAGAGTACTTCACCAAGGCGGCGAAATAAAATGTACATACCAGCCCTGTGCCAGTAGTCCTTCTCTCTCTCTCTCTCTCTCTGCCGCTTGGGACGTGTCCGCACCAGACGATGTCGCTCTTCGAAGACGACGGCGGGAGCCCGTCTGGAGGCGACGGCAGCGAGAATGTCAGAGAGCGAGGAGATATCTATCACGGTCAAGTGAGTGGGCGCGGGTTTCCTAGCGGTGGCGCGGGCTGGCGGGACTAACAATTTCCAGGGCTACAGGGGACAAGAAGTACAGCGTGACGGTGTCGACGGCCTCGACGATCGCGCAGCTGAAGGAGCAGATCGCCGAGCAGGCCGCGATCCCCGCGGAGCGTCAGAGGCTGATCTACTCCGGGCGCGTGCTGAAGGACCCGGACACCGTCGCGACGTACAAGATCCAGAGCGGCCACACCGTGCACCTGGTGAAGAGCGCTGGCGCGCGGACAGCGGGCGCAGCGGGCGCAGCGGGCACAACGGCGGCGGGCGCTGCGCCCGCCGCCGCTGCGGTGCCCCACAACATCGCTGCCGGGCAGGGGTCCTTCAACCCGCTCGCAGACCTGACGGGTGCGCGCTACGCGGGCGCGAACCTGCCGATGCCCTCTGCGTCGCTCTTTGGCCCGGACGGCGGCATGGGCGCGCTGCCCGACGAGTCGCAGCTCGCAGACATGATGGACTCGCCCATGTTCCAGGAGAACATGCGGTCGATGCTGTCGAACCCACAGATGCTGGAGTACCTGATCCAGCAGTCGCCAGAGCTGAGACAGATGGGGCCCATGGCGCGCCAGGTGCTCCAGAGCGAACAGATGAGAAACATGCTCACGAATCCACAGGTGATGCGCCAGATGATGCAGATGCGCAGGTCTCTCGGCGGCGGCGCCGCAGCGCCGCCCGCGTTCCCGATGCCGGGCGCGAACCCGACCGTGGACGCTGACGCTGCGCCAGCAGCCGCGCCAGCTGTGCCGGGTGCAGGTGCGGCATCCGCACAGTCGGGTGCGGCCGGCGCTGCCGGCGCAGATGCCGCCAACCCGTTTGCCGCGCTCTTTGGCGGAGCCGCGCCCGGCGGCGCAGCGGCGAACCCGTTCGCGGCGTTTGGCGCTCCGCCGGCGGCGGCTGGCGAGAACGGCGCCGCGCCGCCTGCCAACCCGTTCTTCAACCCAGACCTGATGAACATGCTGCTCGGCGGCGGCGGCGCTGCGGGTGCGGCCGCGCCAGTGGACAGCAGACCGCCGGAGGAGAGGTACGAGACGCAGCTGCGCCAGCTGAACGACATGGGGTTCAGCGACTTTGACCGCAACGTCACCGCGCTGAGGAGAAGCGGCGGCTCTGTCCAGGGTGCCGTAGAGGCCCTTCTCAGCGGAGACATCTAGAGTGGGTCTTTTGTTAATTTATTCTCTTCGCCGTATGGTGTAGTGTAGGAGCCAATCTGAGAGGTGTTGAGCGACAACGACAGAGCAGCGGAGCGAGAGCCACCGGTGCGCAAGCGAGAGACTGCGACCGATGGAGCAGCGAGAGACTGGCGCAGAGGCGCCGGCGGTGGAGGAGAAGCGCGCTGCGAGTGAGAGCAGCGAGCAGTCTGCGGAGCCTGCGAAGCCTGCAGAGCCTGCGGAGCCTGCGGAGCCAGCAAAACCTGCAGAGCCGGTGTTGTCGAAACGGGAGCGGTTCGACCGCGACGTGAGCGCGCGGAGGCGCCGCGCGGCAGATATGCCTCCGCTGACGTCTGTTGACACAGACGATATTGCGCTGCCGCTGGAGCACATTCTCACGCGGAGCGTGGCGGTTGTGCTGCTGTCGCTGGGGATCCCTGCGTCGACCGAGGCCGTGGGGCGCCTGTCCGAACTCACGGCGGAGTACATGTGCTCGCTGGTGTCAGCGCTGCACCGCACCACCGAGATACAGCGACGGAGCACGCCGTCGCTGAAGGACATGCGTCTGATGGTGCGCCGCGGCCGGCTGGACCTGCGCGGAGTGGAGGCCGAGTGGCACAGGACGACCGCAGCGGCAGCGGTGGTGGCGGCGCCCGGCGCAGCGCTGCGCGAGAGCGCGCTGCGCGTTCTCGCTGCCGAGCGCCCGGACGCCGAGATCGAGATCCGGCCTGGCGCGGCAGACGCGTGCTTTTTCATAGACATCACAGAGCGCATAGCGGACGTGGTCCCGCCGAAGATAAAGCGCAAGGCGTACGTGCCGAAGTGGCTGCCGGTCTTCCCGCCCGAGCACACGTACCGCGCGACGCCGCAGTACACGAAGATAGTGTCGAACCCGCGGGAGCTCAAGGAGCGGTTGGTCGAGGAAGGGCGGCTCGGCGAGCGCGCGCTGAAACACCTGATGGGCGAGAGCATGCCAGTACGGTACGAGCTGTCGGACCCTGAAGGCGAGGCGGGCAGCGACACCACCGACGAGGGCCGGATGGATGTTGACGCGCAGGACGAGGTGGAGCAGCAGGCGGCGAGCGGGCCCGCCGTTGGTCCTGACGGAGGGCCCAGCGAGGGTCCCCCGGAGGTGTCGATCCGACCGCAGATGCTGCTAGACCTGCTGCCGAGAGTGGGGGCAGAGAGCCCGAAGCAAGAGAGCGTGAAAGCAGCGCCGGACAAGCGGTTCGACATCGTTGCCTTTGCACGCCACAGAATGGAGATCCTCGATAGGCGGCGTGCTGCAGAGGAAAAGAGGCTCGCAGAGCGACTGAAAACCACAGAGGCGCGCGTCGGCAAGTACCTCGGGTCGTACTCGAGCGCGCCGATCGACCGGTCGGTGGGAGAGCTGGTGTCGTCGATCCTGGACGAGGAGTTCGCGACCGTGTGCCGGTCGGTGGCGAAGGCGCAGAAGCGGAGGAACGCGCTGGTTGCAGAGAGCGAGCAGAAGAGGCTGAAGCTGGAGAGCGAGCGGCTGGAGAACGCCGACGCGCTGGACTATGAGTTCGCGTTTGACGACCTGGGCGACGCGGAGGCGGAGGTTGACTTTAACTTTGACGACAGCTTTGGCGAGGGGCCCGCGCCGCCGGCACTGCCGACAGCACTAACAGATCCGGCACCCTCAGAGGCTGCGCCGGCGGAGGCTGCGAGCGACGACGACTTTGACATGGACGCGCTCGAGGCCGAACTGAACGGGACCGCCTCCAAACAGCTGCCCGCGGCGCAGCTGCCGCAGGGAGCGGGCGCGGCCCCAGGCATGCCCGGTGGCACCCCGCCACCCAGACCGGCGGACGTAGCCCAGGCGGCAGCGGCGAGCGGACCGGCGTCCGGTGTATAACAGTAACGCGATATTGGTAGTGTGTCCACGACCCACGTCGACTTGCTGTAGCGCAGCGGCAGAGAGCGAGGGCCTGGGAAGCTGCGCCGTGTGTAGAATAGTACGAGACTGTTGATGGAGGCTGTATTAGCGGAGTGTGTTTTATTTTCAGTATATATCTAATGAGTGAGGCTCTCAGTTTGCATTTGCCGCAGTCTGTGCCCTTCCCTGTCACGGTCGAGACCGTGCTCGTGAAGCAGGGAGACAGGCTGGGGAAGCACTCGACGGTGCTGCGGTACCGGTACTGGGACCGCGAGGAGGCGCGGCGCGACGACTCAGGGTATGGGTCGGCGGAGGCAGACGGCGACCGCGAGCTGATCGAGCTGGTGGGCTCTTTTGAGTGTCCCGTCGATGGCGAGCTCACCGACGTGTACGTCTCGCCGGGCGAGGAGATACGCGACTCGAGCTTTGTGATCGCTCGCATCATGGAGCCGTGCACGCACGCGATCCAGTACGGCGGTCTGTGCGCGGTGTGCGGGAAGTCTGTCGACGAGGACGACTACTCCGGGTACACGTACAAGGACCGCGCGCCGATTGCGATGTCGCACGGCACGACAGACCTGAAGATCTCTGTCAGCGAGGCTGAGAAGATAGAGAAGGACTCGACGCAGCGGCTGCTGAAGGAGGAGAAGCTCATTTTGGTGGTGGACCTCGACCAGACGATCATCCACGCGACCGTGGACCCGACGGTGGGCGAGTGGATGGCAGACCCGGCGAACCCCAACTACAGCGCTGTGAAGGACGTGGTGGCGTTTCCCTTGGAGGAGGAGGTGGTTATGCCGCCGAACTACATGGGGCCAAAGCCGCCGCCGAACGTGTGCTGGTACTACGTGAAGCTGCGGCCTGGGCTGCGCGAGTTCCTCGCAAAGGTGTCGCAGTCGTACGAGCTGCACATATACACGATGGCCACGCGCGCCTACGCGAAGGCCATCTCGCGCATAGTCGACCCGGATGAGAAGTACTTTGGCGACCGCATCCTGTCGCGGGACGAGAGCGGCTCGCTCACGCGGAAGTCGCTGAGACGGCTTTTCCCAGTGGACACGTCGATGGTGGTGGTGATCGACGACAGGGGCGATGTGTGGAACTGGAGCGCGAACCTGATAAAAGTGGTGCCGTACGATTTTTTCGTCGGGATTGGCGACATAAACTCGAGTTTCCTGCCGCGGCAGCACGCGCTGCTCGGGCCGTCGAAGCGGCGGAAGTCGCTCGCGAGCCTCGAGGACCAGATCAACGCCGCGAAGGACGCCCAGGACAACTCGTTCGAGATATCTAAAGAGGAGGAGACCGAGGAGCTGGACGAGGAGAAGAGCGTGAACGGGACAGACGGCAGCGAGGAGGCTGCGGAGGAGGAGGAGGCTGCGGCGGCAGGAGCGGCGGCAGCACAGGAGGAGGCGGAGGAGGCGGAGCAGTCGAAGAGCAGTCCGAGCGAGAGCGAGTCTGCGAAGAGCGACAAAGAGAACGGGGAGGGGGTGGACGCCGCTGTGGATGCCGATGCGAACACCGCCGCCGCCGTCACTGCCGAACCGGTGGCGTCGCCTGTGGACCGGATGCTCGCGCTGACGTCTGACAACGACGCGGAGCTTCTCAAAGCGCAGGAGAGCGAGCGCACTGCGTCGATAGAGCAGCAGCAGCACGACAGGCCGCTTGCGAAGCTGCAGCACAACCTTGAGAAGATCATTGAGGAGGGGAGTGAGAAGTCCGACGACAGCGCGGGCGACTCGCGGAACCTGCTCTTTGACGACGACACGGAGCTTGACACGCTTGGCCAGGCGCTGGTGCGCGTGCACAACGAGTTCTACTTTGAGTACGCCGAGCGCAAGCCAGTGCCCGACGTGAAGAATATCATGTCGTCGATGAAGCGGTTCGTGTTCCAGGAGTTCACGTTTCTGTTTTCGTCGGTGCTGCCGCTCGGGACCAGACTCGACAGCGCGGACATCGTCATATGGGCGCGCTCGTTTGGCGCAACGGTGGTGCCGAACTACACCGACGCGGTGACGCACGTCATCAGCCGGAACGCAGGCACGTTCAAGGTGAAGCTCGCAAAGTCGCTGAACCCCGGTGTAAAGGTGGTGAACCCGGACTGGCTGTTCAAGTGCATCTCGCTGTGGGACAAGGTCCCCGAGGATGAGTACCTGCTCGCGCTGCCGGAGGGCGGTGCGCTCTCGGAGGGCGTCCTGCACAAGTACCTGGAGAGCCGCGACGACGCGCGGCAGGTTGAGGTGTTCTCGGGGGCGAAGGACATCGACTGGGCAGGCATAGACAAAGAGGTGGACGACTTTCTCGGGTCGAGCGACGAGGACGAGGGCGACGAGGATGCGGGCAAGAGAACGCGCCCTGGCGACGAGAGCGGCGACGAACAGTCGAAGAAGCGTAAAACGGGAGAAGACAGCAGCGGAGCCGACAGCGCCGACAGTGCCGATGCGGGCGACAGCGACAGCGAGGACGAGCTTGCGCGCGAGATCATGCTTGACCTGGAGGAGGACTAAACGCGTCTCTAGCGATGGCTTAGCCTAATGAAACGTAGCTGCAGGATATGTAATTTACCTAAAACTGGGAATAAAATGGAGAAAACAGGCACTGCGACATCAGTAAAAGGGAACGCGGCTCAACAGAGCACTGCCTCTCGCTGAAACCGGAAGTGTAATTGCCCATTTAGCAGATGTGGCGATTCCGCAGCTGTTTGTCGCTGGAGCGCGTTTGCGGATCCCTTAAAAATCGTGTTTTACGCGTCGGGACGTAAACATCTACACAATGAAAACGACCCCTTGGAAGCTTAATGTTATTGTTACGCAGCGGACGGCTAGTGCTCTTTGTTGTTAGGTGGTGGTTTGCTTATAGAGCATCGTGTAGCTGTCTCTTCTGTCGGATTGTTTCCCATCTACACCCGTATTCACGTACTGCTCTCGACTCCCTCCAGCTCGAACGCATGCTCCAGACCAACTAATTTCACTCACTTAATTAGAGGGCACAGGAGAGAGAGAGAGAGAGAGAGAGAAGGGCTTTTCAGAGTATAGCACAATATCTGGGAGTGAATAATGGCATCTTCATCGTTCCACTCGAGACAGACGTCGTACGCGTCGTCGTTCGTGTCGTCGTCGACGATTGGTCTGGGAATAGGAAACAGCGGAAGCTCTGGCACGTCGGCGGGCCACCCGCAGATGATAGGCCCGTGGAGGCTCGGCAAGACGCTGGGACGCGGTGCCACTGGCCGCGTGCTGCTGGCGTCGAACATACACAACGGCCAGAAAGCGGCGGTGAAAGTGGTGTCAAAGTCCATCCTCAATAACGAGCACCAAGAGGAGGAGCCGGAGACGGCAGACAAGGGGTGCGACTCCGCGGGGCTCCCGTACGGGATAGAGAGAGAGATTATCATTATGAAGCTGCTCAACCACAAAAACGTTCTGAGGTTGTACGACGTGTGGGAAACGTCAAAGGCGCTCTATCTCGTGCTGGAGTACGTGGAAGGGGGCGAGCTGTTTGACCTGCTCGTTGAGAAGGGCCCGCTCTCGGAGGAGGAGGCGGTCAAGTTCTTCAGGCAGATTGTGCTCGGCGCGTCGTACTGCCACGCGCTGGGGATCTGCCACAGGGACCTGAAGCCGGAGAACCTGCTGCTGAACAAGAACATGAGCATAAAGATCGCCGACTTCGGCATGGCTGCACTGGAAAGCAACGAGAGACTGCTCGAGACGTCCTGCGGTTCGCCGCACTACGCGTCGCCCGAGATCGTGAGCGGTCTGAAGTACCACGGCGCTGCGTCGGATGTGTGGTCCTGCGGGGTCATCCTATTCGCGCTGCTCACCGGCAGACTGCCCTTTGACGACGAAAATATCAGGACGTTGCTGCTTAAGGTGCAGAAGGGCAGCTTTGAGATGCCCGATGAGCTCTCGGAGGAGGCGAGAGACCTAATCTGGAAGATGCTCACTGTCGACCCCTTGAAGCGCATCAAGACACAGAACATCCTCGGCCACCCGCTGCTGCTCAAGTATCCCTTCACCGACCAGGAGCGCAGGGACTACAACGACCTGCCGTCGCCCACGCTGGCGTCGAAGCCGATCAACTCGAAGGAGGAAATCGACGCGAACATCCTGCGGAACCTGACGATTCTGTGGCACGGGAGACCGGCGAG
This sequence comes from Kuraishia floccosa, assembly GCA_030567535.1. Classification (NCBI taxonomy): domain Eukaryota; kingdom Fungi; phylum Ascomycota; class Pichiomycetes; order Pichiales; family Pichiaceae; genus Kuraishia; species Kuraishia floccosa. The sequence goes on from JAJLSK010000003.1 coordinate 1,043,717, forward strand.
CGAGATCGAGAGGGCGCTGCTGGCACCGGGCCAGAACTCTGAGAAGACATTCTACTCGCTGCTGATGCGGTACAGACATGACCACGACCAGCTCGGGCGCGCTTGCTCGATCAAGAAGTCTAACTCGGTGATGGACTCGCTGAACAGGTCTACGCCTAAGAAAAACAGACGGCTATCCAGAACAGTGAGCGTGACGAGCTCGGCGCGGCGCGGGGTGTCGTTCCAGAGCCTGCGCGCGGGGTCCGTCACACCTACGAGGAGGACAAGCAGCGCCGACGAGGGCAGCGGCACGGCAGCCGCGCCGCCGCCTGCGCTGCCTCCGATCCCGCGGAGCCTGTACGAGGCTGCCGAGAAGCGGAAGTCTGTGTCGCCAGCTAAGGACGTTGCTGTGGCGTCGAAGCGGCTGTCGATGATGAGCCTCAACTCTAAGAGGAACTCGCTGATTTTCACCAACAACGTGTCGCCGAGCAAGCGGAGCTCCACGCAGCTGCAGAAGCGCAAATCTGCTCTGAAGAGAAACTCCGTCACGTCAAAGGTGATCTCGACGTACGCGAAGCTCGCGAAGGACACGGACTGGGTGTACGTCGACACCGCAACCAGGCGGACTTCCGCGGACTTTGCGTCGCTGTGCGACCGCATCTTCAGCGGGCGTAGCGACGACGCGGAGTCGCAGACGTCCGTGTCGAGCACCGAGGAGCCCGCAGCGGCGCGCAGCAAGCTGCAGCGGAGCAAGTCGAAGCGGCTGTCGAAGCGTGCGTCAAAGCGCGCCAGCGTGTCGCTCGCTGCCGCGAAGACCCCGCTGCCAGCCGAGAAGAAAGCGCAGAAGGACGAGAACAGGCGCCGCTCGAAGCGGCTGTCGCGGCTGCTGGGCACGACGGTCTTTGTCGGCGACGACGACAGGCGCGCGGTGTCCGGGCCGAACCAGCGCGCGAGCGCGATCCTCAGCAAGGCGGAGGTCGAGAGCACGAAGCGGCGCTCTGTGTCGCATAATGCGCCGAGCAAGCGCGTGTCGGTGGCGCCGCCCAAGCCCGTGTCGCGGCTCGACCCGCGCGCGACCGCGTACGACTCCTACACCAAGCGGAAGTCGAAGGACGCGGCGAAGATGCTCCGAGAGTCCGCCGCCGCCGATGGTGCTGACGAGCGGGGCAGCGACGACGAGAACTACCTCGGAAAGGAGAACTTCAAAGTGGCGCACGAGTTTCTCGATGAGATGCGGCGGTCGCGTCTGCTGAGCTCGAAGTCTGATCTGTACAAGAGCAAAGACAAACGTACGAGCAGGGCGACGAAAGTGGTGTCGGCAAGCGCGGCGAAGCGCGAGTCTGCCGGCGGCCCGACGACGCTTGCGGAGGTGAAGATCCCGCAGGTGACAAGGCGGTCTAAGCACTTTAGCGCGTCGAACAAGCGGCTCAGCGTGCTGTCGATGTACTCGTCGCAGAACCTCAACGCGCAGCTCAGCACTGTGCGCGGTAACAAGATGCGCAGCGGCAGCGACAGAATCTCCAACGCGAAGCTCAACAGGCGCAGTCTGATGTTCAACGACGAGATCGACATGTCGATCGACATGTCTGCTGAGATCAGCGAGAGCAGCGACACGGAGCAGGGCGCGCCGAAGAACGCGGTGCAGAGTAAGAGGCGGTCCGGGTCGCTCAGGTACAAGGAGTCGCGGGACACGCTGATCTCGCAGGACTCGAACAGAAACCTCTACAAGTCCCTGGCGCTCCCAGACATCCCGCCGTCGCCGCTGAAGCAGGACGTGTCCTTCGAGGCGCGCGACGACGACAAGTTTAAGAGCGCACCGCTGGTGGCGCCGAAGCTCGCGAAACCTGCAAAGTCTGCGAGGCCTGTCAAGCCTGCGCAGCCGGCCCGCGGTCAAGGTGAGCGCGGCGCTCTGAGCGACGTGACAAACACGAAGACGAAGAAGTCGTTCCTGCGGAAGTTTTCCTTTGCTAAAGAGAACAAGACGGAGCAGGTAACCAAGAGCGCGGTCAAGCTGGAGGCGCCCGAACAGCCCGCGGAGCTGGTGGCACCGGCGAAGCGCGTGGCACCGGTGGCACCGGTGGTGCCGGCGAAACCGCGGGCTGGCTCGCAGCGGCTAGCGTCCGCCGAGTCTGTGCCCGTACCGCCGCTACACGTGCAGAAGCAGCGCAACTTCTTTGGCTGGTTCGCGCGGTCGGCGTCGGTGCCTGTCTCGAGCACGCTGAGCGGCGACGACGTGCTACAGCTGTCGACGAAGCTCCAGCAGTCGGAGATGTTCGACGCGCTCTACTCGCTCTTCCTCGGGTGGAAGCAGTACGGCATCAAGGACCTCGTCGTGATCAAGCACGACCACAGGATAATAGCCGCGGTTGCCAAGAACAACACCATGGGCCTGAAGGCGTGCCGCTTCGAGGTGGGCATTCTCGCCGCGGAGAAGGCCTCGTCGCTGCGGTTCCACCGCCTCAAGGGCTCGCGCCCAACTTTCAGACAGATGGTGGAGCAGATCGAAAAGGTCCTCCTCCAGGAGAACGTGCTGATATAGTGTTTTTGTATAATAATAGTATCTGATAAACTAGACCCTTGTAGCAGCGGAGAGGAGAAGGACACCAGCGACTGTAACAGAGAGCTACATGTCCAAAAAAAAGACTTCCCCACCAGGACTCGAACCTGGAATCTTCTGGTTGTAACCGAGAATTTGTCCATCGTAGCCAGACGCCGTAACCATTGGGCCATGAGGAACGAAGTCTGCCAAACTTTCGCGCATTGCTGTTACACACGTGAGTGACACAGACTGCCCTGCTCCAGCGCCAGCCGGCCGGGCCTCTCCTGCCAGCAGGGCACGGTATGTGTCCCTGCAGAGCTTTGGGAGGCTTGGCGTCGCCGTGTTCCTCCAGCTCCGTGTTTGTCTTGCAGCTTTCCTCTTTTGTGGTTGTTTACAACTGGGTGTTTACTTTTCGCTTAGATGCACATGGACAAACCACAAAAACAAAAGGCAACACGGCGCTCGGGGAAACGCAGTGGCTGCGCGGTCTACGAACTAAGCGCTTGCTCGGAGGAGACCCGCGTGGCGGCCGTCTGGGTGTCCCTCTGTGTGACACTTTGTCTCAGATCGAGATCGCGCTCTCGCACCTGCAGACGCGATGAGAGGACCTAAAGAGTCCGCCGGTCCCCACTCCGCGCGCTGAAACGGGTAGGCAGTAGACTGTAGAGGCTGTGTGGGGCCTGCAGCGCCACACACACACACCGGGCGAGGGCGTGTGGCAGGATGGGGCAGCGTGCGCGCAGATCTGCGACGCCAGACACCTGCGCGCGCAGCAACATCAGCTACGCGGCCCACAACAGCTGTCAAGCGCACAGAGCAGGGTCCTGTCCGCGGGCGGATCCAGAATAGTCACCGTGCAGCGCGGCACCACACTATTATTATTTACGCACCGCCAACAATAACACCGTCGCTCCCGCCCGTGTGTCTTCACCGATGGAATATCGCCCGATGTGGAAATTAACATCCGTGTCGGGAATGTCTCGAAACCTTTGTCCACCGTCTCCAGCGTTTCTCTGCCCCAGCACGCTGTCACACTCTAGCCTGTCACCGTCTGAGAAGTGAGTCGAGTAGCACTTTGAACAGCTGGATCCAGGAGACACGGTATCGCGGTACTATAGGCATGCGCTGAAGAAACGGACGCGAAGGATTTTCAGAGACACCGCAACTTTCACCCGCTTGGTCCCGAGGCGTTGACAGTCGCTGTACGTGGTTGGCATATCACGCAGGTGTTCAGCAGGGGAGGAGAAGAAAGAGAAAAATACACGAGATGCTCTTGAGGTTGGCGACGCTCGCGTGGCTGGCGGCCTCGACCGCGGCCTTCGTGCCGGTGCCGCCGGCGCAGCTCGACCCAGCAGACAGCTACAGAGTGTCGTCGCGGACGCCGTGCCCGGAGGAGTTCCAGGCGGACTCGGCTGACACACAGCGCGCGCAGCAGGTGCCTGCGGCGAAACAGAAGAGCCACGCGGCTGCGGCCGCGGTGCGCGTGACGCTCGGCGACGGCATACAGCTCGTGTCGAGCGACGAGAACAACGATGCGTACTTCACAAACATCACCATCGGCGGGACCGAGTTCCCCGTGATCCTCGACACCGGCTCGCCGTACCTGTGGGTGTACGGGTCGAACTGCTCGTCGGACGCGTGCGAGGGGAAACAGCTGTACACAGACACGCAGACGGACGCGGCGACCGCCACGTTCTCGCTCGCGTACTCGTCCGGCACGGCCGAAGGCGCAGAGGTGTCCGACAATGTGTCGATCGCAGGCTACTCCACGACGTGCCGGTTCGGCGAGGCAGACACGGTGCCGTCGATCTTCGAAGGGTACCCCGTGTCCGGGATCCTCGGGCTGCCAGCGTCGTCGAACAGCAGCAGCCTCGACGACATCGTCGCGCTGCTGCAGGAGGAGGGCGCGGTAGCGACGGCGGAGTTTGCGATCGCGCTCGGGAACTCGACGCACGACGGCGTGATCGTGGTCGGGCAGCAGGTGTCGCAGCTATACGTCGGCGAGATATACTATACGCGTGTGATCGCCAACGAAAACGCATACTGGCAGATCACCATCGACAGACTGTACGTGGGCGCGTACGGCGTCTCCTTCAGCACGCAGCAGAGCGCCAGCGCGGCCGCCTCGAACACGTCGCGCGTGGCGATCGTCGACTCCGGCACCACCGCGCTGATCCTGCCAAAGGCGGACGCGGCGACGGTGCACTCGTTCTTCACGGACTCCGTCACGGACGGACAGAACTACGCGGTGTTCTGCAACAGCTCGCTCGAGCTGCTCTTCGAGATAGCCGGCCAGAACTGGACGCTCACGCCGGAGGACTATCTCGGGACCGCATACTCGCAGACGTCGTCGTACTACGGCTACTGCGTCAGCAACATCCGCGGCATGGACGTGAACGCGGAGCACGTGTGGATCCTCGGCGCGATCTTCCTGAAGAAGGTGTACGCGGTGTTCAACTCTGCAAACAGCACCGTCGGGTTCGCAGAGCGCAACGCGAACGTTGAGTTCGTCGCCGCGCCATCGTCGGCTGTGCTCTCATCCACCGCGCTGTCGTCAACACACGGGTACAACTCCACCACGCTATCCACAGCCACCACCACCTCATCATCGTCGTCGGCCGCAGCCACATCTAATAGCACGAGCAGCGCGCCGTCGCACGCATCCACGGGCGGGGCCCGTGCGAACTACTACCCCCCGCTGGGGTACCCGGTACTCATGGGAATTTCAGGACTGCTGATACTGTGATTCATATTACTATATTCTTCGTACTAATTTTCTGTACACCACCAGCCTAGCTGTTCCTGAGCGCGCGCCTGTTCTTTCTCTCCAGCTTCGATATCTCCTGCAGGTCGTCTTCGCTGGGCTCGTATATGTGCCACACGGTGTAGTGCGGCAGCCCGCCGACCCTGAAGCCCATGCGCTTCGCCATCTTCCCGAACGCCTCTGTCTCCGCGTGGTTCATGAACGTGAACGCGGGGAACTGCACACCGCTCCTGAACACTTTGGCCTTCGCGAGGATCGACACGCCGCCGACGCCGTCGAGGTCCACAACCTCGCGCGCGTCGCCCTCGGCCTGTCTGATGTACGCGAGGTGCACGCGCCACGTCGGGTACTCCGCGTAGCCCTCCACAATCACGTCGTCCTCGCCGAGCGTCTTGGCGAGCTCCAACCCCTGGTCGCTCTCCATCCACGAGTTGAGGTCGTACGGCTGCTCGTTCCCGAGAAACGTCGGCAGCGGCCGCCACACGTTCGGCACGATGATGTCAAAGTCGTCGTGCTGCAGCAGGTCCTCGATGATCGACCCCGGCGACGTCTCTATGTCTGCGTCGCGCCAGTACACCCACGAGTGGTATGGCTGCAGCGCGATCGAGAGCAGCCAGTTGCGCGCGCGGCCCATCAGCTTCCGCCTGATCCCTTGCACCTTCACGTCGTGGCGGTCGCTGAACCCTTGGCCAATCACCTGGCCAAAGTCCTTCTTGTATATCTGCACGCTGCGGAACGGCTTCTGGTACTCGGCGTGGTACGGCGGCGAGTACGCCTTCTTCAGGTTCTCGATGTACGCCGTGTCCATGTACTTCAGGTACAGGTCGCTCGTGCCAGCCACGTTCGCCTTCCGCACAGCCTCGTCCTCGGCGTCCAGCTTCTGCAGCAGCGTCCCGTTCTGCAGCGACACCGCGTAGTCAAACAGCGTCTCGAGCGTCTGGTCGCTCTCGGAGCAGTCGCTCACGAGAAACGCAATGTCGATCAGCGAGTGCGTGTACGTCATGTTCATCATATTGCGGAACATCAGCGGCAGCACGCGCTCAGCGTTCCTCAGCGGCACGCAGAGCAGGATTATCTCGCCATTCTCCTGCCCGCGCTTCGTGCCTTGGAAGTCGTTCAGGTCAAAAAAATCAATGCTGTCCGGCAGCCACTCGTCGTCGCGCGCCCCGGGCCCGACCTGCGTGACCTCCACCGCTACGCCGTCCTGCGTCACCGTGTACCGCTGCACCTCGTCCGGCGGAGTCGGCAGCTCTTTGTCGGGCTTGCTCTCTGTGATGTCCGCGTAGTTGCGCCCCGTGCCCTTCTGGAACATGTATATCACCAGCAGCATCACAGTCACAAACGCCGCAACTTTATACCGTTCCTGCCGCTGCGACTCGCTTTTCTTCGGACTGAGCGTCCCGCTGTTGCCTCCAGTCAGTCCTCCGTCCTCGCTGTGGAAACCCGACACACCTGATACTCACATCGGCAAATCGCTCTTCTTCGGGTGCTCTCGTCTCCTAAACATCGCTCTCTCCAATCTAAGAAACCGCGCCTCTCTATACACGTCCCGCACTCGCTCCCTCGCGCGTCTTTCGCTCCAGAAACACCGCGCGCTGCTCTCAGGCCCAGCGCGCTGCTCAGCGGAAACGCCAGAGTTTCACTGGGCGGCGCACGAGCTTCTATATTTTATCTGATACACGACCTATCTCACCAGCCGCTGCGCTGCGCTGCGAGTCCGCCGAACCACTCCGTCTGCAGCGTGTCCCACGCGGCGCGCGCCGTCGCGAGTGCCGTCTGCTCGGAGTCTGCGCGCGCCTCGATGTACACCTTCAGTTTCGGCTCGGTCCCGGACCCGCGCGCGGTGAGGCGCACGGTCGCGCCCGACGGCGCGCGCAGCTGCGCGGACACCATCTGCGCGGAGCTGTCTGTCGGGAGCAGCGGGCGGTGGTCGGGCGTCGACGAGTCGTAGCCGCGCGTGAGGTCGCGCCAGCCCAGCACGGCGAACTCGCCGAGCTGTGCCGGGTACTGCGCGCCGGGCGCGACGCCGCGGCGCCGCACCACGCGCTCAAAGATGTCTGCCGTCACGCGCGGGTCCGGCACGCGGTAGTACCCGTTGCACTCCTTGAAGTACCCGTACCGGCGGAACCCCTCCTCGAGCTGCGCCTCGGCGCTCGTCCCCTGCGCGAGCCACGACGCGTACATCTGCAGGAACACCGCGAGCGCCGAGATGCCGTCTTTATCGTGCACGAGCGGGAACATGAACCCGATCGCCTCCTCGAACGCGAACGGCACGGCAAAACGCTCCTCCTCGAGGTCCCGCGCGCGGTTGCCGATCCACTTGAAGCCGGTGAGCGTGTCTGCGTAGTGGAACCCGCGCTGCGCCGCCATCGCGCCGATCATCTGCGACGACACCGTCGAGCTCAGCAGGTATACCGCCGCGAGCTGGTCCGCCGGCAGCTGCGACACCACGTAGTCCGCGAACAGGAACCCGAGCTCGTTGCCCGTCAGCTGGCGCCACCCGCCGGCGCCACTGGCGCCGCCACTGGCGCCGCTGGCGTCAGTGCGCCGCACCGCCGCAGAGAAGCGGTCCGCGTCCGGGTCGCTCGCGAGCACGAGGTCCACGCCGAGCGCGTCGGCGGTGCGCAGCGCGAGGTCCAGCGCGCCAGCCTCCTCCGGGTTTGGGAACGCCACGGTGCAGAAGTCTGGGTCCGGCCGCGCCTGCTCGGGCACCACCGCCATCTCCGCGCCGAGCTGCGCAACCACGTGCGACACCGTCTCGAGACCCACGCCGTGCATCGGCGTGTACACAAACCGCACACCGGCGGCGCCCGTGGTGACGATTTTCTGCGCCGTCGCCTCCGCGTAGCGTGACGCAACCTCCGCGCTCACGAACGTGATGTTCGCGTCGTCGGCGGCGCGCGCGAGCACCGCCGCGGTGTCCCAGACGCCGGCCCACGGCTCGAGGTTCGCGAGGATCTCCGCCTGGATGCCCGTGTCGTGCGGGGGGATGATCTGGCACCCGTTCCCCCAGTACACTTTATAGCCGTTGTCGTCCTTCGGGTTGTGGCTCGCGGTCACCATCACTCCGCAGTCTGCGCCGTAGAGGTCGATCGCAAACGGCACGAACGGCGTGGGCACCACGCCCTCGAGGAAGCGCACGCTCATCCCTTTCAGCAGGAACGCCGACGCCGCGAGCTCTGCAAAGCGCTGCGAGCGGTGTCTGTGGTCGTGGCCTATCACCACCGTCGGCTGCGGGCCGCCAGCCTCCTGCTTCAGCACGTACATCGCGAGCCCCTGCGACGCCTGCAGCACCGTGACGCAGTTCATGTGCGCGTACCCGGCGCGCATCGACGAGCGCAGCCCGGCGGTTCCGAACACGATCCGGTGCCGCAGCCGCGACTCCAGCTCTGCCGTGTTCCCGTCATCCCGCAGCCGTGTAATCTCGCCGCGCGTCTCTGGGTCCTGGGAGTGTCAGCAGAGAGAACCGCAGGGCCGCTCGAGTGGTGTATACGTACAGTGTCTATGGCGAGCCACGAGGCCACCAGTGCGTCCAGCGGCTCTGTGTCCGCCATTATCGTGCTGCTGGTGTGCAAGACGTAGGCCACGGTTCCATCCCGCGTTAGGCGAGAACGTGAGCTGATTGCCGCACTATCAATGTCAAGAAAAACGTTCGATAAAACTACTCGCTAGTATAAAAAATAAAAAAAATCTCACTCGCTCTTTGTGCGCCTCATGAACTTGGGCAGCGTGATGTTCTTCACGAGCGACAGCGGCGAGTACCTCTTCACCCTGAAGATGTAGTAGAAAAGCACCATGCAGAACACGTTGAAGCCAATGTACGCACAAAAGATCCCAATGTTGCGCCAGCGCTGACTGTAGAAGATGTTGATGCTCGCGAGATACTCGTCGCCGACGCTGTATGGACAGTACTGACACGCGTCCGTGGCGTCCGGGTCCTCGATGTAGCCGCCGCCCGTCTCGAGGAACGCCGCAAAGAACTCGCCGCAGGTCTGGCCCGCGGGCGGCTGCACCTCCGACAGCTCGGTTTTCGAACAGCGCACCTTGCGCCCGTGCAGCGGGATGGACATGATGTTGTTCACGTAGTAGGTGTACGGCGAGAGCCGGTACATCCACACACGCCAGAAGTACGGCATGAGCGCCATCGGCTGGAACACGCCGCAGAACGAGATGATAAAGTTGAAGAAGAGACCGACAATCACCACCGCGGACGGCAGGTTCGGCGACATGTAGATGATCCACAGCGCGAACGACACGTAGTACAACTGGAAGAAGATGCAGTAGTTCAGCCAGAACACGCCGGCCCTGCTCGGGGCCGGGTCCACCTGGATGGCAAAGTACCAGATCACGTAGTACACCGTCGAGAAGAGCAGCGAGTACGGCAGCTCGTTCAGAAACTGCGCAATGAGCAGCGCAGACCAGTGGAACGTGTTCGACTTCGACTCGCGCACCTCGTACAGCTCGCGCGCCTCGATGGCGCGGCCCTGGATCTGGTTTGTGAGCGGCGCGCTGAGAATCACACACATCAGCCCGGCGAAAAGCAGGTCCTGCATGCCCGTGACGGTGTGGTTCACGTTGTAGAACGAAAACCCAATCAGCAGCCCGGACATCACCATCAGCATCATCTTCGCGCGCACGTAGATAAGGTCGCGGTAGAACTGCAGCCCGGTCCGGCGTATCACGAGCTGCAGCTGGAACAGGTACGGCGTCGCGAACGTGTCGAACTGGTGCGGCTCGGACGAGGCCGGCTTGCCCGCGGTGCTCGCGATGAGCGCGGTGATCTCCGCCGTCGTGCTGCGGTACTCGTCGCTCTCGGTCCACTTTGCGTACCAGTCATCGTGCGCGGCCGCCGTCGCGCCTGCGCCGATCGCCTCGAGGATGTACTCCGCCGGGTTCTCGCCCGGCTGGCACTTGCGCGCGCCGTTGCGCTCAAAGTAGCTCAGCAGCTTCGCGGAGTTGTGGCCAATGTCGCCAAAGTACACTGTCTGGCCGCCCTTGCGCAGCAGCAGCAGCCGGTCAAACTCCTGGAAGAGCGTCGCCGACGGCTGGTGGATCGTGCACAGGATGGCCTGGCCCGCGGCCGCGAGCTCCTTCAGCATCTGCACGATCGCCCACGCAGACTGCGAGTCGAGCCCGGACGTGGGCTCGTCGAGAAAGAGCAGCAGACTCGGCTTCGCAACGAGCTCTGTCGCGATCGACAGCTTCTTGCGCTGCTCCACGTTGAGCCCCGCACCAGGAATACCGGCAACAGCGTCCGCGTACTCGTTCATGTGCAGGATCTCCATCACCTTGTCGACGTACTCGATCTTCTCCTCGTCGGAGACGGTGTTCGGGCGCCGCAGCCGCGCAGCAAACACAAGCGACTCCTTGACGGTCAGCTCCGAAATGTGCAGGTCCTGCTGCTGGACGTAGCCAGTGCGCCGGTTGAACGACCCGTCGAGCGGCTTGCCGTCGACGAACATGTCACCGGATATGACGCCAAAGTCCACGCGCTGGCTCAGCGTGTTCAGCAGCGTCGTCTTGCCCGCGCCGGACTCGCCCATCAGCGCCGTCAGCGTGCCGGGCCTCACGTAGCCCTGCACGTTGTCGAGCAGCTTGCGCGAGTGGCCCTTGTACGGGATGACGTAGTCAACGTTCTGCCACATGAACACCTCGTCGGACCCGAGCTTGCGGTCGGTCAACGCGGCGCCGTCGCCGGAGCCGCTGCTGCTGCTGACAGGCTTGCGGTTGTCGAGCTCGTCCTCGGCGTTCACCGACTTCTCGTATTCGCCCTTCTCGGGGTCGCCGCCGGGCGACACCTGTCCTGGGAGCAGCACCTCGTCCGGGATCTTCGCGCCGCGAATGAACACGAGGCGGTCGCCCGTGCCGCCGGACTTGAAGAGGTACTCCGACGCGAGACACTGGATCGCCATGAACCCGACGAAGAACGCGATCAGGATGCCAAAGTTGCGCCACACGTGCGAGAAGCTGTACTGGAACGAAATGCGGAGGTACTCGTCGCCGCTGACCCACGACTGTCCCGGCACGGCGCCGACAAACGCGCACGCCTGGTTCTCCGGCGCCACGTCCGCGTACGCGGGCCCGCGCGGGATGATGTTCGTCTCTGCGCACTCCATCTTGAGCCCGTGGAAGTCGGACGTGATGATCGCCTCGAAGCCGTACAGGATCGGGTTCAGGTACGACAGCCACTTGAACCACGGCTTCATCTGCGGTCTGTGGATCATGTACGAGGAGTATATCACGCACGTGAGCATGGTCACACCGGAGATGGCGTTAGCCGCGGCGAGCGAGCCAACGAGCGACGCGAGCATCTGGAAGAGCGACGCAACGGTCTGCGCGGTGAGAACCAAAAAGAGCAGGTACGTGAAGAACGCGCCAGCATCGACACGCAGGTTCGACATGAAGTAGAGGATCAACGCAAACACAGTCTCGGCGAGGATCTTCGTCGGCAGCTGCGTGAGCGTCTCCGAGAGCACCTGGGCGGCCGGGTGGTAGAACGAGTAGCCCTTCTGCTTCAGCAGGATCGGTCTCTTCTGGAACGACGTTGCGATCTCAGACAAGCTCATGATGGAGTAGTACAGCAGCGAGAAGAAAATGATACCGCCGCGCGAGAACGCGCCAGCGGTCGACTGCGGCGTGTTGAAGAAGAGCGACCCGACAACGAGCGACTGCACGAGGGACGCGACAAACAGCGTGATCGAGTACGCCTTGTCGCCGAGCACGTTCTGGTAGCCGCGCACCACACAGAGCTTCAGCTGCTGCGAGAACGACACCGTGAAGCGCGACGTGGCGCGCTGCGACTTCATCTTCTCGCGCTTCGACACATCCGCGAAGAGAGCCTTTGTCTCCTCCGCGGACGTCCCCGCGCGCTTCGCGTCGATCTCCGCGCGCAGCGCCGCGTACTGCGGCGACGCGAGCCAGCGCTGCTCAAACTCGTCCGCGGTGCGCGGCACTTTGTCGGCGTAGCCCTTGCGCGGGAAGCGGCCGATCGGGTCCGTCACCGCCGTGAGGAACTCCGGCGTCGTCTGTCTCTGCGGGCACTCGAACCCCATATCGACAAAGTACGCCTTCGCCTCGGGCGCAGGCCCGAAGTACACCTGTCTTCCTTGGTAGAGCACCATCACTCTGTCAAACACCTGGTAGATGTTCTCGCCCGCCTGGTAGATCGTGACGAACGACGCGGTCTTCATCAGGTTCGTGGACGTTCTGATGGCGTGTGCGTACTCGAGCGCCGTCGACGCGTCGAGCCCGCGCGTGGCGTTGTCCCAGCAAAACACCGACGCGCGCGTCGAGAGCGCCTCTGCGATCGACACGCGCTTGCGCTCGCCGCCAGACACGCCGCGCACAAAGTCGTTCCCAACTTTAGTGTTGTACGTGTGCGTGAGCCCGAACACGGTCGCCCACAGGTCTCTGATCGTGTCGATGTAGCGCTCGCGCGAGATGCCGTCGAGACGCACCGCCGGTGTGCGGCAGCCGATCGCAAAGCGCAGGGTCTGGTCCACCGTCAGGTGCGGGAAGTGCTGGTCGAGCTCCGGGTTGTACACGATGTCGCGCTTGAAGTGCTTCATCATGAAGTCTGCGGGGATGTTGTTGTACGTGATGTCGCCCTCTACACCCACAAACTGGTCTGTCTCGCCCGCGATTGTGCGCAGGAACGACGAGCACCCGGCGCCGGGGCGCCCGAGCACGAGACACATCTCGCCGGCCTCGACGAGCCCGGACACCGTCTTGATGATCTTGCGGTACTTCTCCGCGGGCTTCACCGCGAGCTGCCCCTTGCGGCGCTTGCGCGCGTCCTGCGCGAGGTAGTACGGCGCGAGCAGCACGTCGCCAAACGTCTTCAGCACAGACGCCGAGTCGTTCACGCCGGTGACACACACGTCGGTGAACTCGACGCCCGTGCACTTGAGCTGCACGCCTTCCTCCGAGCTGCGGTCCACCATGTAGTTTAGCACCTCGTGCAGGTCGAAATCCGTCTCGTCGAGCTTGAAGTTCATCATGTCCTTCGCCGAGTACGTGCTCAGCTGCTTCGACAGCGTCGACAGCCGGGTCAGCACGTTTGCAGACGGGTTCCCGTCCACAGACTCAGACACCGTGCGCACGAGACGCAGCCGCCGGTCGTTGAGGTCGCCCTCCGCGATCGTGTCGGTGGCACCGTCAAACGCGGGCGGCGTGTACACGCCGTCCGTGTCGTCTCTCGAATCAGACTCGCTCATGCTCCGTTCTGCTGGAAGTTCTCTGCTGAGCGCTGAGAGAGAATGTGGTGAAAATATATATACACTGCGGATGTGGCTTGCGCTTATTAGCGCGCGCGGAGTTAACCTGGAAATAAGACGGAGATTGCACGGGTAAACAAGATGACAGATGTCTGACTAAGCACATGAAACAGCGACAGCGACAGCAGGAGGGTGCAAGTACTGGATAGATAGATAGATAGATAGATATATATCACGTATATAGGAACTGTATAAAGCAGCGCAGAGACACGGCTGCGTCTCTGCTGTCGCAGAGACGCAGCGGCATCTCTGCTGTTGCAGTAAAAAAATCAGGCAACGAGCACGCGCATGGTGTTGGTGTGGCCCAGCCCCTTTGTCCATCCCTGGACCGCGATGATCGACTGTCCTCTCTGCAGGATGCCCATGTCAACCGCCTCCTGGATCCCGTACTGCAGTCTGTTCTCCACGTCCTCCTGCCAGTTCTCGCACGCCGGCTCGTCGTAGATGAACGGGTACACGCCGCGGTACAGGTGCGAGTAGCGCGCCGACGTGTCGTTGCGCGTGATCATCAGGATCGGGCAGTTCGGGCGGTACTTTGATATGAGACGCGCGGTCGTGCCCGAGGTCGACAGCACGATGATCGCCTTCGCCGACTGCTCAAAGTGCGCCGACACCGCCGACATCGCGATCGTCTCTGTCGTTTCTGCCGGGCGCGTGGACAGCTCTCTGATCTCGTTGTACGCGGACACGTACGCGATCGCCTTCTCCGCGATCAGCGCGGTGTGGTGCATCATCGCCACCGCCTCGACCGGGTAGATGCCCTTCGCGGTCTCGCCGGAGAGCATCACGCAGTCTGCGCCGTCGAGGATCGCGTTCCCCACGTCCGACACCTCTGCTCTCGTCGGGCGCGGGTTGTACGTCATCGACTCGAGCATCTGCGTCGCACAGATCACAGGCTTCCCCGCGAGGTTGCACTTTGCAATCAGCTGCTTCTGCACGACAAACACCTGGGGCGCGGGGATCTCGATCCCGAGGTCGCCGCGCGCCACCATCACGCCGTCTGTCTCCTGCAGGATTTCGTCAAAGTTGTTCACACCTTGCTGGTTCTCGATCTTGACGATGATCTGGATCTGCGAGCCGTCGTCGCCGAGCACCTTGCGGATCTCGCGCACGTCGTCCGCGGTGCGGATGAACGACGCAAACACCATGTGCACGCCGTTCTTCACGCCGAAACGCAGGTCAGCCTTGTCCTTCGCCGACAGCGCCGGCAGGTCCACGTCGGTGTTCGGCAGGTTCACCCCTTTGTGCGAGCAGATTTTGCCCGAGTTGATCGACTTGACGCGCAGATGCTGCTCGTCGACAATCTCGAGCACCTCGAACGAGAGCACGCCGTCGTCGACGTAGATGATCTTGCCCGGCGCAATCACTTTGGTGATGTTCTTGTAGTCAATGTACATCACTTTATCGTCGGACAGCGTGAGGTACTTGTCGGCGGTGGTGAAGAGCATCTCGTGGTCAGCGGGGATCGGGAAGTCCACGTCGCCGCGCGTGGTGCCCGTTCTGATCTCGGGCCCCTTTGTGTCGAGCGCGATCGCGAGCGGGCGCCCAGGGTACAGCTTCTCCGACTTGCGCGAGTTGTCAATGACAGACTGGTGGTACTCGTACGAGCCGTGCGAGAAGTTCATCCGCACAATGTTGAGCCCAGCCTTGCGCAGCTTCACCAGCACCTCTGGGTCGTTGGTCTTCGGGCCAATGGTGCCGATGATGGACGAGCGGCGCAGGTTCTTGTCTGGCGTGGAGGTCACGTCCAGCTGCGTGAGCCAGCCGAGTTTAGACTGGGTGGACATGGTTTCGCGTTCAGGTTGTAGCTCTGCGTGGTGTGGCAGAGTGCGCTCGAGCAGCAGACTGCTGCTCTTTTAAGGAGCAGCGCGGAACCCAGCTAGCCGGTCTGAGTGGGACACGACTCTACACCATACAAAGAAGTAAAAAAGGTAGTGCTCTGGTGCTAATAGTACCTCACGTGGTGTAGTTACCCGGACACAAACAGGGTAACCTCTTTGTAATTACATAATCGCTTACTAAGCTGTTCCGGAGAGCGCGCGCTGGCGGTTACGCGCACTGGCGAAAACGAGCAAATAGGCAGCCAGCAGCAGCAGCAGCAGCAGGAGGCAGCAGGAGGCAGCAGGGGGCAGCAGGAAGAGAGACAGGGTGCAGGGCAACGTGAAATTGGAGCACACTCTCGGAAAGGTTATAATACACACTAGCACTAGCGGATATGGAACGCCTCGCGCTCTAGCGCGGAAACTAGCGAGCTGCTGCTGTTGCTGCTGCTACTTCTACTACTTACTTACTACTCGCAGACCCTGGCAGAGCCCGTTCTGCTAGTCGATTGAGCGTGTTCGGAACACGGGATCACAACCGGCACGTCATCAGACCCACTACTAAAAGTACAATGTCTAATATTAAAACCGTTACATTACATTTCACCGTCTCTGAGCGGGATATCCGAAATTTACACTTCCCTGGGAGCCCGCGTAGTACGAGTTGAACTGCTGGGTCTGCTGTAGTCCCATCTGTATGCTGCTGCCAGTCGGGTACGGCAGCTGTTGCTGCTGCTGCTGCTGCTGCTGCTGTTGCTGGTACAGGTACTCCATCGGCACCTGTGTCGACTGCGACGACGGCGGCTGCGGCAGCTGTATTATCGCGCTCGCGCTGCTCGGGTACGAGAAGCCAGACGACGCGGTGTAGCCAGACACCGGCGCCGGGAGGTTGTACGTCTTGAGCGGGATGTGTGGCGAGTAGTACTGCGTCTGCTGTGTCTGCTGCTGCTGCTGCTGCTGCTGCGTCTGCTGTGGCTGTGGCTGTTGGAGAGTCGTCTGCTGCTGTACCTGTACCTGGAACTCCTCAGACCCGCTGAACGACCCGACAAAGCGCGGCCGCACGAGCTCGCTCTGCTCGTCGCCCCTCAGCTTCTTCTTGTTCTGTTTCCACAGTCTGCGCAGCTCGCGGAACTCCTCCGGCTTGCGCTTGTTCCCGTGGCTCTGTGTGACTATGTGTGCGTTCAGGTGGTTGAGCGTACCGTAGCCCTTTTTGCAGTCCTGGAAATTGCATATGTACAGCCGCTCAACCTCGCTGTGTTTCCGCCTGGGCCTCTTGCGCTTCTGCTGAATCATCTCCGCGAGCGAGCTCGACACACCTCCCTTGGTAAATAGAGTTAGCCGAAACAGAGAGGAGATATATATATAATAATAAGCGCCCAACGGTGCTGTCTCACGCTCGCAGTAGCATAAACTAGTAGTGCGGGAGCCTGCTGTCAAAAAGGGGGTGGGACCCACAGCTTCCCGCGGAAATATTACATATATGCACACATGATTCTCCTCGTAAATAAATATATTCGTTCGCACGCAGGACGCCCGCTGTTTCAGTTCTATTTAAACGTGCGTGATCTCGCGCTTGTTGAGAATAACGGGCACTGTCGGCCACACAAAGAAGAATAGCACTCCTGCACTCCACCCTGCGAGTATAGGCGCGACCCGCCTACCTTGCAGGACCAGCTGGTTGGGTCTGAGACCCGCTCCTCTCGCGCTCCTCACGCTGCTCGCCGCGGCCACCGCAGAGGCTCTTCCCAGTGCGATCGCAGTCATGTTTCTCTGTTTTCTCGGATGTGTCTTTTGTGCAGTCACTTAGTCACTCCCTCCAGCAACCACCCGTCGGTGTCCTCCGTGCACCGGGCGCGCCCGTATATATACCTCGCTGTAATAGACATGGGACCACTTTGTAATCACACCATGGGAACCTCGTGCGAGTTTAGATCCGGTGGTGTGATGTATGTGACTCAACTATCTCCGCCGAGACGGGAACTCCCCTTACGGCTATCTATCTCCGGTTATCCGATATATTCTGGATACTCACTACACACCATCGCAAGGGAATGACTTATGCTATTATTAAATGAGAGTATTAGGGCATGGGGCTGCGTAATGACGAGCGGTGGGCTCGGAAGAAGTTGGAAATATGACGATCAAGAAATTGGGGGGAAAAAATAGAGGAGGCTTCAACAGGAAACCAGGTCGACAACGTTCAGGTACACCTCTGTGCACTGGTCGCCGATGCTCTCGTCGTAGAGGTTGTAGAACGAGCCAGAGAGACACTGGAAGAAGACGGTGCTGTTGCCTAGCGCGAGCTTCGCGTCGTCCGTGATGGACCACCCGGCCGCGAACAGCGCGCCCGCCTGCGGCGGCGGACCGTCAAACTGGAACTGGTGGTTCGCCACAATGGACCCGATGCGCCCGTGCGCGTCCGTCAGCACGCTGCCGGTCAGCACGAGCGCGAGCGTGCTGTCGGAGAGACACGCCTCGGTGCTCACAGGGCCCTCGGGCACACCGCTCTCGAGCACCTGCCCGTCGCTGCCTTGAGCGGCGCCGGTTCCGGTCGCCTGCACCTGCCCGTCGCTGATCTGCGACGCGGCCGTGCCGGTCGCCTGAACCTGCCCGTCCGATATCTGCGACACCGCGCCGGTGGTTGCCTGCACCTGGCCATCAGTGATCTGCGACACGACGGCAGCAGTGCCAGTGGTGGCCTGCACTTGGCCGTCGGTGATCTGCGACACAACGGCAGCAGTGCCAGTGGTGGCCTGGACCTGGCCGTCGGTGATCTGGGAGACCACGGCAGCGGTGCCAGTGGTGGCCTGCACTTGGCCGTCGGTGATCTGCGACACAACGGCAGCAGTGCCAGTGGTGGCCTGGACCTGGCCGTCGGTGATCTGGGAGACCACGGCAGCGGTGCCAGTGGTGGCCTGCACTTGGCCGTCGGTGATCTGCGACACAACGGCAGCAGTGCCAGTGGTGGCCTGGACCTGGCCGTCGGTGATCTGGGAGACAACCTTGGTGGTCTTGGTGGTCGCCTGCACCTGGCCATCGGTGATCTGCGACACAACCTCGACGGTCTTGGTCGTCGCCTGCACCTGGCCATCGGTGATCTGCGAGACTACGGCGGCAGTGGCGGTCGTCGCCTGCACCTGGCCGTCGCTGATCTGCGACACAGCGCGCTTCGCGAGCCCCGTCGCAACGGGCGCGAGCGCAATGCCAAACGTGTGCGTGTAGTCTGTCACGGTCCCCGCAAGCGAGCCTGCGGGCGTGAGTGTGGTCCACGGCTCAGAGGGCACGGCCGCACCGAGCGCAGTCTGCGCTAGCAGCACGAGCAGCGCGGCGCCGCTGAGCGAGCACCGGGAAATGGTAGTTGGGTATTGCATGGTTGTAACTTAACGAATGTACTGTAGCGCGAGCAAGCAAGCACCGCAGCAGCAGGTGCGCCTTATATACCGCAGAGCCCCGTGTGCTATTAATACTTTTCGTCGTAGCCGTCGTTACATGACCCGCGAGGCTTCTGGAGGGTTAGCTCATCTGTCCCGATTGCGCTGGGCAGGCGCTGAACTGTGGGGCACGCTTGTAGTTGGGTGGTGCGCCACCGAAATGTGCCTCAAACCTCCCGCTAGTGACGGGACGTCATTTAAGTCCTAATATAGAAGCTGTCAGAACTCAAACGGGGAAACCGCAGCGTCCGCAAACACACCGTCGAGGAGTGCGAGCGTCGCGAGCCAGTCTGCGTGGCCGGGACTGCCGCTGTGAGGCACAAGCGCAGCGCGCACCGCCGAGAGCACCGCGAGGCACCGCGCGCCGTCGCGCGCGGCAACCAGCTCGCCGAAGAAGCGCACGAGGATCGCGGTGTCGTCGGCGTGCGGACCGTGCTCGGCAGAGTCGCCCACGAACGCCGCCACCACCGCCGCCACGTCGCGCGTGGTGGAGGCCCGCTGCAGAGCTGGCCTCGGAGGTGCACGCGCTGCGACCCACGCCGCAGTGACAGTGCGCTGCTCTCCGCCCGGCGCAGCCTGTGCGCGGCTGTGCCCAGGACTGTGCCCAGGACTGCGTCCGGGACTGCGCCTTTTGCTCGGCGAGCGTATCCGCACGGTCTCGTAGCTCGTGGCGCCAAACGTCTGCTGGTAGTGGTACCGGCTGCGCTTGCGCGGCGAGCCGCCGTCGCGCAAGCGCAGCTCTATCGCGAGCTCGCGCTGGAGCGGCGCCGGCAGGCTCCGGAACACGTCCCAGTCGATCCCGTTGCGTGTGATGTACCGCGGCGGCGTCTTTGTAGGTGTGCGGGGCGGTGGCAGCTCTCTCTGCAGCCTGTCCGTCGGTAGAGCTGCCGGCTCTGCCGGCTCCGCCGCCGCTGCCGCTGCCTGTAGGAGGCGGAGCGGCAGCGTCGTCTGCTTCACGGGAGCGGCTGTGTCCGGGCTAAGCCTCGTCATCTGCAGCGCCACGCCGCGCAGCTCGTGCACCGGCACGCCCAGCATCCGCAGCAGCGCCTTTGCCTCGCTCGCGATGATGCCCGCGTCGCGCGTGGGGACGCCGAGCCGCGCGCTGCGCGAGAAAGTGTCGCACTGCCCGCAGCCGAGGAACTTGGGCGGCTCCACGGGCGCGCCCGCGCTGCGCTGCGCGAGTCTCAGCGTGAGCTGCGAGCCGCGCATCTCGGCGCGCGTGAGCCGCGCAGACAGCTCGCACCCGAACGCCGCGAGGAACGTATCCACCTGTGCCGCGGTGTCAAAGCGGATCCCCCAGTTCACGTCGAGCGACACACTCTTGCGCGTGTACTCGCTCGGGTTCGCGCTGATGTCGATGCTCGTGGTATCGATGCCGCGCGCGTACTCCCACAGCGTCGCGCCTGTCTTCGCACCAAACACGCGCTCCAGCCGCACGCGCTCCACAGCGCGCAGCTCACGCACTGTGCCGCAGTCGAGCTCCGCGCGCAGCTTCTCAGCGATGCTCGCGCCGATACCCGGCAGGTCGCGCACGCTCACGCTATCGAGGAACTGCTCCACTTCCTCGTGGCAGTAGTGCACGCCGTTGGGCTTCGCGCGCCGCAGCGACAGCTTCGCAAGGAGCACATTGGGCGCGGCACCGACGCTCACCGTGCACGCGGTCGCTGCAAAAACTGCAGCGCGGATGCGTTCCGCGAGCGCGAGCACGTCCGCGGGCGCCGTGCTCGCGACGAGCGACGACGCGTCGATGAGCGCCTCGTCCACCGACACAGGCAGCACGCTGTCCGGGTTGAGCGCGAGCAGGATATCGTAGAACTCGCGCGAGAGCCGCTCGTACTGCGGGAAATCGTAGTCGACAATCACAAGCTGCGGGCACAGCTGCCGCGCGCGGTTCGCCCACATCCCATTGCTCAGTCCGAATCGCCGCGCCGCGTAGTTGCAGCTCGATATGTCCGCGTTCCCGGATCCGTGGCTCACCGCCACTGGCGTGCGCTGAAAGTCGATGTGCGAGTGTCGCAGCGCTGACACCGCAGAGAAGAAGCAGTCAAAGTCAACGTGCAGGATGAGCCGCTCTGTGTTTTTCTTTTTTTCTGCGGGTGCCGCGGGTGCCGCCCTCAGCGCGCGCGCGAGGAACTCAAACCTCAGGTCCGCCTTCCACGTGCTGAGGTGGTGCAGCCGCGACTTGGCGAAGAACGTCTTGAGGAAGTTCGGGTGGCGCGCGTCGATGGCATGCTCCACCTCCAGTGACACCGGAGGCGGCACTGGTGCCTCTGTTACCTCCAAGGCCTCCGGGGCCTCCGGGGCCTCCGGGGCCTCCACTTCTCTCACATCCACCTCTCTCACCTCCACCTCTGGTTTCGGCGCCAGTGCCACCATCGGCAAGCTCGTCTGCCCGTACTCGAGATCGATCAGCGTGTACTCCTTCCAGTTGAGCAGCCGTCCGGCGCGCACGCTGTCCACAACCCACTCTGGCCGCACCACCTTGTAGTTCCTGAACTCGAGCTTCTTCCTGGGCGTGAGCGACCCTGCTACGACGTGTGTCGCCGCGCCCTTCGACCCGAGGTACTGCAAAAACTTCCCGCCGTGCACGATCACCAGCCGGTGCAGCTGAGCAATGTCTGGGTCCGTGCGCCCGTTCACGTAGACAACACACCCGGCAAACACCTGCGGGCGCGTCTCGTCGCCGCGCCGCTGCGCGTCCCACGCAACGTACTCGCGGTCCGCCCTGTCCTGCTGCTCGTGCTTGTTGTGGAAGTACGTCGCGTAGTCGCCAAACCCAGGCACGGCAGGCTCTGCAGCCTCCTCGCTGTGCACATTCGGCGCGCCGTTGGCGCTGTTGGCGCTGTTAGCGCTGTTGCCACTGTTGGCGCTGTGCGCGCTCGAAGCGCGCTGCGCAAGAGTCACAGACCCCAGCGAGCCGCCGACAGGACTCGACGGCGGCTCGCCAAGCAGCTGTGTCAGCTCGCCGTCCTCCAGCGAGCGGAAGAACGAGCTGAGCTCCGACGAGCCGCGCGCGTCCTGCACACTCTCGCCCATCGCCCTTGTTGCGGTAGCGAGTGGCGCTCACCGGCGCGCGTCTTCTGTGCGATGAGCACTGGGAAATACACGCTGAGCGCGAGCGCGCGTTCTCTACAGCAGAGGAGACTTAAATACTTTGTTTGGTGGAATAGAGTAATAAAAATAATACCTAGCGGCGGTCCTTGCGGACAACCTCGATCAGCTCGTCCACGACGGCCGGGTTCGACAGCGTCGACGTGTCGCCGAGCTGGTCCTCCTCGCCCGCCAGCAGCTTACGCAGGATGCGGCGCATGAGCTTGCCCGAGCGCGTCTTCGGGAGGTCGCTCACGAGCAGGATCAGCTTCGGCGCCGCAAACGGGCCAATCTCCTTGCGCACGGTGAGCACGAGCTCCTTCTTCAGCTCCTGCAGGTCCTCCGTGTCGTTCGGCTTCAGCGACACGAACGCCGCCACGGCAGAGCCCGTCAGGTCGTCCGGGTAGCCAACCACGGCGCTCTCGGCCACGAGCGGGTGCTCGATGAGCGCGCTCTCAATCTCTGCGGTTGACAGTCTGTGGCCGGAGACGTTCACAACGTCGTCGACACGGCCGAGGATCCAGTAGAAGCCCTCGGAGTCGCGCGCGGCGCCGTCGCCTGTGAAGTAGTAGCCGGGGTACGGCTTCAGGTACGTCTCGAGGAAGCGGTTGTAGTCGTTCCACACGGAGCGCGCGATCGACGGCCACGGGCTGCGGATCGCGAGCACGCCCTCAACGTTGTTCCCCTTGAGCTCCTCGCCGGTCACCGGGTCGATGATCACGGGGTCGATGCCGAAGAAGGGGAACGACGCAGAGCCGGGCTTCGTCGCCGAGATACCTGCGAGCGCACACAGCACGTGCGAGCCCGTTTCGGTCTGCCAGTACGTGTCTGTGATGTGTGCCTGCTTGCGGCCCACCACCTCGTTGTACCACTCCCACACCTCTGCCGCGATCGGCTCGCCGACCGACCCGAGCAGGCGCACCGACGACAGGTCGTGTTTCTCGATGAACTTGTCGCCCGCGCGCTTCAGGAGACGCAGCGCGGTCGGCGCAACGTAGAACTGCGACACCTTGTACTCGTCGACAATGTCCCAGTAGCGCGAGTACGACGGGTACGCGGGCGTGCCTTCGAAAACCACGGTCGTGGACCCGTTCAGCAGCGGACCGTACACCACGTACGTGTGTCCCGTGATCCAGCCCACGTCGCCGGCCGTGAAGAGCACGTCGTCGCCCTGGAGGTCGAACGTGTACTTGGCCGTTAGCGCGGCGGAGAGCAGGTACCCCGCGGTGGTGTGCTGGACGCCCTTCGGCTTGCCCGTCGACCCGGACGTGTAGAGCAGGAAGAGCGTGTCCTCGGCCGACACGTTCACCGGCGGGAAGTACGGGATGTACTTCACCACCTCCTCGTGCCACCACAGGTCGCGGCCCTCAGTCCACGGGATGTGCGCGTTGCCCGTGCGCTTGTACACGAGCACGTTCGTCACATCGGGACACGCCTTGAGCGCGTCGTCGACAATCTTCTTTGTCTCGATGATCTTCCCGCCGCGCTTCGACTCGTCGGCGGTGATCACCACCTTCGAGTTTGCGTCGAGGATGCGGTCGCGCAGCGAGCCGGACGAGAAGCCGGCAAACACGACCGAGTGCACCGCGCCAATCCGCGTGATCGCGAGCAGCGTGATCACAACCTCGGGGATCATCGGCAGGTACACGGCCACGGTGTCGCCCTTCCTGACACCCATGCTCGTGAGCACGTGTGCGACGCGCGACACCTCCTTCAGCAGTTCGCCGTACGAGATCTTGCGTCCTTGGCCCGGCTCGTCCGCCTCGTATATTATCGCCGTCTTGTCCGGGTTCTTCAGCGCGTGTCTGTCAACGCAGTTGTACGACGCGTTCAGCTCGCCTTCGAGAAACCACGACGCCGACTCGCCGTCTTTGAAACCGGTCCCCGGCGGGTACCGCGCCTGCACGAACGGCTTCGACCACGACAGCAGCTCCTTCCCGACGCGCGAGAAGAACTTCTCCGGCTCGTTGATGCTCTCCTTGTAGAGCTTCTCGTACTCGCCGAACGACGACAGGTGTGTCTTGCCCTTGTGTCTGTCAAAGTAGCCCTGTGGCGGCGGCAGCGCACTCTCGTGCATCAGGTGCTCATTCTCTAACTTCTTTCCCGGCATTGTTTGTCTGTTCGGTGTGTACTAAAAATAAGCTGAGAGGGAAAATAGCGGGTCCCTTATATATAACCTGCGGCAGAAGGGGAGCGCACTAGTTAAAGCGGGACAGAGCAGCTCAGAAGCGCTCGGAGTAGAGGAATTGACAGCCCAGAGAAGACGAGAATTGTGTGATGGCTGTCATTTTGCGGGGAAAAATGCGATCAGGGAAAAGGAGCGGGCGAGAAAAAGTCGTGCGGCGGGTTAGATGACAAAGTGGGGCAACGACAGCGGCGGATGGGAGGGGTAGTTGGGTAAGCGATTACGTAAGAGAATATGTCTTATGTAAGTAGTTATGTAATCTCATATTACATAAGTGATTATGTAATGTTGTGATTAGCTAATCCTGTTTTGGTCGTGTGTGTCCCTCTCTCTTTCGCTCTCTGCTACAGAAGGTATTTTTAGACGCTTGAGGCTGGGGGCAGCGAGAGGCTGCTTCTGTCAGGAACAACGAACGAGACATGGTGCGCGCGACAGTGGTGTTCGCGGCAGCGCTGGCCGTGCTGTGGGCGCCTGTGTGCGCAGAGCGATTTATCCGCTCGTCGTCGCTGCTGACGTGCATGGAGAACTCGCAGCTGACTGCGTCCTTCTTCGACGTGGAGTTCACGCCCGATGACGGTGTGCTGAACTTTGACATCACCGCGATATCCACCATCAGCGACAAGATCCAGGCGGACGTGCAGGTGATTGTGTACGGGATCACCGCGATCACGAAGACGGTCAAGCTGTGCGACCTCACTGCGTACAAGACGCTGTGCCCGCTGACCGCGGGCCACATCGACGTCACCTCCGACTACACGCTCTCGAGCTCGATCACGTCGCAGATCCCCGGTGTCGCGTACACGATCCCGGACCTGGACGCGAAGGTGAAAGTGACGATCTACTCGACGACAAACGACTCGCTGCCGCTCGCGTGTGTCGAGGCGGTGCTCACGAACGGCAAGACGGTGCAGACCAAGTACGCTGCGTGGCCGATCGCCGCGATCTCCGGGCTCGGGCTCGTCACGTCCGGCGTGGTGAGCGTGATCGGGCACTCGAACACCGCCGCACATATAGCGTCGAACTCGGTGTCGCTCTTCATCTACTTCCAGACGCTCGCGATCACGTCGATGATGGCGGTGTCGCGCGTGCCGCCGATCGCCGCCGCGTGGGCGCAGAACTTCCAGTGGACGATGGGCATCGTCAAGGTGGCGTTCATCCAGAACATTGCGAACTGGTATGTGCAGAGCACAGGCGGCACGTCTACGTCGATCTTGAAGAACCGCTCGGTGCTGTCGATCTCCGTGCAGAAGCTGCTGCGCCTCTTCAAGCGCGATGACTCGGACAGCGCGCTCGACAACACGTCGCTGTACACTACCAACGAGAAGTCGTCGGACTTCAACTCGAAGATTCTGATCGTGCGCGGGATCCAGCGCGTCGCGTTCCTCGCGGGTATCGAGATCACAGACCTTTTTCTCACGACGATCATCTTCCTGCTCTTCTTCACGTTCGTGCTGCTGGTGTGCCTCGTGTCGTTCAAAGCGGTGATCGAGCTGTGCATCCGGACCCACACGATGAACGAGGGCAAGTTCCCCGAGTACCGCGCGCAGTGGGCGACCATCATCAAGGGCACGCTGTACAGGCTGTGCCTGATCGCGTTCCCGCAGCTGACGGTGATGTGTCTGTGGGAGCTCACAGAGCGCGACTCGACGGGCACGGTGATAGTTGCGATCTGCCTCTTTGCGATCGCGTTCATCCTGCTGACGCAGGCGGCGATCCGCGTGTGGGTCACCGCGCGCACGTCGACACGCATGTACAAGAACCCGGCGTACCTGCTCTATGGCGACTCGAAGGTGCTCAACCGGTTCGGCTTCCTGTACGTGCAGTTCCGCGCAGACAAGTACTACTGGATTCTCGTGAACCTCGTGGTTGTGTTTGTGCGCTCGCTCATCATCGCCGTCGTGCAAGGCCAGGGCAAAGTGCAGGCGGTGATTGTGTTTGCGATCGACGTGGTGTACCTCGGCGTGCTCGTGTGGAAGCGCCCGTTCATGGACAAGCGCACGAACGTGTTCAACATATTTATTGCGGTTGTCAACTTCCTCAACTCGGTCTTCTACCTCTTTTTCTCGCAGATCTTCAACCAGCCGGACGTGGTGTCGTCGGTGATGGCGATCGTCTACTTTGTGCTGAACGCGGTGTTTGCGCTCGTCCTGCTGATCATGACGATCGTCACGTGTGTGCTCGCGCTGATCTACAAGAACCCGGACACGCGCTACCAGCCGATGAAGGACGACCGCGTGTCGTTCATACCGCGCACCACAGAGGGCACGCTGCAAAAGTCCGAGTCCGACATGGAGCTGCTCGCGCTGGGACAGACAGCGATGCGCGGGCACGACCCGGCGTCGAAGCTGTACGACCAGGTGGACCTGCTTGACGACGAGGACGACGGCTACAGCGCGGGGCAGCAGCAGCCGCTGCAGCATGGCGCGCACCGGTCGCGCTCGCACTCGCGCTCGGGCGCGAGCACGCCGGCGTCGGTCGTGCAGGCGTCGTCAGCGGTGATGGGGCTCGACAGACCGGGCACCGCGTTCAACGCAGACACAAGCTACCACGGCTACGACGAGGCCTACAACAGGGGCATCCGATGGGTGTAACAGTATAAACAAAAAAAAAAAAAATTCTATAGTTTGCTACTCTAAACGCTGTTGAAAAAGAACACCTGGTCGACGATCGCCTTCTTCTTCGCGTACGCCACGGCGGGCACAGACAGGTCCCCGCGCGCCGCGAAGCCGTGCTCCGTGCCGGAGAACACGTCCAGCTGGTAGCGCACCTTGCTCTCGCGCAGCGCCGCGAGCGCCGCCGCGCGCAGCTCCGGCGTGAGCGCGTGGTCCGTCTCCGCGGACGCGATGATCAGCGGCTTGCGCACGAGCGCGTAGTCCTGCTCGTCCGTGAACGACGGGTGCGCTGCGGCGCCGGCGTCGAGCAGACCGCCCTCGCGCAGGTGCTCTACGACAAACTTCGCGCCGTAGCAGTACCCGATCGCGAAGAACTTCTCCGGTGCGAGCTGCGCCTTCGCAGCACGCAGGAACGCCGTGACGACGGGCGTGGTGATCTCGATCGAGTGCTTCGCGAGCCAGTTCGGGAGCCCGTCCGGCTGCGCGAACATCGCCGGCTCAAAGAAGTCGCCGTCGAGGATGTCGGGAATCAGCACGCGGAACCCATTCGCAGCGAGGTCGTCCGCCACCGACGTGATGTTCTTCGGCGTGTTGCCAAAGATGTCCGTCACCATAACGATCACCTTGCTGCCGGACCCAACGTCGTATGTGTCGACTGTTCGCTGTTAGCGCGTCCCTGTGGCTGTGCGTCTCAGGTACTTTAGTTACTCACCCCCGAACAGCTCCACGTGTTTGCCCTTGGGCTCACCCAGGTTTTCTGTTTGTCAGGTCAATGCCGGTCTCATTCAAAGCCCACACTGCTTACGGTTGACTGTGGTCTTGAAGCAGCAGTCAGTGAAAGACATCGCTCGTGTTACGTGTTAGATAGTAGCACTGGGACAAACGGCCCTGACAATTTATAATCGACTTATCGTCAAGCACAGCTGGGTTACCCTGCCGGTCCACTACTGAGGATATTACTAGAGGCTTTCTTGTCAGCTACTGGAAGGCACGGAGAATCAGGTGTATAATATTTCGGGGAGTATGGACGGGGGAGGGGGCGCCCTTCTGACGTGGCCGTCGTCGGCCTGGTACTCGCGCCCAGTGTCACGTAGTTCTTGTATTACACGCTGTTGAAGAAGTACACCTGGTCGACAATCGCCTTGTTCTTTGCGTACGCGACAGCGGGGTCGCTGAGGTCGCCACGCGCCGCGAAGCCGTGTGTCGTGCCGGAGAACAGGTCCAGCTGGTGGCGCACCTTGTTCTCGGCGAGGATCCCGAGC
Organism: Kuraishia floccosa; assembly: GCA_030567535.1. Lineage (NCBI taxonomy): Eukaryota > Fungi > Ascomycota > Pichiomycetes > Pichiales > Pichiaceae > Kuraishia > Kuraishia floccosa. The sequence continues at coordinate 1,071,675 of JAJLSK010000003.1, forward strand.
CACTGCTCGCGAGCCTCCGGGCCAAAGCGCTCGTCGACGGCAGCCGCCGCGATGAGCAGCGGCTGCCGCGCAGCGCGCAGCTGCTCGATGTCCATGAGCGCCGGGTGCGCCACCGCGCCCGCGTCGAAGAGCCCGCCCTCTCCTATGTGCGGGATGACAAAGTTAGCGCCGTAGCAGTACCCGATGCCGGCGTAGAACGCGGGCTTGAGCGCGTCTTTGGCCGCGCGCAGCCACGCGGTGATCTTCGGTTCGACGAGCGGCGGCGCGTGGGCGCCGAGCCACCCCTGCACGTACCCGGGCTCGGCCATGCGCGCCTCGTCAACCACGTCGCCGTCGAGGATGTCCGGAATCAGCACCTGGTAGCCGCCCTCGGCGAGCAGGTCCGCGACAGACGTGATGTTCAGCACGTCGTGGCCAAACACGTCAGTCAGGATCACGATCACACGCGCGCACGAGCTGTCGCCGACGGCGTACGTGCTGAGGCCGTATCTCTCAGCGACTGTGCCCTTGGGCGCGGCGAGCGATTCTGGCGCGTTAGGAAACCGACCACGGGGGTGAAAACACGGGAGTACTCACTGTTGACGGTAGTCTTGAAGCAGCAAGGGCCTAATTGGAACGACATTGTTATGCTGTGTGCTTTTTTTCCACTGTTGCCGGCGGTCTGTCTTATATATTAGATGTTCGGCGCTGCTCGGCGTCTGCGGGCGGCTCATCTCGGCGAAGCTCGGCGGTACGGTTTAGACGGACATAAGACACAAGACTCGCCAGCTAGGCGCAAAAGTCTGTTGGTTTACCAAAAATGCTATAGTGAAACACGCTAAACCACGATATAGGGACGCACGTGGTGCCGGGCGCGGGCGCGGGCGCGGGCGCGGGTGCGACGGTGGAGCGCCGCTGCAGCGTGTCGATGACAACTTGAGCATACGTCTTCGAGCGTGGCGAGCGCGCGGCGGGCACACCTGCTGGCGTCTTGCCGAGCGTCTCGATGAGTGCCACCGGCAGCAGTATGCTGCTGTGGGAGACCGCGTGTGTGTCGTTCGTGCGCGGCTCCGGGTCAATGACCTGGATGCTGAAGAGCGTCTCGTCGCGGCGTGCAGCTAGCGCGCGCGGCGGTGTCGGGGCCGGTCCCGAGCCATGTGCCGGCGAGAACTTGGCGCTGTCGCCGTCAATCTTGACGCAGAAGCTGTACTCCGGCGTCGTCGTGCTCAGCGTGCAGAAGCTCGAGTGCAGCAGCGTGTCTGCGCGCATGCTTGCGACCCAGCTGCGCGCGAGGATGTCAAACACGGCGTCGCGCGGCTGCTCGCTCAGGTAGCTCACGGCCGACGTCGGGATGCGCGATCCTGCGGCGTTCGAGCTCTCAAAGAGCAGCACCAGCATCGGCGAGTCCCGGCTGAACACGCAGTGGTTCACCACGGGCATCTCCGACAGGTACACCAGCGCCGGGTGGGTGTGGTCGCTGAGCGGGAGCGTGTCTGGCGCGCGCGCTGCGCTGTACGGCACGAGCAGGAAATAGTCTGCGAGACGCGTGTGCCGCGGCAGCGTGAACGGCGGCGACGCGCTGAGCAGCGCGGCGTAGTCCGCGTCCGCGTGGCCCTGCGGGAACGCGATCGTGTCTGTCGAGTTGAACACGAACAGCCCGACGGTGTCGCGCGGCACCGCGATGCGCACCGTCTCGGCGCTGTCTGCGCCCGTGTGCGAGCCAACCGCAAACTCCAGCTCGACAATGTGCGCGGCGCTAGCGCCGTACGTGCTCTGCGTGAGGAACTCCTTGGGGACCATGATCGCCACGTCGTCGTCCGCGTGCGAGAGCGGCAGCGACACCGCGCTGGCGGCGGCACACATACCGAGTACCGTACCTATCCGCATGGCTGTGTGGAGCGTCTCCCCGTGCGCGTGTGCCTGGTTTTGTGTGTGTGTCTGTGGCCTGTGCGGCTTCCCTCTCTGTCCAACACCTTCCGCCGCCACGAGGGAGCCCCGTGCCGCTCGCCATGCCACCGCCCTTTCGTGCTTCATCTCAGGCCCCATCTGGGGCCCACCGCTCATATATTTCTCCTGTTGCCGGTCCTGTAGGCGAACGTGCACCCACCACACGCAGTAGAAGACGTGAAGAGCGCGCCCGCGAGTGTCTCTCAGCCGCGGTATATGACGGTGATCGACCCTGAGCTGGTAGCTCCGCTGACGCAGATCTCCGAGACGCTGCAGAAGCGTCCCGGGCTCGTCAATATCGAGGGCATCCGGCGGCTGTCTAACCTGTACGGGTTCGAGGCGTTCACCGATGTGCTCGACGCCGACCACCAGCCGACGACGCCGTCGCTGCACCAGCGCGCAGAGGACGCGATCGAGCGGCTGTCGATCGCGGGCAAGATCGTGCTGATCGACATTGACTTCCAGGCCGGGCGCGTGGTGCGTGTGTCGCTCTCGCTCGCGTTCTCCGTCACGCCGCTCGGCGACGCGCCAAACACGCTGAACTTCATCGACCGCTCGCAGAGCCCGAACATCGAGGAGATCCTGTTCGCGACGCTGCAGGCGCGGAGCCTCGACAAGTTCAACCGCAACCTGCGTGTGCTCGCGCTGCTCGACCGGCTGTCGAACCCGCCGCAGTTTGACCTCTTCAACTACCTGAACCAGCTCTCGCACAACCTCAGCAAGGCGCACGCGCACCAGCTCGCGACGCTGGAAGCGGACCCGCAAGACCTGCACGACGGGTACGCGGGGATCGGGCGCGTGTGTGTGAACCAGGGCGAGCGTCTGGGCATATTTCTCGAGTACTGGCGCCCCGCGCGGTGGCTGGCGCGCGCGCGCCCGCAGCTCGCGGGCGACGCGCAGCGGCTGCAGTTCAAGATCAAGGAGACCGCGCTCGACGACGCGCGCGCCACCACCACCGCCGGCGAGAGCGCGCTCACAAACTTGCAGAACACGCGGATCCGGTATGCGGACGTGTGGTTTGACGACGGGCGCTGGCTGCTCGCGGACCCGGCGTACACACACGTGCAGTTCTTCAACGTGGCGCTCGTGCTGGAGCTGCTGCCGTGTGTGTGGGTGCCGCGGAGCGTGCTCGCGCGCTGGGGCGTCAGCGACTACGAGGTGATAGAGGAGGACAACCGCAACGACTACAACAAGCGCCAGATATACTCGAGCCCCGGCGGCGTCGACAGTTTCTTCAGGCACATGAACGGGAGCACCGTGCAGCGGTTCAGCATCGCGGAGCCGGCGGACGCGGACCCCGCGGGCGCAGGCGCGCGCGCGCGCGCGCGCTCGGACACCTCCACGCGCACGGACGCGGGGGGGCCCGCAGGCGGAGACACGGAGATGCGCGACGCGGACAGCGAGAACAGCTACACCACGGCGGTGGAGATAGAGATGAACTTCAGCAGCCGGTTCATCAGGCTGCACAAACTCACGGTGTCGAACGTGGGGGTCCAGCTACAGCGCATAGTGGACGACCTGCGGACGTGGAGCCTCATCGCGAGCTTGCTCGGCAGCGTGCTCGCGCTGCGGCAGGCGTCGCTGCCGCCGCCGGCGGCAGCGGCGCGGCGCACAGACACCGTCGACGAGGTGCGGCTGGGCGACTTCATCGCCGAGAACGCGGGCGCGCTGGGCGAGCAGCCCGCCGAGCGCGACACCCTCAAGATCACGCTCGAGCCGGACATCCACGGCAGCGCGGTGTGCGTGGCGCTGCGGCACGGCGGGCGCGCCGACTTCAAAGTCGACTGCGGCCACGTCGCCGGCTCGGGCGCGCTGTGCCGGGCGATCGAGCGGACCGAGGACGTGGTGCGGAGCCTACAGCGGTTCCCCGCGAGCGGGCCGTGAGCCAGCGCAGCGCCAAGTCCCCCGGGTCTACCCCCATCTACCCCCCGGAAGTAGCGCCTGCCCCGCCACCTCCGGTCGGCTCCTCGCTGTCCTGCTTATGTAATAGAATAACCACCGCCAGGGCTCGCAACCAAAACCAAAAAAGAAAAAAGAAAAAAAACGTGCACTGCCCAGTAATCATATCTGGCCCCGCACCCCCTGTTCCGCACAGGCCGCACCCCGTGTCTGCTGATAGGTGAGTGTGTGGGAATGCGCGCGGCCGGCACCTGTGGGCGGGTGTTGCGGGCGGTGTCTGTGCCGTGGTGTCTGTGTGGTGTGGTGTGGTGTGATGTGGTGTGGTGTGCTTGCTGCCGCTGCCGCTGCGCTCGCCGCGCTCGCTGCTGCTGCGCCCGCTGCTGCTACGCTGCTGGCGGCCACAACGTCCGCGCGGTGACGATCGGGTGATAGTCACACTACTTTTCTTTCTCTGGACCAACAACAAAAGTGTGTTTCAGCGCCTGCTGGGACACTTGCTGCTGTGTGTTGCGGAATAGATTAAAAGCGGTACTGCAATTTGTATTTATAGTTATTCCAAAATACGGCAGATAGACACTGAAATGAATACTGTTGGCGAACCTGGCTCAGCGGTTGGCTCTGGTAGCGCTGTTAACGGGCACAACCTGACTGCGCGCCAGCGCCAGGCGCAATCTATCCAGGAGGTGTTTGACCGCGGCAACGCTGAGACGTGGCTCGCTGTTGGGCTGCTGGCTGAGTCGCTGAACGAGAGCGACCGCGCTTTTTCTGCGTACCACAACGTGCTGAAGTACTCGCCGAACGACCCCAAGGCGCTGACGAACCTCGCGAACCTGTACAGATCGAGAGACATGTTTGGCAAGGCGGCTGAGCTGTTCCAGCGCGCTCTCGCGACTAACCGCGAGAACGGCGAGACGTGGGGGTTGCTCGGCCACTGCTACCTGATGCTCGACGACCTCCCCGGTGCGTACTCTGCGTACCAGGAGGCGCTGCGGCGTCTGCAGAACACTAACGCGCCAAAGCTCTGGCACGGCATAGGCATCCTCTACGACCGCTACGGCTCGCTCGACTACGCGGAGGAGTCGTTTGCGCGTGTGCTGCAGATGGACCCGAACTTTGAGAAGGCGAGCGAGATCTACTTCCGGCTGGGCATCATATACAAGCACCAGGGGAAGCTCGCGCAGGCGCTCGAGTGCTTCAAGTACATCCTGCCCGTGCCGCCGGCGCCGCTGACGCAGCCGGACGTGTGGTTCCAGATCGGCGCCGTGCTCGAGCAGCAGCGGGACTTTACCGGTGCGCGCGACGCGTACGAGCGCGTGCTGCAGGCGAACCCGCGCCACGCCAAAGTGCTGCAGCAGCTCGGGTGTCTCTACGCGCAGCCGGAGGCGCAGTTCCTCGACCTCGACAACGCGCTGCGGCTGCTCGCGCAGTCGCTCGACCTCGACAGCTCCGACGCGCACACGTGGTACCACCTCGGGCGCGTGCACATGTCGCGCGGCGACTACACGAGCGCGTACGACTCGTTCCAGCAGGCGGTGAACCGCGACGCGCGCAACCCGACGTTCTGGTGCTCGATCGGCGTGCTCTACTACCAGATCTCGCAGTACAGAGACGCGCTCGACGCGTACACGCGCGCGATAAAGCTGAACCCGTACATCTCAGAGGTGTGGTACGACCTCGGCACGCTCTACGAGACCTGCAACAACCAGTTCTCGGACGCGCTCGACGCGTACAGACAGGCGGCGCGGCTCGACCCGAACAACCCACACATCCAGGAGCGGCTGAACCAGCTCGTGAAGTACGAGAACGACGGCGGGAGCAGCCAGGGCCTGCCGCCGCCGCCGCCCTTGCAGCAGCACCAGCCACGGCTGCCGCAGGGAATGCTCCCGCAGACGGGCGCGCCGCCCGAGCAGGCCGGGTCGAGCGCGGCGCTGCAGAACGCGCCCCAGCAGCAGCAGCAGCAGCAGCAGCAGCAGCAACAGGCGCTGCAGGTTTTGAACGGCGGCATGGGACTCACACAGCCGCAGGCACAGCCGCCGATGCTCGGACTGCCGCCGCAGGCGGAGCAGGTGCCGCTGCCGCAGCAGCAGCAGCAGCAGCAGCAGCAGCAGCACACGGTGTCGCCGCCGCCACCGCCAGTGGCGAGCGTGAAACGTGAGCTCGAGGACGGCCGCGACACAAGGGTGTCGAAGAAGGAGAAGAAGGAGAAGAAGAGGAGCACGAACGGCGAGCAGGTGCGGTCGCCGCCGCCGTCGCTGCAGCAGCAGCAGCAGCAGCAGCAGCAGCAGCCAGCGAGAGACGCGGCGCGGAAGAAGAAGAGCGCGATAAAAGTGAAGAAGGGCCGGGCGTCTGCGACACCCGTGCCCGAGCAGCCGGCCGACAGCGCGCCCGCGGAGACGGACGCCGGCGCGGGCAGCGGCGAGCAGCGCGGCGACGACGCGACTGCTGAGGTGACCGCAGAGACGACCGCAGAGACGACGCCCGCGGGCGCGCCGGCGGGCGAGTCCGTGGAGGCGTCGGCGGAGGTGTCCGCGGAGCCGGGCGACGAGAGCGAGGGGAACACGAAGCTGCAGCCGCTGGAGCGCGAGCCGGGGCAGAACGGCGGCGCCGGCGGTGCAGACAGCGCGGGTGGCGACGACGACGACGACGACGACGACGACGACGACGACGAGAATGTCGTGGAGGCGCCGCTGCGGGAAATAGACGAGGACGAGGACTACGACGACTACGACGAGGAGGACGACGAGGGGGAGACGGCGCCTGGGCCTGAGGTGCGAGAGGAGCGAGCGCAGTCAGAGGTGGTGGAGGAGGAGCCGAAAGCGGCGGAGGAGACAGAGGCACAGCCTGAGCCAGAGGTGCGAGGAGAGCCAGAGGCTGCGGCGCCGGTAGAGGAGACACCGGCAGAAAAGGCTCCGGAGGCGCTGGAGGAGGTGGAGGCGCCGGAGGAGGTGGAGCCACAGGAAACAGAGGTGAAGAGCGCACCGGCGGAATCGCCCGCGGCCGAGGTGCCTGCGACGCCGTCGGCGCCCGCGAAGGACGCCGACGGCGACGAGCAGATAGCGGACGCGGAGCCGGAGAGCGCGGCGGCGGTGTCTGAGGCGCCGCAGAGCGCCCCGAGCGCCACGAGCGAAGCGGGCGAGGCCGGCGAAGCAGGCGAGGCCAACGGCGACGTTTGACGCGCCGCTAACGGAGAGTTAAAATTTATATATATATATTGTACTATTCACCTTCATATGTGTAGCGCGCCCGCTCAGTCCCGCGAGACGGTGCTGTCGAGGAACTGTCTTATCCGCACCAGCATCTCTTCCTTCACGGCCTCCGGCACGATGTCTGCGTGTGTTAGTTCCCTGTATTGGCGTCGTCTCTGCGAACACGTACCCATCGCCCTCGGCTCTATCTGCTTCACGAGCCCCGCAAAGCTCGGCGTCGCCTCGCGCGCGAGCTGTGTCTGCGCGAGCGCCTTGACGCTGTCGAACCAGCCGTTCTCTATCAGCCGCAGTTTCAGCAGCCCGGCAAGCTCGTCGTACTTCCCGCTCGCAATCAGCTCCTCCTGGATCTGCTGCTTCAGCTGCACGCTCTCCGCCGCCGTCATCGCTGGCGTGTGTGTGTGTGTGTGTTAGCGTGTTAGTGTGTGATGTGGTGGGTCCCGGTCTGCGTGCGCTGTCTCTGATGTGTGTGCCCAAAACACACAGCACACACCACCGGCACGATGTACGCGCTGAGACAGATACGCACGATGGTGAGCAAAGCCAGCCCCTCACTGGCGCGGATAGTCCGCGTGGAGCCACTGGTATGTGCGTCTGCACCACGCTGGAGACACGGCGGCTAACAGAGCAGGAGTCGAGAGACGCGCGGTGGATAAAGCTCGAGCAGATCAGGTACGCGGACCCGGCGGGCACAGGTGAGTGGCGGCACGGGATGAAGTAAGAGAAAGGCGGAGCGCTAACAGAGCAGAGCGGCTGTGGGAGATGGCCGGGCGGACCACGCGCCCCGCTGGCGCAGAGTGCGATGCGGTGATGATTCTCGCGACGGTGAAGAGCCCGCTGGGGGCGCCCGCGGTGCTGCTGCAGAAGCAGTTCCGCCCGCCGGTCGGCGGCGTGTGCGTCGAGATCCCCGCGGGGCTCATGGACGCGGGCGAGTCTGTCGAGACGTGTGCGCTGCGCGAGCTGAAGGAGGAGACGGGCTATACGGGGACCGTGTCTGGGCGGACGCCCGTTGTGTTCTCTGACCCCGGTTTCTGCAGCGCCACCATGGCGCTCGTGTCGGTCGCAGTCGACCTCGCGGACCCGGCGAACGCAGCGCCGGTGCCGGAGCTGGAGGACAACGAGTTCATCGAGACGTTCACAGTGCCGCTGAGCGAGCTGGACACCTCGCTGCGAGAGCTCGCCGCGCAGGGCTACAAGGTCGACGCCAGGCTGCAGAGCATCGCCGCCGGGCTGGCGCTCGCCGCACTGGCTGCTAGCTAGCCACTTACTGTATGAGCGATTTTGCTGTAAATGCGTAGTTGCCCGCGTGCTCTCATCAACTTTCCCCTTTTGTCTCGAAGGGAAAAAAAAATCATCAGCGGAGGGAGACAACAGTCAGGCAAACAAGCGAAATGTCCGGCGAATTGACCCACCCTATGATTAAAGGTATGTGTGTTGGTCGGGCGCCCGCGTTCTCTCTAACAAAACAGACGGCTGGTTTGCCGAGATCTCAGACACCATGTGGCCCGGCCAGGCGCTGTCGCTGAGGGTCAAGAAGGTGCTGCACGTGGAGAAGTCCAAGTACCAGGACGTGCTTGTGTTCGAGTCGACCGACTACGGCAACGTGCTTGTGCTTGACGGTGCGATCCAGGCCACCGAGCGCGATGAGTTCTCGTACCAGGAGATGATCGCGCACCTCGCGCTGAACTCGCACCCGGCGCCGAAAAAAGTGCTCGTGATCGGCGGCGGCGACGGCGGCGTGCTCAGAGAGGTTGTCAAGCACGCGTGTGTCGAGCAGGCGGTGCTGTGCGACATCGACGAGGCGGTGCCGCGCGTGGCGAAGCAGTTCCTGCCCGCGATGGCGGCGTCGTACAGCGACCCGAAGGTGTCCGTGCACATTGGCGACGGGTTCAAGTTCCTCGCGGACTACAAGAACACGTTCGACGTGATCATCACCGACTCGTCGGACCCGGAGGGCCCCGCGGCGTCGCTGTTCCAGAAGCCGTACTTTGAGCTGCTGCACGGCGCGCTCACAGAGAAGGGCGTCATCTCGACACAGGCTGAGAGCATCTGGCTGCACCTGCCGATCATCCAGGAGCTGAAGCAGGCGTGTGGCGACGTGTTCCCGGTCGCGGAGTACGCGTACTGTACGATCCCCACGTACCCGTCGGGCCAGATCGGCTTCATGGTGTGCTCGAAGGACCCGAACGCAGACGTGAGAACGCCGCTGCGCAGCTTCGGCGCCGAGACAGAGCGCAAGCTGCTCAGGTACTACAGTAGAGAGATCCACGCCGCGTCGTTCGTGCTCCCGACGTGGGCGAGAGACGCGCTCAAGTAGTGTACATAGTGCAACAAACCCTTTATATATACAGCAGCAGCAGCATGACCACGGTCGGGCTTGTTGTGCCGAGCGCGCGCGAGAGAGCGGTGTGCGACGCGCTGCCGAGCAACGAGGGCCGCGCGTCGCTGGTGAGCGCGCTCATAGAGGCGTGCGGGCTGCACGAGCACGTAGCGCTGATCGAGCACTCCGCGGCGACACAGCGCGAGCTGTGCCGGTTCCACGACGACGCGTACGTCCAGCTGCTCGCCGCGCCCGGCACCGCTGCGCGCGAGGTGCTCGAGCACTACGGCCTGCTGTACGACTGCCCTGTGTTCCCGGAGCTCGCCGAGTACGCTGCCGTCGTCGCAGGGACCACGCTCGCGGCGGCGCGGTGGGTGATGCGCGGCGGGGAGGACGCACCGACACGGCGCGTGGCGCTGAACTGGCTCGGCGGCCGCCACCACGGCGCGCGCGCGCGCGCCGCGGGCTTCTGCTACGTGAACGACGTGGTGCTCGGGATTCTCGAGCTAAGGCAGCAGTACCGGCGCGTGCTGTACGTGGACTTTGACCTGCACCACGGCGACGGCGTGGCGAACGCGTTCCAGTTCAGCGACCGCGTGCTGGCGGTGTCGGTGCACCGGCACGACGCCGGGTTCTACCCAGGCACGGGCGCGCTGGCGGACACGGGCAGCGGTGCGGGCGCGGGCTACACCGCCAACATTCCGACGCGGCGAGGGCTCGGCGACGGCGCGCTGATGCGCATCGTGCAGCGCGCCGTGCTGCCGCTCGCGGAGCGCTACGCGCCTGGGTGCGTCGTGGTGCAGTGCGGGTGCGACGGCCTGCGCGCGGACCCGCACGGCGAGTGGAACCTGACGGTGCGCGGGCTCGCTGCGTGCGTGCTCGCGGTGGTGCGCGGCGTCTCCGCGCCGGCGCTGCTGCTCGGCGGCGGCGGCTACAACCACACCGCGACGGCGAGGTGCTGGGCGCACATCACACACGAGCTCGCCGGGTGTGGCGGCGAGCTCGACCTCATTCCGGAGCACGCGCTGCAGGACAGCTACGAGCACGAGGGCTTCCAGTTCTGGCTGGACGACGCGCCGTCGCGCGCGCCGGACCTGAACGACGGCGCGTACATCGACAGCGTCGTTCGCGAGACTACACGCAGGCGCCCCCGCTGATTAGGTGCATTGCTATACAGAAAAGTACCCCGCGAGCGTGCGGTCCCACTCGGCGTCCCACGTCCGCGTGCTCTCGCGCTTTGCGCTGTCCCGCAGTCTGTTGTACAGCGCCGCGTCTGTGAGGATCTCCTCGAGCGCGTCGCGCATGCCGCTCGCCGAGTCGACAACGACGCCGTTCCGGCCGTTCTCCACCAGCTCGCCGATGGCCTTGAAGCCCAGCGTGACAACGGGTATCCCGCAGCCAAAGAGATCCACAATCTTCATCGGCAGGTCGAGCCCGCTCGACGACGTGTGCAGCGAGATCCCGAGGTCTGCGATCGCGAGCACCTCCGGGTACTTCTCCGCAGGCAGCCAAACCGACCGCAGCTTCACGTGCTGCAAGTGCATCGCGCCGATCTGCGCGAGAAACGCGTCTCGCTGCGGGCCCTTCCCCGTCACTATCACGAACAGGTCCGGCCTGTGCGGTGCTGCGGAGTCGTACAGTCTGAGGCACTCTGCAAACAGCCCAAAGTCCTCGTCGTCGGTGAAGGACGTGCTCGTCACGATCAGCTTCTCGCGCTCCGGGTCAAACTCGCTCAGCTCGTGCGGCAGCGACACGATCACGTCGCGGCGGTCGCCGTCCGACGTGATCGGCCTGAACGTTGACCCCGCGCGGTCGTAGAACACGGTAACCTTGTCGCGCGGTATGCGGAACTCGCCCGTGATGAACTCGCGCATCGCGCGCGTGACTGTTATGTGGTGGTCGGCAAACCTGCCGAAGAAGCCTTCGTACCACTTCAGAAACAGCACCGCCGGGTGGCGCGGGTTGCGGAAGCGCATGTTCAAAATAGAGAAATTCAGGTTGTGCCAGTCCACCACGACACGTGTAGGCGCCGCGACGCCGTCGCGGCCCACCGACGCCCCCTTGCGCAGCAGCTTCGCCACGACGACCGTGACGGCGAGCAAAGGCAGCGCGGGCGGGTTCTGGATCAGCACAAACTTCGCGCCGCTGCTGAGCGTCGTGTAGAGCATCGCCGCGAGCGAAACCGCCTGGTGCGCGGCTTTGAGCGCGGCAAACAGCAGGTACGGCAGCCGCGCGGTGTTCTTCAGCACCGCTATCTCTGTGATGTCGATGTGCTCGCTGTCGAGGATGTCAGCCGGCGGCAGCGACTCGAGGTACCCGCACAGCTCCACCTCGTAGCCCAGCTTCACCAGCGAGCGCACGTGGTAGATCATGCGCGGCGAGTGGCCCAGGTCGCCGAGCACACACACCACCGCGCGCTCCCGGCTCCCGCGCGCGCGCTGCGGTCTCGGCGACGGCGTGAGCGCCGGCAGCACGTAGTACGCCAGCGCCGGCATCAGAAAGTAAAAACCGATCAGCCACCACGCCCACCTCGGGATGTCAAACTGGCCGTCGCGGAAACCCACATACTCGATCCACGCCATACTGTCCGTCTGACACCTCCCTCTCTCTCTCTCTCTTCATCTCTCTGTGGCTCCAGAGTACTGTCTGCTTACACACGACTTAGTCAGCGCGTGGCGCAGCGACGCGCTGACCACCCGTGTCCCCCCACTCCTCCGCCTGCGCGCGCGCCAGCTGTCCCATCCCACGGCACCACCACCCGCCTCCCTTCCCGCCCAGCGCGCGCACAGCCGGCCTCTCCCGCCAGCGGAACGCACGCGATTACCTAATCGCATACGTCCGCCTGAGCCAGCGCCAGTGTGTGGTTTAGCCAGCGCACTTCTTTTGACACGACACAGAAACCGGCGCTTGTCTCTTTTCTCGCGTTGCTGTTAGTGTGTGTGTATAAATAGCCACTGACTAGCACTGCAGCCGGTATACAGGTCTGCATACATCCAGGTGTCTGTGTGGTATAGAGAATAAGCACTGTGCTACGTAGCAGCAATGGTGAGTTGTGTTGGAAATCAGCGCTTCCGGAGTGTTTCGGGACTGCGTGTTTGTTTTTATGGGTAGGGAAGGGACATGGCTAACAGCTGGGAAAAGAGCGATAGACTATCTGAGGAACAGATCAGCGAGTTCAAAGAGGCGTTTTCTCTCTTTGACAAGGACAACGATGGGAAGATAACGTCGAAAGAGCTGGGCGTGGTGATGAGGTCGCTCGGGCAGACGCCCACCGAGGGCGAGCTGAATGATCTGGTTAGGGAGATTGACGGCGACACCGACGGCACCATAGACTTTTCGGAGTTTCTGACGATGATGGCGCGCAAGATGAGAGACTCGGACAGCGAGGCAGAGGTGTACGAGGCGTTCAGGGTGTTTGACAGAGACGGCGACGGGAAGATCGACAAGGGAGAGCTGAAACACGTGCTGACGTCTGTTGGCGAGAGACTCACTGAAGAGGAGGTTGACGAGATTCTGAGGGAGTCGGACACAAACAAAGATGGCTTTATCGATATCAAGGAGTTTACGCGTATGCTGATGGGGAAATGAGCTTACAGCAATATATACAACTACTGAGCTGTGTAGACTGAGCGATTATCTAGAGGCTCTCCCACTCTCTCTCTCTTTCTGTAGGATCCATCAGAGCAGCAGAGCGCAGCTGCGCTCTGCTGTGGCTCCCTGGTGGCAGCCTCTACAGTGTCGGACCCAATTGGATGACTCCTCAACACTCACACGCCGCTGATAACAGCCACCGGAGCCCAGGCGGACAGGCGCACGCTCCGCCGCGCTCGCGCGTGCACCTGTGTACTCTGTTTTCTGTCTCCCTCTCCCTCTCCCACTCTCTCTCCCACTCACTCTCTCTCTCTCTCCAGCTCTCCCTCCGGCTCTCCCGCACCCCGCTGGTTGATCGATAACCCGCAGATAAGTCTCTCCCGTGCACTACCCAGAGATCCGCGTCAGCTTTTCTCCCGCGCCCAACTCGTCTGAGTTCACTTGTTCGCTCGCGAGAAGCGCATAGACCGATACGCAACCACTGGCTATTCCACCGCGGCGCTTGGCTCTGCTATATTTTAAAGACACTATTTATACACTCTGTTTGCTATAGTTGCCACTCGCAGACAGATACCGCAGCGCTTTCGTCTTTCTTTTTTGGCGCTGGTGTACGATTACTGCTACCCCAGGAAAAAAAAAAAGGGTCGTTTATAGAGGACCGTCTTCTCCAGCTGTGAAAGGCACAGAGCGGAGATAACAGACTGCGGTTTCAGTTAATAATACCGGGACGACTGAGACTGTGTATTTATTTTTTGCTGGCTGCGATTGGATCGAGAGGGAGCTCTGTCTTGCTAACGCCGCGGACCGCCTTCCGCACCCCACCCCACCCCACCACTTGCTAATACACCATGGCCACTCAGGCACCGCAGCTGGCTGCTGCCAAGATGATGGAGAGCACGGCGGTGCTCTCTTCTGCTGTTAAAAAAACCAAAACTATCAGGGCGCCAGGGTCGTCCATCGAGAGAGCGGCACAGGCGTGCGACAGGTGCAGATCAAAGAAAACTAGGTGCGACGGGAAAAGACCGCAGTGCTCGCAGTGCGCGGCAGTCGGGTTTGAGTGTAAGATAAGCGATAAACTGTCCAGGAGAGCGTTCCCGAGAGGCTACACCGAGACGCTTGAGGAGAGAATAAGGGAGCTCGAGTTTGAGAACAAGAAACTGCACAAGCTGATTGACCTGAAAAACGAGCAGTTTGAGCTCAAGACGAAAATCGACAGCAGCGTCCTCACCGACGAGAACCTGAGTCTGCTGAACAGCCAGAACAGTAGCGGGCCAAGCAGCGCTGTGGGAGAGAGTGCACAGCAGCAGCAGCAGCAGCAGCAGCAGCAGCCGAAACCGCAGAGCGTGAGCTCCGAGACCTACAGGCACCAGCACCAGATCGACCACGAGAACGGTCTGTGCTGCTGCGAGAACTACCCGCACTCAGTGCACGAGAGACCGGTGTCGATTGCAGGCTCTGTCGACATAGACGGCGGCGAGCTGAGCGACGACGATGCGTCGCTGTACTCGTTCTCGTATGAAACGTCCGGCGCGGGAGACCACCCAGTCCTGCTGCAGCAGGAGTTTAGCGCAGGGAGAGACCCCGTGCAGGCGGCGAAGGCTAACCCAATGAGCACGGGCTACAACAACCACGACGGCGACTACAACCTGTCGTTTGAGCAGTCGAACGCGCCCGGCGCCGCGGCAGCGATATCGATACAGAACAAACTCAGAACGAAGCACTTTGTGAACCTCGCCAACCTCGTGGCGCTGTCGATCCCGAGGACCACCGAGGAGACGCTGTTCATTCCCACGCTGCTCGCAAAGATATGCAACGTGCACGGCTTCCTCTCGAAGGCGCCGTTCCTCGCGGCGCGCTCCATCGCGTTCCTCAAGGAGTCCTACGACTACCACAACGAGGAGCTCTTTGCAGACGTGTCGTTCAAGAACGTGAACTTTAAGAAAATATCGCGCGGCGAGTCCCAGCAGTTTTTCCTATCGCTGAACCTGCCGAACCACCTGAACCTCGATCTCTTCATTACAACGTTCTTCTCCACGTGGAACTACATGATCCCCGTGGTGAACAAGGAGGTGTTCATGGCAAACTACATGAAGTTTCGCAAGAGCCGCGAGAACGGGTTCAAGGACGGCGCGATGTTCGGGAACGAGAAGTTTGGCGAGCTGCTGCTGCTGATCACGACGGTGGTGATGCTGTCGCAGGAGCGGAATAACAACGCGGAGGCGACGGTGGCGAGCGCGAGGAAGGAGGGGTTCCAGTTCATCAACGAGAATGTCGGGCAGACAGACACCGACCCGGAGAGGATAACGCCGGACGAGAAGGTGGCGAACTCGCCGGACAGCAACGCGGAGATTCTGCAGTACTACGACCACCTGATCCACGAGTTCATCAAGTCAAACATCTCCGCAACGTGCTCGCTGCCGACACTGCAGAACCTGTCGCTGGAGCTGCTGTACTGCCTCAGCATCGGCGACCTCACCACCAGCTACGAGCTGCGCGGCAAGATCATAACCATGGGCCAGCAGCTGCGCCTGCACCGGTGCCCGTCGGCCGTGCTCGGCACGAACGGGTCGAGCGTGTCGAAGATACAGCAGGGCGAGAGGCGCGTGCTTTTCTGGTGCATATACACGCTCGACACCTTCAGCGCGCTGATCCTGGGCGTGCCGCGGCTGCTGAAGGACTACGAGATCGAGTGCGCGCTGCCCGCGAGCTACGAGGCGCAGGCAGGCACCATGGACACAGACATCAACATGGTGATCATCAACAACAGCAAGCTGTCGCTCGCGGGGAAGGTGCACGACTGCGCGCTGGCTATCATGCGGTACTCACGCGTGCTGGGGAACATTGTCGACTCCATCTTCAAGCGCAGCTCGTCGCTCAAACAGCCGAACGTGACGGACGAGGTGGTTCTCATGCACGAGAACTCGCTCGACACGTGGCGGAGAGACCTGCCGCCGCGCCTGAACTTTGAGATGGACGTGAACGGCATCCTCCGCAACAACGAGTACTCGAAGCTGTCGGAGCTGCAGCTGTCGCTGCTGTTTCTGTACTACCACGCGAAGATCCTCATCTATCTGCCGGAGATGGCGAAGGAGTCTGCCCACACGCGCGGCTCGTCGAGCTACATCATCATCCAGCAGACAAGCACGGCGCTGCTGTCGATCACCAAAGTGCTCGCGACAAGGGAGCGCGGGTTCTACTACCTGCCCTTGCCGATAAACCTCTCGCGCGAGAAAGCGCGACTCGCTCTGCTCTCCGCGAAGGGCGCGCTCGAGTACACGCGGGGCGGAGCGCTCATCCAGGAGTCGAAGTATCTCCTGAACAGCATCGTGAACGAACTGAAGATCGAAACGAGCATAGGCATGATCGGGTGTCTGTCGAATAACTGCATCGAGTCGCTCGAGGCGGCGATTGAGCAGATCCTGCAACCGCCTAACAAAACTGAGCCCGCGACCAACGGCGCTTCGACCGCCAGCGGCACTGCAGGGGTCGCCACAGGCGCCGCCGCCGCCGCCGCCGCCGGTGACGAGCAGGGACACCCCTTGGCCGATATCAAGAAAGCCGAGCTGAAGCGGAAGAACTCGCCGCTGCGGCAGGAGCAGCACGTGCCTGTGCCAGCTGGGTTTGCGAAGACACCGGCAGGCACGCCGCGGTACGGGACGGAGCTCAGAAGCACCGCGCACCGAAACGCCCCGCCGCCGCAGTTCAGCAACGGATTCGTGAAAGAGGAGCCGAGAGATGAGTCCGTGGATGTGAAAGAGGAGTACAACAGCCCGCGGCTGCCGTCACAGTCCTCACAGTCCTCACAGTCCTCACAGCCGCCGCGGCCGTCGCACTCGTCGCAGACGTCGCAGTCGGAGTCGAAAGAGAACTCGGACGTGGCGATCAACGACATATTCAGCATATCGCACTCGCCGCAGGGCGTGGGAGCGCAGAGCGGCGCCGCAGTGACGCCGCCTTCGCCGAAGGTGACACCGCCAGCGCTGTCTGGGCGCAGCACGCAGCGCATCAAGACGCCCGTGCTGATACAGACGCAGCAGCGGCACATGTACGGGAGCGACAAGACGGCCGAGCTGCAGCAGATGAAAGAGGAGGCTGCGTACACGCCAGGTGCGATGAGCACCGGGTACGCCACGTCAAACACACACCTGCAGGACACAAACAGCTCGTTTGACTCGCTGATGCTGCAGGACTTTGGTGTGGATGCATCGCTCGGACTGCCGCTGCTCGACTTTGACTTCAACTTTGACTTTGACGGTGCGGCAAACGGCGCGGCCGCAGCGGGGACAGACCGCCCGGACAGCACGTCGCCGCCAGACATGCGGAACGGCGGTCAGAGAAGCGGAGTGTATAACTGGTAGGACCTAATCTGTTTAATGTAATTTGATCTTGGCATGTCCCGCGCGGCGTAGACGGGTCGCGATTCTGAGCCAGAACGAGAACGCCGCCTCGCTCATCGCACACCGCACTCGGCTGGCACAGCGTACGTCTCTGGGCGCAGTCTCAGTCTCAACCACCACTAAGCCGGCTGCTCTCGCTCTACCACTCCTTGGACAGACTGCAGACTGCAGATCAGTGGGCATATCTCTGCGCTGTCGCCCTGCCACCGCAACTCGCGCTTCTGACGCAGTGGTGCAGGACCTGAAACGTCAGCACCGCAGCTTATATTGTTCGCGCGCTCTCCCGTCGCAGTTTTCAAATTTTTATTTATACTCCTCCTGGTGCGGTATAGGCTTGGCAGCTAAGCGGACATGAGAGTTCTTTCTCTGTTGCTGGCCGCGTGTCTGGTGCGCAGCGTGCTCTGCGCTCCCCCGCAGCTCGCCAAGCGCGGACGCTCGTCGCTGCGCGGTCTCTTCCCCGATTTTTACCACGAGGAGCTGTCAAACCGCAGGCTGGTGCAGGACGCTCTGCAGGGCAAGCAGGACGCTCTGGCGGAGAAACTGCACGGCAACGAGCAGTTCTGCGCAATCGGCGACGATCCCGCAGCGGAAGCGCCAAGGGTGAACGTCTGGGCGGACCTGTCGCGGGAGGAGATCGCGCAGGTGTCGGCGCTGATGCACGCCAAGATGGAGCTCAAGGGGATCTACGAGGCGACGCTGTTCGACAACTACCTGATGTGGATCGAGGCGCTGCGCCCGAACAAGACCGACGCGCTCGCGTACCTCGACCGCGGCGGCGCCGTGCCCGAGCGGTACGCGCGCGTGGTGGTGTATGTCGGCGACATGGGCGAGCCGTACTGGCAGACGCTGCAGGTTGGCCCGCTGCCGATCGCCGACCCGAACAACACCGACGCGCGCATCGTGCCGCTCGAGTACATCTACGCTGCGAACAAGTCGCGCGTGTCGTACAACGTGGGCTACAGAGACGACCTGCGGTGGCGGCTCGAGCGCGAGTTCTACGGGCGCGAGCTGTCCACGGACACCGTGCGACCTGTGCTGGAAGACCTGTTCGGCGGCGTCTTCACGAACGGCCACGGCGGCGGCGGCGGCGCCGACGGCGCCGACATGCTCAACTGCTGGGGCACGGACCCGTTCGAGTACGACAACGCCACAGACCGCACCACGAACTGGGGGACGTGCTTCTTCCGCTCGCGCTACGACGCAGAGGACCTGCTCCCGACGGGGCTCTTCTTCAGGGCGGACATCTCCGGGCGCGACCCGCAGAAGTGGCGGATCCTGGCGTGGGTGTACAACAACAAGCTGTACGCGTCGGCGGAGGAGCTGCGCGCCGCGTGGGAGACGCCCGGGTTCGTGAAGCTGCCGAAGACAGACATGGCGAAGCTCGAGGACGAGTTCACGCACATCGCGCGCGGGCAAGGGTGGCCGGCGCGCGCGCTCGACGAGCGGCAGGCGCCGCGCCAGATCCAGCCTGGCGGGCGGCGGTGGCGGTTCGACGCGGCGGAGCGGTACTTCGAGTGGATGAACTGGAGCATGTACGTCGCGTGGAGCCGCGACCTGGGCATGACGCTGTACGACGTGCGCTACAACGGCGAGCGGATCCTGTACGAGCTCGGGCTGCAGGACGCTGTCGCCGAGTACTCGGGCGACGACCCGTTTCAGGCGCACAGCGCGTACCTCGACCGCAACTACGGCTTTGGCAACGAGGCGTGGGGGCTGCTGCCCGGGTACGACTGCCCCGCGTACGCCGAGTTCTTCAACTCAACGTGGCACGCGAACGAAGGCGTGCACTTCAAGAACAGCACCTACTGCGCGTTCGAGTCGAGCGAGGACTACCCGATGGCGCGCCACACCGCGAGCTCGTACGTGACGGTGACGAAGAACCCCACGTTCAGCGTGCGCTCGATCTCGACGGTGGGGAACTACGACTACAGCTTCACTTACAAGTTCTTCCTCGACGGCACGATCGACGTGTCGGTGCGCGCGGCTGGGTACATCCAGGGCGCGTACTACAACAACGACACCGGCGCGGAGTTCGGCTACAGGCTCGGCGACGTGCTGTCCGGCTCGTTCCATGACCACGTGCTCAACTTCAAGGCGGACTTTGACATTGGCGGGACAAAGAACAGGGCCGTGAGCGTCAAGCTCGAGGAGCGCGACATCGAGTACCCCTGGGACAAGGGGAAGACATACCACACCAAGCACATGCGGCGCGAGGTGGTGGCGAGCGAGGACGACGCCACCATCAGCTGGACGGGCAACGGCGCCGGGCTGCTGCTGATAGAGTCTGCAGGGAGCGTGAACAAGTGGGGGAACCCGCGCGCGTACCGGATCGCGCCCGGCGGCACCGCGCACAGGATCGTCAGTGGGTCTGCCGTGCTGCCGAACAACGCGAACTGGGCGAACGCGGACCTGTACATCACGAAGCAGAAAGACACAGAGCCGTCGTCGGCGTCTGTGTTCAACCAGCACGACCGCTTCGACCCGCAGGTCCAGTTCAGCTCGTTCCTCGACGGCGAGAACCTCGACGGCGAGGACCTCGTCGTGTGGTTCAACCTGGGGATCCACCACGTGCCCAGCGCCAACGATATCCCGACGACAATCTTCCCGACCGCGCTGTCGTCGGTTGTGCTGACGCCGTTCAACTTCTTCACCAGCGAGCAGAGCAGAGACACGCTCCAGCAGGTGTACTACACGTACGCCGACAAGCGCTGGGACTTCTTTGGCTCGGCCGCACAGACGTGCTGGTACGAGACGCAGAAGCCGGTGCTCAGCGGATTCAACTACGGCGGGGTCTCGGTGAACAAAAAATCCACCAACTTCCCGTCCCCTTGACGACATTTTGTGTACGATAACAATATAAAAAAGAAATGGTCCCTAGCAGGATCGAACTGCTGATCCCCGCGTTATTAGCACGATGCCTTAACCAACTGGGCCAAGGGACCACCTTCTCAAACTTTTGTGAAATTGTACTACCTCAGCTGTCTGCGTTCTGTCAAGAACGCAGATGTCTTCGCGGCTCTGCCTGCTCTTGCGCTCGCGGAGAGCATGTCGCCGTGTTGCGCCAAAAACACGTAGAAGGCAGAGCTGGCGGATGCGCGAAAAATACAAAGCAAGTAGAATGAAGTTTTATAATCTAATATACCCACGATGCGAACGGAGACATTTAAATAAGAGAAACAAAAAGATTTTTTAGTCTTGAGAAACAAAGTCGCTAGAAGGTCATCGCAACAGCAACCAGCAGGACAAACGCACAGGCGGAGTTGAGAGCTATCTGCGAAAGAGAACCAACAACCGGCGTGATGCTGATTCTCCTGGAGGCGGAGCTCTTCGCCTGCGTGGACCCGGAGCTCGAGCTGCCGGAGGCGCTGGAGGAGGAGCCCGAGCTTCCCGCGGTGGATCCCGAACTGCCTGCGCGGCTGGTCGTGCTGGAGCCGGAGCCTGAGCCCTTCGACGACGACGTCCCCGTCGACGAGCCAGACACAGAGGTGTACGACACCGACGTCGCGAGCTTCCCCGATGCAGACGACACCCACGTCGAGCTGTACGACGCGGCTGTGGTCGCAGACGGCACCGTCGACCCGATGGCCTCGATGTCCTCGCTTGCCGAGTCAGTGTTCGACTGCGCCAGCGAGATCTGCAAGTTGTCGAGGTCGTACACCACGTATGCGGAGCGCAGGAACGTGTCGCCGAGGGTGAAGGTGTCATCGCCGGACGAGAACATCCCCAGCGTGCAGAACTCCGTGGACGACGACGTCGACGACGACAGGCTCACCTGCAGGTCAAAGACCGACACCGCGATCGTCGCGCCGGTGAAGTCAAACACAAACGCCTCGGTGTCGGAGCTGGTTGCGCACTCAAACACATAGACGCCCGCGGACGACGAGAACGTGGCATCCACGAGCAGCGCCATCTCCTGCACCACGGCGGACGGCGCGTACGACACAGTGCTGCCCGAGTCCAGCAGCGCGGCAAAGGCGCCGGACAGAAACTGGCCCTGTGTGTTCTTGCTGGTCCTGTGCTCTATCCCCGAGAGCGTGATCTCAAACCTGATCGGGGAGTCGTACCCGTACGAGGCGTACGTGTTGATGTTTGCGACTGTCGTCAGCGCGCCAGAGTACTTGTCGTGGTCGACGCCGCCAAAAAGCACCGTCCCCGTTGAGGCATCGCTCGAGTTCAAGAAGAGCGAGAACGCGTTTGCCTTGATGAGCCCGTTCGCAACCATCTTCGCCGGCAGGTTCTCGTAGGTGAACATGTCGCTCGTCGACGACGCGCCGGAGTACGTGCTCTCGAGCCCCTCAAGCCCGATCCCGAGCACGCCCACCGTCGAGTTCGTCTCGTTCGCAACGGCGAACGACAGGTTTTCCACCGTGATCCCGCTCAGCGTCACGTCGTCGCGCCCCCACGTCCCGCTCGCAAACGACGTGTCGGCGTACGAGATGAAGAAGTCTGTGCCGTTCGAATGGAACGACGTCGACTTGCTCGAGTCGAACGTGCCAAACTCCTCGCAGTCAATTGTCTCCTCCGGCGAGCTCTCCGACGCCGACGCCGTGGCGGAGCCCACCGCCGTCTCGGTGAAAAACTGCGGCCCGCCCGGGTTGATGGCGTCGTCCTCCTCCAGACGCAGTGCTCCAAAGCTCTTCGGGATCTTGTGGTGCGAGATTCCCTCGATGTAGCGCTCTTTCCGCCTCGACTGCGTGTCGGACGAGCAGAACGGGTTGTCCGCAGACATCACCCAGAGGTCGCTCGAGCCCGTGTCGAGCAGCACCTCGACGCTCTGCGAGCTCGTGCCGATTGTCAGGTCCACCCTGTAGAAACTCTGCTCATTGTGGATCACAACCTGCTGCGTGTCGTCAGGGGTGCTTCTTTTCTCAAGCACAGGCTTAGCGCCCGGCCGCGCGTTGGCGTAACTGTCGCCGCGGTGGACGTCAAAGTTGAGTTTCAGGAACCCGGGCTCGCCCTCGGAGTGTCTCTTCTGCAGAGGCGAGCACAGCGCAAACGGCGCCAGCTGCGCCGCCAGTAGCACCGACGTCAGCTTCATTATTCAGCAGGAGGTAGTCTGTAGTTCGGTGGTATTGGTGGCTCGCTTGTTAAAAATAGCACAGCAGTGTGGTCTCTGGGCGAAAAAACAGACAGCAATAACGTGCTTACACAACAACAGAGCAGAAATACCTCGCGTAGACAGGTCCGTGTCTATTCACAGAGAAGAAAAAAGGAGTCAGACGTATAATACAAGGTGGGATTATATTCTCCAGGAATATATATACAGCGAACATGCGTATTCTATTTCTGTTTTTGTATGACCCACACAGCCCACAGTCCAAGTTACCGTCGGAGTGCGTACCTGTAATAGCCACACTACATCAATGGCCACCGTGCCAAGAGAACGCAGCAGTGCGCCGGGCGACGCTCAAGCAGGACCAGTCCCACGCGGGCGAGTCCACACAGCGGCGACGCCTGGGGTCTGGGGTCCGTGGCTCTCCCGTGTTGCGTTCCACTCGCCATGCTGTGGTGTCGCGTAGAGGTGAAACGGTCGCCAGAACCCCCCAAAGCTAGCCGCGCCCCGCTCGCGCCTGCCCATACGAGTGAGGCCGTGCTCCCTCCGCCACTCTCTCGTACGTCCTACCGAGCGACCAACTCTGCGCCCCCCTGTGCCCCACCCCACGTTCACAGCCCACCGCCTCGCCCAGTTGGCACAGCCGGCGCGGTCTCCTGTATCGAGATTACATAACGGGAGTGCGCCAAATTACGTAACACATAGTTACTGGAGAGTCGTCCAGGGCGCATAACCTGATATGACAGCGCGCGCGCCGGCGGCAGCGGGCGACAGCGGGCGGCGACAAGACACGGGATGCGCTGGGGCAGCAGAGAGGTACTAGGTTGTCGACGGCTATACTCACACACAATGGCGTACCACACGGCCGGGGTGTCCAAGCACCTCGCTGATATTCTGAAGCCGCACAGACCGAAGCACTCTCCCGAGCGAGACGCATCGACCAACTCCAACTACTACAACTTCGGTGTGTCTGCGACGGAGCTGGACGTGGCGGTGTCCTTTGAGAAGCGCACGGTGTCTGGCTCTGTCAAGTTCCGCATTGAGGCGCTGGCGTCCGTGAGCGAGGTTGTGCTCGACTCGTCGTTCCTGGACATCAAGCGCGCGAGCGTCGACGGCGCGCCCGTGGCTGTGACGGTGCGCGCGCGCGAGGAGCCGCTGGGGTCGCCGCTGGCGGTCGCGTACGCGGCTGCGCAGGGCGACAAGTTCGAGCTGGAGATCGAGTACTCGACGACAGACAAGTGCACCGCGCTGCAGTTCCTGACGCCGGCGCAGACCGACGGCGGCAAGCTGCCGTACCTCTTCTCACAGTGCGAGCCGATCCACGCGCGCTCTTTCTTCCCGTGCTTCGACACGCCGGCGATCAAGTCGCCGTACACGTTCACCGTGGCGTCGCCGCTGAACACACTGCTCTCCGGGCGCAGGGTGTCTGCGGCCGACGGCGTGTACCGCTTCTCGCAGCCCGTGCCGATCCCGTCGTACCTCGTCGCGATCGCGAGCGGCGACCTCGTTGGCGCAGACATCGGCCCGCGGTCGAAGGTGTACTCCGAGCCGGCGGTGATTGACGCGTGCCAGTACGAGTTTGAGCACGACGTGGAGAGCTTCATCGAGACGGCGGAGAAGCTCATTTTCAAGTACGAGTGGAAGAACTACGACGTGCTGATTCTGAACAAGTCGATGCCGTTCGGCGGGATGGAGCACCCGAACATCACGTTCGCGACGCCGACGCTGATTTCTGGCGACCGCCAGAACGTGGACGTTATCGCGCACGAGCTCGCACACTCGTGGTCGGGCAACCTCGTGACTAACTGCTCGTGGGACCACTTCTGGCTCAACGAGGGGTGGACCGTGTACATCGAGCGGCGGATCATCGGCGCGCTGCACGGCGAGAAGTACAGACACTTCTCGGCGATCATCGGGTGGACCGACCTCGAGAACTCGGTCAAGGCGATGGGCAACAGCGCCGAGCGGTACTCGACGCTCGTGCAGAACCTGAAGGACAGATCCGACCCGGACGACGCGTTCTCGACGGTGCCGTACGAGCGCGGGTTCTGTCTGCTGTTCACAATCGAGCAGGTGCTGGGCGGGAAGGAGGTGTTTGACCCGTTTCTGCCGCACTACTTTGGAAAGTTCAAGTACAAGTCGCTCGACACGTACCAGTTCCTCGACACGCTGTACGAGTTCTTCAGCGACAAAACGGTGCTGCTCGACACGATCGACTGGCAGACGTGGCTGTACGAGCCGGGGCTCCCTCCGAAACCAAAGTTCGACACGACGCTCGTCGACGAGTGCTACTCGCTCGCCGAGCGGTGGGTGAAAGCGACGGAGTCTGCGTCGCTGGACAAGTTCGCGGCGTCCGACATTGCCGCGTTCTCGAGTAACCAGAACTGCGTTTTTCTCGATACGCTGATCTCGTACCAGGGCATCAGCGGCTTCAACTGGAACAGCGACAAGGGCAGGCGCGCGGTCGCGAAGATGGAGCAGGTGTACGCAGAGTACGCGCACTCACAGAACGCCGAGGTGCTGTTCCGCTGGTTCCGGCTACAGATCACTGCGCGCGTCGAGGCGAGCTACGTGCTGGTCGCGCACTGGCTCGGCACGGTCGGACGCATGAAGTTTGTGAGACCGTCGTACCTGCTCCTCTTCAAAGTGGCGCCGAAGCTGGCCACAGACACCTTCAGGAAAAACGAGGACATGTACCACCCGATCTGCCGCGCGATGGTGAAGAAAGACCTGGGGCTGTGAAGAGCGTCGCGCTCCTCTTTTTTTTGTTCCCCACACGTTTTGTACGTAGCACTGAAAAATACACCTGTGAAGCGCTCTCTGTGGTTGAAACGCGTATATATATGGGAACACTGGCGGACGAGCTGGCCGGTGTGCTGCCCGTCTCGCGCGCGCGGTACCAGCTGCTCCACGTGCAGAGCGCTCCGAAGTTTGCGAAGCCGATTGTCGCGGTGCCCGCACACGGCGCGAGGCCGCTCACGGTGAAAACAGAGCACTTCATCGTGCTCTACCACGACGCCACCGCGGTGTTCGGGATCGATGTGATTGTATACGTGAGCATACACGAGCAGCACACGGAGCGCGTTCTTTTTGTGTCGAAGGCAGACACGACAGGGCTGTACGGCGGGCGCGGGCTGCGGATGCAGGACGTCGTGGCCAAGTGCATCGCGTTCCTCCTACAGCTGCCCGTGGCACACTATACACGCAAGGTGCTGCGACCCAGGCGCGACATAAAGGAGATGAGCACGTACGAGTCGCTGAAGGTGCTGATCAACAGGACGAGAGGGCTCGACTTACAGGAGGGTGAGCTACACGAGCAGCAGCAGCAGCAGCAGTACGCGACCGACGTGCGCACGCGGGGCGCGGAGACAACCAAGATCTGTCTGTTCACGCGTGCAGAGCCGCAGTACCTGTTTCCCAAGTCAGAGAAGAACAAGCGGAAGCACGTGCTGTCGGGCGAGGAGCTGCTGCGGTGGTGGGTCGCGACGGTCAACCGCGTCGTGCCGCTGTTCGCGGACGAGCACCTGCAGCTGCGACTGACGATCCCGGGCGCAGAGCCCGCGACCGTGCTGCGGTACCTGCCGGACAGTAAGTGGAGCGCGGGCGACGTGCACTCGGACACCGCCTCTGCCACCGCCGTGTACAGAATCCCGCTGTTCCCCGACGACCCCAAGGGCAGGTTTCTCGAGCACCTGGTTGTCGAGAACAGGGCGCGCGCGTGCTCCGTGTCGCAGTTCTGGGTTGAGCTGAGCATAAGGCAGGAGTTCAGGCTCGGCGCGGTGGTCGGCGTCATCGGCGTCGCCGGCACGCTGCGAAAGTCGGCGCCGCCAGACCAGGATGTGGTGACGCTGCGGCGGAACAGGTTCAAGAAACTCAAGCTGTTCGTAACGGGCGAGGACTACTCCGACGAAACGGCGCTCGAGTCCTTCAGAGACATCGCCAACGTGTTTGGCCCGATATTCGTGGAGATTGAGGGCGCGAAGCCCGCAGTGGACGCGACAACACAGCACACACCAGCACTGAAGAGGACAGTTAACGACCTCACAGCGATGGCTGTCAAGCGGAAGCGAAAGAAGATAGAAGATAAGTAGCGGAAATGGAAATAGCGCACGTGATACCACACAGGGCACAGCCCTATACAACATGCACCAGACACGACCTCACCACGACTGGCAGAAAAGGAAAAGTAGTGCACAGGATATAAACCTCGCAGGGGGGCATTACGAGCCCCTGCCCCCTACCCGGCTCTCTGTCTCTCTGGCGCTGCGCTCTTCAAAGTTTTCATTTTGCTGGTGGCTCCAGAGAACAAGAACCACTATCCAGGTTATCAAATAGGTAGGTACATCGTGCAGACTACGTGTTCTGCCCCTTGAGAGACCATCTACTAATTCCCCAGCAGACGGAACAGAAAAGATGCAAATTTTCGTCAAAACCTTGACTGGTAAAACCATCACCTTAGAGGTTGAGTCTTCGGACACCATTGACAATGTCAAGTCGAAGATCCAGGATAAGGAGGGAATCCCTCCGGACCAGCAGCGTTTGATTTTCGCTGGTAAGCAGCTGGAGGACGGAAGAACTCTATCCGACTACAACATCCAGAAGGAGTCGACTCTGCATTTGGTCCTGAGACTGAGAGGCGGTGGGTCCGTTATCGAGCCATCGCTCAAGGCGCTCGCCTCAAAGTACAACTGTGAGAAGTCCATCTGCCGTAAGTGCTACGCGCGTCTACCCCCAAGAGCAACCAACTGCCGTAAGAGAAAGTGCGGACACTCCAACCAGCTGCGTCCTAAGAAGAAGCTAAAATAGACGGTGTACAGGACTTGGGAGTTTTGGTCTTCATACTTTTTCTGTGCCATTTAACGATGCTGGTATACTGAAAAAGAGTCCACATGTGTGTATCTCGGCACCGCTTTTACGAGTTTTGGAGAGAGCTTCTCTGAATCGCTAGGAGGGGTGTGGAAAAGTTGAAGGTAGAATTCAGGGTATAATAAATAACTCTTTTGTAATCTGCAAGCGCGTAGGCTCCTGGAGTGTATTTGGCTGTTGCCCTCCTACGTCTGGCACAGGTGGAGCACGTCTCATTCCCGTAAGCGTGGAGCACAGTCACGTACACCACCGAACATGCTCCGAACGGCGCTGCGACATGTGCGGATAACGGAAGCAGCTCGCGCACAAGCGCGCTCACTGCATCTGCGCACTGTTCTCAATCCGAGCGGCGGGACCGCGCTCTTTGAACAGCCCACAGCGCAGGCACACAGGTCTGTGGTGGTGTTCGCGACGACATCGGAGATCGAACAGGTGCGGAAACAGGCACTCGCAGCTCTCGCGCGGGAACACATACAGATCGTCGTGGCGTGCGTCGATAGCATAGCGCCCTTTGGCGCGAGACGCGGTGTGTCGCAGATATGGCTGGACGACGAGGTGCGCGTGCTGCGCAGCGAGCGTCTGGAGGGGACCGATGCTGCCGACAGTGCGCCCGCGGAGGCGCCACCGGGTACGACCGCGGCAGATGTGCACCTGGGGATAGCTCTGGGTGCGCTGCAGGTGCGCCTGTCTCCGGCTACAACGGTGTTCGCCAACGGGTACTTCTGCTCGATGTTCTACCTAGACAGCTCGCGCAGCACGCGGACGCGCAACGCCGGCCACCTGCTCCGCAGTCTCGACATCGCCATACCGCTCCAGGCACAGCGCGTGCTGCACAGCGACTGCCTGGTGAAACTGAGCTTCCCCGAGGAGCTCACCGTGACACGCGTTAAGGACAACCTGATTCTCGATCTCAACGGCAACTCCGCGGCCGGGTATCTCGAGGCGCACGAGTTCATCAGGACGGCGAGAGCCACAAAGGACACGGAGTTCTACATAAAAGTGGCGAGGAGGGCGCGCGGCCGCGACGACAGACAGGTGTTCAGGATCGTCGCCGGCGGCGGGTGGGGCAAGAAGGGACGCATTCTCGTGCTCCCGACGGACTCAGACGTCCAGCCGGGTGACGTTATTGAGGTGTACGTGGTGGAACCGTCTGCAATGCGGGAAAGCAGCGCACCCGGGGCGGAACAGGACGCGCCACGGCTGTGCATCGAGAGGTCTCCGAGCGAGAGCGCATACGAACCGCCGTCAGGCGGGCCCGAGAAGGTGCTCGACGGCACATCAGGGCTCGGCAGCGAGCTCGGCTTCACCGTGGACGGGATAAACCACAGATCATACGGAGAGCGCACAGCTGTTGAGCTTCGCCCCGACGGTGACATGTAGAGTAGTGCAAAACACAAGGCGAAAGTGACACGCCCTCTTTGTTTCTGTGTACTTACAGCAGGTGCTCTGTCTCTCTGGTTATCGCCTTGTACCCACTGCTGTGTCGAGTTACAACCTGTATAATACCGCAACTATGTCTCTTGGACAACTGGGATATCTTCCTGTAAGTGTGGTGTGATTAGCGGTGGATGCGACCGTCGGTGCATGGGGTGGGGGGAGAGCCTGGCTCATGCGATGCTGAGCCAAGCTCTTTCTGGAGCTGTGCGAACACCCTGGATGCTGTATCTTAGCGTATACTAACATTCCAGCTGAGTCAGTTTACTGACCGTTTGAGTCTTGACCGCATTAAGGTGAGTGACAGAAGCGAGACTGGCAGGGGCTGAGTAAACTAACAGAAGGACCTTTACACCCTCCGCGAAACAGAGCGGATGTGGGAAAAGGGACACACACCTATAGCAAGAAGCGAGCTCACTACAGTCTAGGTTTGCCAATATCAGACCTCCCCAGGAGTTTTTTGACGTCAAAAGGTTTTCCAAGCCTGCTAATTTTGGCGAAGTGCAGCAGAGAGTTGCCTACAATCTGAGCTACTTCCAGGCAAACTACATCTCAATAGTTGGTTTGCTGAGTGTGTACTCGCTGTTGACAAACCTGCTGTTGCTTTTTGTTCTGATTTTCACCATTGCAGGGGTGTTTGGGATAAGCAGACTTGAGGGACAGCCTCTGGAGCTCTCCTTCACGAGACTGAACACGTCGCAGCTGTACACCGGTCTCATGATCATTGCAGTGCCGCTCGGATTTCTGGCATCGCCCATTTCCACTGTGCTGTGGCTAATTGGTGCCTCTTCGGTTTCTGTTTTCTCCCACGCGGCCTTCTTGGAGAAGCCTATCGAGACTGTGTTTGAGGAGGAGGTTTGAGTAGAGAGGCGGGTTAAGGGAGCGGAAGAGAGATATGTACAATAAATACATGCCTTGATAGATTCATCTCATTATTCAGTCAGTAGCACTGACAGGACGAGTGGAGCTGTGTAGTCTGTTAGTAGTTGGCCTTTGACAGGCTTATGCTGCTACCGCGCACTCAATAGAACTATAGTCAGCTATGGAATGTCCATAGGCAATCGTGTTATAATTCATTATGTTCATATACTATCTAGCTTTAGATTGCAGTCATCATCCAGAACTATCGAGCGGTAGGTGTTCCACAAAGTACTTACTGTACCGAGCGCTAACATGTGAACTCAAGTTTAAAATCTCGCTCGTCAGTTTTTCACTTTCAAGACACACTACACAGTTCATTCACAAACAAATTCCTGATTGAAAGGCATTTCTATATAAATATGTTTTATGTGGCTCACTTGAGAGGCCCTTTCGTAGATTTAAGAAATATTATACTATCACAGCAGGACCCTTCTTTCTCTTCAACATGTTCTATGTTTACACAGTCCTTGCAACCAGTCGCCTAATGCTCATTCATAATTTCTCCAATTATCTTTCCTGCACCGTCAGATCTAGCTTAGATTCCAAGCTTAGTTCTCTTCCAGTGACGTCTCTTAGCGTTGTAACGGATTTTGTTGTTTGTTCTTAGTCTAATCCACTGAGGAAGCGGGCGGTTCTGGTTCTGAGCCTTAGCCAGCTTTTGCTTTGTTCTGAAAGACTTTTGAGACTGAATAACACGTTAGTAAATGCCGCGATCACAGAAAATCGCTACGAGCTATCCTTAGGGCGAACGGGCGGTGAGCCATGCCTGGGCGTGGGCACAGAGGTATGGTCTCTGGCATTTCTTCACGCGCGGCCAGAGTGCCCTCCCGGGGCCACCTCGCACTTTCTCACCACCGCTATCTGGTCCTCCCTGCTCGATTCTCTATAGCTTGAAGAATATCACACATACAGGCATCTTTGTGTATAGGTACTAGTCTGTTAGAATCAGAAACAGACTCCGTGGTAAAGATCTTTCAAATTCTCTGAGAGGGTGGATGGGGAACAAGGGCCGCATAACCACTGTACACACACGTGACAGACCGTTTTCTCTTTCTCTCCTTTCGCTGTAAACACAATTTTCCTAATACGGAAGTAGATGCGTGACGGTGAAATTTATCCTTCTGTTGAGTTCACGACCATCTTCCCGTGGGTTTTCACTGAGTCTCACGGGAGAGGCGACAGTGAGCCAGCAATACGTACAGCAGTTGAATACTACAAACACACAAAATGACCAGAACATCTGTTTTAGCTGATGCGCTCAAGACCATCAACAACGCCGAGAAGACCGGTAAGCGTCAGGTGCTGCTGAGACCTTCCTCAAAGGTTATCGTCAAGTTTCTGTCTGTCATGCAGAAACACGGCTACATTGGAGAGTTTGAGTACATTGATGACCACAGATCGGGAAAGATCGTTGTGCAGCTGAACGGAAGACTCAACAAGTGTGGTGTCATCCAGCCCAGATTCAACGTCAAGATCGATGACATTGAGAGATGGACCGACAACCTGCTGCCAGCCAGACAGTTTGGTTTCGTTATCCTGACCACATCTGCTGGAATCATGGACCACGAGGAGGCCAGGAGAAAGCACGTTTCCGGTAAGATCCTTGGGTTCGTCTACTAGAGAGGACCGATATAATAAAATTGAGAGACGGAGAGAGAGAGGGGGAGGGAGAAAAGCGCGAAGACGAACAGGAACAGCACAGGTGAGACACACGGTCACCTGGCCAGTCTAAAACTGTATCACTTACTACAATCTAATATAAAGATTTCGGATACCTCGCCTTGTAGCGGCGCACTCGCTGTCGGTCTCGGTGCCATGTAGCTCTAGAAACCGTGCACCAATTGATAAGTGTGACTGTTATTTTCTGCTTTAGGACACTTTGGTGGCTCCAGCTTGAAGGCCAAAATGTGCTATTGGTGCACTACCTTCTCATCCTGAATTTTCAACTGACTTGTAGAGGAAGAAAAAGTTATCACACTAAGCGCTTTTACGTCTAACACATATAGGATATCAAAATGGCCCCTAAGACAGGTATGTAGATCTACAGGACACGTTGCGTCGGGATGTTTTTCTCCCGGCTGGATGTTCTGGGAGAGATGTTTGAGAGAAAGAAGGCGAAAGAGAGGGAGAGAGAGCAGGTGAGCGACATGGAGAACGAGAGGAGCACGGGTAATGACAGAGAGAGCACTGGTACCATGCGCAACGCATAGAGCACAGAAGGCACAGAGGACACAGAAAAACTGAATAGCGACACTCCACGCTTCGGAGGGCGGATCTTACTCGTAGCATGACTTGATGATCTCCTGAAAGAGGTACACCAGAACAGACACAGTTATGCCCAATGCCCCAACCGTGGCAGACCCTGCTCACTCTTGGAACAGACTTCTCTCTTACAGCATCTCAGGACATTGAGTGTTTTTACAGGTTTAGACGAAATGCTAACATATTCAGAAAACGTAACATTAGGCCCACAGGCCCGCGATGGCTCGCAGGTGTTTGGTGTTGCCCGTATCTTTGCATCTTTCAACGATACCTTTGTGCACGTCACGGATCTCTCCGGAAAGGAGACCATTGCCAGAGTCACTGGTGGAATGAAAGTTAAAGCTGACAGAGACGAGTCCTCCCCATACGCCGCCATGTTGGCTGCCCAGGATGTTGCCGCCAAGTGTAAAGAGGTTGGCATCACCGCTGTGCATGTTAAGCTAAGAGCCACCGGTGGTACCTCCACCAAGACCCCAGGTCCAGGTGGCCAGTCTGCCCTCAGAGCTCTGGCGAGATCTGGTCTGAGAATCGGGCGCATTGAGGATGTCACTCCAGTGCCATCTGACTCTACTAGAAGAAAGGGTGGTAGACGTGGTAGACGTCTGTGAGTGGTTAGCAGACTCTGGATGTATATCATATTCTCATATTCTAATAAAAAATCTTGAACAATGTCACACCGCCGTTCTGATGGTCTAGAGGAGACACCGCATAGTAGACAGCGTACGGCTTGACCCACCGCTCACTATCGGCGTTCTAAGCTCAGTAAACTGTGCCGGCACAGCAGTTAGTCGCTTCTACTCTCTGCCCTTGACGGCGCGTCGCTGGGCGTGCTGAAAACCACAACCGTAAGCGAGCATCGAGCACTGCATTTCAAATGTTGAGCGCAGGCTCGTCTAAGGTCAGAGCACCAGCACCTCAACACACCCACAAGCACATTTTCCTCTCATACAGTCCCAGGCACTCGAACACACCCGTGCTGTTCTCGTGCCCATCTCGTCTGATCTCACCCCAGACTCTGTTAGAGTGTGGACCAGAGTGAAAACATGTGGAGGCTTATCTTTACCTAAAAGGGTTATCGCTCTCAATAGCGTGCGGCTCATTATCATAACAGCACCATTCGCAAGACTCTCTCCCTGCAACAGCCCCAGGTAAACACCGAGGGCGCACTAGGTTATATCGGGTAGAATACTGCGTATCTGTTTAGGCTGTGCCTCCAGAAAATCGTACGTTTGTTGCAGATCTGTGTGGTGTATGTTTACACATCGATTGTCAGCCGCTGATAAGAAGGAAGTCTGACGGCAGGCAGAAAGGAAACTATTACCTTAATTGTCGCACTAATTCGTAAATACTATATATATACTCAGCCAGGGGATCGACTTGTTTCTCCCTGCTGGATAACGGCTAAGATGACTGTGATCTATGTTTTAGCACTGGCGATAATAGCTGTCGTCACAGCGTTCCTCTCCCGCAAGCAGATAAAGAGTCTCGCCAATTCTATCGGGAAGTCTCCTACTCCCGCGGAAAAGAAAAAGAGCAAGTACCACTCAGACGGAGATGCACCCATACCACAGCCCACCCCTATATACCTGACGCCTGAGCAGGTGAAGACGTACGACGACAGACCATGGAGACCGTTCAGATGGCCGTACCACCAGACGATGAGTATCTTCAAGCTCGACCCTAACCACTGGCTGGACATGGACAAGTACTACGTTGACTACATCGAGGAGAAGAAGAGAGTATACCACAGATACGGCGATGAGAACATTGGAAAGCTTCCCGGCTCCGAGGAGGCATGTCTCGAGCTCATGGAGATGGTGAGAGACCACATGCTCAAGAGATATCCCCTCCTGTTCACATCCACCGATGAAGGGAAACACGTCAAGAACGAGCTGACGGGCGAGCTGCTTGATTTCACTTTCCCGCTGAAAGAGGAGCCGTTGGTGTACGTCTCCAAGATGGCGAAGGAGGACTTCTACATCGTGCTCAAGAGCGAGGACGACGGAAAGCACTACCTCATGGCTGCGGCTGTGCCCTTTCCTGGCGGCTCGTTTGGTATCAAAGGAAAGCTCGGAAAGCACCTGGACTGGATTCACACAGACGTGCCTTACTACGACACCAAGCTGAAGCCGTCGATGGAGAGATGGTTTGCGAAGATGGCGCCTGCCGACCTAGTGGAAAGAGCGTCGTGGTACATCTCCTGGGACCACAAGCTCATGAAGAACAACGTGTATGCGCTGAAGGAGGGCGAGAAGGTGGACAGCGACGTTCCCCCAACCCAGTTCAACGTGAGAGTCGAGAGACAGACACTGAGGAGACTGCCAAAGAGCGGGGCGATCATTTTCACAAACCACCCAGTGTTCTACTCGATCGAGGAGATGAAAGACGAACCGCTGGTGCCGTCTCTGATCCGCAAAATAATATTCGAAGCTCCACAGGAGATCATCAGATACAAGAACTTTGAGAGCTTCAGAGACCACATTCTGCCATACTTAGACGAGCTGGTGAACAGACAGATCAAGCTGGGTCTGATATCCGAGGACACGCCTCTGAAGACGCTGCCAACGTACCCCTTTGCGGAGTTTATCAAAAGCAGCGATGAGGAAAAAGGCTGGAATAACCCGAACTTACCCGAATCCACCAACTACAGAGACCAGATGAAGGCGGACATCAAAGCCGAGGAGGAGGAGGAAGACAGAAATAAAACTCTTGAGGTATAAATATTTTAACGGAGCGTACACTGAATCACAACGTAGAGCGCGCTGAGCGCTGCGCGGCACACAAAGGGTACAGGACCCACCCGTTCACTCAACCCACGGCGGAGACAGAAAAGCACCCCTTTATTGGGACGTGTCCTGACAGATAGTATAGACCGTGATTTATTTCCCGTTTGGGCACAAGGTGCAATTAGCGCGAAGAAACGCGGTCTACCAGTGGAAGGGTCTAATATATATGCGATGGGTCGCGTTCTCCTCAGGCGAACAGAGAGAGAGAGAGCGAGAGAGTGCGGGTGTGTGACATAGACTGAGAGCGACCGAAAATGTCGGGTCCTGGTTTGATATCTCCTCCTATCACACCGCTCAAGAAGCGCGTGTTGAGCGAGCAGCAGTTAGACGGGCCGCCGAACAAAGCAGTCAAGAGGCTGAAGCTCGAGACAGACGATGAGCCTGGCAGGAGGATTGAGTCGAGCGTGTCGGTGTACACACCAGCTAAGGCGCTGTTCCAGAGAGGGTCAAATCCACTTGCAAACGGCTCATTCACTCTGCCAGCGAGAGACCGGGAGTCCTCGTATCTGAGCAAGTTCATAGAGAGGGGACTGCTGACCCTGAAGTCGAATTCTCTGTACATATCTGGGCCACCGGGGACAGGGAAAACCGCGCAGACAATGGCGACGCTGAGCAGCTTTGAGAAGGCCCCGCACCTGTGTAGCGCCAAACACAGCCTGCACACTATACACATCACAGACTCGAAGACGGGAAACAGCCACCAGAGGAAGGTGGCCATGTGCACGGTCAACTGCATGACTATCAGCAAATCGGAAAACATATATGGAGCGATCTACAGAGAGTTGACCAAGGGAGTGACCCACTACAGAGCACCTCAGTCAAGCGGAGACGCCGCGCAGCTGGCGCAGCTGCTTGCAGACGAAGACTTTGCAGACATCACTGTCATAGTGCTCGACGAGCTGGACAACCTGGTCACGAAGAACCAGCAGATTCTCTTTAGCCTCTTCTCGTGGGCGTCTTCGATGAACAAGGAGAACATGCTGAGCCAGCCGAGACTCCTTCTGCTTGGAATAGCCAACGCGCTCGACCTCACAGATAAATTTCTGCCGCGGCTCAAGTCTAACGGGATCAACCCGAGAGTGCTGCCGTTTCTGCCGTACTCCTCTGCACAGGTCAAGGAAGTGATACTGGCGAAGCTCGCGCAGCTGTCTCCTGTACCGCTGATCCACCCCGCGGCTATACAGCTCTGTGCCAGAAAGTCCGAGGTGAATGGAGGGGATATCAGAAAGACACTCGATATATGCCACAGGGCAATAGCAGTAACCGAAGAGACTGCGAGGGCAGCCATGTCGAAGGAGGAATTTCTGAAGCTCACCCTGGAGACCGCTCCGAAAGTGTCTATCGCGAGCATCGCCAAAGTTTACAAGGATGTCTCTGGTGACAGCAACCTCGAGCTGCTGAAGAAGCTGAACATCCAGCACAGAGCTGTTCTCTGCGCACTGATAAGATACGAGGAGCACGCCAACGCAAAGGAAAGTGCCACAGTCAACTCATTTTACGAGTACTACACCACAAAAATTGACATGGATAAGCTGATAGGAAGATTGAAGAAGGGCGAGTTCCTAGAGGTGATAACTGCACTGGAGTCGTGCAGCGCAGTTAACATAGGATACAAGGGTAAAAAGAACGTTCAGTACGACTGCCGAAAGATATCCTGCGGAGTGACAAAGAGAGACATCGCCAAAATTGTCGAAGACGTGGGAGTCCTGAGCAGAATCCTGGAGGGGAAATAGTCACCACTGGCTACGCATTAGAAACACATATAAATCTCTGTAATGATATAAAAATAAATTTAAAGGTCGTGTGGTGAACCAGGGTAAATTCTGTTCAGCTTTTAAGGTGGTTTGCACTGGCACTAGCCTATTCAACACGACATCTCTCTCACTACAGCTACCTGTGGAGCTTCGCACTCTCTGTAACACTGCCACAGAGGTACAACAGGAATATATTGATATCCCAGATACACTGGCGATACGGGAGATAGCCGGACTGAAGGGCTCACACTCTTCTGGGGACGGTAAGGATGTCATCGTCAGAGCCTTCCAAGGGCAGTCCTCCAAGCTCCAGTCGCCCAGTTTCTGGACCTTCGCAGGGTGAAGATATACAGGAATTCAGGAGAAAGAAGTTTGGCACTGACGGCACCAGCAGTCGGGGCTCGCTATCGCGCGGCTCGCGAAAACAGGAAACTGGCAACAACACAAACCAAGAGAGAGAAACACCGCTGCCTTACCAGCCTAAGTACTCTTCCGGGCCCTCATCGTCCGGTGCATCGGGATACCGGAGGGGGAGTTCATTCTCAGGTAGCGGAGGTGACTATTACTCTTCCTCCAGAAAGGACAACAGGCACTCTAATTTCTATCCGTCGTCCTATAATGGCAGGCAGGGAGCAGGATATTACAATAACTATAGGCACAGAGACGAGCACTATGATAGGCGAGATGACCACTACGATAGGAGGGATTCATACAGGTCAGGACCACCAGCGGGCGGCGATGCGAGGGAAGCGGGGCAGGCGTCTGGGTCGACCCAGCCGCCGTCAACTGACCACTACCGTTCGCGTTCGCTCGGAGGAAAGTATGACGACTACCATGGACCCAGGTCTTCTGCGTCATCTGGTTACCACGGGCCCTCTAGAGATGGGCAGAGATACAACGGCCCTGCGCCGTCGGGTCCACAGAGGTACCATGCTGCGGAGTCTAACATGTCTGCGGAGGCTGGCCACGGCAGCGAGATCGCTGGCGGTACTCGAGAGCCCAGGTATGGAAGTTCGGCAGGCAACAGATACAGAGATGGCGGCGGGATACCGCCTAGCGACAGTGCTGGTAGCACGAGACCGAGACCGTCACGAGGGAGGTACCACCCTCGTGACGATCACCGCGATGATTACTACAGAGGTGCTGCAGTATATGGCTCTGGAAAGCACACTACAGAAAGAAGCGTACCGTCAAATGAGAGTGGATTTTCTAGGCCGGGAGATGACAGGAGGCGGCAGTCATCGCCGAGGAGCAGCGACAGTCCAGGCGAAGCAATAAGTAGAGATTCAAGAAATAGCAGTCTTGACGATTCGACGAATCCGGATGAGGGGAAGGAGTGGAAGGAACATGCCTCTGCAGAGGTGAAGATCGAGGAGAACAATGACGACAAATTGAAAATACGACAGGATGAGAAAGATAGCCCTCAGCGAGGGTGGAGCGAAGGGACGAAGGAAGAAGTCGTAGAGGGCGATGATTCTTCATCTCTACCGCCTGTTGAAGAACACAATGAGACGCAGACGGGACCGGATTCGCAATCGCCAGTGCTGAATGGAAAAAAAAATGGAGCCGATGAAGTAGACTTCCCACCACAAGCTGAGCCGCAGATACGAAAGGAAGAGGACACAGGTTCAATGCACGAGATGTTGAAGGCTCATGAGGGGCCTGTGACTGGAATTGAACACCGAGAAGAAAGCCCAAATGACGCTGGATCTCCAGAAGAGGACCGGGAAAGGGCGACAGATTCGTATAGTGTGAGGTTCAAATATCAGAATGGTGCAAGCCCTGATACGTCATCCAAGTCCTTGGATGAGCACTCTGGCGACGTTATCGAGGAATCGCCTGTTGCACAGATACAAGGAGTGGCTAGGCTACACGTGGAGGATGCGAAACCGAGACAAACTATAGAGTCGTCGTCGGCTCAGGAGAAGGACTCAATTTTAGAAACGGTACCTCTCAGTAATACGGGAGAGAACGCTGCGGAAGTAGAGGAAACCGAAATGCCCGATGCGTATCCAGAGAAGAAGCTTGATGTTGAGTCGGAGAGTCATCCAGAGGTGGATTCTGAGGTGGGCACCAATGTCAGCTTGGAGGTGAAAGCAGAGGTGGTGGAAGAAAAGTATAATTCTATCTCCAGTGCGCCATTAGCGTCTGAAACCTTCACCAAAACAGAGGACGTGAACGTACTGCTGCCCGCTGAGATGGAAGGTGTACCTTTTCCACTGAATAGACTCGATTCAGAGCTTTACGAGATTAAGATGAAACCTTCATGGGAGATCAAGCAGCATCAAAACTACCTGGGATCTAAGCCCATTGTGGATCTCAAGGAGTACCCGTTTTATCAGAGTAATCTCCTGATACAGATACAAGCGATACACCCGGGGCTTTCAGCGGTACTGTCGAAATCGAAGCAGCTGATTGCTGTAAAGAGGAAACTGTTGTTATCCGAGTTCAGTTCCAGAGGACAGAAGTGGAGAAAGCGCTGCAGGCTCATGGAGGAGCAGTTAGAGGTGTTGCATCCCCCTGATAAAGAACAGAGCGGCGAAAATGACAACAGGGCCGATAGCTCAGAGCTTGTGAAAACCGAGAAGCCCAGTCGCAGGGCACGTCATCACGGTGACTTGGTCAGAACAGAGGCGGAGTTTCTGGAAATTTTAGAGAGTCTTGAGAAGGAAAGGGAGCAAGACCCCAAGTTTAGAGCACAGCTGGGATCTGCGAGAATCCCTGATATGATTCTCGATCCTATACAGAAGTATGCGGTCAACTTCATAAACACTAACAATCTCGTTGAAGACTACGATAAATGGGCTACCAGGATAACAACCGATCCAGTGGATACCTTCACAGCTGGAGAGCATGAAATGTTTTGTGAGGCATACCTGCACCATCCAAAGAAGTTTGGCAAGATATCCCAGCTTATGGGTGGGTTGAGAACGCCGGAGGAGTGTGTTTTGCATTACTACAGGACGAAGAAGACCTTGACAAACTACAAGCAGCTTATCGCTGGAAAGAGCAAGAGATCTCACCGCAAAGGAGCGAGCGGCGGAAGCAAGCGCAGTACAGGAAGCGGCGGAGGTCGCAGTGGTGCGAAGACAACACGTAACAACACGCAGACTCCTAACACACCCGAAGAAGGCACACCGGGGAGTGTTGGTGAGTCCACTGAAGCAGACTATGGTGCATCAGTGCGGGCACCTCCGGAGATTCTTTCGGAGGAGCTTTTCACTGAGACTGGCCGAAGAAGAAGAGCAGCTGCGCCAGTGTTTGACTCTTCGAGCACCAATTCCAAGAAGCGCCCCGGAGAAGAAAATGGTAGGGGAAATTCTGATGTACTGTCAACAGATACAAGGCAGCCGCCTAAGAAGAAGGCGAAAAGTTCCACCAAGAAGAAAAGAGAGCCCGATGAAAGTGAAAGCAGGGACGCAGCAACTCCTATTCCCGTCGACAACGCGAATGTTGTGCTCCCTGCGCCAGTTCCTCTGCAGCACTATGACGGCGAGATGTATGATTATGGAGACTCTGCGGACACGGGGACGAGAAGGAAGCTGAATATATCGAGCTACTGGAGTGTGCAGGAGGTTAATGACTTCAAAGATCTGTTAACATCGCATGGCCTAAACTGGGAGAAGATAGCGGCAGCGCTGGGTACGAAATCGTCAACAATGGTGAGAAACTTTTATCAGAGAAAGTTCAGTAATGACGCTTTCGACGATAGAGAACTGGCCGAGTCTTCAAAGGAAGCCACACCTCAACCGCAGCTACCACAACCACCGATTGCCATACAGCCGCCGCTGCATCAGCACCCGAGTATGCTGCGCCATATTCAGATTAAACCCAAGCCCGAACATATGCTACAGAGAGTTTACCCTGACGGCTATACTCGCGATGGCGCGGGGATGGACTCGCTGAGCAGGCGGCCGGCTCTGGGGTACTTTCAGGCGACTCAGCCTCCTCTCACAAGAAATCTCAATCCGGTGCCGCCGAATATGAGGAGCTTCTACGGGCCAGCAGATGGAAGCGAAGCACAGCCGTACGCAGGGCATCTGATGCCTACACCTTCTCCTTACGCTTACAGTACTCCTCCACCCATGCAGCAGAGCCAGTTGAACCGGATGACCGAGCAGCAGCGACAGCGCCAAGTTCCGATGAATTTGCTCCTTAACGAAGAGCCCTTGGGGAACAGGGTACTTCCCCAATTGCCCTCATACGCGGGTCTGGATGCAGCCGGCGAAGGCAGAAACAACAGCTCAGAGATGGCTATGAATCCGAGGAGCAACGGCGTTACTGTTTCTCAAGAGAGGGCGCACGCGACAAAGAGGACATCCATTATGAGCCTGCTCAATAGCGATTCGGCGGCAGATGCGGCGGGTCCCACGTTTCCCGGTCCCCGAGAGCGTAGGAACAGCGACAGAACTGATACGGAGGAGCGCGTCGGCGAGGCGATAAACTCTGGCGGTGCCCAGGCTAAGCAGGCGATCGGACCTACAGATCCTTCGCAGCCGGAGCGCAGACCGCACGTGTCCAACATCGGTGGGCTTATGAACTCTGAGCCGTCTCCTTAGAGGCTATGTATACTACTGATAAATTAACTACAGCAGGGTGAGCATTCAGCTCCCCTCTTTCACCTGCACCACCGACAGCTCACGGAGCACATGCGGATTGTCCTAAAATAATATCACACACGACCTTTGCGGAGACTGAAAATTTGAGCTCGCGCTCTCGCGTTGTTTACGAAGCGCGCCGACAAGCAGCTCTCTCTCTTTCTCTCTCCACACTCTCCTTGCAGCTATCTCGAGAGAGTTTTTTTTGACCAGGAGTAAAGAATACAGTGCTTTCCTACTGCTCGTTTGGTGTTCCGTTTCATAGCTACACTTCTGACGCTGTGCTCACTCGCTTACTCAGAAAACGCCCAGCTGTTCTCAATTATTCTGCTATTTCTTAATCTCCGAACTCACGCAGATCAGAACATTTTCATATTTCTGCCATTCATACGTTCTGAGGGCACACAATATTTATTATCTTTCTAGGGAACGCGCTTTCCCCCCAGATTCACCTAATCATGTCGTTTGAGCTGTCTGTCGACACCCCATTCGGCGTCAAGCTGTGGCCTCTATTTGATAGAGCGGTTGCCAACATCACTCAGGGATGGTTTGTTCCTAGCGAGTTTGAGTTCATAGATGGCACCACTTTCCTGTCTACACTGCGTCCGGTTCTTCTTGTTATTGCCGCCTACTACACGATTGTTTTTGGCGGAAGGGCTCTGCTGAAAGGGACGAAACCACTCGTGCTGAATGGGCTTTTCCAGCTCCATAATGTCTTCTTGACAACTCTGT
Source organism: Kuraishia floccosa (assembly GCA_030567535.1). Lineage (NCBI taxonomy): Eukaryota > Fungi > Ascomycota > Pichiomycetes > Pichiales > Pichiaceae > Kuraishia > Kuraishia floccosa. Next base: position 1,113,417 of record JAJLSK010000003.1, read on the forward strand.
CTTTGACCTTACTAGTCCTGATGGTTGAGCAGCTTTTCCCTATGATTTACCGCAAAGGTCTCTTTTACGCAATCTGCGACCCCGAGGCGTGGACCCAGGAGTTGACTACTTTATACTACTTGAACTACTTGGCCAAGTTCACGGAATTCATTGACACATTCTTCTTGGTTGTCAAGCAAAAGAAGCTGACTTTCCTGCACACATACCACCATGGAGCCACTGCGCTGCTGTGCTACACCCAGCTGGTTGGTTTGACTCCAATCTCATGGGTAGTGATCTCTCTGAACTTGTGTGTCCACGTTATAATGTACTGGTACTACTTCCTCGCCGCTAGGGGAATAAGGGTTTGGTGGAAGGAGTGGGTCACCAGGTTCCAGATTTTGCAGTTTATCTTGGACCTGGGATTCGTCTATTTCGCATCTTACCAAAAAGTTGCCCATGTGTACTTCCCCAGCACTCTTCCATACTGCGCTGATTGTGCAGGAACTGCAATTGCTGCTATCTCAGGTTGTGCCATTCTGTCGTCCTACTTGGTTCTCTTCATCTCTTTCTACATTGACGTCTATAGAAAGAAGAACAGTAAGAAATCAAAGGCTGTCAAGGCGATCAGGGGAGGTGTTGCCGCTAAAGTCAACGAATACGTGCACTTGGAAGGTGTGAAGTTGTCTTCGGCTACTAGCTCCCGTAACAACTCTCCATTCACTGCTGTTCGCAACCGCAAGGCTTAGTTGTGCGGCACTTTCTCACAGAACAGAAGAATGGGAATAGCCCTCTCATTTACTTGAGAGAGGAATGAAGAGTTGTATCAACAGGCGAGCTGCTGTGATACCCCGCAAATTACCAGACAAATCGGCCGGTAGCTGATTTGGCTGAAGTGTAGAGAACACTATCATCTATATTATTATAACATTATTACTAGGAAATGTCATCGAACAACGTTAGTAAGAAGACCATGATTGCGCGCGCTCTTCAACCCCTCCTCATTAACATCAAAAACAGATGTCGTCAGATCTCCTTCTAGCTGAAGCAATCGATTGGTTTATATGAGTCCTTCGTATCCTAGAACCCGTCGTTGAAGCCTTCTTGCCACCGACTATCAGAACAGAGCTCAGCATGTTGCTGTTCTTCCCTGATACAACAACACTGACTCTGGAACTAGCTGCGACCTCCTCGCCTTCTCCATCTATGTCTGCGAGTAACACCGTTTCTTCTTCACCTTCAGACTTCTCAATCGTCACGACTCCAAATGTGGATGACCACCCTATCCTGTCCTCATCAATCTCAAGCTTTTTCCTGGCAGTTCCGTCGCACAGTATAATACCAGAGTGGATTGGCGCACTGGCGTGTCCCTGGTTTCTTGATTTCAGAGGTATCCGGATATCTTCAAATCCTTCCTCTATGTACATATCTGGCAGTGACGTGTTTCTCAAAGCTTCAATAAGAGCGCCCCAGCACAGGTCGAACAGTGGTCCAGTCCTTGAAAAAACTTGTATATCTGCATATAACACAAAGAGGTACCTCTTGCTTGACCGCAGGTCCTTGAAAACCTCACTGACTCCCTCATCATTCGCGCCAATCAAATAGGATGAGCCGTCCTCGTTCTTCATCTTCAGCTTCAGATCCACTGAAAGAGCACTCTTCTTCAAAATACCGGAGTGGAGCATCGTCTCGTATAGCTGCTGAGATATGATCATTTCCTCGTCAGAGGGAGGTCCCGACTTTCCTCTTGATATCTCGACAATGGGGTACACCGAGACATTATTGTTCTCCGCCGCCGGAGTTTCTACCACATCGTCTTCCAACGCTTCCTGTTCGGTAATAATGTGACTGTCCTCTATTGTAGCCCCAGTCATGCTACAGATGATGGCTGTCGATCCACTTCTCAAAACAGCAGACCCAAGGATGCCGTTAGCTTTTCTGCCACTTTGTGTGCTCTCGTAGCGACCGATCCCTCCTCTTCTGACCTCTACCTCGCGAAACTCTTCAAATTTTCGCAGAGAAGGGCGGATGTTGTGCTGCAAATGTCTCTCTAAAAACAAGTCAGGAGCTATTCGTGCTATCACATCCGGAGGGAAAGACTCCTGCTTCAACTGCGCATCGCTCATGTCTGCTTCTGCGGTCTGTATCAGTAGTGCTATTGCTTCAGCGGAGCTCATCGTTCTTTCTTCCAGCTTTTTGTTGATTTTCTGCAGTTGTGATAAAGTTACCCCGGCGCACGCACATCTGAAGTGAGTGACAAGAAACTGGGAGCGGTAGCCACTCACGGTCGCAGTCGGTAGCACTGGGAAACTATGTCCACCGTTACGGTCATAGGTTCGCTGAACTATGATATGGTCACATACACGGATGCGTTCCCGGAAGCTGGCGAAACTGTTATGTCTAATTCTTTCGAGACCCATTTGGGGGGGAAAGGCTTCAATCAAGCTGTAGCTGTGGCTAAATTGCACCCGTCTACTAGTGGAGACGATAGCGGTGACACAGATGTGGAGGTGAGATTTGTGGGGCGAGTGGGCGCTGACCTTTTTGGGAAGCAATTGAAACAGTACCTGCTGGATAACCGCATACAGGTGAAGAACGTCCTAACCGAGAAGGACATAAGTACCGGTGTGGCGACAATCATAGTAGAGGAAAGAACAGCAGAGAACCGAATACTGTGTACTCCGGGAGCGAATGGAAGGCTACTGCTAGACGACGATGACTACAGGGAGATTTTCGACAGCGACGAACAAATAAGCCCTGACAGGACTCAGTTTGTGATCCTGCAAAACGAACAGCCAGATCCAATAAGGTCCATAAAATGGCTGAATGAAAACTCTCCTCACGCTAATATAGTTTACAATCCCTCGCCCATAAAGGAGTACAATTTGACGAATACGGAGGTTTGGTCTATGGTAGATATTTTGGTGGTTAACCGGGGGGAGGCCATGTCTTTAGCGCAGGCAATCTTTGGTCAACTGAAAGGTGAGGAGTTTGAGGCCAGCGCAGAGGGAGACTTGTACGAGGGAATATCAAAGCTTGCAGTTGCATTGGTAGCAAAAATAAACCCTGATAAGGTCAATGCTGTTATTATTACTCTAGGGCAACACGGATCAGTTATGGCATGTGGAGATGGCGAGAATGCTGAGGTGCTAAGAGCGAAAATGATTCCTAGTGAAAAGGTCGTAGACACCACAGGAGCTGGCGATACCTTTCTCGGAGGGATCGTTGCTGGGCTTGTGTCCGGCTTGTCTGTTCACGAAAGTGTGAAATTTGCGACAGATGCGTCTGCTCTCACAGTTCAGCGCAAAGGGGCTGCCGAAGCAATTCCGACGTTTGAAGAAGTCGCAAGCTCTTCATGAAGAGTTGCTTGTGGATTATTTAAGGGAATATATGTAACATTACTTTTTGTCCCCAAAATGGAAATGTTAAGCTAGATTAATAAACCATGAATTATGATTATTGCATCTCTGGACTATCTGACAATAAATCTGTCTGATTTATTCGTGGAACCATCGCAGCCCCGCTGTGGGTGGAACTGTTGTCGTCGTCCGATATAGGAGAACCTATGACAGAATCGATACCTTCGGAGAGTCCGTCAACTGAGCTGTTAAGACCGGAGAGTTTGGCTTCGAGACTTCTACCTCCTGCCGAAACGTGCTTGTTGATCAACCCAGAGTGATGGTATTTCTTTCGTCTTTTGGTTTTTTCTTTGTTTATCTCAGTATTGCTGAAATACTGACTTTCATCAACCTCCCTCTCTACGTGATTAGGTTCTGCCGCATCATTTCTCAATTCTGCACCTCTCACTTCGAGCTCGTCTCCCTTTGAGATGTCGCCTGAGCATTGCGAGGGAGACTCGTTTTCTGAGTCTTCCGTCTCTTGATCTGTGTGACACCGTTCGGATTCCTGCTTTCTTATTCTTTTTTTCTCTTCCTCATCAGTCCTAGACTTTTCCAAAACCTTCTGGAGACGTTCACCTCCAAGTATGCTGGCAGACCTGCGACGATAAAATAGAAGGTACGCAGACCCTTTGACTGACTGCTCTGGATTCGCTGGTGACACTCTTGAATCATCGAAATAGTACCAATTCCCGTCGATAAAGTTCTTCACATAAGCAGTGTAATGGCCACCTCCAAGTCCCCCAAAATGATTGTCAACAGCGAATAAATCATAAACTGCAGGATCCTCCTCAGTTGTCCCTACAATGTACTTCGTTAAATCGAGTCCGTCTATAGGAAACTCGACAATGGCATCAATCTTATCACTGAATCTCCTCTGGTTCTCGAACCTCTTCAAGTGTATAGTGAGAATATCAGGAGTTCTCCACAGCTCTATAGTCTTTGTTGCCTGGCGATGTTCTTTACATCTTGGACAGTACCAAAGATCTTGCTCTCCCAAAATTTCTGGTTTTGAAAACAGAGTCAAACAATCATCGAGAGTAATATTTGTCGTAAGCTTCTTTTGAAGCAAAAGTCGATTGCGATCAAGCTCTTCATTTGGCACACCTTCCGGGTTCTCCCACGTTTGTATTCCTCCTTTCCCTTTTTCCTCGATTCCAGTAAAGAATGTTGAGAATGAATTAGAGTTCCATTCGCAGACTAAAGCCGTCTTTTCCAATAATTGAACAGTAGTATCGCTTCTCTCACTGCGCCCTTCCTCAGAGTTGTACTCACTTGGGTCACACACTGAGAGACTCTGACTAGCTGCTTCTCCATCCTTGGTTAGATCGCCAACCTTTTTCTCGTTTCCCACAATAAGACAGTCAACGGAAGATTTGCGTGACAGCACACTGGGAGTGTTACTCTCATCAGCATCAGACGATAAGGGGTCCAGAAGGGGCCCAAATTTCATCAGTTCCATATCTTCAGTCTCACTGGAAGCTGAATCTGCTGTCGCTTCCCTGGGTGAATCAGCGGGAACTCCTTCAAAAGGCCTTTCCTCGCCATCAGTAGCGCCCACATGAGATCCGCTGAGTTTTTGTAGTAAACGAGGCAGCTTCGAGAAGTTATTACTGGTCTGTGGTACCCAAAGATTGTCCTCGTCTTCATCTTCAATTTCATTCTGCACCACAGGTCTGCGGTACCTTCCAAAGGAGTGACCCCTCCTCTTGATCTTCGTTTCCCTCGAGTGATCGAAAACTTTGATTTCGAATGGGTCCTCCTCAAAGGAATCCTGCTCGTCAAATGCGGCATTTATAATCGAAGCGTGTTCATTGCCCTCTATCGACGTTTCCATTTTATCTGCGAGCGCAGACTCATCTATTATTCTCGATGATGTAACGGATTCCCCACCACCAGGGGGACTCTGCTCGCCACTCTGTTGGTCATCCTCAGTCATTGGATTATATGTAGACAACTGTCTGTATTTGTTCAGCAATTTTCCTTTAATAGACGCATAGGATTTCCGCTCATCCTCGGACAATGCTATAAAAAAGGGTAGGCCAAAGGATTTGCCATATGACCCTTTGTCGTTGCAGATATAGTTGAAAACCGGGACAACATAGTCTCCAGGACTATGCTTGACTTGGTAAAACACAATCTGGTCATTCGAAGAAATCAAATCACTGATTGGTAGATAGCTCACGTCAGAATCGCCAGATTCAAAATTTCTATAGAACTGACTATTGAAAAGTTCGACCCCTATAAGCTCATCCATGGGCAAGTCCAGTTTCTCGGAAATATATTTTTTCAAATCTGCAAAGCTCGCAGCGTTGTTCAATTCGGCCTCAAACGATTTAGGATAGCCCTCCTCGAGAAAAAGCGTCACCCGATGATACCACTTCTTGTTGACAGGAAACGGTAAAGTTAAATCATTAAATGGGTCAAATGTAATGCTCACCTTCTCACAGACAGGACAGACAAGAGTGGACTTGTATAATCCCACAAATAAGTCTGTAATCACAGAGTCATTTCTCATTTTATGCTGCGCCCAGCAGTCTTCCGCAAGTTTCTCAATTGCCTTGGGGTCATTAACCGCATCTTCTGCGAGTTCCGGCTTATCTAGGTAAGGTTTCTTGATAATTCTATTGAGATCTTCATGCAAGCCGTCGAGAAGGAAAGCTAATAACTCCTGAGAATCTTGTTGGTGGTAGTCTGAGAACATAGAGTTGTAATATCCTATAGTCATTTTAAAGTCCCTGGGAGCCACCGAAGACACCGAAGACCTCCTCTCTCCAAAGAGACTGTGGATGAGATTTCCAAAAGCTATTGCAATTTTTCCGTGATTACCAAGAGGATTCTTCGAGTTAATCTCAGGCTTGTAAATATCATGCAGGAAGTAATTCGCCAACTCCGGAACATGCACCAGACATTGAAGAGCTGAATTCATATAGCAAGTGTTCCCAAGATTAGACAGCCCCGTGAGCCCATCACTGGGGATAAGAGGGGTATCCAATCCTTCGCTTGGCCATCGTTCATCTTTCCCCTTCACCTCTATGAGCACATCTCCGTCAATCAGCTTCTTGTCCTCGAGTGTGCGATATAGGTCGTGCCTATTTGTAGCCAGTAGCTTCTTATTCTTGATTCTATCAAACGTAGTTGGAGTAATATAAAACGGTACTTTGTCCTGAGCAGATGTCTCAAATGACCACAGTCTCGATTGCGTTAGAGTGGTCGTATCCAGGTTAAGTCTTCGTTTGATCTTCCCCTTCAGGTCTCGGACTTTATCGCTTTGCAGAGCAAAAATTTCAAGAGCTGAATGGTTCAGGTGATTGTTCACTTTGCATTCTCTTGAAGCCATAAGATGTAACGAAAAAATTAGCGGCTGTTCCTCCAAAATGAAGTTTGCCTCTCCCTTGTTAATATCAACTTCAACAGCATATCTCTCCAAGGGTGAACTTCCTTCTTGTAGTCCGTACCATTCATAAAGCTTTATAAACGCAGAAATGTGAACGTCTACGGTCCCGTTGCTTTCATTGGAGCCAGTAAGATCCTTGGAGTTGATCTTCCCAATTTTCTCGAATATTCTGAGATCGTCCGGTTTGTAATCAGTTTCGTAGAATCTCCGAAACCAATCACCCGAGATAGAATAAAACCTTTCTCCTTCTCTCCATATGTTACCGCTCTTAGCGTCGTCTATCAGCTGGCGTTGTTTGAGCAGATTCTGATACTGTGAGGCCTGCGCCGGGTCCTCTAAATCGGTCCGATTGTCAACTGAGCTCTCGACTTCCATGGCACTACTTGATGCCTCTGCACTAGACGCTCTATAAACTTCACTGTCATTGTCATCAGAGGGGTCCATATTGTTAACTTGCAGGGCCATTTCTTGTCTGCCCTGCCTACTGTTCCCTTGTCTCCCTGTCCCAGCCGTTTCTGCTCACTCGCACCTCTATCGAAATATCTTCACTGCACACGACCGTCTCCTCTTCCTTTTCTGCCCCAGACTTTGTATGAAAACGTTGATGTAGTACATCTTCAGACGTATGCAACGAGAGACGTCGCTGGTGGAGTCTCTCCTCGATGGCCTGGGCGAAAGCTCGATCCAGGGGGACCCGCCAGATGAATCGTCTCAAAGTAAAAGATGGGGTGACGTTGTCAACACCATATTGTCTTCTCCAGGATTCACCAGCTCTTCAAATGAAGTGATATGCGTTATGATCAAACGTGCCTTACAAAAAGGTGGCATTGTGCTCCAAGAGTTACTTAATCCTATACAGGAGCTGTGCATTGCCGGTTTTGATATCCAGTGTACTCCTGACGCTTCTGTGACTACCTCCGCTATTGAAGACTATTTTATCACAAGCGGAGAGAAGTACATTATCAAGACTGAGTGTGCCGGTGAGGTGTATTGCGCAGTCAAAGTTTGTTTATCTCTAGGGGAGAGTTACCTGGTGGTTATACTGGACCTTCTTAACCAATTGTCCTTGGTTTCTCTTGGAAACAGTGTTCGTATCTTCTCGAAAGAGTTATTCAAGATGCTTTTCGGTGAGATGGCGTCTCTGCTGGCTGGCTCAAATATAGATTCATCGGCCTTCCATTTATTGAAGAAATATGTCTATGAGAACTCGTTTCAAGGTCTTGATAGTGAGCAGCTGTCCGTGTTGTGTAGAGCGGCTTTAAAAGATCAGGATGACAAGTCGCTCCGAGTTCTTCAGGAAATGGTTGAGTCTTCACCAATGCTTGCGAGCTCTCTTGTGTTTTCTGGTGGATCCTATCTGCGTTTCTTGGATTTATCGAGTGACTCGCCGTATAGAGGTTATACATTGCAGGCATGGTTCAGGCAGACTGGTAATCAACAGAACTTGGAATCGCAAGGGTTCACCTCTATCTTCGCAATAAATCAAGAGGCGGGCGATCCCGTACTAGAATTAGGAACACTGTCGGGAAAACTATGTCTGCGAAGTTCATACGGTGGGGGTAATTCTCATAATATCGATGAATACCTGGATGGGGTTACGATTGAATCGGAGAAGCTGTATAATATGGTAGTAACACATCATCCGGGCCACAAAGAAGACAAAGCAAAATTGGATCTTTACTTAGACGGGGAGTTTATACAGTCAACTGATGTCGTATATCCATTTAGCAGCTCTGCACATCACACAGCCAACAAACACAAAGACGGGCCTTTGTCGACCAAAATTCCTCGTGGAGGTATGTTCTCTCTGGATATAGGGTACCGCTCCGAGGTGGTCAGTAAATCTTTGCAGGTGATCAATGTTTTACTGATAGACGGGATTCAGAGCTACGAGTGGATTCAACTGTGTTTCTTCTTAGGTCCCCGCTATTATGGATATTTCAGAGACCCAGACCTTTCGAGATTCTTGACTAGGAACTCAAGAGCTTTTTTCAACTTGAGGTTGCAAGAACATTATTTGACTCTTCCCACAGGAGCGAGTGCAGACCTTGGAAGAGGTTATCCGGCTGATTTGCAACTGGGGAGGAAAGACATAACGAAATTTGAGCAAAGGATAAATGCGCTCTTCTCAAGCCGAAGCCTCGACCTTGATCAGAAAAAGGTAGTACTGCACTACAACTCTATGAATTTCACTGACCCTAGACATGCTAACTGTATGCCACTACAAAAGAAAGATGGCAGAAATATGAAGCCCTTGAGAGTTGAAAGTTTTGGGAATAATGTCTTTCTCTTGAGATCAGTTCCCATTTCTGCTCAGATATATACTATTGGGGGAGCTACCCTTCTCCTGAGACTCGTCGAGTGCTCTTACACTTCGGAGTCTCTTGTTTTGTCGACGAGACTGCTTTTTTCCCAACTGGAGAACGACTGGAGAATATCAAAAGAATTCGAGACGAAGAACGGCTATGACATTTTGTCTGCACTGTTGAAAACAAAAAGAAGCATAATAAGCTTGGAAGTCTTGGACTGCGTTCTCTCTTATGTTGGATATAACTTCGGTTCACCAGTTGAATCGATCTTGCTTAACCCAGCTGCCTATAAGTCTTTGATTGTCGATTTTGAAATTTGGAGACTGGAAAAAAAGAATAAGGAGATATTTAAATTTCTCTTGTTCCAGTTCACGGTTTTTGGAAGAGACAGCAAGTATCATCTGTACAATATCAATGAACTTGCTCGAATGAGAATCGTGAAGCGGTTTATTCAAGCATTAAAGTATGGATCTTTCACTGCAGATATACTACCCGTACTCCAAAGTTCGCTGCTTATCCTCATTAGGGCAAATCCCTCCTCGGAAATCTTGAGGTCCCTGTCGCTCTATGTCATTTATTCTCTCAATGGAACATCTAGTGATAGTGAGAATGACGATACAGGTGATGAGCGACAACTGCAGAGAAATTGTGGGGCATGTGTACTTGATGTATTGGTGTCTGTGGTATGCGACCCAATCACTCTAATTTCGGCTAACTCTAGCTCATTTTATAAGAAGCTGTCGAAGTCGATTACTATAAGATGGACAATGTTAGTTCTGAGCGATGGAAATCCTCAAATTGCAAGTTTGGCTTTGCGTTTGCTCGTTAAACTGTCCTCTACATGTGGAGCTAAGCAGTATAGAAACTTCATTGTTCAGGGTGGAATCCATATAATATCGGCGAAGTTGAAGGACTTATGGCAGCAAGATGAAATTTTGATAATTCTTTTGTGTGCTGTTTTTGGCGTACCGCAGACACAAAATGCTTCGGAGACTGTCAGCAGCTTTGTGGAGAAGCTGTTGCAAAGGGGCCCACGACTAAAGCTGTGCATGCCTGAGTTTTTGATTGTTTTGAACAACATTGTTCGATCGGTCGTCGGAGATTTGATGGGACGCGTCTTGAATGGGAGCTTCGAAGAGAATGACGATCTAACGGAAAGGGCTCTGGACTTTCTGACATCATATGTGAATTGTTTGGCCGTGTTCAATTCGAATATAGACGCACTGCACGGGCTCTTTCTTTTCAATGAGAAGTTTTTAGAGGAGGTTTCAATGTTGTCGCTTGAGCTGGAATTGTTTTTGGAAACTAGATCGACCAAAAAAATGAAACTCGCAAGCACATCTCTCAATAAGCTTCTCTCAGACATTGTCATTATTATGATACTAGGAAAGAAAGAGAAGCAAAATCTATCCGGCTTTCTCCATCTTGTCAGCTCGCATTTTCAAATATCCGAGGTATTCAGCCTACTGATATACCCTATGACATTTCGTGAGCTCGACAGCAGGTCACCTCTTTGGGAGACTGACTCCGAGCTTTTGGCCAGGGTTATTTTCTTTGGCTGTGACTTCTTTGAAAATAGTTCCGTCCATGGACTAGATATTTCAGAAAAAATCGAGATGATGGATTCCTGTGCTTCTATTATCGAGAAGGCTACGGGAAATGAGTCCCGTAAGATTAGACCTAAACTGAGGCAGCTGCAATCACAGTTAGGGGTATTATTGATCAATATAACACTTTCAATTACGAGCGAGAGACAGGAGCTGGTGGTACAGTTGCTGTCTAGCCTAATGTTTAGACAATCACTCTACTTCGGGGAGTTGGTTTTAGATATCGGCCAGATTTGCTTGATATGTCTTTCGTTAGTCGAGATCGCAGGAAGCTTGGCGAGGGTAAGTCCCGCCGCCATTAGCTGTCTGCGCGCCGTATATATGCTGAGGCAGAAGGATTTTGGTAAGGTCTCTCACCTCATCGCAAAGGACCATGCTGAGCAGTTGGATTCTTTTTTCACCTCTCTCTCTAGTTCAGATGACGTCGAACTGCACAGGATGTTGACTTCAAAAAATAATGAGCTGCTCGATATATTTCATTCCTCGTCGCTATCGACAAAGAACTCTATAGGTTTAGAGTCACAATCTCTGAGCGAGATAATGACCGAAGTTTTGAAAACTCATTCATCTTCACATGATCCGTCTCTAATAGACCAGTTTGATAATGACTCTAGAGCTTGGGTAGATTTAATTGCACAAGCAGAGCTTTCAAAGTATCATAGGCATATTCAAGACTTGCAGGATAACTCTCAATATTATGTGGGAGTTTATAACAAAATGAAGTCAAATTCTTGTCAGCTCATTTGGGGAAAAGTACCGTATAGAAGGTGGGAACTTGATGCCACAGAAGGACCGGACAGAATGAGGAAACGTCTTGTTCCGGAATATGTGCCTTCGCCGAGGGATCGCTCTCTGTGTAGCGATCCCGACTTCGAAAGTGATACTACTTTAGAGGGGCGCAATTCCTCGGCCGGAGAACTCCCCGTGAATGACTGCAACACACCTAGAAACCTGGATCAGAGCTCTGTGTTATCAGAGACTGAAGAGAATTTTGAATTGCTCCCTGAGTCTGTGGACGGGGAGTCTTGGCAGGAAGATAAGAACAGAAAGGTGCTGAGAAGCCTGTATTCGGGTGACAAGGTGATGAGCATATGGAATGTGAGTCAAATAGTAGGCTTGGAGGCTACAGAATGTATCATGATATTAGGGATAACAGACGTATATCTTATTGATAGCTATTTTCACACAAACGATGGTGAAATTATAGACATCGATGAAGCCCCAATCGCTAAACGTGATCCGTATATGCAACTAATTACTGGCAAGAAGGTTTCTGATACCCAGTCTACTCAAGTGCACAAATCCCATAAATGCCGATCGTGGAAGCTTAGGGATTTGGTGTCAGCGTCGAAGCGACAATTCTTGTTGAGAAATGTTGGCATCGAACTTTATTTTTTAAACGGCGGAAGCTTCTTGATAACATGCCCGACAAAACAGGCACGCGATCAGATACATTCAAAGCTTTCTGACTGTACGGTGGCGAGGCATCGAGATAGTGATCTAATGCAGGCATTCAAATTATCGGTTGATTCTTCTCCTTTAACGGGGGGTATGTCTTTTGCTTCAAAACTGGCAAACGCTTTCAACACGAACGGCCTGACATTGTCATCCTTTGTGAAAAGATGGAGACACGGGGAGATTTCAAACTTCTACTATTTAATGATTGTCAACACCATTGCAGGTCGAACGTTCAATGATTTGACTCAGTACCCTGTATTTCCGTGGGTCATTGCAGACTATCAAAGTGAGGAGCTTGACCTTGAAAATCCAGCGACATTTCGGGACCTAAGTCGGCCTATGGGTGCTCAGACGGCAGATCGTGAGCTTTATTTCAAAGAGCGATATGAAGCTCTTCAGGGACTGGATGATGGCGAGACTCCTCCATTTCATTATGGTACACACTATTCCTCGTCGATGATTGTGACTTCGTTCTTAATCAGATTAGAACCATTTGTTCGTTCATATCTACTTCTACAAGGAGGTAAATTTGATCACGCGGATAGGCTCTTCTACTCTATTCCGAAAGCGTGGGCGTCCTCTTCGAAGGAAAATAATAGTGACGTGAGGGAGCTGATCCCGGAGTTCTTTTACCTCCCAGAATTCTTAAAGAATTCCAATCATTTTCAACTCGGAAACCTCCAGAACGGAGAGAAGGTGAATCACGTTATACTACCGCCCTGGGCTAAAGGTGATCCGAAGATATTTGTGCAGAAGAATCGGGAGGCATTGGAGTCGCCTTACGTTTCTTCACATTTACATGAGTGGATTGACTTGATTTTCGGCTACAAACAAAGAGGAAAGCACGCTATTGACAGCACTAATGTCTTCCATCACCTGAGCTATAACGGGGGTATTGACCTGGGAAAGATTGATGATGAAAACGAGAGAAGAGCTATAACAGGCATAATTCACAACTTTGGACAAACCCCTCTTCAGATTTTTGGGCGACCTCATGCTTGCAGGGATAATGTTACTAGTCTAAACTTCGATTCTTCCTCCATTTTGAACATTCCTATATCTGTTTCTGAGCTAAGTAAGAAAGCTCCGGTTACTCACCTCGAGCTCAAGACTATCAAATCACAGCAGATTTGGGACGGCCAGGAAAAGTTGCGTTATGGGGATCCGCTTTCAATTGCACCATCTTCATCGGTAGGCTCGTTGAGCATAAACGGAGGGGTTTTTGAGGAGCTTCATCAGTCCTCTGTTGTAAGTTTGTATCGACTGCGAGGCGGGGAGCTTGTAACGGGAGCAATTGATGGAACCATACATGTTTGGAGATACACATTAAGAGGCACAACCACTGCGAGTATACCCGTTGGCGTTGACAGCGACCATAGTCATCCAGATGACCCGAACATGAAACGAAAGCTGGATTTTCAGGAGGTTTTGAGAGGACATTTCACGCCGGTAATCGAGCTTAAGGCATCGGAAGATTATAACATTCTGGTGAGCCTCGACGAATCTGGTGTAATTTGCTTTTGGGATTTGGTCAAGCTCTCTCTCATAAGAAAACTGGAGTTCCGATCATCGAAAGTCTGCAACATCGCAATTGAGCATGAGAGTGGTTTATTCGCGGTGTTGTTGGAAAGTGGTGTTCTGGATCTCTTCAACATAAATGGAGAGCGTATGGTTTCGCATCAGCTTTTTGCTCCGGGGGTCGATAAAGTCAAATGTATCGACTTCGCTAGACTAAACTATACCACGCCAGAATTTTCGCCCTCAATACACCATGAGTACTGGGACCATATTGCATTGCTTATTGCAGGGGGTCTTGGATCGTTCACTGTCTATGAGGTTGTGATAAACGCTTCAGGTTGGGGAATTGAAAAATTAAGATCCTTGGACCTCGAAAACTGCAAGGATAGCAGTAATGAAATAACGGCAGTGAGAATGAGCTTGCTCGCCGAACTAGATGGGGAGGGTCAGAGAATTGGAAGGGCTGAGATAGTTTGTGCTTATGATGGAAAAGTTGGTGTCTGGCACTCGTAGCTCTGTGATATATGTCCTCAGTCGAAAAGTGCACTAATTTGTGTAATCTTAAGCAGTTCTGTTGATGAATAAATATAACGCAAAAGTTGTGCTTGGTTTGAGCCGTATTTACGCGGAGGTCCTTTCGGCATTGTTCTTCAATAAGTACTTACCGCGAGTGAGACCCGGAAAGCATGCTCTCTAGTAGTATGAAACAGGGCCGTTCCGTGTATAATTTATTCAACAAGAGAAACACGTTAATATCGGTCTGGCGACCTAATTAGCTTGATCTCTCGCTCTCTATCTCGATCTTTACTGCCAGACGAAGTATCGCACTAAACATGCCCCAAAACTTCAAATGCGCGCGGCCTTGTGTTTTTCAAACCAGGGGCATTTCCAGATCACGAAATAAGCATCTCCAATATCACACCTCAAAGGCAGGGAGAGGTCTAGTAATATGAAGATAAAATGCGACACCATTCGCCAGTCAATACTCAAACAAAGTGTAAAAGACTGCCAGTTGTCTGTTCACAACATTTTTCATTCGACAATGACACTTTTAGGTACAATTTGACGGAGCAAAACATTGAAGTCAATAACGTAAAAGTGAGGTCAGATGAGAGCTCTAGTGTTCTGAACCTCCTGCACAATTTCATCTCTGTGTGGTCCACCCGATCTGCATGTGATCACTGCTCTGTGTGACTTCCCCATCTATCATAGGAATACAATCCGACTCCAATCAGAACTAGTCCGCAGAACTGATGAATTGATGGTTCCTTACCGTTAAATACCATGCTGATAAGAATGATTATTATCCGCTTCATTAGACTTGAAATAGAATAAGTCACTGTCGAAACAGATCCTAACAGATGGAAAGCCATTAAGGCCTGAGCAAAATGGGAAACCGAGTTCACTATGAGAAGAAACCAAGGAATCGTCTGAACCGGCTCATCGTTTATCTGGTTGTCTATGTTTAATCTGATGAGACGGGGCAGCTCATATGCTAAAAATAGGGGGAGCGACAGCAGAAATCCCAAAAATGTGCAATACATCAGCACAGTCAGCTTGTCGGTCTTCTTGGCTTCTCCAAATCCCTTGGAACCTTTCTCTTCCGCCTCGTCTTGATAATCGTGCTGCTGTTGCGAAATTTCCTCCTCCTTTTCTTGCACTCTTTTGTTGAATACCGGGAGTGTATCATGCGGTCTATCGCGAGTGAGTGCTAGTCCTAATGCGTCAGTGGTCGATGCTTGCACTTCATCAACAGAAGTAGTTACAACATTTTTAGCGTAAATGTTTTGAGAAGAAAACACCACCGCGCTTAAAAACGCGTATCCAACTCCTTTCCAATGTGATCTGTTCCCCAGATCTACTACCGTTGCCTTAGTGTCTGACAAAACAATCAGAACTACACCAATTATCAGTGGAATCAAGGAACCATACGTAGATATGGGGAATCTAACGTTGTAGAAGAACCTGTAGCCGAAAACCACCAAAAACGGTGATAACGCCTTTATGCTGGCGACCGTTGCAATAGGAACAAGTGATGTAGACGATAGTGACAGCGTTTTCCCGACAAACTGGAATATTCCCATTGGTATTGTCTCCCTCAATACATTCTTTGACAGCACAATAGAGTGAGAGGGAACGGATCCTGCAGGGAACAGCGAAAGTAGCCTCAGCGATTTGTTGATCGAAACAGCAAAGAAGGCAGATGCTAAGGCGCTAGTCAGAAATTGAAACTCTCCGATGAACAAGGGGAAACTGAAGTTGTCAAGCAAGATTTTGGTTGTCTGTGAAGTGATGGATGACAGCGCGTACCAAATTGAACATAATATAATAAACTTTAGTGATACTGGAGGAATATTTCTCCGCAGAAATTGTGGTATGAACATCGTGCTTGCATTTCGTTGATAACAGCCTAAGATCCGCCAACTTGCCGCCATCTATAGAGCTTGCTACAGACGCCCGCAGATACTGGAACGTGCTACCTCTGTCTGATAATGTGCGCCGAAATCAATCACGACAGGCTTGCCAGATCGTACGCGAACAAGATCTGAGAAACGCTCCTCGTTCTGCCAGAACGCGTGTGATGTGGTGTAGGTGTGATGTGGTGTGGGACATTTTCTGTCGCAGCGACAAGACCCTCTCTTTCTTTAGTGGGGGTATACATATACCTACACACCGTTGATCCACGCCCTGGCATTTGGTTCCGCGATCACTCATGGAGTGGTATCAGCTTTTGATGCTGTAGCGCAATCCACAGAAGAATGTCTTAGAGAGAAAGGGGGGCGGGTATTCAGGCGGCTTATTTGTTTGTTTGATATTCTACAAGAGTTCTTCTATTACTTCCTCCGCCTTCCCTGCTGTCTCTGTTTAGTGGCAGCTCCTGAAACCGTCTTCTTGGATGCGCTGTTGGTGATCACATCTGCCGCGCTGAACTCGCTTACCTTCTGTTGAAGCTTGAGAGCGCTCTGGCTCAGTGGCGTCTGAAGTTGTTCGTTCTGATCCTCTGCCAGCTTTTTTGTAAATTCAGGATCGATCATGTTGAGCAGCTGCGGTACCAGACCGACAGCCAAAGCGAAAACGATCCCACCCGCAAGCATAGGGTTGTTGTAAATCCATTGCACCGCGCCACTTTCCATAAGTCCTTTGTTTCTTACCTCTATATAATCTCGTTTCCTTCTCTCTGTCCTTATGACAATGGGCACTTCAATTGCAGGCCCAAAATCTTCCCACGGGTGGTCGATCTCATACTCATGAGCAGTCAATGATCCATGCTCATCGACATCAATTCGCAGCCTGTCTTTTTTAATCCAAAAATCCAAAGAATCAACGGATACCTTATAGGAGCCCTTTGTGAGCCCGTCAACTTGGAAATGCCCATCGCCAGTGATCGGAACCACACTTCTGAACTTATTGTCAACAGAGGTAACGTCAACGCTGGTCCTGGAAGGATCGATAGCCACTCTCGATCCAGAAAGTTCAAGCCGTCCCTCAAGCTTAACACTAAAGCATACGGCCGCAAGCACCAAAATTGCCAAAGCGTGTTGAAGCATCTTTTGATCAATGGTCTAGTG
Organism: Kuraishia floccosa; assembly: GCA_030567535.1. NCBI lineage: Eukaryota > Fungi > Ascomycota > Pichiomycetes > Pichiales > Pichiaceae > Kuraishia > Kuraishia floccosa. The sequence continues at coordinate 1,130,652 of JAJLSK010000003.1, forward strand.
CCGCCGTATCCCCTTCACCATAGCTTCCAGCCAGATGCTTGAGCGAAGTAGTCCTGTATCCTTGGTAACTACACTACAATATACTGGGAACACACAAAAGAAAATTTTGCGCAGCTGTAGCTCGTCTTCTCTCTCATTATTGTACCACAGACTCGTATTATTGTGGAGCAGGTAATGACGCTTTCTAGATTACTGCTCCCTACAACGAGTCTCAGAGGAGATAGAGATGATTCTTTATACTGACCCCTAGCTGGAGCTAACATGCTGCCTCCAACAGAGATCTACGCTTGATTTCACGGACGGCTCATGGTGTTAGAATTCCTTACCAGGGGGCATACATTTTGGTCATAACTGATTCTAATTCATCAGGCATTGCTAAATTATACATATATAAAATGCGAAAAAAGAACAACAATTCTAATGCAATAAATGAAGCCATGGACCGGGCCGTCAGACAGGTTAGCGAGCACTGCCCGAAAAGATGCTGGGCTAGAATCCCATATTGTTGTTCGTGTAAGCCATGGGCTTGACATCTGGATGTGGAACCTCCTTGAATGTGTTGAACTTAAGATCGTACTGGCCTTTATCATCTACGATGACATTGATGGTGGCACCTAAGTTTCCTTGAGAATCGCAGTAGTTGGGAGCGCTAAACACAGTAATAAGCTTCCCCCCATGCTCTATTTCATAGCCTCCCATCCTAACCTCATGAGATCTTATAACGGCGGAGAGATTGTTTTCCTCGCAAAACTTTCTGGTCACATCTGGACCGAACTGCATACCGATTCCCCTTTTAGAAGGAGCTCTTCCTTCTTCGGGCTGTGGATCCGTCCACAATAGCTCCATTTCGACTCCCTCCTTTGGCGGTTGTTTCATCGGGTTTCTCTTGATATCCCTTATGTGCTGAAGTGTCGTTGTGTCGTTGCTGAATAGGCCTCCATGCATCACCAAATACTTTGAACCTATCAATGTGGCATAAGGAAGAGAATTGAAGGACTCAGAAAAGCATTTGAATAACTTCTCGTTGTATTTAGCTTTGCATTCATCCTCAAAACCATATACCTTGTTCATATCATTAGTTTCATGGTTACCGCGGTTCAAATAGAAGCTCTTCGGATGGAGAATTTTCAGCATGAAAAAAAGAAATGCAACCTCACATGACCAACTGCCTCTATCAACGAAATCGCCGTTGAATAGATAAGCATGCGTCGAACCCGGCTTCCCATATGTCTCAAAAATATTGAGAACATCAAAAAACTGACCGTGAGTATCCCCGCAGATCGTTAAAACTTTAGTGTTGGGCAATAAGTACTCGCTATCTCCTTTAGCGTTATCGCTACCTTCCAGTCCTACTTCCACTAAAGACGCCTCCTCTTTGAATATTTGATTTGCTTCTGCAACAATAGCATAGGCATGCTTCTTAGGAATCTTCCCTCCCGTCTTGAACAATTGAATAGTATTCTGAAAATAAGCCTCGCTTATGTTGGTAATGACTTCTCGGTTCTCCCCTTCTCCTTTCACTTGAATACTAAGATCAGGTCCCTCGTAGTTAGATTCAACCTGCATATTTGCAAAATCTAACCCATCAATGATTGATGGCTTGTCACTGACTGCGATCGCATTTTCGAATGCGATTCTCCTGATAATCTTATTCAAGTCATTAAAAAGCTTCAAGGAGTTCTGATCGTTCGGAACTCTCGCGATCACAACCTTCACGTCGCCTAACGCCTTCTTATAATCCAGAATCGCGTAGCGCGCAACAGCTCTTCTATAGTAGGCCTTAAGGTAATTCGGGTTTATCTCTATAGCTTTCGTAGAATCCAGAATAGCTAGGCCATAATTTTCCATCTTTACGTGAGCTTGAGCTCTGTTTGAGTAGTATATAGCACTTTCTTGTTGAGCTATAGCTTCGCTGTACAGCTCGATAGCACGCTCATAGTTGTGGTTCTTCAGTTGCTCATTTCCCTTGTTCTTCAACTCTTCAGCTAGCACTTCCGGAGTGTCCCCCATGATTGTCTATAGTTATCTCTCAGAGTCCCCGCGGGTGTAGGTGGAGCGATGCGGTAGCCTACGCTCTAACTGTGAATTCTCCCGACAAAATCTTTTATAAGAGGCGATCGACAAGACACACCCGCTTTAGGAAATAAGGGCTATTTGTTTTGATTGGCGCACATCACTGAATATGGCGGAGATCAAAAGAGGAACGATTAACGTTACAGCCGAACGTGACATAGGAAAGACCTATTTTGATTGTCAGCTGTTTACAGGAGCATCTGCTTTGTTTTGATTCACAATCTGGGACCGACCATTATTTTTTTGATTTTCCAGCTCGAAAATCTCATCTACATCAAGTAGTTCCGTAGCGACCATCAACAACTAGCTTTGATTAGGACTTTCACATTTCAAAACTTCGGCCCCTTTGGTGACTTGAGTGGACACTGAACTTTTCAGTGTATTGTTCAATCGGTACCTCAATCATTTGGCTTTATCAAAAGGAACAGCTCGAGAAATAGAACACAACATCCTCGATGTTGTACCTCCTACCTTAGAAGTTCGGTCTTCGCTTAAAAATGAAATCGTTATCAGCTGCTGGAAATTCAGACACCTCACTAATTACAACTCATTATCAGATTACTAGACCGACGAGAGTGTAGGATGTCTGATTTTCCACTGCCTTCAGGCTAGAGCCGCTCAACTGAGGCTCATAGATTGTGCATCTAAGCAGAGCTTTGTTGAACAGGTAACACGTAATTGATGCGGTTTAAGAAAGAGATTTGAATTCCTTCGGGAGACACTCTCTGTGGCGTATTTTTGTAGTTGCCGTGTTTCGTTATAACGAGTTCAAAAGCTAACTACGAATGCATCCAACAAGAAGGCATTATGAGTTGGGCCATAATAATGTAGGCCGACGCGTCGCATAGTAAACAATAAATATATGGGAAAATAACGTAACTATGGCCGTGTACTAACCGTCATTCCACCGCGCCATTTGGGAAGTTAGTTCTCCGAAGCTCGAGCTGACGGAGCACTTGACTTGGATCTAGATCCGATTATACCCACATATAAAGTGCACTTCAATACAGCGGGATGGAAACATGATCTGAGAGACAGTTGGCCGCCAGTAATTCATCGACCCCACTGCAAGAGGCCAACAGGGGAGAGACCGCGTCGGCTCTCTCTTTGAATAGTACAGTTGAGCTGCGTTGCTCTTCTGCACTGCCGGGGCCTGCCTCTCTCTCTGAGCTAGCCTTTAAAATGGTCCCAGAAGCGAGCGCATGAGCCGCTTATACTTATATCTTTAGTATCGTGCAATCCTAAGACTCTTGACTCGTCGTCGCAACTAACAAAACGCTTTTTATCAGTTCACGAGACGGTAGCGAATACTTGGAAATATATTTCAATGCCTGATTTTTTCATATAAATAGAATGACGAAATACTGCCTATATAGACTTATTTGCTGTGTCCTTTGACTGCGATGCCGTGGATCCAATTGACTCTTGCAGACTGTAGGGTGAGTGTCACACCATGTGACCTTTCCACGTCCCTAGATTCTTCCGCTTAAACTTCTCTGCCACGGCATAGCTTTTGTATGCCCCTGCTGGCTTTGGCGACCGGGTTTCCTTGTCTAATGTCACTTCAAAAAAGTCGCGGATTCACACATTTGTCTTCTCGATTATGTGAATGGCACATGTTAGATTGGCCACTTCCAAAAGAAGGACATCAATCAAATATCACCAGCACCACCTTCCACGAGAGAAAAAGTTATTAGGGCGGAAGTGTTCATTTATAGATATACAAGCCTTCGTAACAATCAGAAGATCCTGCCAATTCTCCGGAGTCCGTGGCGCAGTATTTGATTTTGGGAGAATTTGAAAACAGACGATGATCAGGAATTAGTGTTTGGAAAATATCTGTAGCCGCCACTGTTGGCGCTACAACGGACCTTCACAGCTATCTAGAGAGGGCTCAACTTTTCGATACTGTAGAGGAAAAAGGTGGTGCGGTGCGCCTCAATAGCAGCTGAATTTGAGAATGGCTAAGTCAAGCCAAGCCCATCCTCGAGAATCTCGGTGGTATTGAGCTAGGACATTCTAATACGAATCATTGAGATTCCTTTTCTTATTAACTTGCAGAAATTAGGGGGTTCAGCAAAATCACTTTGAGAGTGACTGGCAAGCACAATAATATATCTCTAATGGTATCCACATCAGCCAGAAAGTTACTTCATTCAAGCCAAAACAATGAGACTAGTGTTCAGAACAGGTGAAAAGTTTCTCATGTGTCCCTGGCGTTTTGAAATTCAGTAACAACCAAAGCAAGCTTCCTAACTATGACGTACAGGCATATTACCAAAGAACTTAGTTGGACTCAAGACCGTTGACTTTAGCGGAAGCACCTGATCATACACCTCATGTCTTGCAGGAAAGCTATTGAATATCTGCAACTAATACAAACAGTCGAGAAGTTGTTAGGAACTCGTTCCGATAATGCCTCCGACAATACTGCTGCTTTTGAGATCACGGCCAAAGACAGCTTTCGTTGAATAAGGATTTCCTGAAGCAGTGTATTTCAGGGCCACACACGCCAGGCTCTTCCTCTGATAACGCGGGATATTCTCCTCGCGTTGATAACTAGCTCAGCGACATCCTAAGCAAGTTTCGGTAAGTGTCCGGCAAAGAAGTTGCACCTCGAGAGCCTGCAAATAATATGATAGGACAGAACCGAACTTTTGTCGCTGTAATCCTAGATCTGCTGTCTCGCAATCCATGCTCAATTCTTCAGACATTTCTAATCACTATGGTATTGAATACTTGGAAATATATTTCAATACTTGATTTTTTTACTAATTTAAGATGGTGAGATACTGCTGATTATATAGCCCTTCAGGCTGAGTATGGCCTTTGCTGCGCTTTCCCTATCATCTGATTAGCCTGGATGTCATTATGAGACCTAACATTCTCCATGTGTATGGGGCTCATGCATTCCAACGCACAATACTATGCTCAAGTTCGTGAGGCACCTTTTCAATTTGCCCTCACTTTCAGCGTCGCAGTTCTCACCTCGCGACCTCAGATGAGGTCGCTCGCGATATTGTGCCAACATTAAATATTGTATATCACAGATCTGATTTGGCTGCTCTAGCAGCTCTTTGAGCATTATCACCACGACCATCTTCGACAATATGTGTGGTTCTCTCCGTGAGCAGGGATTTGCCTATCGCAAGCCTCCTTCTGTTTTACCCTCTCTGGACACCGTATTGCCTGCTTGTATGACAGAGGGATCTCCTTTACCTTAGTGAGTTCTCCCAGCAGGCAATGAGCGTCTTAATTGACGGGAATGAGCTTTATCTCGATTGTCACTAGCGCGGAGCCGTCGGTGACAGCACGATATTCCGCCATGTGGCCAGTGGTTCCATCGGGATCCTCACTACCGTCATCCTCTCAGACAGCTTGAATCTTCAGTGCTTCTAGTCTCCCCGGCTTCTACAGCTCGGCGAATTATGCTCCTCTGACTGATTGTCAGGCCATTTCCGGAGGTTGCTCTCTTGGGTATGAGCGCCCCCGAGCTGCCATAGTCACCGCAAGACGTCGGAATCAACGGGAAACCATCCTGTCTCAACCCTCCGCTTGTCTGGCCAAGCCGTAAGCGATTACCTGAGGGTTTTACGACAGGAACAATCCTGCCAGATCTGGCGTGACCGCCACTTCCAGCGATTCTGTCCATCCTGATGAGCGCTCCAGGGTTACTACGACTTTAGGCTGTAGTGTCAACGGGAATCCATCATTTTTAACCTCCCCCGTGAAGCCGAAGCGGTCGGACAGCCACAGAGCTCGCAACTTGCCGTTGACAGCGGCGTGCCTGGGAGGGCGAGTCGCGCGGGATGAGTGGGGCACCCTCTGGGATCCAATTGACTCGCTTGGACAGCGCAGCACGGGTTTCTAGATGCATCTGATCACTGTCAAGCAAAACTTCAAGGAACTCCGGCTCTGTCGCTCTTGCTGCTGGAAAACCCCTATGTGCTAGAGATGGTCCTGGTGGTGATTCCAAAAAGCTCCCTAAAGCACCCAAATCAGATCTGTGATATATCATTTTAATGTTGGCACAATATCGCGAGCGACCTCATCTGAGGTCGCGAGGTGAGAACTGCGACGCTGAAAGTGAGGGCAAATTGAAAAGGTGCCTCACGAACTTGAGCATAGTATTGTGCGTTGGAATGCATGAGCCCCATACACATGGAGAATGTTAGGTCTCATAATGACATCCAGGCTAATCAGATGATAGGGAAAGCGCAGCAAAGGCCATACTCAGCCTGAAGGGCTATATAATCAGCAGTACCTCACCATCTTAAATTAGTAAAAAAATCAAGTATTGAAATATATTTCCAAGTCTTCAGCACCATCTAATGAAGTGATAAGAAACGTCTTGAGTAGTTCAACATGAATCTCCATGGAGGCAAGAATCTTAAGATTACAACGCATGGGAGCTACCTTTTTTTGCCCCAAACAACTCTCGGACTATCAGCTGTCTTTGAGCTCAATATAAAGGACAACAACACTTCATACAAAGCCAGATCGGCCGCGCAGGGTTCTCGCAGAAGGTTGATGTCGGTTATTCCGAGAGCTTCATGCCGGTGATAAGATATGAGTCGATTCGGCTAATTCTGGTACTGTCAGTAAGTATGCTTTGGCTTGCGCATCCATCGTATGGACGTTACCACAGGCTTCTTAAATGGAGGCTTTAAGGAGAACTTTTTTACGCATCAGCTGGAGTGGTATGTGGTTAAAAGGAAGAAGAAGCACATGGTGCTCAAATTAAAAAACAATTGCTGTATGGTTTGAGACAAGCGCCATTCTGCTGGAACGAAGAGATCGACGCGACGACCTGCTGGTGGAGAAGGAATTCGACAGAAACTTGTGTGACTTTGCTCCGTATTACAGGATGGGAGGCTACGGAGCTGTTTTGATAGGGACTATACGTGGATGACCTGCTGATAAGTGCGAGAATTCCGGTGATATGAATATGGGCAAAAAGATACTTGATAGGGCCTTCAAGATGAAGGCCTCAACTATGACCTCTCCAGACATTTCTGGGTATGAATATCAAGCAAGAGGGCAATGAAGCTAAGGTTTGTCTTTAAAATACATCAACGACTAGCTGGTTAAGAGCAGTATGGAGGACTCAAATTGAGCTGAGACCCGTATGGCCAAAGCGGACTTGCGTGACTTCCAGGAGGATGAACTCGACTGTGATGCCACTTTCTATGGGAATATAGTGAGCGAATTGTTGCTCGCTGTAAGCACTGTGAGGGTGCGACTTAGCCTTTCCTGTCAGTGTGCTGCCTAAACTCTTGAAAAAACCGAGAGAGATTCACATGAGAGCTGCCAAACGGGTGCTGAGACATCTGAGGGGGTCTCAAAGTCTCGAGCTGGTCTACTCTAAGCCGGCTGATGAAACGCTGGAAATGCAGGCCTTTGTCGATATTGACCGTGCTGGTGATGAGGAGACTAGAGTATCGACTTCCGGGCACATTCTTCAAGATTGCTTGCTGGTGATCCAGTGTGCTGGAAGAGTATGAAAGAGCTAGCACCTGCCCTGTCTTCCACCGAGGGCAAGTATATGGCACTGAGTGATGTGTTTAAGGAAAGATTGTGGCTAAGGCAAGTTTTGGAACAGTTGCAAATTTCAAACCAGCTAGCTCACCACAGTGATTTATGAGGGCAATGAGAGCTGTAAGATATTGTCCCAGCATCCTGCGCTTCTCAAGAAGACAAAAGATATTAATATTCGGTACCATTTCATTAGAGTCCATATCAAGGGAGGTTGTGTTGTGCTGCATAGTGTTGACACCAAGGACCAGATTGCCTATATGCTAGCTAAGGATTAATTCATCAAACTTAGGCTACTGCTTGGAATGAGAGAGGGTTTTCATGTTCTCAGATGTTTCGTATCAAGAGAGGGTGCTAAAGACGGTCCTGCTGATCATGTCCGAGAGGCCTCCAGGACTGACCGCATCAGCTTGAGTTTATGAGAAAGTGACCTGTCGTCTGAGATCCGATCTGTGTTGGAAGTGGCATGTGATGGCATACGATAGGATGTGATGGCGTGTGGTATTATGTGATAAGCATGTGCTACGCGTGTCAGAGAAGAATACGAACCGAATGTATAGCAGAAAAGCATGTGGTAACAAATGTGGCGATAACTGGAGGGGCCGTGATGTGACATGACAGTTAAAGAAGAACAGGGTATGCGAAGGTCACAGAAATGACATCCTGGCCGTTCGGACGATAGAGAAGGTGGAACAAAAACCGCAGGCGGTGAGTCTATATAATCAGCAGTATCTCATCTTCTTATAAGATTTAAATTAGGCATTGATATATATTTCCAAGTATTCAGTATCATCTATTGAAGTGATAAGAAACGAATTGAGAATTGCGCATGGGTTATGAGGCAAGAGTCTTAGGATTACGGCATTGATATTGACGGATCTGTTTCTGGGAGTGGGCAACTGAAACAAATATGTGCCATTCACACATATTCGAGAACAAAGAAGATATGATAATCCCCACCCTTTTTGGGGTGGAGACTAAATAAAGAGTTGCCAAAGCCCGCATGGATATGCAAAAGACTACACCCTGATAATAAAGGTGAGATGGATGGACTTAGGATCATATGGACCACTCGAAAGGTCATGACGGTATGAGACTCAATGCCCCAGGGAGTACGAAAAGTGATGCGGATAAACTGAAGGTCAGCCCGATGCATCTCACCATCTTATATGAGAGGAATTAAAGATGAGATTATTTTTTCAAGTATTCACTACCATCTAGCGATGTATTGTGATGCAAGGGTCTATGAACTACTAGAATGTCTGTGTTTTTCCAAGTATACGACTTCATATTACCGGCGCTACTTTCCACGGTACTCCCGTGATCTAGACCTCTCACACGGCCCCTCCACATTACAAATCATTATTGGCACATCTCTATTGAAACGACATCTCCAACTAGTTTTCAATGGATTCTCTGGCTTTTCCATTGAGAATATTTTCCTTGATCTTTCGGGAATGCCTTCAGTTTATGTGATGATCACCGCCTCTGCCTCGTTTTTTCTTTTTTTGTCTTATTAAACATGGTATTCAGAAGCCCTAACCAAAGAAATGAAAGGAGCAGAGGGGTGACCAATTGCCGATGATTTACGTGATTCGCCACAAGAAATGCTTTTTCTGTACTCTGACTATTCTTATATTTTGAAGTGGTGTCAAAAGAAAACCATGTACGCAAGAAGTGTTTTAAAAAAATCGAGAGTCATTTTTCAAATTGCTGAAGTATGGGACAGCGTAGGTCATGAAGAGTAAATGGGAACGGCTCAAATTCAAGCAAACTCGTGCTAATACAAAGGGAGGGCACAGAGTTAATGGGGATCACATTTTGTTGACAAATGCGATCAGATCGCAGAGCTATCAGAAAGCTCTATAATCAAAGCCTTAACCTAGCTATATGGGTAGATAGATGCTTATAAAATATTATGCCTGACTCTTGATTATTTCTCGCATAGCGTCTTAGTCACGGACTGTTTGGCTGCTTGCCTATGAAAACCTCTTTATTGCATACGAGCTCTTTATCACAGTCGGCAGCATTCGCCGATGAGAGAGGGATGATGACTGGGAGAAGATCTCCCTCGTAGATCTGGATCTGGATCACAGACCAACCAGCTTAACTTACGGCCGTCTTTCTCATCAAGGAATGACCTCAAAAGGGAGATGCTATAGCTCCTTTTACGTTAATAATAGCAATCAAAGCAGATGAACAATCAGGCTTAAAATCAGTCATTGATGTTTGAAGGGGCGGTTTCGTGGCGGAGCTTCCAGATTTGGGTGCCATTTCTTTGTTTTTTACAAAGTTTAGTGTGGACATGGTTTTCCAGCTTTTATCAGCTCTTGCTACCTACGGAATGGGCTCTCTAGCTTTCTCCAAAACCCGTGTGCTTGGTGATATAACATTGCATCTATCTTAGTTTAAGTCTGTTTGTTGACGTTAGCATAGGTAAATTGCTTGGCAAGTGTACCTACTACTGGCTAATAGGCAGATCATCTGCGTCGCGTGCCAATCTGATTTTGAGACGTCGCGGAGTAAGACGCTTTTTGTTGAATTGTTCACTCTGTAAGGCGTTCCTGGCAAAGTGCTTCCAGAGCTGAGAGAGATTGAGCTATAATCAGGAAAAGAGTCTGAGCGAGAATTAATTTATGCCATTTTGAAAAATGAGAATCGCGCGCCTGCGCGACTCATAAGTAAGTAAAGGCTGTAAGGAGACCCAGACAACAAGACAAGTTACTATTGTAAAAGTCTCAGGAGTGTCACTCTGTTTCTGCCAAATTTCGTATTGAGGAATGGCGCTTTCACTTGTCTTGGCCGACCACCGTTGTCAAAATCGAGGGAGATTTTTGCTTCAAGACGGCGAGATTGAGCCGCACATCAAATATATGTGCGGCTCTAAAAGTGCGCATATTCTTGTGCGGCTCAATGCTCTGAGATGTCTTGATTCTGCGAGAACAGGAGTTCGATATATCTCCTACTATTCGAGTCCGCTATCGATTGAACTCTTTTTTCGAGACTGAAAAGCTGCTTAGACTCACTCCAATGCTGTTTGACGAAATGCTGTGATCACTCTAGTTTATTGGAACACTCAGATTAATCAATCAGTTCTAGTACCTCTCAGAAATTCATGGAGAAGCCATGGGGAAGCCACATCTGACGGCTCGCTTCCGTTCACGGATTTGATCTCGCACTATACTCAAAGTCAAACTCACTGTTTCGTTACTGAAACATTTCTTTATTGTGAAATCGGTGGGGCTGCTACAGTGGAGCGAATGTTTTCTGAAGAGGCGGAGATTCGTGGGGGGCATTTTCGAGGGAGGTAGTGTATGAACACATTGATAAAAGGTCGTGCATACTGACTGATTATGTTATCAATGTGGGGGGGGTCGGGTCGTCCGTCTGAGACGGCAGGCGACCGTTGATCGATCGATCATTCTACAGAAGTAAGGAACAAGACCACCAAAGTAGATACGGAGCCACCAAAGGCTTGAACTTATCGTGAAAAGAGAAGAATGGGAGAAAAATAACGCACAGAGAGTTAGTCCGGGCGCCTTTCTGGGTGACGACGCTCCTGAGAGGACCACATCATCAACAAATGTGGAGGCATGGATGGAACTTAGAGTTATTTGCTAATTAGGAAGTTGTCTGCCTTACATGAATAGAACAGCAGAAACTGAAGGGAATACTCCTGGATGCTGCCCTTCTTTGTAGCGCTGAAAGAATTCTTGTGAGGCCAGCCTGGGACAATGGGGTTTCTAGCCGCTTGTCTGTAGCTCCAGGCAGCGTGTATCAGATAGCGAATAGGGCCTCAGTACCGACATATGGATTGAAGATGAATGCACATTTGTGGAGAGGGAGGGACGAGAGAAGTGGGGGTTGCCTATCCTCCCCCGCGTCCACGCATTTCCACACATATGTACCTCAAGGGGATCTCTAATGGGAGCCGTGTAGGCGATATTGACGCGCACTTTACCTGGAGGACTGTTCCTCACACCAGCGTTACACTTGAACCCTGCTCCGTAGTGTTACGCGTGAAGCTTGCTTTGTAGTTGGCTCGGGAAACCCACGTTCGTTTTTTACATTCGACATCTGTCTCTCCCATTAGGTGACAAAAACTTGCAACGTGTGATTGTATGATTCCTGCTCTATTTCCTGTAATTGCCAATAGCCCTCCCTGGTATTTCAAAACATTCGCCTCTTGCGGTTACCTTCCTCAGACCTATGATCTACGCGTATACTCTCGGAACTACCACTGGTCACTATAAGACGTCACAACAGAAATACATGCGTCGAAAGCACAGAGGACATCCACTCTACGGCAAACATTGTTTTTGCTTTTGTTAGAAGATATTTGTAACTTGCGAGGCCGTTTTTTAAAAAAATTGAATACAACATTCGCGATGTTGTACACTTTATTGCGGAGATTAGAAGGTCTCGCAGGTTCACCATCGTGCACTCACTCCCAGATCTTGAGGCTAGGAATTGAGAGTGGGTGCTTGAAACACAGAGGTGCTTGTTGGCTACACCGGCAGAATGACAGGACGCCAGTCCCTGTTCCTAGCGAAAGCTCGCCTTCTCGCAACCGCAATCTTCAGGGCAAAAACTGTACCTCACATACTGTTGAAGATAAGCATATATAGTGTATTTGGTTTGATAGATAAATTCAATGTGATAGTGAGAAAGTTATCTAAAAAAACGCTACCAACACCCGAAAAACAAACAAATAAGAAATCATTAAAGACAAAATCAAAAAATATAAAGTATAAGCATGCAACCTATGAAACTAAACACCCACTGTGTGGCCGCTCGCTGCTGAATTGAAGACACCTTAAATGAAAGAGGGAAGGCCTCGTCTATCCATGAAGGCTGGTGTGAGAACTCCTCCCTCCTTAAGACAACAGACGGGAAGACGACCACCCTTCGCGTCCACTTCTCACGATGAGCGAATAGGAACAGTGCAAGACAACACATAGCTTGCAACAGTATGATAGAGCAAAACGGGAGTACTGAGGTTGACAGAGAGGGAAGAAGATACAAAAAAACAAATGATAAAACAACTGACCTATGCAATTCGAGTTCAAAAACTAGTCATAATTTTCATCATTGCACAACAAGAGAAATCAATGAGTATATGGTAATGCTCTCACGGTTAGTGCGCATACTGTGTGGTTATGGCTTTGTGTTGATCAGATAGAGATGTGTCAGGGTGGGCGGTATGGCAGGGCAGATGGATGTAGCTCAAGCAAACCTAATGCTAAAACACAATCACGTATACTCTTCAAAACTTCCTGTTATTCACATTATGAACTTAGAAAACTAAAACTCTCAAATCTAGATATACTTTGGATCCTTTTTCAATTTTCCAGGTGAGTTTGATTTATTTGCTCCTCCAATAGTGTTCCCATATTTTGACTTTTTGTCTGCTGGTTTCAGGATTTGAAAAGAACATAATAAACTTTCGTCCACACTCATCATAGCGCCAGCGTTATCAAACTCCCCACAGTAATTTGGAGCGGAAAATAGAGTGACCAATTGCCTCTTGCTGAAAAACTCATAGCCATCCTCAACAACCTGGTGAGCTCTGCAAATCAGATCTAAATCATGTCTCTGTAAGAACCTCGACACAACATCAGGACCAAAAGTAAACGAAACACCTCTATCGTTTTCGCTCCAGCCCGTGATGTCTTTATCTGGATCAGACCATAGTAAATCACATAGCAATCCGACATCTGGGATATCTGTTGGTCTCATGACTCTTCTAATCTGTGTCATTGTATTTAAATCAGGACTCAAACCTCCGTGCATGGCAAAGATCTTCTCATCAACTATAGCAGCAATCGGCAAGCAATTAAAACAATCAGTGAAAGCCTTCCACAATTTGATGTTATAACGCCTTTTGCATTCATCGTAAAATCCGTATATTCTGTTAATCGAGGCACATTCATGATTTCCTCTGAGAATAAAGAAGTTCTCTGGGTATTTGATCTTGTAGGCAAGTAGTAGGCAGATGGTCTCCAGAGATTGCTTACCCCTATCAACGTAATCTCCTAGAAATAGGTAGTTTGCCTCTGGTGGGAATCCACCGTATTCGAAAAGCCGCAATAAATCATAATATTGGCCGTGAATGTCACCACAGATCTAGACATAGTGTTAGCGATTGCTCTCGATGATTTTAGTTTTGTTGTTCGTGGTGTGTGTCTTGCTCTTTCTTTTCGTGGCACTGGCTGAGCTCAATAAAGTTTATATATATCAAAATACGATAATAGATTATTCAAGCAGAAAGCACTCAGTTCAAGTGGTGACTGACGTTCACAAAGCCGTACGGATCACTCACTCCGTCGTAATAATTACATCGAAGACCCGTAAACCGCCACTAAAATTGAAGCATATGATGGGACACGAGTACCAAAACAAGAAACAAAACAACGCAAAACAACAAATCAGTAATCAATAGATTAAAACGGGATACTCACTTTAATTGGCGCCTCTAGCTCCAGTAAGATTGGCTGCTGGATAAAAATCTCTCTTGCTTTAGTACATAAGTATCTGATTTCAAATTCTTGTAATTGAACAGCTTTACCAGGTCTGGAGCCCCTAACTTCCAATAATCTATCAATAATAGAGTCAATATCGGCTTCTTGTTGATCAGCCATTGTTCAATATATCCAGCCTGTGTGCTTCTGAATACTATGCTCTTACTTGTAACCGAGAAATCCGCCTCCTGTTGTCCTCCTCAGTTACCGGAAAAGTGTTGAATCCCTCAGAGCGATTAAGGGTTTTCACCTATTAGAAAATGGTATATTTTCGCTGTCACACGCCAGAGAATGGAAGGGGAATTTGCAGGGTGGTGATGGGCTACTGGTGAAACCGCCCTACAATAGCGTGTTTTTTTAGACTTGCCGGGGTTGGAAATGGTATATGACGGTGTATTATTCCCGTGAGTCCGACTCTACTTCGCTGAAGACGACACGCGCTCGTCCCAGGGCTGGCGTGAAGCCGTGGCTGCCCAGCCAATTTTTTCGATCTTCACTCTTGCGGTCAGACAGGGTAACACAGCTGATACCTTCGCTCTGTCATCTCAGCGGAGAGGTGGAGGAGACGAGGAAGAGCAGGGTGGCCTGTCGCTCTGCGCTGCGAAATGTCTGATAAACGCGGCCAGGCACAGAAGCCGCCATTCATTAATATCTATAAGCTGCGGCGTGTGGCAGAGCACGATGCCAGGTCGTGTGTGGTGTGCTACCGGCCTTCCTCGTGTGTGCTGGTATCCTTATCGGCTCCTTACTCCACGTACGTGGACTTCTTCTATGTCTGCGAGAATCACCTCAAAGATACGAATTTCTGCGAGGTGAAGTACGTCGCGGAAGACAACGGGGGTGTGGGCGAAAATAAGGAATCCGAGCTTGGCGAAATGAAGCAGGAGAACGGAAAAATGCAGCAGAGACTCAGGAAGCTGGAGGAAATAGAGGAGGATAAGAAGAGGATGCTCAGCGCCCTCTACAATAAGTTTCTCAAATCGAAGAAGGAGGAGGATGAGAAAACGGCTGCAGAGGAAACTGAGAAGCACAAAGTAGAGATGAGCGAGCTGAAAAAGAAAATAGAGAGCACATCTGGAGAGATAGCCAGTAAAGAAAAATTGTGGACCAAGTATAAGCTAGACTTTGCACTTTATAGAACGCGACTGCTCAAGCACTACGAGACGGTTAAGCAAAAGGAAAGAGCACAGTTTCTGAAGAATCCTTCGAACTTTCCGAGCACCGGCAGCCTACCGTTGCCGGGAGCTGTGTCTCCATCTCCAGGGCCGCCTGAAGGGTCAGAGGATGATGGTCCTCCTCCTTCTACCCAGTAATAGAAGTATGCATATATTTTCACATCAGTTGACACCCCTCTCTGATATCCAGCACTCCCACTTATCTATTTTCTTCTTGTAAACGTCCCCTTCAAAGAAATCAAAGTTCCCCTCCAGCTGGTCGAAAGAGAACTTCTTATTAGAATTGAAAAAATCGTCGTCATCGTGGTCATTACTATTATCAGATACTTTACTCAGTCCCTTCAGCCGCAGCTTTCTTATGTTGTCTATCTCTGCGGCGAGCATCTCTCTTATCTTGAATATGGGTTTGCTTGAAAATGAGAAGCTCTTGTTGCAGGCGACCAGTATATCAACGCCAGTCGGTAGAATCTCGGTAATCTTCAGTAGTTCATACAGCTGGTTCGCGACTAGGTTACAGTAATCTTCCTTGAAGACCGATGCATCCAGCATGTATATGATACCTTTGCAATTTCTTAAAAACCCTTTAGTGTTCTTCAGATCATTGTACAGGAACAGGTTCATGAGCTTGGGGTGTCCTGGATAATCAATTAGCTTGAACGATCCCAAACTGTGCCCTGGAAGCTTAAAATCAGCCTCCGCACTAGGCTCCTGAGACATAACCGTTCCTATGGGCAGCTCTCCCGTGGTCAGCAGCTGGTAGAAAGGCGTCTTGCCTGAGCCTGTGGGTCCAGTTATCAGGAAAAACGGCTTGTTATCGTCTCCCGAATGATGTTTCGCAATCAAAAACACACCCACCAGAATCAAAACCCCGACGACGGCGGTGAGCACCACCACAAGTAAGCTGTCCATAGCGTGTGTGTCTGCGCGTTCTTGCCCGTAGCTCCTCGTTTACAGTCTCAGAGGAGAAAGCGTAGAGCACTGAATTTTGCGGCGTGCGCCAACCGATGACCAGTCACCCGAAAAATGAAAAATTTAGGAGGACGAGTGGGTGACACACAGACGGGCGCACCCCTGGGAAAGAACACATAAGCTGAACGAGTATACAGCTTACTTCGTGCTGCTTTTCACTGATTACTTATCGTAATGTCCACTTTTGGTACTATTTTCCGCGTCACCACTTACGGTGAGTCGCACTGTAAGAGTGTCGGGTGCATTGTTGATGGGGTTCCCCCAAATATGACGCTCACTGAGGATGATATCCAGCCTCAGCTGACTAGAAGAAGACCAGGTCAGTCCAAACTCAGTACTCCGAGAAATGAGAAAGACAGGGTTGAGATCCAGTCTGGTACTGAAAATGGGAAGACACTGGGGACGCCAATCGGTATGATTGTCAAGAACGAGGACCATAGACCCAAAGACTACTCGGAGACAGATGTGTACCCGAGACCGTCACACGCGGACTACACCTATTTGCAGAAATATGGAATCAAGGCTTCGAGTGGGGGAGGTAGATCCTCTGCCAGAGAGACGATAGGAAGAGTTGCCGCTGGAGCCATTGCAGAGAAGTTCTTGAAGCAGCTCAGTGACGTGGAGATTGTGGCCTTCGTTTCTTCTGTCGGAGATATTTCGATAAATAGAGATCCCACAGATGCGGGCTTTCAGCAGCTTTTGCAGACTATCACGAGGGAGCAGGTGGACGCTGCCGAGCCTATCCGCTGTCCGGACCCCAGCCTGAACACGAAAATGGCCGAGACGGTTGAGCGTTTCAAGCACTCACAGGACTCAATTGGAGGCGTCGTCACCTGCGTGGTGAGGAACGTGCCCATTGGTTTAGGCGAGCCGGCCTTTGATAAGCTGGAGGCTCTGCTGGCTCACGCCATGCTCTCTATTCCGGCTACAAAGGGATTTGAAATCGGAAGCGGATTCCAAGGCACCCGCATTCCGGGGTCCAAGCACAATGATCCCTTCTACCTGGAGGAGTCTTCAGGAAGATTCAGAACAAGGACTAATAACTCAGGTGGGATACAGGGGGGTATCTCAAACGGCGAGAATATCTACTTTTCTGTGGCGTTCAAGCCTCCAGCCACGATATCCCAACCACAGAACACAGCTTCCTACGAGGGCAGTGATGGTGTGCTGGCCGCCAGAGGTAGGCACGACCCGAATGTTGTTCCCAGAGCCATTCCGATCGTTGAGGCTATGACCGCGCTTGTGTTGGCGGATGCTGTTCTGATACAAAAGTCTAGAGAGTTTGCATACTCAGTGGTTCTGTGAAGGGCAATGCATAAATCAATAAAAAAAATCTATTTATCTGCTAGGCTTCCTACGGTAGTCATTAACGCACTTGTCTGAGACTGCCATTCTTCCCAGAGACATTATTAGCAAGTTCTACCTCTTCAGAAACTTCAAAATCAGATAAGTCACAAATCTGTAGACGTTGGAAAGCAGTGCAACCGTGTCATGGCTGTCTCGTAACTCCAGACTGATATTGGTAAAGGAGAAGCGAGAGGCTGAAGTTGGCATGTCCTTTGGTGTGGAGACGGCTCGACAGACCGACTTCTCGCCTGAGATCCATCAGAAGCAGCATATATATTCATATATATCCGATGGCTGCATATAGGCACTACAGACGCGTCCCACCGAGCCCGGACGCATGTAGTGAAGTTATCTATCGGACTTTGCAGCCGGCTTTTGTTTCCATGGGTCGGGTACAGTGCGGCTCGGGGTCTGAAAGTCAACATTCGCTCCCTTCTCGAAGATTTTAAATCTTACATGTTTCTATTTTGCGAGGCGCTCAGTCCAACGTCTGCAGTCTGACGTCGTTGCAGCCGTGCTCTCGTCAACTGAGAGAGACTGACAGAGACTGTGTGTGGTCTGAAGCTCGGAAGTGTCAAAAAATCAATCAAGGATTTTCTCCTGAGTGATTCCCTCGTTCTCCGAAAGCACAGAGACTGACCGAACTACGAACGGCATTTTCTCCCAGGCTGGTGGGGTCTACGGCCTATTGTGTTTACTACCCTCGTCTCTCGATACCCAGAGTGTTGGTTGCGCCAAATGCATTCACAAGAAAGTACTATATGCTGCAGTTCCGCATCTAATCCTTTAAGCATCATCACCATTGACGCTCTTGTCTGACACTACTCGCTTTCTTGGAAACTGTGATCTGTCAAAATCAGCAATGTCTTCCTCCTCGACTTTGTCGAGAAATGCGCCTTTCACTTTTTTCCCTTCATCTGTAGAGATATCTTCAGAGTCTGCAAAGGGGTCATCGGCATCGGGATTCACCACACGCAGCTTCGACCTTCTCTTGGACGATACGAGGACCTGGACGTCTATATTTGGGTCAATGTCATCTTCGCTCTGCTGCCTATTGTGCACGGACGGCTCAGCCCGTAGAGTCAGATCATTATTTGAGGGGATGAATGTTGTGTTGGTGTAGATCGAGCTGTCATCTCCGTGGTGCTGGCCCTCGGGAATCAGATCCAGCGCTGACCGTGATCTATAGCCTGTCATAGCCGGGGGTGGGGAGAACGGATTTCGCATGGAGCCATCTTCCTGGTGTCTTGGTACTGCAGCGAGCGAGCTTGTGCCGTACCCCGACGAGTCAGTAGAAGATGAGAGCAGCGTGAGATTGCGCTTCAGAGAGAGCTGTCTCACAAATGTCCCAGGAATCGCCGATAGCGTAGAAAAACTCCTCTGCAGGAAAGTGCCTCTTGCTGTCTCTGTTTTTTCTCTCTGAGCATCGCCTATAGAATGGGCTTTCGTAGCCTGACTCTGCTGCAACTGTCTGCTTCTCTCGAACTCGTCTCTTTTCTTCCTCCATGAGCTGATGGACAGGTTGTCCTCGTCATCGTAGTTGTTAACCCTGACTTCTCCCGGTCTAGCCGGCAGCTCGCCACCCAGCGTCGAGCTCGAGGAGTTATTGTAGAGGTCGAGAATGTCGAACTTTGCAATCTGCTTTTCTTTCTCCTCTTTTTCTTTCCTCTCCCTGATGTTTCTATAGTAGAGGCTTCCTCCAACGCCCAACAGCGCAAGAGCCAGCAGCGGCAGCAACGTCGAGAGAACAATCACCAGTTGCTTACTACTCGAGTGGCCAGTGTGTTTGGCGAGCGAAGTGTAGTCGACTGAGTCCACGTACTCGAGCGTGTCCGCATCATATAGCCTGATCTGATAACCGCCAGAGGAAGAGTTCACGACTGTGAGCAAGGTATTATAAATAGTGGCAGCGCCGAAAATGGACTCCAGAGAGATGTCGTAGCCGCTCTTGCCATTAACCAGGCTGTTTGCAACACTTACATTAGTGTCCAGCGATTTCCACGTCAGAGGGCTTGCGCTGAGCTCAAGAGAAGCAAAGTTCGGGGACGAGGCCGTATCCAGCAGATCTCCACCCATCATGAGAACGCGAGACACAGAGAAGTTTGCCGAGGGTGAGTCAGTGAAGTTGTCGAGTGCGCTATTATCGAACACCGGCAGCAGCAGCGAGTCCGTCCGCGAGTTGATGTGTGTGTCAGCATCGGAAGAGACCATCCTGAAAGACCACGACTCACTCTGCCACAGAGCCACCTGAGACAGCGAAACCCATCCTTGTGACGTCTTACCTCCCACAATCAGCTGAGTGCTGTAATCCATCAGAACATTGGAGGCCCCGTAGAAGCTCGTGGGCCCCACCGGGGTGCTCACAACGCTGAGCGTTCCCTCGCTGCTATCGTACCTCATTAATCTGTCAGAGATGTCTGACGAGTTTGTCGGCGAACGGCCACCGTAAATGTACACTCCCCGGTCATCTAAGGTCGACAAATATGTCGCGCTGTCGTAGTGCGGAACGGATGTGTTTCGCAGCGCTGCCGCCTCCCACGTATTTGTTGAGCCGTTGTATGCCGCGACTCTCACGGCGTACTCTCCGTCCACGCTAGGGTACACTGCCAGCAGCTGACTACCGGCGACACACAGACTCGCATTCACTGGTGGACTGGATATCTCCCACTCAGACGCGGACGCTGAGCTCGTGTACTCGTCGTTCAGATCCAGTAGCAGGACAGTACTGGCACCGTCGGTGCCGTCCTGTAGCTGGATGTACACCGTTGAGTTATCGTAGTTGTATACAGTATCCCACCCGGCTCCCGGGTAGACGAGAATCCCGCATATCACACACAGTATCTGCCACGCTGGGGGCATCTCGCATACCGTTACAGCCCTTGAACACAACACCGGTGGTGTTGTGCCAGTTTTGTAAACAAACGGAGATCAACAAAATATTACATAAGCGCTTAGAGGTCTTACTCCCCCCCTTTCTGCTCCCGCACGACTCCGAAGAGGAGAGTCTGGTGTGCGCGAGCCAAATCCAGAATCAAGTCATGTGCCACTTCCCAAAGGCTATTCCCGTCAATGGCGATAAAGGTACTATTGAGGTGTTGGTTGTGTTTCTTATATACTACTGAACAGTGATCTGGGGATTTCCATGGGTATACGCTGGTCCATATACTTTGGTGATTCTCTTTTCGTTTTTTTGACTAGTGTGTGGGAGCTTTAGCTCGATTAGTCGCCCTACTCCCCCCCGGTCCGCCCTGTTGCTTTAGTGAGTCAAACTATTGGCGCTACAAAGAAGAACACATGAATACATCTTTTTGCAGAAAAAGGGTTTCTTCAGAACGTGGAATACTCTCACAGCTGATTTAGAGATACCCCACTCAATTTTCTTGTTTGGTTTTGGTGTTTTTTTCATAAAATTCTGTTTTTTTTGCCTATATTGCGGGCAGGGAAAAGTTTGAGGTCAAGCGATCACAACGTCTGAGCTTGTACCCTCTTCTATACATTACATGTCAGCGGAATGATTCCATTAGTACCAGCTAAAAGTAGGGCTGATACACCGAAACTGAGCGGTACGGCTGGCTCGTCTGCGTTCACCAGTTCATGCGATATGGAGACTACCGATAATGACAGTGCGAGAGACACGCAACCCAGCGATGACGATGAGAAGCTGAGTGCGGCAGCATTAGAGGCGGGCGCTTCGCCCGTCCCTGGCTACAGGAGAGACGCACTGTCCAAGTTTTCCGACTATGTCTCGAATATTGCTTTGAAGATGAAGTCGCCCTCGGAATCGCCGTCGCAGTCCAGAGAAGGCTCGCGCACGCAGTCGACATCCAACTCCGGCGTGTCGCTGAACAGAATCACCAGTGCAGATGGTAGGGGATCCGTGAGACAGTCTATCAACCAGTCAATCAGGAAGTTATTGGAGCAGGACTCTGAGGAAAAAAACTACACGACCGCCAAGTCGCACAGCGTCGCAAATGCTGCGAGGACCCTGCAGGAGGAGGCTAAGATCTCCAGATCATCGTCGTCCTCTAAAGTGAAAGAGACGCACCATATATCCCTAGAGTATGATCCAGTCAGTAAGAGAAAGGTACTGAACACATATGAAATCATAAGGAGCATTGGTAAGGGACAGCACGGCAAAGTGAAGCTGGCGAAAGATATTGTTTCAAATGAACTGGTTGCTATAAAAATTGTGGATAGAAAATCGAAACCCAAACTGGGGAGAATTAGCAGACCCGGCTCAACACAGGAAGAGAAAATAAGAAAGGAAATTGCCATCATGAAAAAATGTGACCACCCGCATGTGGTGAAGCTGATCGAAGTACTTGACGATGCGAACTCAAGAAAAATATACATGGTGTTGGAGTACTTGGAAAAGGGAGAGATCAAGTGGCAGCTTCACGACGAGGTCAAGGACGAGTTCTTCCCCTTTCTAAAGCTTAGTGAGGCAAGACAGGTGTTCAGGGATGTAGTCACAGGGCTGGAGTACCTACACTACCAGGGAATCATACACAGAGATATTAAACCGGCCAACTTACTGGTGTCGAAGGACAACGTGGTGAAGATCTCGGATTTCGGCATATCGTTTGCATCTTCTCTTGATGGCTCCAATGATGACAATGAGCTGGAGCTCGCGAAGACGGCGGGCACTCCGGCGTTCCTAGCACCTGAGCTGTGCCGCACTGATCCATCTGTCGATGTGAAAGTGACAAAGAAAATTGACATCTGGGCTCTTGGCGTCACTCTCTTCTGCTTGATATTTGGGAACCTACCTTTCAATGCTGAAACGGAGTTTGCACTGTTTGATACCATCAATAAGGCAGAGCTTGTGTTCCCTGAGCAAAAACTACTGCTCCAGAAAGATGTAACTGAGGACGATCTGGAAATCGTGAAGGACTTGTTGAGCAAGCTTTTGATGAAGGATCCCGAGAACAGAATCGATATACCCGAGATAAAAGGCCACCCGTTCTTCACAAGAGGACTAACGCGGTCGGAAACGCGGAGATATGCCACTGATAACCACTGCAACAAGAAAATTGATGTGAGCGCGCATGAGGTGGATGAAGCTGTTATTGGAATCGGCAACAGAATCAGGAAGAGGATAGCGAAGGCGCTGAAATTCGCTGGCTTTGCCACTGATAGGAGCAACAGTAGTGGGAGTATTGAGACACAGAAAGGCGGACACAGGTCCTACAGAAAGTCCACAGCTATGAGCCTGGACGTTGCAGACGACATCAACAACAACTCGTCTTCTTACTCGTCAATGGGGTCGCAGAATCCTCACTACTCTACCGCGAAACAGAGCAAGTTTTTGATCTTATCGGAGGCTACAGGTAACTCGCCGCTTGACTCGGCAACAGACGACTCCATTAATAACATTACAAGGCTCCCGCAGTCTCCGGTCATGGCTTCACTGGCGGCTATTGGCAGGACGAAGTCTCACTCCGTCTCTGGGTCTGTTATCTCGCACGAGAGAGCGTCTTCTGTTGACTCGACTCCTGTGTTGGGAGAGACAAAGAAAAGCGTAGAGGGCGACCTATACGTCGATACCGCGAGCAGTGCAATCATGCATCTATCCAATGTTATGAACAAGGAAGAGAGGAGGCGGAGCTATCACTGGGGTGCTGACAAGAAGAGCCCGCTCCGCTTGAACAACATAATCGATGCGTATGAAGCGAGATGTGAAGAGCGGTCTGAGATACCAACTGAAAGATCCAGCAACACAGACATCTGTGAGAGGCGGGCCGTACTCAGAGATAGTGAGGGGGTTAACTTCAAGAACATTTACCAAAGTGATACGTTTCCTGGGCGGCAGGGGGTTCAGCGCGTTGTGCTGCCTACGTCTGGGAGTCTCGAGTCTCTAGACAGTGCGTATGAGAGGGACATAGACCCGGTTCCTATTGTTGTAGCTGACTGCGAAGACACCAGGCACAGCGGGGCTGGGTCTCTGAGCTCGGTACAGTCCGTACCAGAGTCGCTGAAACCGTACCATTTTGTCAACGCGAGCGAGGCTGCTCATGCTAACAAGAGGGTATCGGTGTCTTCGTGCTCATCGTCATCTACCGGTACGACAGTGACTACTGCGAACACGAACAAGTCGGCCGACGCGTCATCAGGCCGGTTTTCTGGAAATTACGGCCGCCGCGGGTTTATTTTTGGCGCCAGCGACAGCGAAAGCGGGAGCAGCTCTGCCGCTGAGGATGAGGACGACAGCGAGGACAACGATAACGACGACGGCGAGTTGACGCTGGTGCTGGGTCCAAGGCGCGGTGGTGGACTGCAGAAAAGAACACGTTCGTTTGAGTCGCAACTGCCGTCGCTGGGGGACCTCATGTACAAAGGGGGACAGCAGGAGGAGCTGGAAATCGATTCAGATATAATCATCGCATCTGGCGGTAGTGCTGGTGTCGGGATACCTGCGGACGTTAAGGGTCTGATACCGGAGCTGTCGCGGACCACGATAAACGCACCCGCTAGTGACGTGGATGACTACCACGAAGCCATGACGCCGCAGACCAAGCGCAGTACGGAGACGCTCAGGAGCACTGTCACCGAGGGCGAGCCTGCCGCGTGCGGAAGCAAAGAGAAAAAACAAGAAAGGCCGATGTTCCTCCCGCTGACTGAGGTTGACGAAGACTTCATCAACAAGCAGAGCCCGGCGACGTCGCTGCGGAGACTCACGCGGACGGTGTCGCCGCGGTCGCCGGTGGCCTCGGACAATAACAACACACATGTCGGGTCTAAGCGGATATCGTCACCGCTGCTCAAGAATGCGCCGACGACCCCAAACGCGACGACTGATGCGCACCTGGCCTCGAAGATCAGCTACAACGCTCATCTCGGTAAAGAGCACGTTGTGATCCCGTTCCCATCGAAGGCGGTGCACTTTGAAGGGAACAAGCGTAAGGAGGAGCGCAGAGACTCACGTGAGAGCAGCATATCGCGCCGCAACTCGGTGACCATGGGCATACTACAGTACAAAGCTGACACGTATCAGTAGCTAGCTAATCTCAGTGCATTACAATCTTTATAACTCTAAATGTAAACGGCTTCTCTTACAGCACAATCACGCTCTTCTCCTCGATGAAGGTCTTGTCCCCAGCCTCACCGGCTGGCGCCCCGAAAACCAGTTCAGCGGCAACCTTCCACCCTTCAGGCACCTCGCCAATCTTCTTGAGCGCGTTCTCGACGAACCCGTTGTAGTGCTGCAGGTTAGCGCTCAGCCCGAGCGAGTTGAACACGGACCACGTCTGGATCTGCGCGAACCCGTTGGAGTTGGCTGCCCACACGGGAACCTGGTCCTTGAAGCCGTCAGGCGCGTTGGCGGCGAGACCGTCGACGGTGGGCGCGTGGTCAAAGTAGACAACAGTCCCGTACGCGCCCTTGAACAGCTCAAACTTCGACACCGGCACGGGGAAGTCCTTGAGGCCCGACACCTGCTCGATCACGCTGTCCCAGAGTGCCTCGTGCTTCTTGCCCGTGAGCACGGCGGCCCTCACAGACTGGACGTTGAACGAGGTCGGGGTGTGCTTGACAATCTTGGAAACTATATCCACAATCTCCTCGTCGCCGACGACAGACTCCTTGGACAGCTGGTACACAGTTCTTCTGCTCAGCAGAGGCGCGAGTAAAGTGGCGGCAGTAGACATTGTAGTTGTATTTTGTGGCCTGGTGTTGGTTATGTATCACCAAGAGTAAAAAGGGGATGTGCTGCAGTTTAAATAGCTTGTTCAGCTCGCGCTTCCGTATTTCACGGGTATTCGGCGTTAAGCCACGGTCACCTCACGCTTTTGTGCGACTATGCGACGGAGCAGAGAATTATTAAGCACTCCGGAGCGCGTTACGCTGTGTTGTCCGGATACGGGACACTGCAGCAGGGGGCAGGCAGATGTGTAAGAAATGTGTAATATTTGTAATCGCTAGGTGATTTTGCCGTAGGTGGGAGCACATCTGTTCTGTCTCCGCTTATCTCTCTGTCTGCCTACATACAGCACATCTCGTAATAATGTTACTCCACACTTTTTATTTGTTCTTTTTAACTATATATAAGAAAGAAATGTTTTTGTGTTTTTTCTCCTCAAAATAACCTAGAGATCCATCCTCCCTTCCCTACCTTAACGATATAAAAATATTAGCAAG
Organism: Kuraishia floccosa; assembly: GCA_030567535.1. Taxonomy (NCBI): domain Eukaryota; kingdom Fungi; phylum Ascomycota; class Pichiomycetes; order Pichiales; family Pichiaceae; genus Kuraishia; species Kuraishia floccosa. The sequence continues at coordinate 1,156,408 of JAJLSK010000003.1, forward strand.
CCCTAACTAAATCCTGTAAAATGCAAAAAATACATGTTCTTGTGATAAAAAAACAACAACAAAAAAACGAGAAGCTAATCAGCCCAAAACCTCAGACACTCTCTGTGTGTCGTACTGTGAGTTTTTCTGTGCCTCAATTTTCCTTCTCAGCACTTTTAGTCTATTCCCAATGCTGACCACAAACTTGTCAACCATCACTCTGTCGGCCTGGTCCAGGCGGTCTTTGGAGCTATCGTCCTGCTCCAGGAGCGCCTCGAGCATCCAGATCGCCGTTGAGTACGACAGCTCGCACCCGCTCAGGTCCTCGTTCTTCAGCTCCTTCACGGCCGCGGTGCGGCTCATCTCCAGCGCGCGGTCAAAGATGAGCTTCTCGGCCACCACCTTGTTCGCGGACATACTGGCGTCGATGCCGAGCTGCTCGTTCGCGTTTGCAAGCCGCAGCCTGATGAACTCTGCCTTCTCGAGCGCCTCGTTGAACCTGCTTCTGATCCACTGCACGAGCTCGTTGAGCCGCGGCGATGCCGGTTTGTTGGTCATGTTCAGGTGCCACCACTCGCGCGTGATGTGTATCGCCTTCGCCAGCAGCGACAGAGTCTTGACGTACAGCGCGCTGCCCTCCTCGGCGATCGCCTTCACCATCTGCGGCGGGAGCGGCTCGTTGTTGAAGTTGCCGTCGTCGCCGTCGTCGCCGTCGTCGCCGTCGTCCTCTGCGACAGCCTGCGACGACGGCGGCAGCGGGATCAGCTGGCTGAACTTCACCTCGGCGAACAGTGTCACCGCGTGCGCCTTCGTCGCGAGCGTCTCGAGCTGCTGGATGATGTCCGCGTCCGTGGCGGACGACGAAACCACCATCGGCTGCAGCGCGGCGGCGGCGGCGCCGGCACCAGCACCCCTGCTGCTGCTGTTGCTCGCGCTCCCCTCCGACGACGTCAGCAGAGCCTGGCTCAGCACGTGGGCGCCCACCTCAGGCACCGTCGAGTGTTCGTTAGCCGGCTGCCTGAAGAGCCGTGTCGATGCGAGACCCAGCGCTTTAGTCAGCGCGTTGGTCGGGCTGATCGATATGGGCACCTTGCGGTCGCCGAAGCTGGGTCTCCTGTTTGACGTGTTGGACGAGCTGCGCGAGGACGACGAGTATCTGCGCGCGACACTGGTGGGCGCAGTTGTGGCGCCCGCAGTGGCAACGGCGCTGGCGCCCGTGGGCGACGACGACACCGCGCGCGGCCACGGCCGCACCTGCATCGCGTCTGCACCGGCGCCAGCGTTCTCGAGCTCGTCTGCGAGCGCGTTCACCTCCACGGCCCGCTTCTCAACCACCACGTAGTCCTTCTCGACGATGATGTCGTCCTGAGCGCTCCGCGGGCTGTTCCCGCCCCTGCCGCTGCCGGTGCGGCCGCTGCTGTTGTTGCCGCCGCCGCCGCCGCCCTGCCTCTTCGCGGCGATCGTGTGCTCCACGTTCTCCGGCGCCGGGCTGTTTTTCGTTATGATCTTCTTGATCACCTCGTCGTTCCCCGAGCTCTCGAGCGGTCTCGGTATGTGTGCCGGCGGCGTTCTGTTCCTGCCTGTAATCAGCAGCGAGTCGTTCGGCGACGTGCTCTTGTCTGTTCTCTGCGACGTGTTCGCGGCGGGCTCCTCGTCGGCAGCGTCAGAGTCCTGTGCGCCCGCGGCGCGCGCGCGCCCCGCGGGCAGGTACTCGCTGATGAACAGGTTCTCGTCGAGGTTCGCCTTCGACACGTCGAGCGGCTGGTCGGCGCACTCGAGGTCAGACACGATCAGCGGGTCGCTGAAAAACTCCTGGAAGCCGATGCGCTCGGTGGGCTTCGACTTCAGCAGGCCGCAGATCAGCCGCATCACGTCCTCGGGCACCTGAGCAACGCTCGGAAACGGTATCTTGTCCTTGCCCTTTTCTATCTTCTTCACGAGCTCAACGTGGTTTTTGGCTCTGAACGGCGGTCTTCCGACCGACATCTCGTAGAGCACCGCGCCGACCGACCACAGGTCTGCCTTAGCGTTGTACTTCTCGTACACGAGGATCTCCGGCGCCATGTACAGCGGAGACCCGCACAGCGTTTCCGCCATCGACGTTGACGGCAGGAACCGCGCAAAGCCAAAGTCAGCGATTTTCAGCACCGGCAGCTCCCACAGCCCCCTGTAGCCCTTTTCGTCAAAGTCTGCTCTCGAGCGCACGGGCGGCGACAGCAGCAGGTTCTGCGGCTTGATGTCTCTGTGCACGAGGTTCTGCTCTCTGAGAAACTCGAGCGCGGACGCGAGCTGCTTCAAAAAATTAACCACCAGCGTCCTGTGCAGCCCGCGGCTCTCTGGCGGCGACGGGTACCGCTCGAGGATCGACGCAATGAGCGGGTGTGTCTTCACGAGCTCGTCGCGCTTCCTGATGAAATACGAGAGGTCGCCGAGCGAGCAGTACTCCATGAAAAGATTAAAGTGGTGCGTCGTTCGCTGGCAGTCGAGCAGACACACAATGTGCGGGTGTTTCAGGTTCTTCAGAATAGAGATCTCAATCTCGAGGTTCTCCATCAGCTTCCTGTTTCTGAGCCGCGAGATGAACACCGCCTTCATCGCCACCGGCTGGCCGGTTTTCTTGTTGTATCCCTTGTACACGTTCGCGAACGAGCCCCTCCCTATCTCAGCGCCAACCGTGTATCCGCTCACGCTCTCGGGCGCGTCGCTGTTCTTAGCGAGCGACAGCGAAGTCATACTCCTCTATGCTGTTAAACGCGTATAGAAATGCAGACCACCAAAGGAAGTGTCCGTGTGTATGTGTGTGTGTGTGTGTGTGAGTGTGTGAGTGTGCGCCGTATAACAAGGCCCCAACCCATCAAATGTGAGTACGCCACAGAGTAACCAGTACGCGCAGTGGAAACCCGTGAGTAGATGACTAATCTGTAGTGGTATCGGTATACCCGACCGGAGTACTTTACAGAGTGAGTAATCCCTTAGTGGGTGTGTGTGTGTGTGTGTGTGTATAGCAGCAGCAGACAGACCACCTCACTCCCCGATAGATAAGTAGAGCGGCAAAACCAGTAATCTCAGAATATAACCAAAAATCCAATCAGATATATCCCAGACACACGTTCTATATACCTCCTCGCGCAACCAGACACCGCTCTTCCCAGATGTGCACACGCGCTGGCTCTTCCACCTGTAGCTAAAAGAGATAAGGAGAGCCCAAGAGGCAAACTGAGATAATAAGAGGCGCGGGTAGTGTACCCACCAAAAGAGGGTGAGGTTTACCGCTATCAGCCGCTGGGAGGGCCACAAGGGGGGGAGGACTACTCGCGCGCTTGCGCTGCGTCTACACTGTGTGTGTGTGTGTGTGTGTGTTATATAACTATACTAGTGACACCCCCGCACCCGGTAACAGACACACAGCCTGTCCCCTCTTGAGCGCGCGCTCTCCCTCGCGACGCCCAGCAGTGTGACTAATAGCAGCTGCTGTGTCACAGCGCGTGAATCATTCCCCGTGACCTCAACCAGTCGGTGGTGTTACCCTGCTGTTTCACAACTGGGCTCTCCCGCGGGCTTTCCCGATTCGGGTATTTGTAAATAGTGTGAATAGTGCAGTGCACTGCTCAAGAGAAGAGGCCAGCTGCCCGCTGTGCGCGGCGACTGCGACGGCGACAGCGACAGACGCGGTGTTCTGCTCTGGTGTCTCAGCAGAACAGGAAATATCTGTGTGTCTCGGGAAGGCAGCTGGCTTATTTAAACGGCGCTTGTGTTCTGTCTTGTGGGGCAGTTTTTTTGGCTTGTCCACAGGATCTGCTATATACAGGTGTGTGCTTTTGACGTGACACAAACAGAAGAGGAGAGACTGAGTTATTCTATATATACAGCCTTACGGAAGAGCGCTATACTGCCGTCACCGTATAACTATGTGGTGAGTGGCGCTTTGTTTTTGTGCGCGGAGCATCTGGTATTAATCTATTTATAGTGGGATCTTTGGCTACGTCAACTACCTCGTGGAGAAGACGCGGGGAGAAATCACAGACACTTTGCTCGAGGGACTGTCGAGACTGGAGTACAGGGGATATGACTCTGCCGGGCTCGCTGTAGACGGCGACCGCGACGGCGAGACGTTCATCTTCCGCCAGCCGGGGAAGGTGGCTGCGCTGAGGGCGGAGATTGAGGCCCAGCACGTGGACATGGAGCGCACCTTCTCGAGCCACGTCGGGATCGCGCACACCAGGTGGGCCACGCACGGCGGTGTGAGTGTGGTGAACTGCCACCCGCACAGGTCGGACCCGGCAAACGAGTTTGTGGTGGTGCACAACGGGATCATCACAAACTACGGCAGTCTCAAGACGCTGCTCGAGGGGAAGGGGTTTGTGTTTGAGTCGGCTACCGACACCGAGTGCATTGCGAAGCTGTTCAAACACGTCTACGACACGAACCTCGCTGACGGGAACGAGCTGGACTTCAACGAGCTGATGAAGCTGGTACTGGTGGACCTGCAAGGGTCGTACGGCCTGCTGGTGCGCTCGTCGCACTACCCGGGCGAGATTGTCGGAACCAGAAAGGGGTCGCCCCTGCTGGTGGGCGTCAAGACTGAGCGGAAGCTGAAGGTGGATGTCGTGGATGTGGAGTTCCCCGACGACGCTGGCGCCAGCAGCGCGAGCGCGTTCGCAGCGGGCTCGCTAGCGGTGCCGCACGCTAACGGCACGGCCGCGAGAGCCAACGGCGCGGCGGCGAACGGCTCCCAGCAGCTGCTGCCGATCGCGCCGGGCGCACACAGCTTCCACACCTCGCAGTCGAGGGCGTTCCTCTCGGACGACGGCGTCCCGATACCGGTGGAGTTCTTCTTCTCGTCCGACTCGTCGTCGGTCGTGAAGCACACCAAGAAGGTGCTCTACCTCGAGGACGACGACATCGCACACATCTACAACGGCGAGCTGCACATACACAGAGCCACCAGAGACGCCAAGATGTCGTCGACGCGGTCGATCCAGACGTTAGAGCTAGAGCTCGAGGAGATCATGCTGGGGCCGTACAAGCACTTTATGCAGAAGGAGATCTTTGAGCAGCCAGACTCAACGTTCAACACCATGCGCGGGCGAATCAACTTTGAGAACCACGTTGTCACGCTGGGCGGCCTGCAGGACTACATCCCCACCATCAGGCGCTGCAGACGCATTGTGATGATTGCGTGCGGGACGTCGTACCACTCGTGTCTCGCGACGCGCTCGATCTTTGAGGAGCTCACACAGATACCCATCACCGTCGAGCTCGCGTCTGACTTCCTCGACCGCAAGTCGCCCGTGTTCAGAGACGACACGTGCATCTTTGTGTCGCAGTCGGGCGAGACGGCTGACACGCTGATGGCGCTGAAGTACTGCAGGGACCGCGGCGCAGTCACGCTCGGCATAGTGAACTCTGTCGGGTCGAGCATGTCGCGCGGCACCGACTGCGGCGTGCACATCAACGCGGGGCCAGAGATTGGCGTCGCCTCCACGAAGGCGTACACGTCGCAGTTCATCGCGCTCGTGATGGTGGCGCTCTCGCTGTCGAGCGACTCGCTCTCAAAGTCCGAGCGCCACAGACAGATCATCGACGGCCTCAAGGAGATCCCGCGCCAGATCCAGCAGGTGCTGCAGCTCGAGGGCCCCATCAAAACGCTCTGCGACACCGTGCTGAAGGACCAGAAGTCGCTGCTGCTGCTCGGGCGCGGGTTCCAGTACGCGACCGCGCTCGAGGGCGCGCTGAAAATCAAGGAGATCTCCTACATGCACTCGGAGGGTGTGCTCGCGGGAGAGCTGAAGCACGGCGTGCTCGCGCTCGTTGACGACGAGCTGCCCATCATCGCGCTCGCCACGAAGGACTCGCTCTTTGCACAGGTGCAGTCGGCGATATCGCAGGTGACCGCGCGCGACGGGCGCCCGATCATCATCTGCAACGAAGGGCAGGAGGTGGTGGGCGACGGCCTCGCGCTCGCAACGCTGCGTGTCCCGCTGACGGTGGACTGTCTCCAAGGACTGCTGAACATTGTTCCGCTGCAGCTGATAAGCTACTGGCTTGCTGTGAACAAGGGCATCAACGTTGACTTCCCGCGTAACCTGGCAAAGTCCGTCACCGTGTCGTGATGCGATACCCGTGTCTCTCTCTCTGCCGCTCTGCTTTTCTATTTCTTTTACTGCGTGATGTTTCTTGAAAAATGTTTTTTTTTTGTTTTGTAATAAACGGATTATTTATAGATAGTGGTGGTTGCGCAGCCACTCCTCTACCTCCGGGCTGTCCCGCTCAACCCACTTTGCGTTTATCTCAATCTGGTCGAGCGACTGCTTCAGCGACCGCGCGAACGCGGACACGTCTTTGTCGCTGAAGAAGGCCGCGATCTCCTCTGCGGCGGCGGCGCTCGCAAACGCGTTGAAGCTCGTCTTGATGAACCTGTCAAAGACGACGGTGTTCTCCGCGAGCCGCTCGCTGATGGCGGCGTAGTGCTCAAATATGTAGTGCAGGAAGCGCCACCGCGCCGCCGGGTTCGCCGCGAGACTCGCAGACAAAAAGTGCAGGTCCATGGCGGGGACGTGAGGGCTGTCGCACAGCGCCACGGCGGTGTCGATGAGCGCTGCGCTGCGCGCCGCGCCGAGACACGAGAGCGCGATCTCGCGCGCGTCCAGCGACGACGGCTCGCGCACCTCGTCGAGGACGCGCTCCACGGCCGCGGCGTCCACGTCCGCCTGCGCCAGCACGGTGCTGAAGATCGCCTTTCTGGTCGACGGCGAGATCTGCGCGCTCTTCGGGTCGCGCGCAAACGCCGCGAAGCGCGCCTGCGACTCCGCGACAACGCCGTCTATCCCCGCGAGTCCCGCAGCCAGCAGCAGCGACGACCGCAGCGTATCGGCAGACAGCGGCTCGCCCGGCGCCGGCTCGAACCCGATCCTCGCAACCGCCCGGGCGTACAGGTGGCGCGTGAACTGGCGCAACCCGCGCCTCACCGGCTCCGGCTGCTCGAACCACGCCGAAGTCACGCTGTTGACGGCGCTGATGATCTGCAGCCACACCACGGTGTCGAGCTCGTCTGTGAACGATAGCAGCAGCGAGAGCAGGCTCGCGGTGGAGCTGAGGCCGGCAACGGTGGTGGCGGCGACATCGGCAATCAGCCCAACTCTGTCGTTCTTCGACAGCCACGCCAGATTTGCGGAGATGCGCGCGAGCAGCGGCTCGTCGTACAGCACCCTGTAGACACCGATGCAGTCCTTGTTGAGCTTGAAGAAAGCGCCCTCCGGCACATCGAACTCCCCCGATCTGACTGCGTTCAGCACCGGCTCGCCAGCGAGCTGAGCGTCGCCCAGCACGAGAAGCGGCACCCACCACAGCGTCTCGTTCTCGGCAGCCGTGGCGTCTCCCGACGCAATGAACCTGTTCTGCGTGACTGAAACACCACCTGCACCGCTCTCAACCTTGAGGTACGGAAACCCGGGTTTCTTGATCCATGGCGCCATGAACGCCTCCACGTCCTGGCCACTCACATCGGATATCCCCTTCCACAGGTCTATGGTTTTCGCGTTGCCAAACTTGTTATCCTTCAGGTAGCGTGACACGCCCTTGAGGAACACGTCCTGCCCCAGCGTCGAGCTCAGCATCCTAATGACGCTCGCACCCTTGAGGTAGGAGATGTGGTCAAAGACCTGGTCTATCTCGAGCGCCGAGAACACCTCAACCTCGATGGCGTGCGTGTTCCGCAGGGAGTCCAGGTTCAGCGCCGTCTGCAGGTACTCTGTCGAGAAGCTCGAAAACACGTCCCACTCAGGGTAGATGTGGTCCACGGCGAGCGTCCCGACCCAGGTTGCAAAGCCCTCGTTCAGCCACAGCTCGCTCCACCAGTCCATGGTCACCAGGTTCCCAAACCACTGGTGCGCGATCTCGTGCGACACCACGTACGCCACCCTCTGCTTGTACTTCGGGTCTGACGTCTCAGCATCAAACAGCAGCGCCGTCGCTCGGAAAGTACACAGCCCAAAGTTCTCCATCGCGTTGCAGGAAAAGTTCGGCACCGTCAGCAGGTCGAGCTTCGGCAGCACGTAGTCAATGTCGAAAATCTCTGAAAAGTAGTCCACCGCCTTGGCGGCAACCTCGAGCGCGAACCGGCCCTGCTCCTTCGCACCCTCGGTGGTGTACACCCTCACAGGGATGGGCGCACCGTTGTAGGACTTGGCGGTGTGGGTCTGGATGTACTCGAACTCGCCGATCGCCCACGCCAGCAGGTATGTGCTCATGACCGGGGTCGTCGCAAACGTCACAGCCTTCAGGTCTCCGGAAGCTGCAGAGGTGCCGCCCTTCTTGCCGTCGTCGAGCGTCTTGGACGACACGACGGGCATGTTACTCAGCACGTCGAGGTGCGCGTCTGCGACTATCGTCAGGTCAAACGCCGCCTTGCGGTTGGGTTCGTCGAGACAGGGGAACGCTCTCCGCGCGTCCGTCGCCTCAAACTGCGTCGAGAGCATCATCTTCTCGCCCGACGCAGTCTTGTAGGACGACCTGTAGAACCCGGCCATGTTCGACTGCAGCAGTCCCTTGTAGTCAATGGTCACCAGCAGCGTACCCGCCGACACTTTGGCGCCGAGCCGAATGGCGACCGTGTCGTTCCGCAAATCAGCAGGCGCAAACTCGGCCGCGAGCTGCTCCTCCGACTTGTTTACGCTCAGCCTCGCGTCTACGCTGACCAGCGTCAGGTCTCTCGCGTTCAGCACCAGCTCCGCGGCCGTCTCCACCACACTCAGCTCAATTGCCACTGTCCCCGCATACGTGCCCCTTTCGGCATCAATGTCGTAGATCTTCAGGCCATAGTGCACAGGCACAAGCGCAGTGGGCAGTGAATCGCGCTTACCCGTCATCGCTCTGTCGTCAGCTCCCCGTCTCTTGCCTGCTGCTGCTGCTGCTGTTGCTGTTACACGTTTGCGTTTTGTCCTTACACTATATTAGATTAGATTACGCCAACCGACTCCAGGATGCCTGTGAAGCGGGACTCCAGTCCGTGGACTGGCCCGCAGAGCAGCGCCGATAGCTGAGACGCAAGTGCGGACTCGTGCTGTGCCGCTTCGGACTTGTGCGACACGAGCACGCTAACCACTCTGGTCAGGTCGCATATCAGCAGGAGCGTGAGCGTGTCGTGTAAGTGTATTTTCACCTTTGTGCAGTTCAGATCGTGCTCGAGCGCACTGGGAGGTGACAGCTGGGCCCGCACGCGCTCGATGGTGTTGACTTTGTGCTGTAGATGCACCAGGTGCGCGCGCACCTCCTTCGCGAACCGCGTCATGTCGCTGTTGAGCCACTCTGCCTCTATCGCGCTCAGCGGTATGAATGCCGGCAGCGTGGTCTTCGACACAAACCAGGCGCTGTTCTTTGGGTTCTTGCAGAGTATGACATAGTGCGGGACCATGTACCTGGCCGAGGTGGGGTTGAACACGTCGAAGCGGACCCCCAGATACGAGCCCGGCGTGCTGAACTTTGTCTGGTTCACGGGGAACGCAGTGATCCCATACATGCGGTACAGGTTCTCCAGCAGAACATTGTCTGCCGCCCGCGCGCGCTCCGCGCTCTCAGCAGTGGCGCGCTTGCCGCTGCGTCGCCTCTTGTGCGCCGCCGGCTGCTCCAGAGGCCCGCTGTCCTCGTCCGGCAGCTGCAGGATGCTGTTGATCACGCCGTCGAAAAACTCGTGCTTCGCCGCCTCGGGCATGACCAGGTCCTCAAACGGGTCCGCGACAGCCGGCCGCTTGCCGTTCCGGCGCGCGGAGGCCGCCGGCGCTGCTGCCGCTGCCGGTACCGCGTTCTTGTGTTTCCCCGCTCCCTCGCGCTCGCCTTCCAGCTCCTCCAGGTTCGCCTCCAGGTGCGCCAGCTCCGCCTTCAGCGACGCAATGTCATCCCTGTACGCTTTTATAGTTCCCTGAGACATCGCAGAAGCCCACCACCGCGTTGTCGTCGCTGTTGTTGTTGTTCTTGTTCGCAGCTATCGCTTCGAATGGTTACCGCACCTCCAGTATCAAGACTTTTTTCTCTGACAGAACAACCGGCACAGAGCACAGAGCAGTAAAGCGATGATCCTCATACAGAGAGGTGACCTCGAGAGGCTGAGGACCGAGTTTGGTCTGATGCACCTGCTGTACCACAGGAACTCGAACCAGCACAAGTGCGCGGGGTGGTGGGCGCAGTTCAGCATTCTGCACAGGCGCACGAGACAGCTTCTCGCTCTGCTCCAGGATATCGAGAACGGCAGGGCGCCGAGAGGCAGCGCACAGGGGCTGCGGGAGCTTGAAGTGGACAGGGCGAGAAGGCTCTGCAGGTTCATGGCGACGAAGCTGATCCCGCACTGCTACAGTCAGTTCTACTCGGTGATCGCGCTGGGACAGTTTATCACTCTCGGGTTCACACTCGTGGGACTGCTGTCTGTGGTGTACGCGGTGGTGCTGCCCATAAGTGGGGTGGAGGAGGCCAGAGGTCTGAGGGTGCTTCGTGCCCTGGACACGGGGGAAACGGCCGCAGAGAGCGAGGTTGATGTGGGCGAGGAGATCACGCCAGCAGAGCGGACGGTGGCGGCGCGAACTCGTGAGGGAACACAAAACGCGCCGAGCGAGGGAGACGCGAAGAGCAGAAAGAAGAAGAGGAAGCTCACACCCACGCCGTCGCCGTCGATCGGCGAGATATTCGGCGACTCGAAAAGCAAAAAGAGCAGAAAGCAGAAAAGGGCAAAGAGCGCCATCGACGATATTTTTGGGTTTTAAGTAAGCAGTGCGCAACAGAGAGCTCTCAACAGCATGGAATAGTAGAACTCGTAGAACCCCCAGTGTCTCGATGCTGTCGCTCCTGGCGGTCCCTCTCTCACAGTTTCGACAGCTGCACGAAAGCATTTTTCTGTCCGCCAGAGCAACGGTGCGGTCGGGGAGAATGATATGACGGACCTCTCAGAGCACTTCCGGCACATGCGGTCGGCGCTCAGCGTTGCTGAGCAGGCGCTGGTGCAGAACGAAGTGCCCATAGGGTGCGTGCTCGTGCGCGCGGGAGCCGTGATAGCTGAGGGCAAGAACTACACTAACGAGTCGCTGTGCGGGATAGAGCACGCTGAGCTGCAGGCAATAAAACAGATACAGGACAAGAGCGCGATCAGAGAGTGCGACCTGTACGTGACCGTGGAGCCGTGCGTCATGTGCGCGTTTGCGCTGCGGCAGGTTGGCGTGAAGCGGGTGTTCTTCGGGTGTGCGAACGATCGGTTTGGCGGCAACGGGTCTGTGTTCAGGGTGCAGCAGGACAGGGACCTGCTCCCAAAGTACTCGTCCTACCCTGGGATACTGAACAGAGAGGCGGTGCTGTTGCTGAGGCGGTTCTACCTCAACGAAAACGGGAAGGCGCCTGCGCCCCAGACTAAGAAGGCGCGGAGACTCGTGGAGGACGAGTTTCCGAAGATCGAGTACGGGAGATACGTCAGCAGAGACGAGTTTGCCGCTGTGTACGGGGAGGAGAGACTGGACGTGTTTGACACCGGCGGTTCGGTGTGTGAGAACACGGACATGCACAAAAAACGGAAACTACACTAGTGCATTTTTTTCTTTTTTCAATAGAATAATTATATGCTCAGATTTTGTTCACTCGTGGTTCGAAAATTCCCGGCTCGTAGTACTAGAGTGCAGCGATTGTGGTAGGACCACCAGCCCGTCCTGTTCTTCCTCCTCGTTACCGCTGTAGCGCGAGTCCAGCTCCTCACTCTCATGGTTTTCGCTCTCGGACTGCTCGCTCTCCGACACGCTCAACCCGTGGCTGAAGCCTGGGACAGAGTCCGCGGTCACGCCTTCGCTGCCAGCGTTCTCGCTCTGCTCTCCCCCTTCAGATGTATCTCTTGCCGCCTCTTCGCCGGCATACACTACACTGCCGCCCTGCTCTCTGACCAGCCTTTCCTCCTCGCTTCTCTCCTCCACCTTCTTCAGCTGCTCCTCTATGATTTTGTTGTTTTCTGTAACGTCCTCATGTTTGAACAGGTCATCGTCTGCCTTGAGTTTAGGCACGATCGGGATGTTTTTCGCTGTCTCGTCGTGGCCCACAACCTCAGCGTCGTTTTTGACATTGATTCCAGAGTCATCGTCGCCAAAACCCTCCTCAGCCCCAAACTCCGCCTCTGGGTTGAGACTTGCTGCACTCCAGTTGCTCACTAGGTCGTTGTAGTACTGAGAGTAGTACCGGCTCAGATCCGTCAGGCCGTCGGTGACCTCGCTCTCTTTGATTTTCTCAAACACCTCGTACTCGCCAAGAACATCCCGCTCAAAGGCCTGCAGAATCTCCATGGTGGTCTTCACCTCCTTCTCCAAACCGGTTATCTTTATGTTCAGCTTGGCAATCTTGTCGTTTGTGGAGTTCCCAGAGCTGCTAGTGTGGGAAAACCCAGTCGTCAGCGACTCGATTTTCTTGGAGAGGAACCCGATCGCTCCTTCCGAAGATAAGCTGCCGCCGTTTATCAGGATACTCTTATCGGACTTCATCTTACTGAGATAGCCCGTCAGGCTCTCATAGTCTAAGAGCTTGGAGTCCTTCAGTTTTATCGTCGCCTTCAGCTGCGTGATGTAGTGGTCGAGGTCCTTCAACGATGTTAGATACTTCAGATCCAGTTGCGTCGTGAGCTTGTTTGTCGAGTCGGAAAACAAGCCGAGGTTCCCAGAGAAGGACTTAATTTGCTGAGATATAGAGCCGTCGAGCTCCTTCTGCTCTGTCGATCTCTTTGCACCGCTTTCGTTCGCGTCTTCGGCAAACAGCAGTCTGTCAAGCTTCATGAACTCGTCACCGAGCTTTGTAAAGTCCTCAGACAGATCTGTCTGCTTCTTCAATATCTTTTGGTAGATTCTGTCGATCTTATTCAAATTCTCCTGTAATTTGTTGGCCTTATCTAAAATCTCCTGAAACTCTTTTGCATTCTTTGTCTGTGTGGTTGGCTTTTTGAAAGCATTCATAATGTAGTCAGAAATTATATCCAGATTCTCACTCTGACCCGCGCCCGCGGTGTGACCGTTGGCACTCGCTCCGCTCTCGATATTACTGGCCGACGACGCGACTGCAGAGCCCCCTCCGTTACTGATTTTCAGCTTCTGCTTGAAGGTGTTCCAGTAGTCGGTATCCTCCAAGAACACGTGGTAGACCGTCGACGTTCTCAGTTTCGGGTGTTTAGATATTCTATCTAGAAACGTCTGCAGAGCAACGCTTCTCTTGCTGGTGAAGTGTTCTCCGAACCTGTCGCCCTTCACATACTCCAGGCGCTGCTTGTTTGGAAGCGGTGGCACAACACACGTGGGAAAGTCGCTGAACAAGCACTGATACAGAAAGTTGAAGTCTGAGAACCGCCTCCGAGTTGTCAGGTGCTTCGACTGGAACGCCGGGTTGCTTGTCACTGTCTCCACAAGGTACGAGATATAGTGGCTCTGCCCATCATACTCTTTAAGAGGCTTACTCACTACCGAGTGGATATCTCCGCCGTCTTCTCCGCCAGCTGCGGGGTCGCTTTCGGCCTCCTCGCCTGCTCCCCCTTTGTCGGAATGGAAGAACGCGGCGCCCCCTATCGCATGCGAGCCCTCATCCGGATCATCATCTTCGCCGCTGTGCTTCCCAATCCTCGTCGCTGCCACTGAATCAGATCCCGCCAACTGCTCGTGGTGAGTGCTGTCATCTAGACTATCTAGCGCTGGCTGATCTGCGACACCTTCAGGAAGTACGTGATCTTCCCCGTCCCAGCTTGCAGCCCCGAATTCGTCCGTCATTTCTCGCTCCCCAAATCCCTTAAATGCTCAGCCTATAAGCTATCTCAGCAGTTAGAAAAGTGTGTAACCGTGTCTGTTATCTCCTATCGTGGTACCTCTGCTCGTTCTCTTTCGGTTGCTCTCGGGCACCCGGTCAGCGCCGAAAAGAAACAGTTACAAGGGCAGCCGCTGGTACACGTGCGCACTGACTTAGGCTCAGACCGAAAACACTTATTCAATTGGCTTGCCTCAGCTCTCCCTGCTTGTAGCGCTCTGTCCCGGCCACCACCGCCGGCTGCGTTTGTCCAGAGTGGCGCACAGTTGAGCCATCCACTCACCACTACACACAGGTCGATCAAATTACACACTATTAAAAATATTTCTACGCTGTGTCCAGCAGATAGTTGGTGGCATCTTCCAGATTCCACCCTTTCTCCGCGAGTGCGTCGACGGCCGCCTGCTGCGAAAATCCCATCCCCACAAGCTCCTCGATGGCCAGCTCGTGAGCCTGGCTGAATCCCTCCTGCTCTGTCGCCTGAGGGGCCTCCTGCGGTTCGCGTGCGGGCTCAGCATCACTGGTGCTGAAGCTCTGTGGCTCTTCGGGCGCAGCAGTTGCATTGCCAAACCCTGCGAAGATCTGCTCCCACTCGTCGTTACCGCCGCTCGCGCCAGTCTCCGCTCCGCCCTCAGGGGCAGCGGGAAGAGCGTCAGCAAACTCATCATGCTCGGCTCCAAAGAAGTTTGCATTGGCAAAATCGTTGCCAAAGTCTGTAAACTCAGCAGTGGTGTCATTGTTGAAGGAGTCCTCGACCGGAGCCTCCTGCAAGCCTGCAAAGTCGTCAAATGCGTCGTCGCCAGAGGCTGCAGCAGCAGCCGCTGGTGCTTGCGAAAGAGCAGGAACAGACTTATCCTGCGATGGGAACTCCTCGTGGCCTTCCGGAGCAGCCGCCTCGAGCCCTTCAAAAGCCTCGTCAAATTCATCAGCCGGCGCTCCTTCAACAGTAGCTGAGCTGTCAGAATGGGCAGTCTCAGAGGGGACAAAAACCACCTCAGATCCAGGTTCAAACTCTGGTGACTGTTCCGCTGCGGTAGCAGCACTCTTTGGAGCGCTAACAGGAACTTCGAAACCAGAATTCGTATCATGGTACTCCTCCTCATCGGAGCTCGAAGGAGTTATGGACGGCGGGCTAGTCGCGGCAGCTGCTCCTGTAATGTGCTTCTTAGCTGTCGGGTCGTCAACCTCCTCGTCATCAGAAGAAGAGTCTGAAAACTCAGCCTGTTTGGACGCTTCAGCCTGGGGCTCTGCCGCCGCCTCTGGCGTCCCGCTTATCGTGGTACCCCAGCCACCTGGGACATTTGCCGCTGTCTCAGCCTCTGCAGCTTTTGCCCCAGGAACTTCCTCCTCAGCTGCGAGGAGAGTCTGAGCAGTGCTGTCACTCGAAGAGGGCACAGGGACCGGACTCTCTGCGGCTGTTTCGGCTTCCGCTCTTTCAGATTTGCCCACAAGCGAGCCCTTTTCTCCGTCGTCTTCCTCGATGGTTGCACTCTCATCGGCCTCGACAATCTCGAACGAACCAATTCCAGACGACGACGATTGGGTCCCCTCCAGGTCCTTTTCTTCTCCGACAGTGGTGCTGTCTGTGCCGGCCGTAGAGATTGACTGGTTCTGGCTACCATTAGTCGCTTCCTGGTAGTCCGGCAACGCTTGTTTGTCAAAGCCCTTAATTTCATCTCCCGGTCTAACTCCCAACACCTCTGTGGATGTAGTCTCCGCAATAGTAGCAGATGGAGACGACGGGCGAGATGACGGAACCTCAAAGTCGCCTCTCACTGACATGGGTGCGTTGTTCTGAACGCTCGACGTGGTCGAGTGTGGTCTGTTGAAAGGCAGGGTGAAAGGTGTGGCACTGTGGCCACCCTGGTTGTACTGAAAGTCTGAAGTAGGCGGTGAGCTTCCAGGAGTATCAGTGACTCTTTCGGTGGACGCACCCACAGTGTTAGTTGGAGATCCTGCGCTGAAATCACGAGGATAAGCAGCTGCTTTGTTTGAAGATGCAACGTTGAACTCATTAAGGTCCAGCGGCTGAGAGGGCAGTTCATCGGCTGGCTGCTGTGCAGAAGCTGCAGCCTGCCCTGAGCTGGACGCAGTTGCAGAGATGCCAGCTATTCCAGCGACAGAAGCAATCCCCGCCCCCAGAGCGGCTGCAACAGCTGCCTTGGTTCCGGAATGTGACGAAGTGTCTGCTGCACCACTGCCACGGTCGACAGCAGTTGGAGCTGCGGCTAACGCCGCAGTCGCGCTGTGAAGTTCGCCCTTCAGCTTTGAAACTTCGCTATTCAAGCTGTCATGCTTACGGGTCAACTGCACGGTTGCGGAAGCTTTCGTGGTGAGCTCTGACTTGACATTCTGTAGCTGTTCAACTAGCTGAATCTTCTCTTCCTGTAGTTGCATGTGTCTAGCCTGTAGTTCCTGGTTCTTCAACTCCGTGTCCTGTATAGACTGCTCTAACTCCGCAATTTCCATATTTGCTTTCTGGCTCTCCGCTTCAGCCACGCCAACCTGTTGTTTTGTCACGTTCAGCAGGTTGGTGGACTGCTTGAGCTGCTTGCTCAGAGCCTCTACGCGCTCTTTGCTCTCGGCGTTCTGAGCGTTCAGAGAAACCAGTTGTTCTTTCAAAGCCTGGTTTTCCTTGAGCGAGATGTCGGCCTGCTCCTGCAACTGCTGCAGCTTTGTCTGCTCGGCGTGGTAGCTTGCTTCTGCCAGCGAGGTTTCCTGTCTCATGTTTTCTGTTTCCTGTCTAGCCTGTGTCAATATCCCCTCAACTTCCGTGACCTGCTCCATCTCTTTGTTGTGCAGTGCTCTCAGGTTCGTCAGTTTCCCTTCAATGTCCGTTTTCAACTTCAAGATTCTCTGCAGCTCGTCATTCGCCTTCTCGCGTTTCTCGTTGAGTAGCGAGGTCTGGTTGCTAAGCGAAGACACCTGGTTGGACACATTCGCTATGTCTGTAGTCGCCTTCGACAGCTTCCCGGAGATCTCCGGATCTGCATCTGCAAGCAAGTCGTTATTCACCGGCGGCTGCTGAGGCTGTTGGGGAGGAGGGCTTGTCTGGAACGACACCTGTCTAGCCGCTGTCTGAGGCCGCTGCTGTTGTTGCGCAGTAGGGACAGACTGTGCGCTATAGTTTCTAATGGCATCGTAGTTTGGTCTCGATTGAGCAGTCGCTGCGGTGCCAAACTGAGGTTTTTGCTCCCGTCCTGGAACGGCCGGTGCTTGTTTGGTTTGCGGGGCTGAAACCTCCTTCTCCTCATCTGACTCTTCCAAAAGCGAAGGCCCGTCCTTGGCCCTAGCCTCCTGCTCTCTCTCCTTTTGCAGCATCTGCTGTCCAAAGCTCGAAGACGGCACAAACGGAGCCCTGCCTCCCGTAGAAACTGGTGCCAAGCTGGACTGCCTTTTTTCAGGCTGTGACGCACCCTGAAAAGCAGGCTGTGGCGAACCTCTGGTGGCACCTGACGGAACCGGCAGCGGAGACGCACTGCTAGGCGATGGTTGCGGCGCTGAGAAAATATCTTTCAGACCGGCAAGATCCTCTAGAGCTGAGGTACGCGCCTGGGGCGCTGACTGGCGCGCTTGGTATGCAGGCGCTGGCTGCCCTCCCTTTGCGCTCTCTATCAAGCTTTCAGGCACAACGTCTGGCAGGGGATAACCCTGGATCTTCCGGTTCACCAGGTACAGAGCGATGGCAAATTCCTGCTTCGTGAACTCGCCTGTGTTTTCGATGTCGGCGAGATCCCACACGGTTGCGAGCACATCCTGGCCCAGTTTCGAGGTCATGAGGAACCCAGCCACTTCGCCCGCATCCAGGTGACCAACAGATCTCTTGTCGAGACCTTCAAAAATGGAGTCATACTCTCTCTTCTGTTCTGGTGTAACAACTAGGCCGCTGCTCGCCGGTGGAGGTGGCGGGGAAGGCTGCGATGGCACCCTCTTCGGAGCACTCTGGGGCGGCTGCACCACTCCAGAGCTCGTCCTCCCGACCGGCTGTGCCTGGCCTGTTGACGACCTCGAGAGAGGCTGTATGCTCAGATTGGCCATGTCCCAGATGGACTGTGGGAGCTGCTCCGGAATTGCTTTGACAGCACCGCTCAAGACAGTCTGAATGAGGTGCATAGCCACAATGAACTCTGGCTTGCTCAGCTTCCCCGCATCCTGTCTGTCAGCCAGACTCCATATCTGGCCCAGCACGGGAGTGGGCAGCTTCGCTTTCAGGAAAATGTTCTTAGCCTGCTCGCCAGCTAATATACCGTTTGGCGCAGCGCGCTCAAACATCTGGCCAAACTTGGTCACGTCCGCCGCCGTGAGCAATGGAAACGCCTGACCGATAAAAGACCCAGTCACTGGCGACACTATGCTTGGCGTTCTCTGCGGTGTTATGGAAGCCGAAGAAGCGGTGCGCGGCTGTGGCGCACTCTGCGGGATTTGGACACCGGACGGAAGCGATGAGAAACGCGGAAGCGCCACGCCTCTGTGTTCCAGTCCGGCCTGCAAAGTCTCGCCCCCCTGAACATGGGCAATGAGTCTCATCGCAACGCTGAAGCCATACTTGGTGAGGAACCCGGTTCCGTTCGGGTCGGCAATGTTCCAGATCTCTCCCAGGATGGGCGGAGGCAATCCGGAGTTCTCCAAAGTCGACCTCGCAGACTCCCCCGTGACGATTCCTAGAGATTCTGGGTCCAAAGCTGCGAATAATTGGCCATAGAATTTCTTCTCAGCCTCTGACAGAGGCTGGCGCAGTTGTTCTGGAGCGGCAAAGCCTGCGACACACACTCCTGTTAGCTCTCAATCCATAGGAAATTCACCGTAAAAATGCTCAAATTGAGCATCCCCGTGGTGGATCCAAACGCGCAATACATACTCTGTGACATATCTGAATAGTCTGAGAAGAGATACCGTAAGCTGGTGAGCTGCGCCTGTTCCGCTCTGCTCGATTCCTCGTTCGTCACAGCGGGGGGTATCAATTGGGTGGTGCACTTGTTTTCTCTTTCTGGAACCTCCTCCGACAGGGCCACTGTCACAAGGGGGGACCGAGAGCTACGTGTGCGTTGCGCTCCCGGTATTCCAGAGGGAGCACTACCGGAGGAGGTGGATAATGGGGGTGTTTCTATTTTCACTGCGGTGCTTTGGGCTCGGATGCGAAAGCAGCGCACTCCCCTCCGGCAGGTTCTATCTGCACGGGACGATAGTGAGTGCAGCTTGCCATGCTCCTAATGCTTGTAGGTGGGAGAGTATTCACATGCTGCCCGCTGCTCTTCGCTGACTCTGTGAGTACATCTGCTCTCGCGGTGGGGCTATGCGTAGGACTACTGTCGCATCCTAACCGGGTAACCCACAAAAAACACGCTCAAAAGGGGTCTCTACAGGGCTTGGGAAGCAAACACACAATACATCAAGCGATGAGAATCAGGAAGTCTGTTCTTCTGGGTATGTCGTATCGTTACTAGAGGACCAATGCGGCCAGTACTAACGAAGAGCGCTTGTGGTGACGTGTGTACTGTCGGCATACCTCGGGTTTGCCAATATCTCGCTCCCAAATGATAAGACGCTCCACTTTACGCTCTTTTTCCTCATGAGCCTGCTGTTCTACTGGGTGTTTGAGTCAACGTCTATGCGGTTCCTGAGGAGCATTACCTTTGTGACGTGTACAATTATAGGCGGGGTTGGGAGCGAGTTCGTACAGGGCATGGTACCACACAGGCAGTTCGACCCTTACGATATTGTTGTGAGTGCAAGATTTCACGGCAGCTGTTCTGAGCTAACATACAGGCGAACTTTGCTGGGTCGGTCACTGCCATTGTCGGGTCTGAGGTGTACAACAGACGGCTGATAAAGAAGAAGAGACACGAGCGCTACGAGAGGCTGCACGACGTTGCGCTGAGAGACCTGGAGAGCCAGGTGCAGGCCGAGCCCGAGCCTGGCGCGCCCGTACCTGCGCCTGCGATGGGAGCTGCGCCCGCGACGAGAGCTGCGCCCGTGCCAGCCTCCGCAGTTGTGAGCGCTCCTTCTAAGACAGAGATGGACATTATCATGTCTGTTGACTGAAGAATTACATAATTATATTGACCTCTTAGTTAGTCTTTGACTTTCTAAAGCTGTCCAGCCCAGAGTTGGGCAGGGGAATCGGGTGGATCGGGAGGTACGAGTTGTCGGGAGTGCTGACACCACTGTACGCGTCGTACCATGCTATGAACGATGTTATAACACCGAGAATTCCACCAGCCTTTGTGCAGTTAGGAGAAGGCGCAAGAGCGCCTATCGCGAGCATCAAGAAAGTCAGATCCAGAAACACAAAGAGCGCGAAAAACGCCACCGTCGACTTCATAGAGCACATCACCAGCATGAACGTAAATATGGTGAACCCTAACAAGAAAAACCCAACAAGTACCTGAAAGTCTCGCTCGTGGCCTATGTACGCGTCCTGCACACCGAACCACGGAATGTAGAACGCCGCGAAGCTCATCCAGAACCCGCCGTACGACGAGAGCGCCAGCGAACCAAACGTGTTCTCCACGGCCATCTCCCACATCCCAGCCAACAGCTGCACGAGACCGCCGTAGAAAATCGCCGGCGCGACTATCCCGACACTCACCTCTATACCCATCGCGCCACTGTTGCACAGAGAGAGCACGAACGTTGTCAGGGCAAAAGCAGAAAGACCCAGCGGCGCAGGATTACCAAACTTGTGCTCCGAGGGTTTGTTGACCGACGGGTTAAGCGTACCTGCGAACGCCCTCATCAGCTCATCTTTGTAGAATTTTTGCCTCCCGATGTGGATGAACTCCGACTCCGCTCCTGAGGTTGTCACTCTGCCGATGCCCCCCAGCTCATGTGGTGTCACGTCGTTGTCGGTGAGAGCTGTGGGAGGCCTGTTCTTGTGGTCGGTGAACTCTGTGTCAATGCTGTGATAGTCGTCGTTGCCGACACCATTCTCCATATCGTGGTGCTCGTACGTGTTTGACATGTTGAATAAATAAGCGCAGAATAAATAGTTGGTAGGCCGAGCGTCAGGTTTCTCGGGCGCCGACCGTAGGTATTATATAGAGATCTGACGGCAGGGTTCGGCTGACTTACAGAGTACAGATGAAGTAGGAGTCCGCTGCTCCGTTTCGCACACCCCATATGATGGTGCCACTGAATGTCGGTCGATAACTCGAACGGAAGCCGACAGAGAGCCTTCCGCCACTGTACGCAGGAAATACGGGCGGGCTTGTAGGTGGCGCAGCGCAGTATTCCAAGCCGAAACAGCCGGTGTACAGTGCTGCTCGGTTGTTCTCCATAGAGACGAGCCCGGTGCGGGGCAGCCTCGACCCAAAGGATGGGGTGTCTCCGGTCTTACATAATACAATTGCACTGAAACAGCGGAAACTACACGAGCACTACCCTCGAAAGTGGGGTAGCAGACAGTAACGGAATCCGATTACCAGCATTTCATTTTTCCGTGTGTGTTAGAGAGCAAGAGAGAGAGCGTGCTGTGTCTTGGTAAATATGGCGAGTACTCCGGCTGTATCTTGTTCTAAGCCGTGTTCTTTCTCTCTCTCTCTCCGCTTAAAAGCGGGCTCTGCCGCGAAATCCACCACGGCTGCCGCCACGGTCTCCGAAGCCGCCACGGCCCCCGAAGCCGCCACGGCCTCCGAAACCAGAGCCACCACGGCTGCTGAACCCACCACGGCCTCCCCTGGCTCCTCCACGACCGCCGCGCGCTCCTCTAGACGCGAAGCCTCCACGACCACCAAAACTGCCACCGCCACCAACAGCCTTGCCCTTTCTCTTAGGCTTCGGTGCGTTCGTCTTCGGCTTCGGTATGAATCTCTCTATGGGCAGCAGCTTGTCCCCACCGATGTAGAACTTGTCACCGTCTTTGAACGACTTGGCCTGCACTCCCTCGGAGGGCTTTATCGTGAAAAACACCTCGTTCATGGGTCCCAGGATCTCGTCCACTTTGCCGACCTGCGTCTTGTTCTCTAGATATATTGGAGCGTTGAAGTACGGTATCTTCTCGTTTATAGACCTGCACACTATGTCTCCCTCGCACGGGTGCAGGAAAAGGCCCATTTCGAGCACAGTGTCCGGGGGACCCTGGTTCAACGAGGGTCCAGTGCGCCCGCCACGGAAACCACCACGGCCTCCTCTCTGAGAAAATCCGCCACGGCCCCTATTCATTATATCTCTGGTCTTCTCGTGTCTCAGCTCTTCCCACAGACGAAAACTTTTTTTTTCTTCAAATCTCATCGTGTGGGTGGTGTTACCCGGAACTTTCAATCTGGAGCGCAGAGACACAGGACGAGACAGAGAGAGATCGTTGCGCCTGGCAAGGGCTGAGATAAGTGTGTTGGAGCGCAATGGGTGCTGTAGAGAAACTGCTGGAGCTGCGGCCGAAGTGGCGGCACGCTAAGCGGGTGAGCAACGAGGTGGTGAAAGAGATGTGTGCGTTGATCGTGGACAGTACAGATGACGCGCTGAGGGAGATGAACAGACTCGGCTACTCAGAGTACCTGTTGAGGTTCTTACACGCAGACGCGACGAGGGAGCATGTTGTCTCGGCGGCGCTGCTGTGCGTTGCGTGTGGCGAGCTTCCTGAGGGGGACAGGCTCAAATGGCTCTTCTTCAGGGTGCTAGCGCTGGACGACAGCACGCTCGTTCCGTTCGTGCAGCTGCTCGTTGCGCGCCTGCATGTGCGCGAGGTGCGCAGACTGTGCGCGCCGCTGTTCTCGATAGCACTGTGGGAGCCTCTGCCTAGGCGGGAGGAGCTGCTCGCGGAGTGCGGGCTTGCCGAGCAGTACGCGGCGCAGAGCGCGAAGTACGAGAGCCTCACCGGCGACGCGAAGGGCGAGGCGTACTTGCAGAGAAGCTGGCTCTACGCGCTGGTGAAAAAGTGCATGAGCGGGACTGTGGAGCCGCAACCGGTGGTTGGGCTGCTGACGGATATAGTGTCGCAGCTGCCCACGCGGCGATTTGCAAATACCCTTCTCAAGGAGATAAACTTCCTGGCGTACATCCCAGAGGACAGCTCTGCGGAGCTGCTGAGGCACTTCATGTTCTACCCGATCGACGACCACACGGGTGCGATCGAGTCGAAGCCACACTCGGATAGGCTGTTCAGCTTACAGAAGCTCGCGTTTGCGAATGACAAACTGGCAGAGTTCGCTCTCGCGAGTCGGAGTAAAGTTTCCATCTCGTTCGACGAGCTGCTCAAGCCGCTGAGCGACGACGAGGTTTTCGATTTATGTCGGAGGCTGCAGATAACTTTTGTGGGGGATCTTCCCTCTCGAGAGACCGCTCTGAGAGCCATCAAAGTCAGGTACGTCGACACCGACGAGCTGCTAGACCTTGCGACAGTGCTCCCCACGGAGTCCTTTGCGGAAGGAGCACTCCCGAAAGTGGGTTCGCAGTACCTGAGTGTGCTGGACTACATATCGAGAGCGCTACTGCTCAAGCGCGCAGAGCTGTTTGCGCTGCTGCAGCTAGAGGTGGAAACCATGCTGCGCCGGCTGGGACCGGTGAGGACGCAGGGCGGATTTGAGGTGACTGGCTCGAGCAGGAAGTGCGAGCTAATCCAGAGCTTTGCCGTGCACGAGACAGAATCGTCGCCGTTCCACGGAGAGCGCGCCAGGTGCGAGGTGGTGCTCGACTTCTCAAATAAGCGGAAACAGTGGGAAGACATAAAGCCCGGCGAGATTGTGTACCTGCTGCGCATAGGCGCGCCTGCAGCGGTGGGAACCTCTAGCCGGCGCATGGGACTGGAGCTCTTCAGGGCGGCTGAGGTTACGCGAATCGGCGAGCCCGTGAAAGTCAGCAGCGGCGAGCGCAGGCGGTCGCTTTTTCTCGACGCACAGCTGGACGGCGGGACGCCTAACTACATCATGAGAAGGGATGCTGACGCGGGAGCAAGGGACAAGCTCGTGCTGGAGCACATACGCGCGCTCGTCTACTCGGGACTGAGATTTCCTCACTGGCTCCACGACTTCTTTCTTGGGTACGGGGACGCAGCGGGCGTTGCGTACTTGAACCAGGAGAACAGGCCGACATCGCTGAGGTGCGATGTTTTTTCGTGCTACGACGACCTGCTGGTGAGCCTCGGAGGGAAGCATGTGGAGATTGCAGAAGCAGGGCGCCCGAAGAAGAAACAGAAGAAGATAGCCACGAGCAGTAGCGCGCCGCCGCCGTATCTGCTAACATTCACGGACGAGAAAGTTATTGTCAAGCATATAAGGGGCGTCGCCGCTGGCGTGACTGCTGTGAAGGAGCAGGTGTCCGCCGTCCTCTCAGGGACATCCACTGGACTCACCGTGGTAAACGGTGCACCAGGGAGCGGGAAGTCCACCTGTGCAGGGCTCGTTGTCGACTCGCTGACGCTGAACTTCCCTGAGGAGCGCACCCTTGTTCTCTCTGCTAACGGTGGCTCTCTGGAAAGCGTACTGAGAGCCGTGAAGAGCCGCCCTGCTGCCGCCGCAGATGCCAGGCTCGTAGACACTCTCCTGCGGGAAGTTGACACGCTTGCTGGCAGCATGGGGGTTGATGGAGCGTACGGTAACGACGCGGACACGGCCATGGTCTTTTATCGAACTTACGTGGAGGCACCGTGGCTGAGGTTTTTGGAGCTAGTCAAGACCGACCCATCCGTGGCAACCATAGAGAGGGAGTTCCCCTTTGGGCCCGCGGACCGCGAAGCAGACTTCAGCGGGTCTCTGGCAGCGTGCGTGGAGAAATATGTGTCGATCTCCTCAACGTTCAAGAAGATTGAGGAGCTCGCACCGCTGAGCGTACTCGCGTCTGAGTCTGAGAAGAGACACTTCTTGGCTACTAGAACGGGGCTAGTGACACTCACCAAGGGCGAAGTGCTGGGTGGCGGCCGGGACGTATGGAGGAACGTGGGGACCGTCCACAGCGTCATAATTGACGACGCTAATCAGTTCACGGAGCTGGAGGTGGTGTCCGCGCTGCTGTCGCTCCCCTTTGGGGACAAGGTCAAGCGGCTGGTGCTGGTGGGCGACGACTCGCAGCTGGCCCCGCAGTCACCTATTGGCTCTCTGAGAAAGCACGGACTGGGAGACTCGCTCTTCGAGAGGTTCACCAGGATGGGCGCCGGGGTTGTGCAGCTGCTCGGACAGCGGAAGATGCGCTCTGAGATAGCGGCACTGCTGGGCGTCGAGAGCAATGTGCCGCGCACGGAGCCGGCAAACGCAGGCCTCAAGAGCGTCTGCAGCTTTGTGGACGTGCCGGACTACAAAGGCGACGGCGAGATAGAGCTCTCGCCCACCGAGTACCAGAACGTGGGCGAGGCCGAGTACGCCGTTGCGCTGTTTCTGTACATGAGGCTGCTCGGGTACCCGTCCGCGTCGATCGCCATTCTGACGCCGTACCTGTCGCAGAAGCACCTGATAGAAGACGTGCTCGGAACGCGGTGTGGGGCCAGCAGGGCAGGCGTGGACGGGAGCGGTGCCCAGTTCCAGTTTGGGTGGCCGACGGTCAGCACCGTGCGCGATTACTACGGGCAGACAACCGACTACGCGATACTGTCACTGGTGAGAACAAGCGCGCCGGGGGGTATCGACAAGAGGCTGCTGGCGACGGCCCTCTCACGGGGAGCGCTCGGGCTGTACGTATTCTGCAGGGCGTCCGTCTTTGACAGCCTCCCGCACGGCCCCGCGCAGGCCCCGCGCAAGCTCGAGGTGGTCACCGGAGAGATGTACGGAAGCGTCTCGCGCGAGGCCTCCGACACAGACACGCCGTCCTACACCATGGAGAGCGTCGAGCACTTTGGGCAGTACGTCTACGAGATGACGAAGACGCGGCGCGAGCGCACGTAGGCGAGTCCAACAGAGAAGAGCTCCTCATCGCCAGAGTCCCCGTAGTGCGCGCACTAGTATATTTTTCTCGCTCAGCAAAGCTGCTGAGGCAAACACGGCAGAGGAGAGGCTCTGAATCCATCACGAACTGGTGCCGCTTTGTATCCAAACAATCTCGTGAGGTACCGATCGTGCTCTCTGTTGTGTGAGAATTGACGGCTGAACAAAATACATAAGGAAATGGGTATGTACATCTGTCGTTCGCTGCGTGGTGTTGGCTCTGTTTCCCCGGTCTGCTGTGTGCTCCACCCCTGCAGGTTTGCTGCTTTCGCAGCTCCCTTCAGGGGACGGGCGAGTTCGCCTCGCGAGTGTGTTTTGTGCCGCTCTTGCTAACATTCCATCTAGGTCCCAAGAAAATGTCTCTTGGCGAGTTCTACTCGGACCAGTCGCTCGGAAGCTCGTGGGCGGATGACGACATAGATGTAAACTCTATATCTGTATCTGTCCCTATAAGGCGCAGACAGAACGATAGCTGGGATACGCATGGGTATGGGGGAAGACAGAGTGGCGGGTACGGCGGCGGAGGGTCGCAGGGCTACTACGGCAACAGGGAGGAGTCACCGGTGATCCCCACGTCGCCGCCGTATATAGCCAAGTTTGCGAACTTGCCCAACTCCACCACGAGGGCGCTTATCGAGGATCTCTTCCAGTCGAGATTTGTGCAGTTCTCGAAGGTGAAGATCCTGCTCGACCCGCACGCGCCGGAGCAGAGGTTCCACGCGAACGGCGCCAGCCACGACCCGAGAAAGTGCGCGTTTGTGCAGTTTGAGTCCCCGCAGGACCTGGGGAAAGCGCTCAAGTGGAAGGATATCTTCCTCGAGAGAATGAGGGTGGTGATAACGGTCGGCGTGTTCCAGGACTTTGCCGACGTGCAGGAGTACAACAAGACACAGGGCTACGACGAGGACGAAGAGGAGCGCAGGCTGGTGGAGGCGCTGCACACGAGAGAGACGCGCCGCCAGGAGCCTCCGCAGCAGCAGCAGCGGCAGTCGAGGTTCTTCAGCAACGGGAGCTCAGTGCACAGCGTCGACAGCGCTCCGCATCCTCCTCCTGCTGCTGCTGCCGCAGCTGCTACTGCTACTACTGCTCCTGCTGCTGCTCCTGCTGCTGAGACGCATGCTCATACAGGGCCGAAGGTGAACCCGTTTGGAGAGGCTAAACCTGTGGACGTTGTCCCCGAGCAGGTTCTCGCCGAGCACCCGCTCTCTCCGGCGCTCAGCCCCGTGCAACAGGCCGCACAGCTTGCACACCCAGCGCAGCCCGCGGAGCCGCACAAGCCCAAGCCCAACCCGTTCGGCCTGGCGAAGCCTATCGACGTGCTTGCAAAACAGCTGGAGATAGACGAGCAGTTGAAGGGCCATTCTCTCAACTCGACCACATTCAGAACGCTCGGCGGAGAGAAGAGCGAGAAGGCAGAGAAGAAGAAGAAGGCTGCTGCTGCAGCGAAAAAGGCGGCGGCTATTGCTGGCGATAGCGGCTCTATGGCTGAGCGGCTTGCACGGAAGTTTCCCGGTGAAGGGTCCGGACCGCCAGAGCGCCCGTCGATCGCGAAGAAGCAGAACGGGAACGGCGCTGATGCCGGGCATGTGGCTGACCTGACAAAGAAAGAGAGCGAGTACTTGCAGGAGCAGGGCGAGGGCACCGAGACGCCGACGGGGCCCGCCGCAGCGGCATCTGCGGAGGGTGGCGTAGGCCGCTCTGGCAGGCGCGGCGGCAGAGGCGAGAGGAGGCTCCGGAGGCTGGAGAGAGAGGAGCGCGGTGAGCTGCCTGCCAGAGGTGGCTCCGGAGGTGGCGGAGCTGTAGGAAGCGGCGGAAGGGGCGGCAGCAGGGGCGGCAGGGGTGGCAGAGGCGGCAGGGGCCGTGCAGATTATGACGGCCGTGCTGAGGCGGGCGATAAAAACGGGAGCTTCGCGGAGAAGAAGTCTGCAGCTGCGCCAGCGGTGAACGGAGCGGAGAAAAGTGAGCGGCGCGCCAGGAGGGAGAGGGAGAGGAGAGAGCGCCCTCCGCGTGCGGCGAGAGAAGAAGGGCAGAAGGACAATGGCAAACCGGATACTTCGTCTGCGGATGGCGCGTCAAGTAGCGCGGGCAATGACGAGGTGTCTTCTAAGAGGTACGAAAAGAGAGCCTCCCGGGGCTCTGAGAGAGGTTCCAGAAGGGACTCAGTCAGGGGCCGCGCGAGAGGTCCTGGCGGCCCGGTGTTCGAGAGCTCAAAATATGTGAGAAAGGACGCGGTGAAGAGCGATGGCGAGAAAGCAGAACAGAAGGCTGAGCGGAAGGCTGAGTCGAAGTCAGAGCCAAAGCCAGAGCAGAAGTCAGAGCAGAAGTCAGAGCACAAATCTGAGTCGAAGTCAGAGCAGAAATCTGAGTCGAAGCCACAGCAGAATGCTGCTGAGTCGAAGCCAGAGCCAAAGCCAGAGCCAAAGCCAGAGCCAAAGCCGGAGCCAAAGCCAGAGTCGAAGCCGGAGCCAAAGCCGGAGCCAAAGCCAGAGTCGAAACCGGAGCCAAAGCCGGAGCCGAAGCCAGAGTCGAAACCGGAGCCAAAGCCAGAGCCAGCTGCGACAACCACGGAGTAGTTTCACATCCCCACGCATGCTAATTAAAAATAAAACTGCTATGACATCGTACTCGTAGATGGAGCGATATGCATTTCCGCTAGACTTTTCTGAGGGAAATGGAAAAAAGAAGAGCTCGCACCCAGGTTCGAACTGGGGACCAACAGATTTGCAATCTGACGCGCTACCACTGTGCCATACGAGCGATTCTACGCGAAGTTCAGGCATTTACACGCCCATACAGGACACTACCTGAGACGAGGCAAACGTTCGAATATCCAGGAACACAGTAGCGTGTTGTGCGGCAAGTAAAAGGCAGACGGTCTTATGGCCGCTGGCTTGTTTTGCTGGTGTTTGGAGGAGTACATCAGATATGCATAAAGGCTGTTGTGCGTATTATTTGGTGGGCTCAAGCAGTTTTAACCTTTTGAGAGGAAAGGAAGAAGAAAAGAAAAAAAAAAACATTAATCGTAACTGTGTTCAGCATTACGCAACTAGGGAGGAGGTATTGGTATTTATTGATTATAGTGTAAAAAAGAGATGTCTAACTCATGTTTCGCGTGCCCCAGGCGCCCAAGTCCCTGACATAGCAGAGCGCGCTCTTTGTGCCACTTACGCGGGACTCCCGCCCGCTATAATATACAAGCCGAGCCACAGCTCCGGCGGTCAGCCAGACGCCACCACCCACTTGGCCCGCTTCTTGGGTATATTCATGCTGAAGATGCACCGGATGACCCAGTTCCACTCAACCACGATGTAGTCCTTCTGCGCCGTCGCTTTGAAGTGGTCGACGAGCGCGCGCTGCTCCTTCAGACAGAGCAGCACGTACGTCGGCACTGCCGGCGACGTGGACACCGCGAGCTGCGCGCGCTCCGACGCCGCGCTGAAGGGCGTGCAGTGCGCGCCGAAGGACTCGAGAATGCGGCCCATCACGTCGAGCCCGCCCGGCAGCTTTGGCGACAGGTTGAACCCGACGCCCGCGAACAGGTGCTCGCCCGTCGCAAAGCGCTCGGCGGCGCGGATCGACAGCACCGCGAGGTTCTCCTCCTTGAGGCTCGCGTTCTCGAACAGCTCGCGCACTTTACTGTCGTGGACAAAGTCCACAAAGTGCGCGAGCTGGTACATCTCTGCCTGTGGCAGCGACGCCTCCGGCGTGTACTCCACGGTCGCATGCTGTGCGACTGCGTCGAGCACGTTATTCAGAAAGCTCTCGTGCAGCAGAAACTGCGGTCCGCGCGAGAGCGCCACGAGGAACTTCTCTGTGCGCATGATGCTCGGCGCGATGATGCAGTTGATCTCGTCTGTCGGTTCCTCAAACACACGTATGCCGAGCTTGTGCAGGTTCTTCACGTCTTTTTTCCGCAGGTCGCGGTCGCACCCGGTTATCACCGCGCGCAGGTCGTAGTGCGCCGTGCTCGCGGGCTTCGGCTTCTTCGCCGTTGCGGCCGCCGCCGCCGCCGCGGCGCCGTCGTCGTGGTCAGCGCGCTTCTTCGCCCTCCGCTCCTCCACCTCCGACGGCAGCAGCACGTCCTTCTGCCTGATCTGCTTCTGGAAAAAATTCAGGTCCTCCATGTTCTCGTGCAGCTTCTGCTGCGCGCGCGACTTGGCCGAGCGCGCGTGGCCGGAGAACTCCCGCAGCACAGACACGTCCAGCTGCGTCTGGCCGATGATCTGCGAGAGGTTGCAGTCCTTCGGCCAGTGCGTGTAGCGCGGGTCGTCCACGTCCTGCACCTCCCAGCGCGCGTAGCTCTCCTCGAGCCACAGGTGGTTCACGATCTTCATCTTGGCCCACTTCGCCGCGGCGTCGTACTTGCGCCCGGCCGGCTTCGCGGCCACGAGGTGCGTGTTCACGGGCTTCAGCGTCTTTGTGAACTTCCCGCCCAGCACCGCGACGAGCTCGGCGAGGTACGGCCGCGAGTCGCCGGTGTAGTTTGTGGCGCTGACCGTGAAGCCGCTGAACGCGCCGAGCCCTTCGCGCGGGTACGGGTAGTGCAGCAGCTTCCGCGTCGGCGAGATCCACGCGCCGTGCGAGTACATCCAGTACACCCAGTTCAGGTTTCCGACGATCAGCCGCCGCCTGACGGCGTCCTGGTACTGCTCGCCGTCGCGGTACTTCCCGACGTAGCAGTCGCCGCTCGCAGCCACCTCCCCGCCGCACGCCGCCACCACCGCCGCGAGCACGTCGAGCGACTTGCCCGACAGCTGCAGGTCGGCGCCGAGCACGAACCGCTTCCCCGCGAGGAACTTGCTCTGCTGCGAGCGCACGTCCACGTCGTCGCCGCGCGCGCCGCTGATGTCGAGGTCCGCCGTGGCGCTCTCTGCGACGCGGCTCTCAAACGACGAGTCGCCGATGGTGGTTGCGTCGAGCACCGACGGCTCCGGCAGCAGGTACGGCGCGTCGTCGACGCGCCGCCGCAGCTTCAGACAGTCATCGATCCACTGCGGCAGCACCACCCTGATCTGCTGCTCGCTGCTCCCGTTGTGGTACTTGGCCACGATGCAGTTCTCGCTCTCCATGTCGGTGCTGATCACGTGCGTCGTCATAACCGTCAGCTGCTCGGTGAACTGCCCGCCCAGCGCCTTGACCGCGCCCTCGAGCACCTCGGTGTCGCTGCCCGCGGGCAGCGTGCCGATGCACAGGAACAGGTCCTTGAAGAAGAGGCGCGGGTCCGGCGAGTACGGCTTCACAGGCTGCAGCCGCGCTGCCGCCACCGACGCGTGCACCCACTGCGCCGTCACCGCGGGCACCATCATGTCCTCGACAAGCAGACTAAAGTCGGCAAAGTCCACGCCGTTCGCGACAACGTGCGAGACGGCACCGAGCGTCTCCAGCGGCAGCGCGGTGTCTGTGTCGCGCGCCACGATCACGCCCTTGTTGGCGTCAACAACACCGTGCGCCACCAGCTCGCGCGTCACTTCTGCTACCTCCGCGGCAGGCAGCCCGGCAGACTCCACTACGAGAAACACAAACCCGGCGAATAGCTTACCCATCTGCGCTTCTTCCCCCGTGCCCGTGAGAGCGAAAACAGCGAGACGCGTCGGTCTCAACAAGGGGAAAGACCAGTGTGCACCACCCGCTGCCAGCCACCGCGCGTGTCAGTAGCAGAGACCCCGTGAGGAGCAACAGGAGCGAGATTCTGTGGAGGAGAGAGAGAGAGAGAGAGAGAGAGAGAGAGATGTCTGAGCCAGAACAGCTGATAGCGCAGGTGAGTTTGTGGGTGTGGGTGTGGTGGGTGGCTGAGTACTGACGCTTTACAGGCTCAAAAGAAGAGCGCGCCCGTGAGCGGGATATCGTCGTTTTTTGGCGGCGGCTCGAGCTACAGGTTCGAGGAGGCGGCGGACCTGTACACACAGGCGGCCAACCTGTATAAGCTGCGGCGGGAGAAGGCGCTGAGTGCAAAGACGTTTGAGAAGGCGTCGGAGCTGCAGATCAAGGCAGACTCGAAGGACGAGGCTGCGAACTCGCTGATAGAGGCGTACAAAGCGTACAAGCAGGAGTCGCCCGCGGACGCGGCGCGGTGTCTGTCGAAGGCGATAGAGTTTTTCGTGCTGAAGGGCCAGTTCAGGCGCGGTGCGAACTTCAAGTTCGATCTCGGCGAGCTGTACGAGCAAGAGCTGGCGGACTACAAGAACGCGATCCTGTCGTTCGAGGAGGCGGGCGAGTGGTATGCGGGCGACTCGGCCGTGTCGCTCGCAAACAAGTGTTTTTTAAAGGCGGCGGACCTGTACTGCCGCGACGAGGTGCAGAACTACCTCGCGGCGGCGGAGATATACGAGCGTGTCGCGAAGGAGTCGGCGAACAACTCGCTCGCCAAGTGGTCGCTCAAGGACTACTTCCTCAAGGCGATTCTGTGCCGGCTCGCGCTGAACGACTACCCGTCGGCGAACGCGCTGCTGTCGCGGTTTGTGTCGTGGGACCCGGCGTTCGAGCGCACGCGCGAGTTTGAGTTTGCCGAGAAGCTGATCGAGGGCGTCAAGGAGGGCGACCCGGACCTGATTGCGACCGCGTCGCGCGAGTTTGACACTACAAGCAGGCTCGACATATTCAAGATCCGGCTGCTGAACAAGATAAAATCCGGGATTAAAGAGTCGCCCGACCTGCCGGAGGACGACCTGACATAAATAATACACCTAGCTACTCTGTCTCGCTGTAGAGCACGCTGTTCGCCGTGCTGATCGGGAGGTCGAGCACGCCGCTCGTCGAGCGCCAGCAGTACGCGTCGGCGTCGTGAGCGCGCACCACGACGGCGGCGTCGTCCACGAGCGAGCGCACGTCGTCGAGCGGCAGCGTCTTCACCTCCGTGTTGTAGAGCGCGAGCGCGACGTACACGTAGCACATCGCCACGAGCACGTACGCGGGCGCGCCGACGGCCCACCAGCGCGACGGGATGTAGTAGACGCCGAGCCTGTGGAGCGCGCTGTCCGAGAGCACCGCCCACAGCGTCCACACCGCGAGGAAGAGCGCCGAGAGCACGTACGACGCGAAACCTTTGTACTCGGCCTGCGAGGTTATGTGCGCAGTCGACACCGTCACGTCCGACTGCCGCGCAAGCAGGTCTGACGCGTCGTCGGCGCTCACGGCGCGCGGGCGCTGCACCAGCGCCGCGAGGTCGAGCCCGGACGCGGACTTGAGCGCGAGGTGGAACGGCAGCAGCGCCGACAGCGACAGCGACGGCGTCGACAGCGAAAACCGCGACAGCCGCTGCGGGCTCTCGTCGTCCGACGACCCGGACACCTCGTCTGACTGCATGCCGTGGGGGAGAAGCGCAGCGCGTGGGGCGACCTGGCGATGTCGCTCTCGCGCAGAGTCGGTGGGTCAGGTGGCGGTGCACTACACTACTACAAAACAGAGCTCCACAGAGGCGCGGTACATTACTCTAACAACAGCTAGCTACTCTAGAGGTGCCTCCCTGGGACGAGCGCGAAGAGCACGCTGAGCGCGGCTGCGACGAGGCAGATTATCGCGAGCACCCACAGCGCGCGCTTCCGCAGCACCTTCTTCACGAACGGCTCGCGCAGCTTCGTGAAGCCGCTGTGCGCCGCGTGCGACTGGCTGTAGCCGAGAAAGACGAGCGCGGGACACACGTTGTAGAGCGCGGACACGATGCAGAACACCGCGAGGAAGAACGGCACCGTCACGACCGCGCGCACGTGGGCCGGGTTCCTGTTGTAGTTGAGGAAGATGAGCGTGTAGCCGATCCAGAACGCAGCAAAGAGGAGGAAGAAGCCGAGATAGAGGCGCACGACGTGCGCCCTGCGCGTGATGTTCGACACCGCCGAGTGTTTCAGAAAGTCCGGGAACGCCTCGTTCTCCATCGCCTTGAACACGTACTCGCGCGCCTCGTCAAACACCTCCGGGTCGTCTCTGCCCTCGTCCTCGAGCGAGCGCCGTATCCTGCGGATGATGTGCTCCGGTATCAGCAGCCGCTTCTCTGCCGAGTCCATGAAGTATGTGAAGAGCAGCTTCTTTGACGACCGCCGCAGCGTCATGCGTGTGACAAACTGGTTGTTCGGGTTCACGCCCGGCGCAGCAGCGGCACCGCCGTTCGAGCGCCGGTAGCTGTCAAACTCCTCCTTGATAAACATCTCGAGCATCTCCGGCCGTATCGTCGACACGCGGCTGCGCTCTGTGTTCTCCGGCTGTGTCTGGAACGTGCGCGCCGTGTACGTCTCGCCCGGCGGCGTGAGCAGCTCTGAGTTCGCCGAGTCGCGCTTGTCAAACACCACCGAGCGTCGGTTCAGGTCGTCGATCTTCGTGTTCACCTCTGTGTCGCTCGTCGAGACGTGTGCCTGGCCGCGCAGGAACGACGACAGCCGGTTGCTGTCGTTGTCCTCGAGGAGACCCTCCTGCATTATCAGGTCGAGCAGCACCGACGACGTCATCGACTGCACCTTCTGCGACGTCCGCGAGTTCTGCGAGTCGCGCGGCCGCGACAGGTCCGGCACGCCTGCCGCAGCAGCAGCTGCGGCGGCCGCGCTCGTGCCGACGCCGCCGGACTGGCTCGACGACGAGTTCGCCTTCACCACCTCAGCCACTTTGTCTGCGTGTCTGATGCGCTCGTTCACGAGCAGCGAGTTCCGCAGTCCGCGCACGTAGTTCTTGCACAGGTTCAGGTGCTGGACGGCGTCGATCCAGAAGTCCAGGTAGTCGATCGCGCGCTGGTTGTCTCTCATGTAGACGTAGAAGGACCACAGGTCCACCGGCGGCTCTGTCTTCCGGTTCAGCACCTCGTACAGCGTCGGCAGCCGGTCGAGGTGGTCCCGCGTGTGCTCGGACACGTTGTTCTCGAGCTCGGTCTGCGCCGCAAAGTTCGACCGCACTTTTCCCTCGTCCATGCCGTTGCTGTTGCGCTCTGTCTCTCTCCTCTTGTTGATCACATTCTGTGTGTCTACATGGCTGGGTTGGGCGGTACACGCCGATATTCTGCTCTGCTACTGCGCTGCCAACTGGGCTGGCCTACTGGGCTGGCATACATCTCTGAGCGCAGCTCACGCACAGCTCACGCAGGCTCCTTGAAGTCTGCGTCGTCGCCCTCGTCCTCGTCATCGTCGCCGCCGTCCTGCTCCTGCTGCAGCTGCTCCTCGACCTTCGAGTAGTCGATCACGCGCCCGCGCGTTCTGCGCGACGTGTTCGTGATGATGTTCGACGAGTCAATCTCCGCGAGGTCGTCGTCGTCGTCCTTCTCGTCCGCGAGCTCTGCGAGCTCGTCGTACTTGTCGTCGTCGGCAGGCTCGTCGTCCGACTTCTCCGACTCCTCCTCCGGCGCGTCGTCGTACTTTCTGCGTCTTTTCTTTTTGTGCGCCTCCTTCGGAGCCTTCGCAGGCGCAGACGCGGCCGCGCGCTCTGCGCCAGTGTCGCTCTTCGCCGGCGCGCTCGCGCTCTCCTGCGCATCCCCCGCTGCGCCAGACCCCCCGCGCTCTGCGGCGGCATTCGCCGCGCCCGCCGCGCCTGCCACAGGCGCCACGCCACCCGCGCCGCTCTCGCCCGCCTCGCTGTCCGCCGCCAGCTTCCGCTTGTCGCCAATCTCCTCCGCCATGTTCGCTGCGGTGCTCGCTGTCGCTGGCGCGGAGCAAAACAAGTCGGTGAACAGACGTGCGCCACGCGAAAAAAAACACACACACACACGAGAACTTCTCAGAGCAGCGCAGTGGCACCGGGCGGAGACAGTCGCCACAGCAGAGATGAGCATATCGCGGAGGACGAAGCTGGCGTCGCTGGTGCACTACAGGGTGAGTGCAGTTGCGCTTGACGGGCGGCGGTACGTCGGCGAGCTGCTCTCGTTCGACCGGCACATGAACCTCGTGCTGGGCGAGTGCGAGGAGTTCCGCGAGACGAAGCGCGGCGCGACCGAGAAGCGCGCGCTCGGACTGCTTATTCTACGCGGCGACGGGGTCGTCAGTGTGACTATTGAAGAAGCGCCTAAACAGAAACGGGGCATAGAGACAAGCAAGGCGCCCGGCCACGGGCTGGTGCGGCCGCTGCCGGCGCAGCGCAGCAGCCTCTCTGCGCCGCTGCGCACCACCGCGACGCGCCTAGCAGCACCCTGAGTTTTTCTTCAGTTTGTTGTCGCGCGGCGTCGGTGTGAGTGTGATGGTCTGGCCTGAGCCTATTTTCGGTGTCTGGTAGTCGTTCATGTCGAACTGGTGTTTCGACACCATCTCGTAGATAGACTTAAGCAGCTGGTTGAACGACAGCTCCACGTTTTCCGAGTTCAGCGCGCTCGCCTCGGTGAAGAGCAGCTGGTTCTCTGTAGCAAAATTACGCGCCTCCTCTGTCGGGACCGCGCGCAGGTGGTCGAGGTCAGACTTGTTCCCGACCAGCTCTATTATGATGTTTGCGTCCGCGTGCTCGCGCAGCTCCTTGAGCCACCGCGACACGCTCTCGTACGACTCCGAGTTCGCAATGTCGTACACGAGCAGCGCGCCGACGGCGCCGCGGTAGTACGCGGACGTGATCGCGCGGTACCGCTCCTGCCCCGCGGTGTCCCAGATCTGCGCCTTGATGCGCTTCCCGTCGAGCTCGACCGTGCGCGTCGAGAACTCGACGCCGATCGTCGCCCTGCTCTCTAGGTTGAACTCATCTCTCGTGAAGCGCGACAGCAGGTTCGACTTCCCCACAGACGAGTCGCCGATAAGCACAACTGGCGCCGCCGTTAGTCCTGCACAGACCGCACAACTGCAAAAAACTCACTCTTGAACAGATACTCATAGTCGTAGCTATAGTCATCCACTATGTTAGACATTTTCCTTGCGGTCCAGAGATTCCGCGCGCTGTCGATTTCTGGTGTAGGAGGTAATACTGGCGGGTTACCCTGTTTGAGCGGGTAACTCACATGGGGCTACACCTCGGTGGTGGAGAGACCTGTGTACTGGGTCACCTGGTAATATACAGACATTAGGGGCCGCGGCCGGGCGCGTGGAGTCCCGGCGAGGGTCTTCGGCAGCCGGCGCGCAGCGGGCTCACTTCGGGGTATACTTCTGTGCGCGAGCTGGCGCGCGCGAGCAGGCGCGGGCTCACTTCGGGGTATACTTCTGTGTCCCGCTCTGGTACTGGTACGGGTACTGCGGCTGCTGCGGCTGCTGCGCGTAGTTGTAGTTGTAGTAGTACTGCTGGCTCTGCGGGTTCGGCTGCTGGTAGTACGGGTACATCTCCGACTTGTACGGCTGGGTCTGCGCCTGTGCCTGTGCGCCCTGCGCGGCCGCTGCCGCCTGGCCCTGTGCGGCCTGGCCCTGCGCGCCGCCCGCCGCCGCGCCCGCGACCGCGCCCGCCGCCGGCTGCACCACCGCGTTCACCTGCGCCTGTCCGATGTTGCTTGTCGGCGTCCCCTGCTGGATCACGCGCTTGATGTCCTTCACAAAGAGCGGGTACAGCAGGTCGACGATGCCCTCGCGCTGCGCCATCGCCATCGCGCGGTCGAACGGGATCCACACGCCCTTCAGGTGCATCGACCCGATCTTCACCACGTGCCGGATCTTCTCCGACTTGAGGATCCCGTCGCGCCGCCCGCGCGTCATGCGCGCCACGTTCAGCAGCTTCGTCCCGTTGATCATGTTGTTGTCTGCGCGGCGCACCACAGACACGCCGTTCGCGTCCACCTGGTAGCACAGCGTCTTCTCGTCCTCCCACATCGTCGTCGTGATGCGCGGCCGCAGCCCCGCCGGCTGGATCTGCCCGACCGACGACGTCTGCAGCGCGTACGACGGCGTGCCCGCGGCAGCAGCGGCAGCGGCAGCGGCAGCAGCCTGCTGCACTGCCGACGGCGGCGCCACCTGCACGGGCAGCTGCTGCTGCTGCGGCACCACCATCCCGGCCGCGCCGCCCGAGTTGCCGTACATCGGGTAGTTGACGTAGCCGAAGCGCCCGTACGACGAGTAGTCCGGCTGCTGCTGCTGCTGCTGCTGCTGCTGCTGCTGCTGCTGCCGGTCCTGGCCCACGTAGTAGTACGCGTACGGGTTCTGGAACCCGACGGGCGCGCTGCCGCCAGCGCCGCCGGCAGCGCCAGCGGCACCCACGCCGAGAGCGGAG